>JAENHJ010000540.1:10865000-11518862 GCA_025330945.1 Mucuna pruriens
CTTTTTTCCTTGGGTTTTTTGGGTGGGTCCTGGTTTACTTGAATCCCATGTGAGAGTAGTGTGGTTCTATTCTGACCCCTACCCCTTTGTCGTAGGAAACATCCCTATGGGAAGTTCCTGTATGTCCCAAGTAGGGGACCCCATAATTGTCTCTGATTCCTTTATTGAGGAGGGAGCACTTCAGGCATATCTAAGTCAGATAGTCCTCTTCACGTCTGGTATCGCGAAGAGAAAGACATTGAGAGTTCATCAGAGGGGCTTGGAAGGGATTTAGATGATCTTTTGTGCTACTCTTAGGTAGATATCAAGGTTTTGAAGGTGTCTTCCAACTACACTAAGGCTCCCCTCCTTGAAGGGCTTATACATTACATTCGCCTTCCTGGTCCCTGGTCAGTTCGGTTATGTCCATGTTGGTCTGAAGAGTATGTTTGTGAGGGTGTGATGAGTCATATTTTATACACTTTATGTGGGCTTAAGATCGGTGTTGTTAAGAATGTTTAATAATTAAAATCTTGTCTTAATCAAGATTTGAATTATGGGCCTAAAAATAGGAGAAATACAAATTTGTGCTAAAATGAGGTTTTTAACTGACGAAAAGGTTAAGACTTGTTTTGCAGGCCTGAATGCCAAGCCATCTCGGCCCAAGCCAGGAACATCCTAGCCAGTCCAGCGCTCCCGGTTAAGCCGACATCAGTGACGAAAATCTCGCCTAAAATCACTTCAACAAGAATGCAGATATGATTTGCCAAGATTAAGGAATCTGTAATGCAGATATGATTTGCTAAGATTAAGGAATCTGTAATGCATATATGATTTACTAAGATTAAGGAATCTGTAATGCAGATATGATTTGCTAAGATCAAGGAATCTGTAATGCATATATGATTTGCTAAGATCAAGGAATCTGTAATGCAGATATGATTTTCTAAGATCAAGGAATCTGTAATTCGGGTAACTAGGAATGCATATATGATTTTGCTAGAAATTAGGAAACTGGGAAACTCCTAAGATTAAGGAGATTGTAATCTGTAATTCGAATTGGAATCTTTAGGATTTGAATTTCTGTTATTAGGATTAGATTTAGATTTATCTAGCTTGTGTATAAATAAGCACACCAGGCCACGTCTTTAAGTGTGGAATTTCAGCAGAATCTAGACCTAGCGCCATCAGCAACTGCAGACACTTCAAGCTAGCACGGTGGTACACGAAGCTTCAGTGAGGTGTCTCTCTCAGTCGAGGAGGTACAGGATCAGGATTTGGGAAGCTGGAAACTCTCGGAGGTGATCGCTCGGTATAGTCGACGCATTCCGGTGGACGGAAACCTCAACGTCTGGCCATCATTGATGCACCACTGCTGTTCTTCCATTGGCGGTCGTCATGGAAGGCGGACTGTCTAGAAACTCTGATTTCTCACCTTTGTATTCGGTTTGGCATATCAATAAATACAGCTGGTTTGCAATTCTGAATTTTCTTATAATTCCTGCACTTTAATTCTACTCTTAACTTTGCCATGACACACTGTTAGGGGTAGATCACATTAGATTAAGACCGGTTGGAACTAGTTTAACAATCTGATTAGGTAGAGAACCTAAAATCAACCAAGTGCATACTCTTTGCCAACTGATGAGGTAACGATTGTGTAAATCCTCGGTATGGCAGTGGACAAACGTTCGGCGGTCATCATAAGAATCTAAGGTTGATTCGGAATATAACTCCCAGAGGAATGGGTAAGCTGTGATGTGTTTCTGATTCCCGAATCAGTACAGTAGATTAGTTAGTTTAGTTTACTTTCAGTACATAGTTTATTTCTTGCACTAAAACACAAACCCCCACTATTTACTGCTTCGTAGAGTCCGAGACCGAGTCAGTCCGACTCCGTCACGTCTAAATCACTTTTGGCTGAAACCATATCGATTGCCTGTTAGCCGAGACCGGATTGCCGAGAGCAAGTCGGTCTTAGTGTCGTCGAGGCCAAGTCGGCATTTCACAACACTTAGCGTTTTCTGCAAAACTCCGATTTTCACACTTAGCACAATCTGAACACACTGTGTCCTTGAGAGAATCGACCTAGGTTAGTTATACTATAGTTAGCTTTAGTATTTATTTGAGGCGTGTAAGACGACTAAAAACCCGCTTATTAGGGTGCAGATGGGGAGGAGCCCTACACTTATTTGTATGACACCTTAGGCTTGAAGCTAGGGATAAAGGTGTCATTCTCAACCTTTGAATGTTCTGTCCTTTGGACCCTCAACATGGCCCCTACGTAGCTTCATCCGAATAGTTAGGCATTCGTCTGTGCCTTTGAAATTTTGTGTTGTGAAATGGGCTGGTCTCTATCTTTGAATGTAATTTTCTAGTTTTTTGGAGTTCGAGGGTCCGAGAAGGTGGGTTGGTTATCTTTGAATAGTCAACCACACCGATCCTTGCTAAAACCTTTCCAAGAAAGTTACAAGTTCTTTAAGGATCGCTTCTTCCATGTTTAGTGTTATGGGGATGGTCAAAAGTTTCTCCTCAACCGAGGAGGTGAACCTCACTTCCCCCTTTTTTGGACCAAAACACTTGTTGCCTCTATCTGTGTAGAGAGGTTGTGGTTGGAGCCATAAAAGGAAGAGTTTCTTGCTGAACTCATCAATCGCCCAATGTTGTCTTGTAGTGTTCTCTTGAAGACAGATGACTTTCCCCTCTTAACCTTCATTCCTTGTTTGTTTGTATGATTTTTCCCATCTAGTCTTTAATCCCTATTTTGTAGGTCTTGACGCTACAGTTCATAAGGCTTTAAGGAAGCAAAAACAATATGGTGGCAATGTTGCTCCCTTTTCAAGGCCGAGGGCCGCTTCAAGGACAGGTTGGCCAGGACAGGATGTGGCTCCTTCGGTCACCACTTAAGAGGTCATCCCTACTCCAGTCACTACTAACGAGGGTAGGGGCAACTCCTACTTCGCCTATTGTTAAGGAAGCCTCAACCAATGACCAAGTATGTGTTTCAAAGAAGATGTAATGTGTCGAACCAACCGCTCCTTCTTTGTTTGAGGTCCCTTTGGCTATTAACCAGAAAGCTCTCTTGGATGGTCCCCCCAACATAGTGTCGGTCTGGAACCATAAGTTCCCTCTCCCTGAAATGATCAACCGTCACTTCGCTTCCCCCTCTAATGCTAGGAAGGTTAAGACTCTTGGGATTGGTGACGTGTCCAAGGTTCTTGAAGTGTATTCCAATTATTTTATGGTTCTCGCCCAAACTATTGAATCCGAATTTAACGAGCTCAGCACCCAAAGAAAGAAGTTGACCGAGAATGGGAAGAAAGTTTATGACAAGATCAAGGGATTGGGGGAAGCTCCAAAGAAAAAGGAGGAGGAGCTGGGCAGTGCTGTGGACGATGCCACTAAGTACTTGGCCCTGAAGGAACATCTAGAAGAAAAAGAAAATGCCCTACTTGCTGAAATTTCTCTTCTAAAGGGTTGGGTCACTCATCTGGAGACCGAGCTGACACAAAAAAGGGAATTGATCTATGCTAAAGATCAATCTCTAGTCAGGAATGCTGGGTGGTTGGCCGAGAAGGACAAAATTATCGCCACGAAGGAATTATCCCTGTTTGGATCAGTTCGAGGTTGGCTTCAATTGTGCCCTCCAACAAGTTGGCATCATACATCCCAGTCTAGATCTTTCAGAGGTTGATATGTAGAAGGATGTAGTTGACGGCTGGCTGGTGGATCCTGACTCCCCAACTCCTTCTTCTTGATTATTAGAACACTTATTTCTATTTCCTTCCTAGTTTTTTACTTGTGTGATTATCATGACAATCCCCTATGGCTTCTTCAGTATTTTTTCGATAATGTTGAAAATGCTTACATCCAGCACCTTTTTACTTTATTTTACTTTAAATTTGAGTACTTATCGCACTTGTTTTATATTTGAGTACCTCTATTGCACTTTACTTTCTTCCATGCTTTATCAATAAATGTAGCTTTGGGGTTATCTTCTCGTGTGATTTGGGCAGTCGTTGGTCGACTGCCTCTCGCGAGTCTTTTGTGCCCCGAGTAGTCTTTAGTCGACTGCCTCTTGCTGGTCTTTTGTGCCTTGGGTAGTCATTGGCCGATTGCCTCTCGTGGGTCTTTTGTGCCTTGGGCAATCATTGGCTGATTGCCTCTCATGAGTCTTTTTGTGTCCCGGTAATCACTGACCGACTGCCTCTCGCGGGTCTTTTGGTTACGTAAGAACCTGCACATTACTTGAGTGTATGCTTATTGATGGTTATATCATGATTTGTATGTAAGTGTGTTGAGTTCTACTATGTTTCTTGTATTATAAGTTGTTGAATGATGCTATGAGTATGCGTTGTTGAGTTTATGATATGAATACATGTTGTGAATAATGTGATGAGGGCATTGCATTATATTAAGATGTTGTGAAATTGAGAATTGAGTATAGTGAATATGGGTGTCACTGTGATGGGTAACCTAGCCTATAAGATGGAAAGAATGGGCCCAATTGGTACTTGTCAAGTAAGTGACTTATCTTGTGAAAGACATGAATGATGCTTGCTAATTGTGATGGGTTGTGAAGATGCCTAGACTATAAAAGGTGAGCATGACTTTCATCGGCCCAATGTTTTAAAAGATAATATAAAGAGTTATGATATCATTTTAATGAAACTATAGTGTAAGGAAGTATATACAAACCCAAGTGGTAAAGTCACTAAACCTCCTAGGAACAACTTGGTATGAAAATTCCAATGGTTATGACTAATCTCACAGGCTGGTTCACACAATGCAAGCAGAGTAGTACTTGACGTGCTACTAGAGAGCATCATTCTAGAGTGGTATGGCTAACCACAGAGGATTAATCAATGTTCCCCTAAACTACATTCTTAGATTAGAATTTGTATCACATTGCATACGAAGTGGTAATTAGAGTGCACTACTATCATGCATGTGCATTTGTGGAATATTTATTATATGATTACACATGATATGGTGATTGGATGTATGCCTTACCCGACTTTATGCATATACCATGAGCTTGTAATGAGATGTATTTTCACTCATTTTTCTTTGTGTTGTATTATGTTTGAGCTAATCACCATTTGCAAGTGATGTAAAGTAGGAGCACAAAAAGTGAGTCGGGGCTCCCTTACATGCTTTTCGCTTTTATTTCCTTTTGGTAACAGGCGAGTTGTAATAGGGACTTATAGATCTTATACTTTTTTAGCTTTGTTACTTTTGTTTATTTGAATTGGCCTATGCAGTACCATTATGATGTTTTTATTTATGACGATTATCAAACAAATGAAACATTTTGAATTTGGACCTTGTACCTTGATGTTATGATTAAAGAATTAAATTAGCTCTTATTTTATTAGTTATATTTATTAAATAAATAATCTTGGAGTAAAGGGTGTCACAAAAATAAGTTAGAGTTCCAATTTCTATGAATCCCCTTTAAAGGTTTACTTTCATTGGAGTTATTTCTAAGAGCATCTAGTATCTACAACACTACTAGAAATGTGCTATATTCTTGCGAATTTTCCTACGAATTTTACTCAAAATTTCGTAGGAAACGTGTTTCCTGTGAAATTTCCTACGGTTTTAAATTCGTAGGAAAAACGTTGGTGGATAATTCTTTCTTGCGAATTATAAATCGGCAAGAAATTTATCTACGGAAATATTTCGCAGGAAAATTCGCAGGAAAATCTATATCGTAAGAAAATCCACAGGAAACATGCTATTTTCATGTGAATTTTCCTAAGGTTTTAAATTCGCAGGAAAATCTTTGGTGGGTAACTCTTTCTTGTGAATTATAAATCGACAAGAAATTTATCTGCGAAAATTTGTAGGAACATTCGTAGGAAAATTTGGCAGGAAACATTTTCCTACGATTTTAAATTCGTAGGAAAGTGTTTGGATTCTGCGGGTAAATTCACAGAAAAATTCGTAGGAAAATTCATACAAAAATTTGTAGAAAAATCAGCAACAAAATTCGCAAGATATACAAGCAAGAGCATTTTCTGTGAAAATTTTCATAGGAAAACCCGTAGGAAAGGAACATTTCCTACAAATATGTCTATAGGAAAATTCACATGTATATTTTTATCATGAGTATTTCCTAAGAGTTTTTCGTATGAAAGTTTGTAGATATATTTCTTGGAAATTTTGTTATTCCTAAATAATTTTCTTGCACATTGTGATTATGTAGGAATTTTTGCATAATTTTTAATTAAAAATATAATAATTTTTTTAATTTAATCAATATTCATATAAATTAAATTTTATATGTTTTTAGCATTTAAAAATTTTATCAAATTTATAGAATGTTAAAGACAATTGTTGATGTGATGTTGCAATCGAAATCCCAATATTAATAGATATACATCCAAGCACCCACATTGTAAATTTATGTTAATTATCTTTTATTTTAATAATAATTTCTTTAAACGTTATATTAAACATTAGTTGATTATATTTCATGTCTTATTTTAGCTAGTATTTAATTTTTTTATTAACTAAAAATTTTGTTAGATCTATTTTATAAAATAATTTTTTAAAAGCTTGTAATGTTTTTTAAAATGTTTTTTAAAATGTTTTTTAAAATGCTAACTTCTAGTTTTTTATATTATTTCTCTTTTGTCCTAAAAATATTTATTAAAGAAAATAAAAGAGTAACTCTTTTGTCCTAAAAAAGATTAATGAGCAATGGAAAATTTTGAAATTTATATCTCAATATACCAATGAAGTTATTTAATATAGTATATTCACAAAAGAAGTCAATTTATGTCAATATGAATGATGTGATACAATATGACACATTAATAATGGGGTTAACTGCATCTTCCAGTTCCCCCTAACTTATTGAAGTAGTTGCAGAGTTCTCATAACCTTATAATTAGAGCATGTTATTACAATCTGTCCACAATAGCTGCCATTTAAATATGGAGTTTAACACTTACTAATACTACTCAAAATGTGGTGTTCACATGCCTAATATTTTGTATATGATTAGTGTCCATGTATCTAAATAAGGATAATCTGTGTGCTTTATATCAAATTAATTTTAAGAAAATGTGCAGGAATCTTAATATATGAATGATATAGATAGAAAAAGGTGACTCAGAAAGACATTTAATGATCTCTAAGGTAATGTATTAAGAGAAAACATAAGTAAGAACTATCAGATCAAGAAGGGTCCTTAGAAATTCTGAAGCACCATATTCTCAAACTTAGCTCAATTCATTGTGTCTTCTTCCTCTTTATGAAGAATTTCACCAATGACCTTTACAAAGACTGAACTTTTAAAACGTTTGTTTTTAAGAAACTACCACATGAGCTTGCACAAGTCTAAAGAACAAGAATCAATAATGTCCAAAATTTTAACTATAGTCATATGTTATAAAACTTACAAAGATAATCCAAAGGATCTCTAGCAAGTAGGAGATTACATACAATATTACCCCTATTAACATGTCCTACATCATAATAAAAGTTCTACTAAATTTGGAGCAAGAGTGCCTTGAGGTTTACTGAAGAAAAGTTGATAGAGCAAATATATCTAAAGCTCGTCTAGAATGGTCTGGAATGTGTTGTTTGGGGCTGGAATGTTGTTGTTGGAGCCACTTATGCTTGCATCTCGAGAGTCCCTTCTGCCTAAGGGTACTTCCCAGCTTGGTCCACCAGTCTTATACATTAAAGGGATAGTGAATCAGGCATGATAATAATAACCTAAGTCTTGATATGATAGTGAAAGGTTAAGAGTCTATTTAATATGAGAAAATGTTTTTATTTTTTTTATTTTCATTTTTAATTACAAAAATATCACTACTTTATTTCATGTTTTCAAAGGTTTGAAGAATAAAAGTTAATTTCATTGTTTCCTTTGCAAACTTCTAGAAACAGAAAATAACATGAAAGCAAAATGGCATTTTTGTAATTAAAAAGAACATTTTTTTAAACTAAACCACCACAAGGGAGGATACTGAAGTATGTACTTACAAGAACAATTGAATCTCTTGCAGCTAGAGTCAAGATGTCAGCATAGGACACAATAGAAGGGCACTCTCTCTCTAGTACAGCTTTAATTGCATCAATGACTTCAAATCCTCTAGCTGAATTACGGTTGGGATTTGATCCCTTCTCACTGATGATGCCTCCACTGCTATCTAACAACAATGAAGCATCACAACCCTGCAACATCAACTTGGAATTATGCACTTGAGAAAGCAACTAGGCATAACATAAACTGCGTAATAATCATCCATAGTTTTTTAACTTTTATAATAAACATAATGTTATATCCTTTAAAGTAAAATGTCGAATAAATCTGATTACAGTGGATACATGAGAGTTGTAGTGGATACAAAGGTCTTTTACTGTGGAAAGACAAGGGTGGAAACATTCTATAATTTGACCAGATTGCAAGGATGGAGTTAATACATGCTGATCAGGTTGACACTACTGATTTTGATGCTTATTCAGAATACACGGTACAATTAGGGCCCTACTTTTCAATTCAGTTTCAGATTCATACCATTGGGTTAAATATGAGCTTATTGTTGTACTTGTTCTTTTATTGTATTGATGATTGATAATTTATGTTGATTATCATGATTTTGTATACATATTGTATTTTCTATTATTTTGTATATCTTTCCTCTTTTCTATTGACTCAAGCTGCTAAATCATCTCTTCTTTTCTCATTAGAATATTTGTTCTCAAATGACCACACCAAATTGAAAATTAAGAAGGGTAGTGGCTCTACATTATAATCTTTCCAAGTTATCTTCAAACACAAATTGAATCTTCCAACCAAATTATTTTTACCTAAATCCTTTAAGCTCGGTACTGCCCAAATTTTTTACCCCAATTCTAATACCATTCTCTATATTTCCTTGACTTTTGTATTTATATCTTTGGAATAACTTATCTTTTTTACTGCTAGGAATAACCATTTTCATGACTGACAACAATCCCATGTCGCCATCCACTCATGACACTACTGTTATTGTTTTTAACTTGGATTAGTTGGAGCCCAATGTGCCTTCCCCAATACAGAGTCTCAAACCAAAAAATAAAACAAATATGTCACGAGTTCAAGAATTTTATTCTAAGATAAATAACCTAAAATACCTCTTCATAGTTAAAACCTACAAATAGTAACATGGACTTGATAGATGGTACAGGTCATGTAAGGCATAAATTGTATGAAAGAGTACAAAACAGAAGGATAAGGAATCCTCCAAAGAAAAGAAATAAGAGGGTACATGGTCTTTATAGATGGTACAATCATACAGGTCATGTAAGGCATAAACTGTATGAAAGAGTACAAAAGAGAAGGATAAGAAATCCTCCCAAGGAAAGAAATATAGAGGAAAGAAAGAATAGAAAGATCATCAAATCGAAGAGAGCAGCTCAGTCCCTTTGCAAGTTACACATGGAATTAGATGTAGCCTTTAGAAAACCCCAACAGGAGATATCCAAGTGAAAGAGAAAAAAACAAATCTGGAGCCCATAAAAGATGTGGAGGAATAAATTTATGGCTATAAAATCCAGCAAAATAGGCCAAACTCTAGCAGAAAAACACAGCACCAAAATGACCATGCCAAAGCATTTGTATGGCAGATTGTCAAATTTTTGGCATAACATACTAATATGGTGCCACCATGGCCACCATTTAACAACAATGCAATCCAATATAAAAATAAATTCTATAATTGTTCCTTATATATGTATAGACTCATTATGGTCCTTTCAAAAGCAGGACACAAAGCTACTAGTTGTTACCTTGCCAACTACTCCTAGAACTATTGTTGCATCTGAACATCCATAAACAGTGGCATATCTCAAAGGTGCTAAGATGTATATGGCAGACTCATGGCAATTTAGAACCTATAATGATCAAACATAATTTTTATTAGCATACTAGATGAATAATAATCTCAAGTGACCTCTCAATTTCCATACACGTTAAGTAAGATGCATAAGTTGGTGATTGAGAGAAAAAAAAACATATTTAATGCTTAAGCACTCAAACAAAACTTCAAAATTTAAATATTATCTAGCCCGACATCTCTTTTTTAAGGAACTAATTGTTCAAAGAGCTTAAGTCATTGTAGGGATGCTCAAAAACTAACTCATCATGAAAAACCAAACCAATTTACATCTGAATGTGTTTTATATATAGTATATATCATTAAATTCAATTAAATAAGATCTAAATAGATATAAAACTCAAAGTATATAATGTATAAAAAAATCACTACCTAACGCTTGAAAGCTAAGACACAATAATTAAATGAAAAGCTTCTTAGTTTGACAGTGATTAGTTTCTTCTAATCTTGATAGAAACATCTATCTCAACATAAACGAGTGATATTTTTATAGAGATCAATCTCCAGATCGATCAAGGATGAAGAGAAAAACCATTTCTCGATGAGATCGGGTATCATAGACTAGAAAAATTCAAATAAAGTTGTAAAAAATAATAGGAATAAAAGTTATATTAAACTAAGCAATTCGAATACGATAAAAACCAATAAGAGAACAACGATCGGGTGAAAATACGAACTATTCTGATCAGAGTACAACGAAACACTCTCAAGCAGAACAAAAAGTATATACAAAAGAGAATCTAATCCCACAAAATAACAATCGAGTATGAAAAAATCGATCCAACAGACAAATAAGATGAGATGATATGAAGAATCAAATTAAAGAGTACACAACTAGCGCTAGGTTACGATATTCAGTATTTTGAAAACACAAGTCCATAGTAGAGAGAATTCTTGCCTGGGTTTGATTTGGTTTGCTTGCAGAAAATGCTTCCTCTTGTTTGAATCTGAAAAAGATGAAAGGGAGAGTGGGAGTGAGGTATATATAAATACGAAGGGAGGAGGAGACGAGAGACAATGGTGAGATCCGTAACAACCAACGGGAGGAGGAGACGAGAGGTAGGACAATGGTGGTGGGCCAGTAACAACCAATCTGGCACATAAGTTCTGCAAATTGATACACGATTCTTATTTTTTGTTTTTCATTTCGTTATCTTTTTTTTATTTTTTTATTTACATTAAAATATTTTTTATTATAGTTAAATATATTTTATTTATGAATAGAGATTATCGAAAGAATTTTATAATATATTCAATTTAATAAATTTAGTTTTATAATATATTTTATTTTATTCAATTATAATAGTTATTTAATGAAAATTTTTCTTACGAATTTTCCTGTGAATTTTATTGTAAATTTTCCTGTGAAAAAAATTCGTAGGTATTATTTTCTATAGATTTTTAATTTGTATGAAATATTTCCTACAATTATTTATTTTCGAATAAATTCATAGGAAGCAAAAAAAATCTACGAAATTTTCTACCATTTTTTATCTGCAAAAAAAAATCTATGATTATTGAAGTGGTAACAAAATTTGGAAGAAGTTTCTATGGATATATTTTGGTAGCAAAATTCGTAGGAATTTTTTACAAAATATATTCCACAGCAAAATAAATTTCCTACGATTATTGAAGTGGTAACAAAATTTGCAAAAAGTTTCTACGGATATATTTTGGTAACAAAATTCGTAGAAATTTCTTACAAATTATATTCCACAGCAAAATAAATTTCCTATGATTATTGAAGTGGTTACAAAATTTGCAAGAAGTTTCTACAGATATATTTTGGTAGCAAAATTTGTAGGAATTTCTTACAAATTATATTCCACAGGAAAATTCACACAAAATTTCTGCAAATTATTTTTCGTAGGAAAATTCGCAGGTAAATAGCATATTTCTAGTAGTGCAAGAATGGAATCATAGATGAGAAGGTTGGAAGAGATGAGAGTAAGGAATAGCATGAGAAAATCAATTCCACAATTTAATGGAAGGGAGGCTTAGTGGTGGCTAATCCAGTTAGATTAGTATTTTGAGGACAACAATTGGATCCATGAAGAGATGAAGAAAATATGGGTTACCATGTTTGCATTGAAGTGAGAAGCTTTCGAATGGTGGTCTTCCTAGAAGACAATCATAATGCAATGCGGAAAACTTTTATGATCAAGAAATTCCAACCAAATCTATGGGCTTGTCTTCAAGTTTCAAAAGATGACAAGCAAGAGAATAGGGGAAGAGGCATAGTTTAAAGGGAGAAAACAAAATCAAAAACATGGATAGAATCTAAAAAAGAAAAAGCATGATCTATGCAAACTTAAAATATTAGAGAAGAAACAAGACGAAGCAAAGATCAAACATAAAGAAGGTAACCAGATGAAGAATCACAGTCAAGAAAAGGGCAAGTAGGGGAGGCAAAAGTAGAATATGAAGGAGGGAACAAGTAAGAAGGAGGAAAAGCATGTAAGGTAATGTGCAAAGATCAATTTAGGGATAGCAAAGGAATGACAATGTGGGAGGAGAAGGTTGAGGCAAAGGATAAGGTGATGGAGAAGAAACCAGCAATGGTGGAAAAGAGATGGAAGAGGGAAGTCGGGATAGGAAAGAGGGTTGATAAAGTGGTAAGACATCAAAAAAGAAGAAAGTAACAACCAAGAAGGGGTGGGTCACTAAGGGGCCCACATCCCTCCATCATCACCTAAACCGTTAGATTCAATCTCGGCCATGAAAGGGAATGACACATCGATGATGACAAAGTTGCTAACGTCGTTGATGTGAAATGACATTACTCAAACATAGGAAACAGGGATGGGGAGGAGTTTTGACCAAAAACTAAAGAACCTTTGAGTATAATGAAGATAGTTGTTACACAGAGGTTAAGGTGTAGGACCTTCTCTTTTTCCTTTAAAGAAAGTTGGAGAAACACATATGAAGGAAAGAAATGAAGGGAAAGCATGATAGGAATTACAACAATTGGGTCAATCATATGAACAAATAGGCTAAGCCCACTTTAGCATTGAAAGTTGTAAGGGTGGAAGGCAAAAATACTTTTCGAATTTAATGAGGTAAGCCTAACTTACTAAGGATAATCAACTTCAAGAAAAAAATAATAATTGTTTTATAGACCAAGAGGTGTTTTATCAATTTCAGGAAATTCACATATTTGTTGTTGGTGGGGATTATATTTAGCGTTCATATGAGAATTTCAAACTACTACACAAAAGAACAAGAGACTCACATAAGGAAATAATGTTGGTCATTCATGGATAGTTTTCCATCCAAGGTGCTCCAATTGGAAAATTTGGGATAATTCCAATGATACCTAATTTCCAGATTAGGTCGTTTTCTTCCTATTTGATAGTTGCAATAGTTTTAGACCATGAAAATTGGGACCCAGCAGAAGGTGGATTAGGAAAATTATTTCAAATTTTGGACCCATTTGTTGCACATAAAGTTCACAAGAATGGAATTCTTGAAGTTAATATAAGCTACAAAATCTTTCAACTTGTTAAAAAAAATGAGGCACGAGGATGAGCCAACTGGTACAAATTATGTAGCTAGCGCAATAATGGGAAGGGTGACCTGTGTTGTTAGGCTTAGGAATATTGATGTTGTAATTGGATTGGTAGGGGTGTTGAGCTTATTGCCTACTACAAATATATAGTTCACAAGAAGCACACCACAAGTTTTACTAGTTGATAGGGAAACAATTTTGTTAGCATTCTAAAGAGTTTGTAGGGTGAGTAGAGGAATTGGTAAACATACCGAAGTTTGCAAGAAAGAAGTTACTGAAGGTGCTATAATGAAGAGTTGCAAGACTATTTGGTGGGTTACAACAACTCTCTATACTCTCTATACCACATCTACTTTTGGACAATGTTCATTAAATAATTGCAACATTTTACACCATAAAGAGTGGGACCTTGGTGGAAGCTATTAACACAAATAAAAGAAAATGATCTAACCCATCAAGCTATTGCAAGTAGTGGAAGAAAAATATCCAAACTTACCCAAGTGGATTACTTTTTTTAAATCAATAAACCTTATCTTCTACTAGTAACGAGATAGTATGATGGTTATTTCTTGCAACTACATTTCATTCACCTTGAGGACAAGGTGAATTTTCAAAGGAGAAGTATTATTAGGCCCATACATCGTGTTTACAAAGGAAGGGAAAAATAACTAAATGGCTAGGTGGAAGTAAGAGAGTGAGGATGGGTATGCAAAGATTCATGCAATGGGGCCCAAATTGGGGGGCGGGGGGAGGAGAGAGAGAGAGAAAAGAAAGTGGTTATATATGAAGGGAGGGTAACCAAATGAGGAGGGAGATTATTATTATAGGTTTCTGGTGGTGATTTTGAGTAGAGGCTAACTCTTTTCATTATTAGGGTGTTCAATTTCTATTATTTGCTTAGTTGTCACTTCATATTTGTAAGGAGATTATCTCTATTCATAGATATTTTTATTTATTTTTCCGTCGGATTTCTCTTATTCCATTTATATAGGAATTTTCCTTTTAGCAAAGATAAATATAAATTCCAATTTAGCTATTTTTCTTATTTGATACCTTGGTTCCTATCAGAGTGTTAAAGATATTTATTTATTCTATATAAATAGAAAAATATGTAAAAAATTATAGTTAGAAATTGCAGATTTCTATCATTTTTTGAGTTCTTAATTTTAGCCTTATTTGATTACAAATAAAGCGTCGTATATGTAGGTAACACAACAATAACATCTAGTAAACGTTTATAATAAGTAATAAATCACTATTTAGCCTTGTTTATTTATATTTAAGATTCTTACATGTGTAAAACTTTGACATAAAAATAAAAAAATAAAGTACCAATTATATTACCTCTTTGTAAGTTTGGCAACTTTCGCACATTCTAGATTGAAGACCAACTTTGTACAATTGGTACTATTATGAATATGTATTTTGTCTACACCAAAGAAAAAATTTTCCAAATTTCTTCAACTTTGAGAAGAAAATAAAGACGTAAGGCTAATGAGAGGCAAACCTTAGAAGCAATTAACTTTGACAAAATGAACAATTACATCAACACTTTGCACTTTTATAGATATAAGGAACATTTAGTTCATCTTCATATGACTTGAATAGAGTACACTCTATCTTTTAACTATTAAAAACAATATAAAAAGTGAATAATCACAAGTATCAAAAAAATCATATGAAAATATAAAACTTATCTTTACTTATCACCCTCTAGTTGAATGACATTCATCTTGGTCTTGCTCTCATTGTTATCATGTTCTTAGTTCTAACAACAGTAAGTGATCTATCACATTTGTTATAACTCTTTAATTAATCCACATATCAATAAATAATAGATAAAAATAAACATGTGTCAAATGTACACTTATGAACTAAATAATCAATATCAAAACCACTAATAATAATCCTATATATAGGCACAAAATCAAACATTAAGGTACAAACAGAACAATTATCCACCAATGATATCTTTATAAAAAATTGAAAGTTTATCTTGTATTATGATAGAAATTTGCATAGCTACCACCATTTGTAGAAACACAAAAAAGTAGATAGAGTATACACAACCTTCTTGTAGTTCCTTTTGAAACTTGTAAATGATGGTCCTCCTAAAAAAATTGTAAATTCTATCTCCCTACAACAAAGAAAAAGATGATAAAAATTCCAAATTCTCTTTTAAAGTAAAGAAAAAAAATAAAAACAATAATGTATATACAAAATCTTAGAATCCATTAGTACCACCTCCACAGAGAATGGTAATTTTTGGCCTGAAAAGTAACCATAACCAAACGATCTTCACCATAATTTTCCAATTCTTTTTTATGGGAGAAATATCAAAAACATTGTTAAATTTGATAGGCATAATTCAACTCACTTAAGAAAAAGATTCACAAGGCATGAGAAGCAATGAAAATTCCTTCAACTGAAACACATTGTATACAGTGATTTTCAAATACTTGTTTTGTTTTAAATAAAAAATACATCACAAATCCAATTCAAATTCAAATTTCAAATATAAAAATAAACTTAACCATGTATCTGTGAAATCAAAGATAGCCTGTTAAATCATATCTACACTTCCACATGTTGTTGATGTTAGGGAAAGAAGATTTTCCCAAGATGAACGACATTTTCTTCTTCCTTTAATTGGAAAATTCTGTTAGTATGCAAGACCCATTATAAAACATTTTTTGTGTTGCATGTTGCCCTAAATTTTCCCTAATCAAAGAACATATACAAAGCTATCTTATGCACCTTGCATGGAGGTTCGCACAATGTCAACTATTTTTTTACACGCTTTTACAAAAACTTGCATTTTTCTTTTTCATTTTGATCATTTCAAATTTGTAAAATTAAGTAACACTTTGTCTTTTCTAGAATCATATCTCAAGTATGTCAATAAATATTACTATCTTTTTCTTGTAAACAAAAATGATCCAGGAAAAGGTGGGCCACAAAAGCATTGTTTTAGTAAAAACAAAAGTTATATTTTAGTTTAATATCTTTTCTATGCAAATTCCTTAAATATCAAAATGTGTTTGAGGTAAATATTTTTGTAATATTATGAAAGTGTGACACTTGTGAAAACTTATTGTTTGAGTTCCCTTCAATGGTGTATAGTATAAATAGATAGAGTAAAATCAATCAATCTATATTGAAAACTTCAACCCTTATGTTAACGTATCGCTTCCTCACGCACAAGTTTTTTGCTCACTTCATCTAACTAATCACACAAATTTCATCTCCTTTTCTCTTCCTGTTTTTCTCATTTTATCTCCTGCTCTTTCTCATTTCCTGCTCTCTCCACTAAAAAGTAGCTTTAGTTAATTTCTTTTTGAAAAGTATGTGTTTTTTTTTAGCTAACAAATCAATGAGTCAAATTTCAAAATCACACTTCTTTTGTTTTCTTCACTTCCTAATGTTAAAGAAGAAAGCACAATCTCTAACATCATTTGTTCTCTTCATGTTGAGAAGCTAGAGCAGAAAGCTAAATGAGAAAACCTTTTGGAGAAAGTCGATCTACCATTTTTCTCAAAGTTTGTGGTGAGATTCCTCTCTTTTTCTCTTTTGTTTTTTGCAAACTTTTTTTTCTTCTTATTTACACTTCCCTAGTTGTTGTATTTGGCAAGTTTTCCCTCTCAAAAAAATTTATTATTTAGTTAAGATTATACTCTTTAGACAAATTGTAAGTTTTGCACTGTTATAATCTATTATAGGTTAAGAATCTTCCAATGTTGAGAGATTTTTTCATATTATAATTTTTGTTTGGATTTAAGGTTGTTGGATTACACGACTTCATAGAAATTTGATATTTTTGCATAGTTTCATTTAATTGATAAAATACAAATATGCACTTTAAACCTTTTTTGGTCCAACAGGTTTAGGGTACAAGACAAATTGTAATTTATTCATTGTTATCATCTATTATAGGTTGGGGATCTTCCAATGTTGAGAGATTTTTCTATACTATAATTTTTGTTTGGTTTTAGGTTGTCACATTAAACAAATACACCACAATTTGGTATTTTTGCATAATTTTTTTTACAAACTTCAATCATAATGGCGAGTTTCCTCTATCATGCACACCTATAAATGACATGAGACATACTATATAGCAAGTTCCCTATTTAATGGAAAAAGTTTTTTTTTTTCACCAAATGTTGGACTTTCTAATTAATATAATATTCACTTTGTTATATTTGACTTTGTGCACAACCAAATATATACCTTAAGTAATGGTGCTTAAGATTAGTACAATAGGAGGTTGACAATACAAAGGAGACATAAAAGTTAGTTGTTAGGATTGTAGATCTATGGTTTGTGAAAAAGTCTCAAAAGGTTTCCAATATGAAGATGATTTTCATTGATAAGAAGGTATTCACATTGGTATGATTTGGTATATTGTTTCTTTTAGTTTGCATGTTAAGCTTTATCTTTGTTGGTAACCTATGGAGAAAAGATAACAACACTTTGACTTTGATAAGTGGAAGGATGATATGAAAAAAGGGAATGCCATACATTGTTCAAAAAATTTTGATTCACTACAGTGTTGGGGAATTCAAGATTTCTAAGCACCGATTCAAATTTATATTCACAAATGAAATTATTTTCAAAGAGTAAAAGATGTTTATGATTCCTAAAAATGTCTACCATTTCACTAAGTTTGAATATATATTTTCTAGAAAAGCCTCACCAAATTACTTAGTAGGCATTGTGACTTCTAATTTTACTTATATTAGATATCATTAGTGAATTTTGCAAGTTGTTGGTACATATTAAGATACCAAACAAGATAATAAACTCTTAATTGTTCTCTTATACTTTATTACAAAAGGAGTTGAATTGTACTTTGTGGGGTGAGTATGCATCTAAAATGAAAATTTTCTGGATCAACATCAAAATGGTTCTATTGTGGTGTTGTTGACACTTAAAGAAGATTAAAGACACAAATGGTTATAGTTCTATCTCTTAGTTTGACTTTCAAAATTGATTTTGATTTTGTATTTTATTTTATTTTATTTTGTTTCTTTGTAGATAAGTATACAATATTCATTCAAAATTCTTGTTCCAACTTAAAACTATACATCAATGAGAAGATGCATGAAATCAAGAAATTCAAAATTAAGTAATTCAAATTACTATGAATTTATTATACTATAATATGGTCTATGATAACTTCACTCTAATTTATGGTTGAAGTTGTGGGTCATTTTAGCTTGGACTCAAGCCAATCATGTGGATCATTTAGTCGAAGGATGGGTCAATTATCTTTGTGTTCATAAGTCTAGTATGAGGATAGGTCTTTCCTTAATGCTGCATTGAAGAGTATCAAAGAAATAAATTCACTATGACAGGTTTTTATCTTTTACATTTCTTTTCTTTGATGATTGTAAACAGTATAAATTTCATTTATAGTTGTTAGACCTTAAAATATTTTGTTTTATAGTTCATTTGTATATGTGTGTATAAGTCTACGGTGGGAATCTTCAAAATCCAAATAAAAATTTCTCCTGATTCATAGAGTTCCTTTATGTATTTATCTAATTATTTTGAAAATAAATCTCTTTCATAAAGCACGATGTCCTACAAAACATTCATAGAAAGTATACATTTTTCTACAGCTATCAATTTTTGTTATATATATATATATATATTTGGATATTAAGAATCATATTGCACAATAGTTGATAAAGTTAACATGATTTATGTTGATGATAGTTGGAGTTATGAAGGATGGTTTAAATGCAAAAGAAAGGTCAATGATAATGGTCCATCATTTGTATGCAAGGTTTGGAAGGAAAGAATCACAAAGACAATCCCAAAGTTTTACTTATAAATTTTGGACATGAATTGTGTGCTTAATTTCTTTAAATAGAGTATTGTTAACTTTAATTGTTTATTGTTTCTCTCAAGTTTAGAATAGAGATAAAGGTTTCCCAGGCCAAAGAGGGTACAAAGCTTACTTTATGGGATAAGAAAGCATGAAATTGTTAAACACTACAACTTTTGACCTAAAGAAACTATTGATAGAAGTACAATATATCCCTCTAACAACTTACATTATGTTACTTTCAACAATATATTATGATTGTTATACACATGTAATTCTAATTTTTTTATTCTACATGACAAGTTGGTGAAACATATGACAAGACATTTCTTGAAAAAATTGTTTCCTTAGTTGGAAAAAGGTACAACCAACTCACACAAAGTGTTTTGTGTTGTATGTGTTGGAGGACTTAGAAGTCAATAACACTATAGTGAAGAAAATAAAGGATAATGCGATATTTTTTGGCTTTAACAAATTTGGCATCTTCCTATATTAAGAAAAGTTAGTTAGCATTTATATTAATATAATATTATAAAAAATAAGGAAAAATTATTATTACTTACCCTACATAGTCGGATGTGATTAGATGATGATATAAAATTATTTTACATTGTCAATGTATAATCTATTTTCTCTTTTATCTCATTCCCAAAGTTACGTTATAATGTTTGTCATGTCTTTTTATATTCAGGTTATGTGCGGTCTATATATGTATATGCATTTTTTATATGGATGAACTACAAATAAAAAGAATGTTGAACCATGCTCTTTTTTTATAAAGGTGATAGAAAATATATTTTCTTTATATGATTTTTTTATATTTAGAGATCTAGATATAAAAATATTCAATATCTTTTTAATATTTATATTTTTATGGTTCTTCTAATAATATTATCAGAGGATCCCAATCTATAACCATTCAATCTGTTAACATATTAGTTTTATTCAATCCTTCCTTTCCTTTCCCTTTTTTTAACATGACACCTTAACTTAATTTGTTACTTCTTATGTGTATTAATTAATAAGTTTTTTTTTACTTTCACAGACATTGAAATATATAGCAAGAAATTATAGTTGAATTTTGAGACTATTCTAACACGTATAGATGGGAAGGATATGATAAATTAGAAGAATATTTTTTTCATCTGAAAGTTTCAAATTATTGAATATTTTAAAAATATTGGCAATGAAAATTAACCATTTGTTAACATGAAAAAAAATAAGTCAAACAATCAAGGTGATTCATACAAATAATATTTTATCCATTTAAAATTAAATATTATTAACCAAAATTTTATTTGGGATATTTTGATTTTACCTATACATATAATAGGGGTGACACTCCTCACCTTATTAATACTTAATAACAAACACTAGTGTTGGCTGCACTCTTATCAATACTCTTGTATTAATTAAAATTTATTAAAAAATAATAAAATTATAAGTGAGATATAATAAATAAAGAATGAGACTTACACAATTTTTTTTTATTTTCGTACAAATTTCAATGAATAAGAAAAAAATGTATAGTAAAATAAATTATTAACATTTATTATCATTAACTAATGCATAAAATATGTATGTTTAAGTTAGTAACTCTTTGAAACAAATTTGACATTATTTTAGTTCAATTCTTTTTGAGTATATATATTTTTTAATAAATTAAATTTAAATCATTTATTTCAAATATAGTAAGAAACAATGCATATCTTTTAATTGTAGTGATATATCTTTATTTATTCAAGCCAATGATCTTCATCTTTAAATATCCTATAATAGACAATTATTTAAATAATTTAATAAACTGTCATTTAGATAAATTATTTGCTCTACCCCAGTCCTCATCCTTTTGAAAAACTTAAACAAAAAATTATATTTATTTCAGTTTAAAAAATTAATTTTATAAATATACTTTTTAAACATGAGTAAAATGGAAAGAATATTTTACTAGTTTATTATAAAATAAATCCATTGGTGCACATCTAATAATTCATATAAAATTGCAAAAATGATTTCAACCCAAAGTTGAGACCAACAGTTTTGCTTCCTCAAGAGTTCCCACTAGTGTGTCTCTCCAACAATGTCACTCTCCTTTTCTTCTTCCATTCTTCCTTCTTCCATTTCCCATACCAAACACAACACGAACCCCACAACCCAAGACCCGATTTTTCGGGGCACCCGGTTCTCAGTTTCAGCTCCAGCGTCCAAAACCGCTGTCTCTGCATCTTCTACCCGAAAACCAGCTCCAGCGCCGAAAACCAGACAGCCGAAAGAAATTCCCCAAACATTGTTTTTTGAGAGTACTGTGAAGACAGCCATCAAGAAGAAAAAGAAGAAGGAGAAAGAGAACAGTGGTAGGGCCTGGGTCCACTCTCTCCCCGAAGCCTTATCCTATCAAATTCACAAGAAGCACTGGAATATAGCCCTTGAGGTCACTCATCAACCCCTTGTGCTTCAAAAATTCTACCCTTTATTCTTGTGTTAGTTTTTTTGCCTGACAAACTCGTGTGTATAACTATGCTTGTTAATTGAATACTTGGAATTTTATTGTCTTGTGTTCAATTGGCTGTCTTTTGGTTGTGTTGATTTCACTTTGGTACTGCAGTAGTATGCTATAGCCATATATATTAGTTTTTAAGTACAAAAATATTCATGTATTGGACACCTAGTGAGGCCCAAACCTAATACCATGGACACCTAGTACTCATATACACTTAGAGAGATTAAGAACTAAGAAGTGTAGATGTGACAAGAGGACATAGATAGAGAAAAACGAGAGGTGTTAATGGATTGGTTGTATTGTAGCATGTTGTTCATATATCATTACTCTTTTAAGTGAATTTGTAACTTTTCTCTCTGATGTCAGTAAATTAATTGAAAAAATAAATAAATTTAATTTAATTTTAGTCTCTTTTAGTTCCTGCAAATTCTTTTTTTTTTTGTTTAATTTTTCATAAATTTATTTATTTTTTAAATGGTTTGTTTCATTATTCAATGATGTTGTGACATGCATCTAGATATACCACTGACCACTTTAAGATGACATGTAATGTGACATATTTAGATGCATGCTACCTCATTCTAGAGATCATTTTCAAAACTTTAAAAATTGTAAAGAGCAAAACCAACAAAATCTTTTTTGCAGGAGCTAAAACTAAGAAATTTGTGTTATTCCAAAGAATTGTGACTGGTCTACAAAAATTACAACATATGGACCGCAAAACCACACCTGTTGTTGGATTAAATTTAATACATCATTTACTAAAATTTAGACCAAGTTTCAACTGTTGGGTATAGCTCTTGGACTACATAAGAATATCTTCTTTTCTTATGGGTATTATACTCAATTAGTATTTTGAATGCACAGTTATTTGGCATGCTTAGAGAGCAACCCTATTACCAACCCAGGGAAGATACTTACATGAAACTCACTGTGTTGCTTGGAAAATCTGGTCAACCCCATCATGCCCATCAGCTTTTTAACTCTATACATGAAGATGGTTGTGAAAGTACTGAACTTTACACAGCCTTAATTGCAGCTTATTGTCAGAACAACCTGGTTGATGAGGCGTTCTCGATTCTTGATGAGATGAGGAACCTCCCTCATTGCCAGCCTGATATTTTCACTTACAGTACCTTGATAGAAGCTCTTGTGGATGCTTTGAAATTTGAAATGGTTGAGTTGCTGTATGAGGAAATGGTTAAAAGATCTATCATGCCAAACACGCTCACCCAGAACATCGTCCTGGGTGGTTATGGTAAGGCTGGGAGGTTTGATCAAATGGAGAAAATAGTGTCAAGTATGATGGATAGTAATACGTGCAAACCTGATGTCTGTACAATGAACACAGTCATCAGAGTCTTTGGAGAGAAGGGTGAGATTGATATGATGGAAAAATGGTATGAGAAATTTTGTAGTTTTGGTATGCAACCACAAAGGAGCACTTTTAATATTTTAATTGCAGCTTATGGTAATAAAAGAATGTATGACAAAATGTCATCAGTTATGCAGTGTATGCGCAAGGTAAAATGTCCATGGACGACCTCAACTTATAACAACGTCATTGAGGCATTTGCAGCCATAGGTGATGCTGAAAACATGGAATGTGCATTTGATCAGATGTGTGCTGAGCGTTTGAAAGCAGATACTAAGACCTTCTGCTGCCTTATAAATGGTTATGCTAATGCAGGTATCTTCCATAAAGTGATAAGTAGTGTTAGTTTGGCTGAGAAGCTTCGGATACAGGAGAATACTTCCTTTTACAATGCTGTCATATCTGCATGTGCAAAGGAAGATGCTTTGGTGGAAATGGAAAGATTTTTCAAACGTATGAAAGAAAAAGAATGTCAACCAGATATCACAACATACTCTGTCATGATTGAAGCATACAGAAAAGCAAGTATGAATGACAAGATATACTATTTGAAGCAGGAAAAGGAGATGATGATATCTGATGACAAAAATTTGAATGAGCCTGAGGAGACAAAAAAAGTTGGTAGTTTTTTAATTTGACATGAAAGAATCAATCAGTTGGGTAGTCATGCTTCTTTTTTCATGATGAATGATGACTCCTACCTAACTTGATGTAGGTTTATAGTAAATATTGTTGGCATCATTTTGTGGTCCTTCAGAGATATAATGGAATCTTGAACACCTTGAAATCACAATAATATTTTGGTGGCATTAAAATTTCTTTTGAAAGCAGACATTTCAGTGAATAGATTAGTTGAAATTTTTTTATTCTTGAATTTCAATTCACTTTTTACATCAGTAGAAGGCTATGAAATTCCTGCATTTTAATATATTTCTTGTCCTTATGATGAATCTAGTAGAAAATTGTTTCTGTATAAACTCTTAGAATGTTATTTTGTGCTGTTTGTAGGTTGGTGTTGTATTTGTGTATTACACTTGTAGTAAACCTAGATTATTACTTATTAATATAAATAGGAGTATTTATATATAAAATATTTAGATTTTTATCAGTGAAAACTTATTTTCATTTCTTTTTTCTCATCTATATTCTAGTCCCTAAAATTTCAATATAGTATTAGAGTAATATCATTGGAAGTGACTTGTGTTTTGTCATTGCTTGCTTCTTAGAGTTTCCAAAATATAGCATTCATATTTCTTCCTTTGTTTCTGAGTTAGATTTGCTCAAATTTCACACTATTTTATTTGTTGATAATATGAAAGGCATACCAACATAGGGCATCCGATGAGTTATTCATAACCTAAGAATAATCCTGTGGTTAAAATCTTGGTCAAACCCTAACCTAATATTGTGTTATGGATCTTATCTTCTGTCTGTTGAAGGAACTTATCAAACTCTGAGTACTGTTGTTGAGGAAGATAGTCATGATGGGAACAATTTGGAAATTTGAGATTGTTTAGATTCTTTTATCGTACTCATTTCTTTTCCAGATTGATATAATAGGTTTGATTTCTACACAATGTATTTCCATTTGTTCCAAAGTTCTGTCCCAAATATTGTTGCAGCAATTACCATGAACACAATTTCAGTTCAGGATTTTCCCAGTAGGACTAGTGTTGTTTCCATAGGCACACCATAAACTACCCTGTTATTTTGTGGGAACTGAGAAGTGAGTTGAACAGTGTAAGTCCCTTGAATCTGGTGATGGACAGTAAAATACTAAGATGCAAATTTCAATAGTGCATTAGGGAAAATGGTACTTTGCCCCCAAGTCCCTAGGGAATTCCTTTTTGTCTGAACCTCAAGTATCCTGAAATCACTTTAAAGATCTTGATTAATCCAGAGTAGGTGGACTTACTAAAGGGCACAAAGCTATCCCAGCATCTATTGGAAAATTAATGAACAATACTATTTCCCAGCAGATTTTATTTTAAGTCTGTTTTACATCAGTAACATGTTATGGCATTTCTCCACTTTGATGCATTTTTCTCACTATAGATAAGTGTTGGTAGGTAGGTGGGAAGAGAAAACTTTTATAGATACTCATCAGTAGTTACTATTTAATTAGTTGGGGGAGTTAGTTAGGTTAGTTGAGCAGTTTTGTTATAAATCACAGGTATTCTCCACTTGAGACAATCCTGTTCGACCCAAGTAGGAACACTAGGCGACAAAGCTCTCCCTCCAAGTACGTTGGGTGGTTTGAGATAGTAGAAGAAATAAGGCATATTGCCAATAAATAGAGGGAGATTGAGAGATAAACCATCGTATTATTTGAGAAAGGATTAAACTCTTAAAGAGAGTGGAAAGAGTCCTAGTCTCTCTAATATCCGGGAGACCATTCATTTTGTATCTTCTAACCCTAGCCTAAGGCTGCAACCACATTGGCACATTAATTGGGATTTAAGGTTCATCAATAAAAATTAATTCCTTCCTTTAGATTCTGAAACAGTTCTACCAGAAACCCTTGACTTTCAATGACTTCATATTGTTGTATTTATTTTATTTGATACCTTCATACTCAAGTCATCAAGTAAACTTGTTCTCATGCTCTCACTCATTTCCCAACCAATTTTATTTCAGGTCAGTTTTCACACCAATAACAATTTATTGCATTTCTCTAGTATGATGCATTCATTTTCTTACTACTAGTGTGAGTAGATATAAGTAGGGAGAGGACCACTTGAGTTACAACGATCCATCTACATAAGTATTATTGTACTTATTTTATACCTTTGTATTCGAGGCATCCATGCATTAAATCATCATAAGATCATATGCTATTTTGACTAAATTAATGAAGCTTGAGTCTAGAAAAAAATTGAATGGTGGGTTGGCAAACCAACGAACGCGGTATGAGCATTTCAATGGAAGGTAATTCTATTTGTACTTTCTTTTTTTCACATCCCGTTATTCTGAAAATTAGTTTTCGGAATTGCTGAAAATTAATTTCCAGAATGTAAAAGAAAAAAAAAAAGGATGCAAACGGGAAATAGGAGGTGCAAATAAAATTTCCCACATGGTAACAACTCACTATTGCCAATCCAACGGTGTAGACTAAAGGGTCGTAGCATGATCTGGTGGTTGAAGAAATTAACTGCTCTTAATGAACCACCACACGTCATTGCAAGGACAAATCCCTTGACGTCTCGTGCATTGGAAAGGTCACCCTCTTGAAGTACCAATCAACTCAAAGGGAGGTCAACCCTTGTATCGGACCAACCTAATAGCCGATCTACTCAAAAGGAGGTTAGTCTTGGAAGTGGAAAGCAGCTATTGCTTTACTCGGCACTTGGGGGACTGTTAATCGGCTTAACAACCAACCGACTCAAAGGGAGGTTGGTCCTGGTAGTGGAAGCACCTATCGCTTCACTCGGTGCTTGGGGAGTTATGGACCGGCTTAACAGTTGACCAACTTAGAAGGACATTGGTCTTGGTAGCACCTACCGCTTCACTTGGTGCTTAGGGGACTGTGGACCGGCTTAACAGCTGACCGATTTAGAGGGAGGTTGATCCTGGTAGTGGAAGCACCTATCACTTCACTAGATACTTGGGGGCTATGGACCAGCTTGAGGCATGGACCGGGGAGTCGACCGATCTTGGTAAGGGCCTAACCGTCCCGGTTTGTATAGCCTCCTGGTTCGTAGGGCGATGCAATCATAATGACGGTAGCCGACCAAGCACGTAGTGTGTTCGTACTCCCCTCATTTATTATGTTGGGGAAAAGCTACCTAACAAAGCAGTAGAAAGCAGAGAGCCCAACTCAAGGACAGACACTACCTTTCCCTTAGGACTGACAGAGGGCACCCTAGGACTAAATGTCACAACCTAAATTGTGACACGACCTAAGATGGGCCAAAGTGGTCTTGGCCATCTGACGGTTGAAACCGACTTGGCCACTAGGAATCCCCACCGCGTTTTGGTTTAGGGAACGCCAAGAAACCTGATAGAAAAGGCTGGGCTGGGAGTTAGAGTTATGGATTCGAGAGTTGGTTACGCGTAGGGACTACAGGGTGTCCCAACACGTCTATCACCTGATAGTTACCCTCGACTAGTTGCAAAGGAAGGGAAAAGGATGCTCATGCTTAGGGTTATTGGGCTCGTGGAGTGGCAAGGGTAAAAGGCAGAGTGTTTTTGGTTTTTTGAATTTTATGACTTGATAGGAGTATGCCTCCTGTGCCTACGTACCTCGGCGTTAGAGGAATCAAAGTCCACGTAGTTCTGGCTGATTGTGGGTTCAGGGGAAGGCAAAGCCGACTCGTGTCAGCCTAAACCTATTGAGGCCGAAATGGACTCGGCGTTGGGAAGGGTAGTTTTGAGAGGATGGACTCGTCATGTGGGGCCGAGATGGAGTCGACCTTAGTGCGAAGGGCATTGGTGGGGTGAGACTGTTTCATCCTGACAAGTGTGTTGAGATGAGTTCGGCTGGTGAGGGACGAGATAGGTTCAAGGTCCACAGTAGGGGCGTGTCGCCTAGACCATCAGGCCGAGATGGACTCGACCTTGGTAACAAGGAAGAAGATGGGAGATTTGGTATTGGTTTTACTCAAAAAGGGGGAAAGGTTTCAACCTAGGAGAATGTTTATGAATGTGTAGTACTAACCTGGTATCTGGCGGAGTCGAGACTCTTTCGTTCGTCCAATACTTCCGCTTCTCCTTCAGTCTTACTCTGAGCTTCTTGCTTGGCTTCTCTCGAACTATCGTTTGCTCTCCTTTTTTCTCTTCCTTCCTCTCTCTCAAAGTTTCTAACTTTTCTTTCTCCAAAATTTTTTCTGTCATCATCTCTTCGTTTTGAGGCCTTTTAATAGGCTTCGGGACTGGCCTGATGTCACTCCTCCATGATCCCACAATTCTTGGTTCCACTCCTCCATGATCCAATGACTCCCTCTCGGTCATCATGAGTGGCTGACTTCACTACCTCCATGATCCCCTCTTCAACGCGAGTCATGACAGGTCCCGCAGAGACATGTTGAAGACTTGGTCCCGGACAATTTTGGGATCCCACACTAAATGTAGGGGATGTCTAGACAGAAAACATAAGAAGAAGCCTCCACTATCAAATTACGAGGCTCAAGGAAAACGACTCTTCCTTAGGACCGATATATAAGCAGCCAAGAAAGAAGAGTAGGGACATCAAACAACTCATCATGTATGTACACTCTGTAATTAAGGTCATCTCTCTTTCAATACAGATGTGAACACAAACCAATAAGACTCAACTTAGTTTGTGAAAAATCAATGACTCTATCAATTATTAGTGAATCATGAATTTTGAAAAAAAAAAACAAGACCAAAAAAAAACACCTCAATGTCTGTCATGCCGCGACTCTTCAATATATTGTAATGCCCCTTCTGCAACCCCCATCCCCCTCCCCAAGCATCTTCTTTTAATTATTTATCATATTTAGCCTTGTTTGGGTAACTTTCTTTTTATAAATATTTATAGAAAAAATAAGAAAAAATAAAATAAATTATTTTCATAAAGTAGAATTAATTTATGTATTAGTTAAAATCAGTTTTTGGATAAATTAAAATGAAAGAATTTTTTACAAATTGGTTCATGAATAAGTGAATTTTAGTTTATGGAGAAATTTATTTTTTCTTTTTATTTTTTTTTATATAAATACTTATAAAGAAATTTATTTAAATGACCTACTCACTGAGAAAAAAAATATAATTTATGGAGAAACATATTAGAGAGTGCAACATTCTTCTCGAAATTACAACATCATTACATCAACATGTATTACTATAATATATAGCAGAATTAAATATATTTTAAATTTCAACAAATATGATTATGTCTGATTTTAGTTTTTGTAAAAATAGGATAGAAAAACAGAAATTACAGAGAATAAAAAATGCTATCCTTGTCCTAAGACACGTCCACCTTATAAGCATGAAATGACACTTACATTGGTAAGAGTATGTTTAAATAAATTTTTCAATAAATACTTATAAAAAATAAATAAAAATTTTTATAAGTTAAAATTAATTTATATATAAGTTAATACGTAAAAAAATTTCGTATTAATTTTTTTAAAATTTAATTTTTAACTTATCTATAAACTAATTTTAATATAAAGGAATTTTTTTATTTTTTTATATTTATAAATGCTAACGAAGAAATTCACTCAAACGTTTCCTAAATGGAGGAGGTGCTTGACATCTTTTCATCCATAAAAAAAAATTCAAAATTGCTTTTTGTTTGTGACTCAAATTGCTTCTAATTATGTGAAGCAAAATATAATATTGAAAAAAGCAATTCCACTTCGTGCCTCTCATAGGAAATTTATACAATGCACAAATTATTGTAGCTTGAATCCCTTTAATCTTACAATCTCTTTAATATAAATCTGGGTTTAATTTCTCCAAAGCATATTTCACATTGACCCGGAGAAAATATTTGATTAGCCTGTTTACTATCAGCCAGATTAGATTATGACCTAAGGATGTCAAAAGGAATCTCATAACAAAATCCATTGACATGCTCTCCTATTTTCCTACGAGGATGCTAAAGATTGAAGCATACCTAAAGGTTTTTAATGTTCTGCCTTCACTTTTTGACAAGTTAAACAGGTAAGTACAAACTTTGCAATATCCTACTTTATTTTGTGCGACCAATACATTTTGTTTAAATCATGATATATTTTGGTGACTCCTAGATGTAAACTTTATTTCATATTTGTTTTTATAAACTTCTTCATAAATATTTATATATAAAAAAAAATAAGAAGAAAAAATAAAATAATTTTTTATAAGTTAAAATTAATTTATGTATAAATTAAAAGTTGTTTTTTTAGAAATTAAAATAAAAAATTTTATAAATTAATTTATGCATAAGCTCATTTTAATTTATAAAAAAATTTATTATATATTTTTTCCTTTTTTTTCTATAAGTATGTATAGAAAAGTTTATCCATATATATATATATATATATATATATATATATATATTCTTCCAAAATTAATATCTCAAGTTCAATCTTCATCAGCCACACAAATCCTATTCCTAAAACACAATATCCCTTCTTTAGTAACAGTGCATTCTGAAAATTTTCCTTCTTTTACATGCTCCTTGCTCTAATGAATGTCTAAAAGATTTGCTTTGTCAATTCTCCACTAAACTCTACTCAATAGGATACCATCTCCTCCATGTTAACTTGTAAATTTTAAATTCTTTAGCTGCTCAATCAAAAATTAATTTCTTCGCCATCATGTAAGACATATGAAGTTATTTCCTACTTAAATCATCTGCTACATTATTTCCCTTTCCAGGATGGTATTTAAGTGTAAAATCATAAGCCTCTAAAAATTCAATTCAACACCTCTGCCTCGTGTTTAATTCCTTAATCTCTGTAAACCTCAAACTTAACTCCACATAAGTAATGTTTCCAAATCTTTAAATCAAGACTTAATTAAGTTTCTCGTCTCAATAAATTAATGTTTTTTTATTTTTCGTCATTGTAAAAGAAATTCAAATTAATTTCAATAAATTCTAAATTACTCATTTTTTATTCCTATCATTCAATCTTTATTATAAAAATATTAATTTATTTACGTCATGATAATATCATCACAGATAACATAAATTAAAGATAACATCATTATGTGTCATGTAAATAACATCATATCAACAAAAAGTATCAAGTCATAAAAAAAAGTATCACATTAGCCATAGGTACAAAAAATGAAATAAAAAATTATAAGGACTAAAAATAAATTTCTTTTACAAAGACGAAAAATAAAAATAAATCACATGGATTTAAAAAAATTACATATTCGAAAGTATGAACAAATATTTAAGTCTTAAATATAATGTATAAATTTAATTTAAAATTAATATAAAAAAAATCTTAAGAAAAAATAATTATTTAAAAGTAGAGAATGCATCTTAGTTGATTTAAAACTAGTATTATAGTTTTGTGGGTGTGACATGAAAAGAAAGAATGTTATGCGGAGGAAAAAAATGAAGTTATGTATCATGTATATGTGAGTTGTAGCGTTAGAGATGGAAATAGACTAAGATGGGTCAAACTTTGTTAGGATGAGACTAACCTTAGTTAAAAAATGTAAAGTCTGACCTGACTTTTTTACTTATCATTGACTTTTTTTATATAGGTACAACTTGACATGCATATTTACAAATAATCATTAGTTCCTATGGTGATATGATTTTAAAATAGGATCGTCTTGAAATAAGTAAAAGAGAAACTTGACCCTAACCGCAACTTGCTGGTAGAACCAAAGTTATCAAAGAGCGTGATCCTAACTGTGACCTATCATAGAATCAACACTATAAAAGTTCTTAAACCCAAAAACAAAGGAAAAGCTCTTACAATAGAGAAGCTCTTACAATAGAGAAAACTCAATTTCATTCAACTTTTAAATTATGTCTTTCTGGTTCTTTACAAGAGTTTATTTAAAAGCTTAGTTAGGCAATCCCGAAGTTAATGTCCATTAATATTTTAATTGACATAAAATTCGATCTGTTATCACTCCCCACTAACCTTTTATTTCCCACCATAAATGACCTTTACATTTTTCCACCAGCTATCAAACTTTCCATTTTCCACCATCTATCAACTTTCCATTTTTTTTCACACTTAGGTCTTGCAAAGACTACTTCATCGTATTGGTTTTGGGCCCAGTCAAGAAACCTCCAGTGTCACGCAAAGGGTCTTTGATTTGTTGGTTGGGTCTTTATCGTTCCCTCCCCTCTTCAAAAGGATTCGTCCTCGAATCAAATTCCACACCTATAACAAATAAAGATAAATCAATATTAAAAGTAGAACTTACATTACCATATGCAGTTGATAAATCTACCTTGTAGACATTGTTATTAATCTTTTCTAACACTTGAAAAGTTTCATCTCCTCTTTGCTGCAACTTGTATTTTTGTTGAGTAGGTAACCTTTCTTTTTGCCTATGAACTCAAACGCAATCTCTAGGTTCAAAAGTCATTGGAACACGCCCTTTATTGGCTTGCCTTGCATATTGTCCATTTCTTTTCTCAATGTTAACTCGAACTTTGGCATGCAACTCTCTAACAAATTATTTCTTTTCAAAGGAGAATAAGAAGTAGATTGAACAGTTTTATTATATGCAAACTCAAGATGAGGCAAGCATTCTTCCCAAGATGCTAGTCTGTTCCTATATGCTGGTCTATTGGGAAGGCCAGCTCCTGGGATACGATCAATGTGGTGCTTAATTCCTCTAATAGGAGGCAAGCCACTAGGTACCTCATCCGGAAAGACATCTTGAACATCCTGCAAAATAGAAGGATCAATTTTAGAGTATAAACCCTAAACCCAAATTGTCATGGGCGGCCCAAAAGTATATGCTCTGCCTCCATAGGGTTTAGGGTTAGATCCTTGTAATTCCTAATAGCAAAAGGAACTAAAACTTGCTTGTCAACCTTTACTTCTCCTATATTACTAAGTCATTGCAGCTTATAAGGCCTAGGATGTTTGGCAATTTGCAATTTATTTTCTCCACTAGGATAATACTAGCCACATTGGTACAACTCCCTCCATCTATAATCATGTTGCACACTTTTCCATGAACAAGGCACCTAGTATGAAAAATATGCTCACGTTGCTCCACATCACCATCATCCTTAGGTTGTATGCTAAGAGCACGCCTAGTAACAAGTACAACTCCATCTACAGGTTCAACAACTTCTACGTCACTACAATCTTCCAATGGTGACATTTCACCATCACTTGAGCTCTCACTCTCTACTTCTCCATTATCCATCATAATCATTGCTCTTTTATTTGGACATTGAGAAGCAATATGCCCAACTCCTTGACACCTGAAACACTTGATATCATATGATACTTATCAGTGTCAATTTTACCTTTAGGAGGAGCATTTGAATATTTGACAATCACATCTTCTTTAGGATTTGTAACAACTGTACTGTTCTTCCAATTTGATCTCCATGAAAACTAGAAGATGAGGCAAATTTGGAAGAGCTTTTAGACTATAGCCTCTCCACTTGAATTGCTTAGTACAACAAATCCTATATCTCCATATAATATTGCAACTCCACCACATCAGCAATCTCTTTCTTTAAGCCTCCAATGAATCTAGTCATAGTTGCCTCATAGTCTTACTCCACATTAGCTCTAATCATGGCTATTTCCATCTCCTTATAGTAATCCTACACATTCTATGTTAAACATTTCAATTTTTTATGCAAGTCCCTATGGTAATGACTTGATACAAATCTTCTTCTCATGATAGACTTCATATCTTCCCTTATACGAATAGGTCTTTCTCCATTTTTACGCCTATTAATCACAAACTAATCTCACCAAATAATAGCATAATCAATAAATTCAACAACTGCTAATTTTACATTTTTCTCCTCCGAGTAGTTGTGACAATCAAACACATGTTTAACTTTTCTCTCCCACTCCAAGTACAATTCAGGACCATTCTTTCCTTGGAATGCAAGGATTGTTATCTTAATATTACCAAAGAATGCAAGGATTGTTATCTTAATATTACCAAAGTAATTGTCACGTCTTGGTTCATCTTTTCTTCTCCTTTCATTTTCGTTATCTCTTCCATCGAAATACTCCTCTTCTTCATCATCATCATTGTTTTGACTAGTAGAGCCCTTATACTTGGGTGTAGATTGTAAATCATCCAATATGGCGTTTAGACTCTTGAATTGTTCTTGAACAGCCTTGATGAATAATTTGATATCAACATCTCGTTCTCCTTCTTCACCACTCATGATTAAAATACTGCAAAAATCAAGCTAGAAAAAAATTCTTCCACAAACACTCTTTCGCATGTCTATTTTGTTATAGTCACCCATGTTTCACTCAATTTGGATTTTTTTTATAGTCTTATCACTCTTGCCTTTTATCACTCAACTTTTTTTTATGGGCTCTTAAGTAATAACCTCTAAGAATGATGCTACCAACAAGAAATAGTAAGGATTTGGTAATTTGATAACTTTAGATAATAAGAATTAACAAGAAATAAGGATTCTAGATTTTTTTTCAACACGTACAATGAAGATATTGTAGACGCAAAAAGAAGAAATATGACAAAATTTCAAACTCTTTTTCCTTTCAACTTTTTTTTTTTTTGCAATATGTAAGTCGAGATAACAAATTAACTACTAATCAATTTTTTTGTATATTTTTTTTAATCTAGAGAATAGAAAAAGACAAAGAAGCAAAGGATTGATAACACCTAATTTCAAGAGTAAAGCTCTGATACCAAGTGATATGATTTTAAAATAGGACCATCTTGAAATTAGGTAAATGAGGAACTTGACCCTGATCGTGACCTGCCAATAGAACCAAAGTCAAAGAGCGTGATCCTACCGCAACTTGTCAGTAGAACCAACACTATAAAAGTTTTTAACCCAAGAATAAAAAGAAAGCTCTTTCAACAGAGAAAACTCAATTTCATTCAACTTCTAAATTTTGCCCTTCTGTTTCTTTACAAGAGTTTATTTATATGCTTAGTTAGGCAACCATGAAGTTAATGCTCATTAATATTTTAATTAGCATAAAATCTAATCCGTTATAACTCCCTACTAACCTTTTATTTCTCCCCATAAATGACCTTTCCATTTTTCCACTAACTATCAAACTTTTCATTTTCCCACCAACTCTCAAACTTTTCATTTTTCCACCTGCTCTCAAATTTTTCTATTTTTTCACCGGACTAATATAAATAGATTGGCCTATCAAGGCTAATAGACATTTTTTAAATCCTCAAACCTAGTCTATTAACTTAAAAATGTTTTTTAATAAGTCTAAATATAACCTTTTTAATAAATAGGTTAGGTCGATAAGTTGTTGATCCCCTATGAGCCACTTGACCTATTTTCACCCTCATATACTATGAATTATGATAAAAGAAATAAAAGATAGTGTAAAAAAAAAAGTAAGAGTGTGAAAACATTGAGTGAGAATAAAAAAAATAATTCATAAATTGATATAATTTTTTTCTATGAAATATGTGTATTAGAGAGGAAAAGATTAATGTATATAGTGTATGTCAAAGCCTAAAGTGTTTATGTAATGAAAAATTATATAGTTTTAAGTTGACTAAGATACATGTGTTTGTAAATAATAAATTTTCTTATTATTTAATATTCTTATTTTATAATAATTTTAAATTAAATTTATTCATTTTCATCTCCGTAAAAAAAATTATTTAATCCTTATAATTTTTTACTTTTAGTTTATAATTTTTTTTTACTTTTAGTCTCTAGTTGCATGTGAAAACGTCCTCATAACATCGGCAAATTAATATTTCTGAAACAAAAGCTATTGACAAAGACAAAAAAATAATAGTTTAAAACTTATAGGAATTATTCCAATAAAAATTACAGGGACAAAAAAATGAAAAAAAAAAAAAAACCACTCCCATGGATGGATGAGAAACTTGATTAAACCTTAAAACAAGTACAACAACCTGTAATTTTAGGTCATTGTGGCTAGATTTCTTTAAAATGTTTAGCTCGGTTTTGAATTGATGCATTAGCATTGGTGTTACACAAAGAATAACAACAAAAAGTCTTACCCCACTGAAAGCTGCTATATAAATCATATAATGTCATTGGGTTTAGTTAAAGACACCCGAGTACAAAGTTATATGCAGAACAAGTAATTGTTTTCCTGTGGCTGTTGTAGCTGAATCTCAAGACTACGGAAAGAGAAAGGGAACACACTGTCTCAGCGAAGAGGCAGAGGACTAGTCAAGGAGTAACTGTTTCAATGCTCGGTTGTTGCCCATGCTTTGTCAATGTCATATTTTTAGGCCAACAATTCTTTTTCTAAACCTCAAATCAATTTTTCATGTAATCAGCAATGGTCAAATTACATTATTTACAACAGAAATCGATGTTGCTTCTTTTTGCCTCCGTCTGTTCTTTTCTTTTTCCTTCATCTTATGAGGCAGTTGTTTTCCATTACATGCAGTCCAATATACAAATGCTGCAGCTATAGTGAAAAATGACGCAGTTTTTTGGCCAGCCTTCAACTGCTCATGCCTTTCTGTACTTGGTTTCACCAACATTAACCTTCGTAAGTTATGCATACCGACTGGTGCAGTCATCATGTTTGTTTATTCTCAGATCCAGTTACAATGGATGAGGCTTTAAGTTGCTCCAGCTTCTTTCGAAGATAGGCTTGTTTAAGTTTCTCACGATGAGCAGCAACCTGCTCCTGCCTTCGAAGTTTAATCTCAGAAGCCTTCTCTCGTGCTCGATTTACTTCTTCATGAACTTCCCTACAAATCCAAATCAAAGGATTAGATTAGCTAAAAACTCGCAATATTAATGAGATAATTAACCCAGAAAAAGCATCCAAATATTAAAACATAGCAAAAGCCTATCTCCCCCTTGCCCTCAAAAAACTAAATAAATAAATGTATTCGTCCTTATTCAGTTATTCCTTAGTACTCTATTTATTCAACAGGTTCAACCTAGGAAGATTGATACTTAAACAATAATACTAGATTATAATTATAATGTTGGTACTTCAATATAGTTAATCCATTAAGTTAAACTCAAACGCCAGTCAACAACTCACCTTGCCCAAGCCAGGGGAGGGGGAGGGGGGGTACTAGTTTTGGAATGAGATAGTCATATCATAGTTGTCAATTTCAGATTGCGGCACATAGCAGCCAACTCTAAAAGTGCTATAGCAGGATGACCACTATACTAAATAGTATATACTCCACATTAATACTCCAAAAAGAACAAAAATTAAAGAAATTCATAATAAATAATAAGTCACAGTTTACACACATAATCACCACCAATCTAGCAGCATTTAGAACATAATAATAAAGTCAAAAAATGAAATACGATAGTGAATTAATAGAAAAAGAATATGACAAATTAGATAAAAATAAGAAAAATGTTATCTAGGAAGTGTAAAGCAAGATGAACAGAACATATAGAAAAAAAGTGGGAATGAACAAGGGTCAAAATAGAGGTAACTTTTGGTTGAATATTTTAACCCCCAAAAAAACCCAAACAAGTGTTCCAGGGGTAAAAATGGGTTTTTGAAGACTATCATTGCCGTGCCACTATAGTATGCAAAAAGCTGCTATTTCGGCCACAATGGCCACTATTTGAATCCCATAATGGTCCAGGGCTGTTCTGCTCCAGTCCTCTGCTATAGCATGCTATTGTCTAATATGAGTAATATAACTACAGCCGAAAGCAAAACTGAATCAGTAAAAGCCTGCACAGAGTTCTTACAAGAAATACCCAGCATAAAATAACTAATTGTTTCACATAGAGTAACATAATCCATTGGTTAACCCAGGGATTAAGAGAACCATGAATTGGTTCATGATTCATGAATACCGATTTTCCATTCATTTACAGACTGGTTCACCCCACTCATGTTTCAAATCGTAAAAAAAGACAAACCAAGTGCACAAAAGGGGATAAAGTATACAAGGTAGGACACGGGGCACAAAAGGTAGCAATAAGATGTGTAATAGGTGAAGCTTGGATTCAACGAATACAGAACAAGAAGCACAGAATGAGTGTGCATAACTATCTAGATTCAGGAGGAAGAGGGAGGAGCATGAAACAATTGCCTAATCGAAACACCCATTTGAACTATGCAAACGATGACAATCATAATTGTGAATGGTAACCAACATGCTAAAAAACAGTCTATGACCCTAAAGTCAAGGCTTCTAAGGGTATCCGCAACAGAATTCTGCATTGGCCACATTTATCCACAATTTCCATCAATATCAAGGAACGTATAAAACTGCAACCGCAATTTAAAACATTGAAGCTAACAAGAATCATCAATTTCTACATATAGCACAATTGTAGTTTTCTTATTCCAGTATGCAAGAATGCAAGAAAAAGAAACCCCGTGATGCAAACCCATACATAACCTACCAACTAAATATATCCCTTATCCGTATGAACAGAATACTTGGGAACCTGGTAACTATGGTTTGACTTTCACACCCCTGATTCTAACCGCCACTATTATGTTATTTACATTGAATCCATCCAAGCTATCTAGTCTAAGAAAATTTCCTTTTCACCAATATAACATGGTATAATAATAATAAAAGATAAATCCCATACCTAACATTGCGCTTATAATCAGCAGTGTCAACCGATCCAGCCGATCGCCCAGGCCCAACAGGCTTAAAGTTAAACATCAAAGAATCATCATCATCATCATTAACAGCACCATCTTCATTTTCCACCACCACACAGCGGTTCAGTGGCGGTGGTGGCGGCGGCGGCGGCAAGTCATCGCGCTCAATGCCCTTGCGAAAAAAGTCGACACAATACTTCTCTTGATCCTCCTCGTCAGACAACTCTCCATTGACCAACTTATCATACAGCTCAGCCTTCCTCTCCAGCGCGGCGTAGCTGGCGGATCCGTCACTCACCGCTTTCAGCTCAAGCTTGTCCCTGACACCAAAAGTTGCCACAATTATATTAAACCGCAAAATGAATGAGAAAACGAAGAGATGGTAATGATAGGATAGGATACGACACTTGTGAGCACGGGCATCGACGCCGCGGTTTTTGACGGAGAAGGCGTCTCTGGAAGCGATTTTGGTCTTGGCGCGTTGGTACTCAACGTCGGGGCCCCCCAATTCGCGTGACTTTTTGGAATCTTCCTGAGACTTGTAGAGCTCGGCCTTCAATTCGAAGAGTGACGATGCGCCAACGCCGGCTATGGCTCGGTGCTTCTTTGGCATTATTGACGATTCCGTTAGCCATCCCAGCGATTCTGTCACCGCTCTCTTCTTCCCACTCCCCTCCTCCCCCGTCATGCTTTTTCTCCAAACAAATTCGATTCTTAGGGTTTCTCCTCCTTTTGCCTGTTGGATGGACAAGGTTGGAATTTTTTTGTATGTTCTTCGTTTCCGTTTTTGCCTCCTATTTTATACTTCAATAAAATGCTAATAAATATTTTTTTAATGGAAATATGGAATTGTGGAAAGATGGTAAGTGACTTTTTATATATTTTTAAAAAATAATTTTTATATACTATTAATTAATTAATACATTTTGATTCAACTTTATTTATAATTATAAATATTAACAATTACGTGCAAACATAATTGTAAATATTAATCATAATTTTTTGTATTTTTCATTTTATTTGTTTATTATTTTATATCTCAATAAAATATTAATAAATAATTTTGAGGAGAGATCAAATAATTATAAAAGAGTTACATTTTATCTAAATGTTAATATTAAATTATCTTACCATATATAATATCTTATAATATATATATTAATTTTAACATGACCATCATTCAATTCATTTTAATCTAATAATTTGATTTAATTGGCTATTTGATTGATTTAATTTAAAATTATTTTTTTTAAAATTAGAGTAATATTATGGTATCTTTTGTTTAATTTTGTTATAACATTTTGTGCATTAATTTTTTATTTCATATAATTAAATTTATTTTTATCTTTTGAAAATATGTTTGTTGGGGTTAATTTAAAGATTGTTGTTGTTTAAATTTTTTACACTAAAATTAGATTCTAAAAATAAAATATATAATATTGAGATTGAATTTTTAATTATTATATATCTTTTTAGTTTTTACTTTAAAATATTTTATTTATTTAATACAAACATGGACATAAAATTATTTTTTATACCTTTTAATAAATATTATTTTGAAATATTTTATATTTCTATTAATTATAAAAAATTATTTATATAATATGAACAAAAATATTTTAAGAACTCAAATCAAAATATATTTTTTTACTATTTACTATTGAAAAGATTTGTAAAAGAAATTAATATGTTGATAATTTATGTAAATAATTATTGTAAAAAACATAATTGAACGATAAATTAATTAATTGATTGTAATATAATATTTTAAAATGAATGTTAGTATATATATTTTATTATTTATTATTAGAAAAATTATAAAAAATAGTTTTTATAAATAAATAAAGTAAAAAAAATTAAATAAATCAATCAATCAAATATCTCTCTTCAATAATTTTTATATTTTAATTCAGATATAATAATTGTATAAAAAAAATTATCTCACCAATTATACATAGATTTCTTTCTAACAAGAAATTAAAATAAGACTCTTTATAAAAAAAATTAAATTCTCTCATTTTACAATTCTAACTTAAATTTAATTAGAAGAGAATAATAACAATTAATAAGTGTGTATTTTAAATAATACTAAAAATTTAAATAAATTAATTAATATCAATTATATCACTAAAAATTATGAATCAAATAACACAAGTACAAATATTACAAATAATATTAAAAGGGTAAAAACATATTATTCGACTCTATAAAGTTTTTCGTCTATTTTTATTCTTTTTAAATATGGAATTTATTTCCTAACCATGATTTTGCTAGTAACACTGCTCTCGTGGCTAATGTCTTTCTACACAAGTTGCTTATGCATTTGATAAATTTAAAAATTTACCATGCACATCACAGTGATAATTTTTTAACACGTGTTCATGTGAACTTTTAAATTTATCAAACACATCTGCAACTTACATAAAAGGATGTTAGTCACGTGAGTGACATTACGAATGAAATCAAGATGAAGACTTAAATTAACAAGTTTCATATTTTGAAGATTAAAACAAAAAAATAATTAGAGGATCGAAAATTAAATTTGACAACTTTACGAGGATGAAAAACATATTTTACGTTTAAGAAAAAGAGCTTAACAAGATAGCAGGTTGAGACAGGTTGATGAATTGAATTACCTAATTCACTCTGTCATTTTTTATACCATCAAGTCCAACTCGCATGGTCATCCATAACTAAAAAAAAAAAACACTTTAATTCAAACTTGTATTTATCAAACAAAGAAATAATTTAATTTAATAATTCAAGTTAGTTCAGATAAACTATTTTTTTTTGTTTAATTTAATTTTTTTAAGTTCAAATAAACTTTTATGCACATCCATGTTTCTTTCATGGGAACAGATCAATCACAATCGCTTTGGCACTTGGCTTCAGTGAATTTGTGATTGAACACGAAAATCTTATGGCACCTGATTTCTATTTTACAAATGTTTTCAGCCTGTGGGAGGAGCTGCATCGTTTTTAGGTCTTGTTGTAAACAAAATAATACAATTTTGGCTAACTTGGTTTATTGAGTTGTGTATTTGAGTGTGGCAAAGCATTGTAGAAGGGTAGAAATTCTAGCATAACGTGATGTTTTGGGATTTTTTTTGTTGCATTTTGTAACAGTGTATCAGAACAACAGTAGGAGTCTAAGGAGGGCTTCTGAGCAATGCAGAAAAGAGAAAGAAAAAAAGTATAAGAAAAGGCAAAGGAAATAAAATGAAAAAAAATAAGAATGGAAAGTAGATATTCAAAAATTACAATAAAATGAAAAATAGATTATTTTATTATAGATAACTATAACAGATAAAAATAAAAATAATATTTCAATATTTATAAAATAAGGGTATTGTAAGAATATAAAATAATGAAAAAGACTAGTGCAACTCTTTCTAAACTCTAATATTTTTTTATTATTGATTAAAATTTATTAAAAATTAAAAAAAAATTGTATAAATCACATGTATTATTTTTTTTCATAAGACAATTTTGTTCTAGTCAAATAAAACTACTATAAACCACAAATTTTGATAGGTCACACTCATTTAATAATATATTTCTCAAACTAGAAGTGAGGTTTTTCAAAATTTGTAATTTTTAATAAATTTAAACTAATAATATAGAATATCAAAAGGAGAGCATTAAAGAGAATGATTTTGGTATTTTTCAAAAATAATTATTTATTTCGCTCTATTCATTGTTTAAACAATAGAATAATTTTTTTTTATTTCATTCAATCATATCCAAACAATGGAATGAAGACTTCATTTCATTATGATCCATTTCATTCCGTTCTATTTTAATCCATTTTATCCCTCCTCTTTCTATCAATCCAAACATACCCGAAGAGACGAATTTAAAAAATATTCAACAGGTTAAAAATAAATAAATTTATTATATATAATTATATAGACTAATTCATACTTGAGCTAAACATTAAAAAAAAAAAACACATACTTTAGCTGTAATGGCATGATCCTGATAGCATTGTTCTACTTCTACCAATAAGATCCAAATCACTGGACTACGAAAAAAGTTTGCCTACATAAAGCTCAGGTTGCAAATGGAGCCCCACCTTGTATGCTTGATTATATAGAGAGGGAATTTCTAGAGTAAAATAGAAATGAAGAAATTTCTCTCAACTTTTAAGAAAAAGAAAATAAAAATAAATAAATAAATTATGTAATAAATATTTTTTTTATTTCATAGAAATAATTTCTCTCCTCATTCTCCTCTCAAATAAACAGTAAAAAATTATTTCCAACAAAGTTGCTGCTGCCACAAGAGAAGCACGCATCGAGTAATGAAGAATCATAGTGCAAAAAGAAAGAAGTTAACACGAATGAAGGACTGATCACAACTATACTATCTATACAAGAAGCTTTAACTTCTTTACATTATAATGAATGAAAAAATAGCTAATACATCTTGGGACCCAAGAAAAGAAAAAAATAAAAAAACACATAAAAATCAAAATGAAGAACAAAACTAGGATACAAATACTTCGGTGATTTTGGTGTTATAATCCAATCAGAATTGAAATTTCACTTCAGTAATCTGCATTTACATTTAATACAAATCTTTATTAAGCAGATTACTAAAGTAAAACTCTAATTCCAATTCAACATCACTAAAAAACACCTAACAATTACATCCAAGTTTCATTCCAAAATGAATTTACTTGAACAAGAATAAATGATATCCATGTTAGCTGGCAGTGGTGTTAGATGAGATTTTAACAATGACTGAAATTGGAATGTTAACCACATGACCCTGATTCCCAAAGAGCCCAATTCTCCCAAAGCTGGCAACAGAGCTGTTAAGGGTTGCATTCAAGAGCACAGACAAGACCTGGCTCTCACCACTTGCAATGCAGAAGTGAGTTGGAGACACTTTGACTGAAACTCCATCAGGAGCAGTCCAACCAACACTGTAACTTTCATTTTGGGCAATGTTTTGGACTGTCCTCTGCACTATTCTAGATTGGTTTAGCTTTGATATAGTGATTGAGGCCAAGTTCAGATCAGGACCATAGACGGTGGAATTATAACCCCCACAATTCTGACCAGTGTAGTTTAGCACCACAGGAGCTGAACCATTGATACCACATAGAAATGACATGTAATCATCATAACCTATAAAGAAACATACATGTACACTTCCCCATTAAGAAACCAGTTTACATAAAACTAGAGGTAGTTAAAAATTGAGTAAATACGTGAACAGATGCAGTTAAATAAATTATCAACTCCACTTATTAATTATTGCATAATTTGACAACCCAAATGAATTCAACAACTTCAAAGGGCAAAGGAGCTTCTCAGAATAAAATATTCCACATATTAAGTCTTATTAATTTTATAGGACAAGAAAATTGAACAAACCGAGATAACAGACATAGATAATGTATTATGTTCTATTCAATTATCAATATAATTTTCTATAGATGTTGGGAAACATTCGAGCTTTGTAGCTCATACTGTATAGAAGCTGGAAAGAGTGAATAAATGTAGGTGAAATAGATTTATTTTAGTGAGATTTTGATTATAGTAAGTAGAAAAAAATAAATTTGTGACTTAAGTTTATGCTATTAAAATCTTAAGTTTATTTACTAAAGTATGTTCTATGCCGATTGATTATAAACAGCTTATCATCATTTCTCAAACTAAGTTGTTTTTTTCAATGGTGATGACTAAAGTGAGATCATAACAGTTTTAAATTGCTGTGCTACATCATAAAAAAGAACATTATGTAAAATGTTAAAAATATTAACTACATTGTCCTGGCTTTGCCACTATCATGGAGTATCATACCTTCTAACTTAAACCATAATCACAGCAAAATTTTCATGACATTTTTTATACATTGAAACATGAGAATTTTAATAGAAGCATAATGATTGAAATGCTTGTGTGACTTACCAGAATCAAAAACCAAACCCGGATTCAGTGCTCCACTTGCATTCACAAAACCACTTCCCATGTCAAAAGGAGTTGCCGGAGACTGGTTTAGTTCCGGAGAGGCATATGATCGCTGAGCCATTATTGGCCCGCCACTCTTGTCATACATAGAAGCAGTAGTAGAAAGTGCAGATCCAATGGCTGCAGGACTGAAATTGGGGAACTTTTGCCTAATTAGTGCAGCAAGACCAGCAACATGTGGTGCAGCCATGCTTGTGCCAGACATCAATGCAAAATTCTCGCCTGTTGGCAATGAGGATATGAATGATAATTACATTTGACATTATCAACATGCATTGAAAACAAAAAAAAAACATTGCATAGATTATCACTTAAAAAAAGATGTTTTTAATATATGAAGGTATCAAAAGAACTCCTTAAAGTTGACTATGTTTGGTCGGTTTCCTAGTATAAACTTTTTATGCATTTACAAACCTAGGAATTCGACCGAATCAGTGCCCAGAGAACTCCAAGCCGCCCATATTAAATTTCCAGGAGCTAACAAGTTAGGTTTCAAAATGTCAGCTTCATGAGGAAGACTGTCCTCTGGATCTGGTCCTCTGGCAGAGTAATACATAACCTTTGGGGCAACATTGCTGTAGTTCGCTTTTAGTCCACCACAGATACCGGCAACAGCCCCAAATTTAATAATTTTCTTTGAAACAGCATCTATTTCCAATGAAGAATTGTAGTATTGCATTAAAACCTGACCAGTTTAAAATCAAAGGGAAACAGTCAGGATTATTTCTCAAGCACATGTAAGATAGAGAGAAATAAGTTAGCTAACTTATTGGCCAAATCCATGCATTGTTTTTCCAAAGACAACAGATGTTTTAAGTGAATAAAGACTGCATCAGAAGATGTCATTTATTGAAAAATGAAAGCCCAATAAAAAAGGACAACACACATTAACATGACATCAAGGAAGCACAAAGTCACAAACACTTCAAAATAGTAGTTATTATGTGTATTTTCCATGTCAGACTTTTTGAATACTTGTGGCGGTATATTATAATTTTTATTTTATTATTAAACTTTAATGCCAATACAAATGAGAATGTCATTAGATAAATTATAGCATTTTATTATGTCTACAATGACTTGTACTCACTTTTAAGATTTGTGTTTTATATTCCTTCTATACTAATTTATATGTTGTGTCAAAAAAGTTTTAAAATTTATCATATTTCCATGTGCGTATCGTATCATCTCCATTTCCCATGTTCTATCTATGCACTCTAAATAGTCATGTGTATATATATATGAGCTGGAAATGGATAATGCAAAGCACCTTGGAATCATTTGTGGATGAAATTATTATGCCAGGCATTTTCATTGGAATGGGGTTAAGCTGAAAACCAATCACAAAGGGATCCATATAGAAGACAACACCAGCTGCACTAAGGTTTTTGGCTGTTTCTGAGGCTCGTTTGATGGTGGAGAGTCCCAGCACAAATCGAATTGAATAGCTGCACATCAAGAGGTTCCCCTTGATCAAATCCTTACTGAACTTACTTGCATCTTGGCACTCCCCAACATACATATCATCAGCAACCGTTGTGTCATTGTTCAAAGCATGGTGTGCATGAACCAATTTATAAAGCTTGCTTTCATCTGTGCCAGCTGAGGAAAACAATAATAAAAATTAAAAAAATGGGTCATATATCAATTCCAGCAATAAATTCATACATTAACAATTGAATAAATTTATAACTAATGGAGGATCTTCAATCAAACATTATTAAGCAGCAATCCTTAAAAGCAATGCAACAAGAACTGATTGTCCATAATATAATGAGTGACAACGATAGATCTTAGATTTCTTTTCACTTGTTTGGGGCTCATGTCTAGTGAAAAATAATAAATTAAAAATATTTTCCAACTGACATTACACAAAAGAAAAAAGAATGCACTAGCAGAGTTTTAAACTTAAAGTCATGCATTGTAAGCAGTCTGAGAGCACTCAGAATACAGTTCAAGCCCAAAAAGTCCCAATAATACACTGAATAGCCTATCCCCTTGGTACTAGCCAACCTTCATTTACACACTCTGGATCTGCTCATAATCATAATCTTAAAACTAGTGGCAAAACACACAAAAAAAAGTGCTAAGATTAACTTTTATATTATTTTTCCACTGAATTTTATCATTTATGAAAATTGACACCACAGCCTCATTGAAGCTCTTCACTACTTGAGTAACCCAAAGACGAAATCCAATCATATTAAAGTCCATAACATTAACCCCTCTGGCGAGTTAGTCTAAAATAAATTCATATAGCGTTAACCAGGAATACATAAATAGATACTTACGTGCAAGACCAACTCCAGGTATGGTCACATTATTTCCAAGAAATATGGAGTTGCTATAAACCCGGTCATGAGAGGCAGCACCAACAGTAAAGATCCATGGACTGAAGGAGAACATGCTTGTTGGTGATGGTCCAGTATTTCCTGCTGCTTGCACTACAAAAATACCAGCCTTCACAGCTGAGAGCAATGCCATGTCTATTGGATTGAAGAAAGTTGCAACACCAGGAGGACGTCTATTAGGAGTAATTGACAAGCTTATTATGTCAACCCCATCCTGAGCTGCCTGCAAACATCGTACTATTAGTCTTACAGGAAAAAGCAAGATTGAATACAATTTTAGATAAATAGATTGTGAAAGCAAGATGCATGGAAATCATTAGTACTTAACAATAACTGTTGACACTCACAGAAATTTGAAAGGCAAGCCATGCATAGACAGAAGACAACAACATTGAAAATCAAATGACATGGATCCTAAGAGGTGAATTAAGAATCCCAAGAGGATGTGAAATGCACTCTTCGCTACTACTCAGGTAGGGACCAAGTTATATATTTTATTCGAGAATTGCACTATCCTAGTATCCTAGACAAAGTTACAAAGACAATGAAGGGGGAGAAATGAACTGCTCTTGTAAAATAAATTACCATATAACTGACATGTAAATTATTTCCACAACATTACATCCCTTGTCTAAATAAATTTTACGTGTACCTGGTCAATAGCTGCAACAACATCTGCAGCAAATCCTCCAAAGCTCTTGTATAATGCCTTGTAAACGGCAATGCTGTAAAAGATTGAAATGCAACAAGCATAAATTATTTTTTAAAAATAAGAAACTAATTAAGGTTACATGAAATAATTAAAAAAACAAAAATAGGCCAGACACACAATTTCTATTATTTTCTATGAACTTTAAAAAATAACCTATTAAAAAAGACCTACCTGTTTGTTGTCAGAAAACCAAGGACATATACTTTAGTGTAGGGCAATTGAATATTTAATACTATGGGGACAACATATTCTGCAACATAGGGGAATATGACGCAATGTAAGGCAATTGATGGAACTATGGGTTAATGTAGAGGGGGGAAGAGAAATGGGAGAAGGCCAACTCCTTCAACAGATATCTATTTTAGTTCATAAACATGACTTGATAATTGAAGGAGCTTTGTTTCAGTTTTCAGATGCCAAAACAGTGTTTTTTAGATGACAAGATCATTCTCTCTTCTGAAAATCACAAGGAGAATCCAATTTACAGATTTTCAATGTTTGAGAATAAACTAGATCCTTATTTGACTTAACTAAGGACATATACTTCTAAGCAATTTTAAATTTTTTACAGACTCCTGGTTTAAAACAAAGAACCAACATTCCTGTCATGTAATAAATATCTAAAGGTCTTATACTTGAAACATGGTGAAAATATGAAGTTGTTGATGTACTAGCCTATGTTCGCAGACAATGCACCAGCAAGAGTCCTTACCATTAGATGATCCATGCTCTCAGTCAGATAATTGGCTTCAGCCCATAGTTAATCACTTTTATGAGAGAAAAAAGGTGCTGAGGTCTGTACCTTAGTTAAATTTCTATTTATTTTGTTATAACTGGACTTTTCTTTTTTATTTTATTTACCATTTTTTCTCAAATCTGTAATTGTTCAAGTCCTTTGGTCCATTTCATCATCATCTAATTAGTTTCCCTTTTTTCAACAATTAAATTGAAGCCCCCACCATATTTCTTCTCTCTTGCAAGGGAAGCTACCCATATTTTATTGTAAATAGAAATATAATATAAAACCATTCATGTGTCTTTACCTAATGACTTAAGCTTTTGGATGGTTGTTTCTGACATAGTATTAAAACCTGTATGACAAGTGGTCTACAGTTAGACCCTTGCACCCCCATTCTTCTAATAAAAAAGTTGAATTTCAGCACAAGATAAGTGGGTGGTGGGCCTATGCATTATGACACTTCAAGCCCAAAGAGCCCTTGCATGAGGGGGCACATTAAAGATGTAATGTATATCATTAATGTGTTTTCACCTAATAGCATAAGCTTTTAAGTTCGTTGATTCATGACATGTTAAGATGTCCCACTCCAGCTTCTATGACCAAAGTATTCCTTATAAGGTTTTACAATCCTTCTTCCTTTCGCTAACTTTGTAGTTGAGATAGGCCCAATCGATTGCTCTTAGGCCTTTTTCTATATCTTCAAAATTGTTTAGCAGTAATTCAAGAATGAGCGGGCAAAAAAATCAGATGATTGCATGAGAACTAATTATAGATTTCACTCTGTTCCCCCACTTTCGAGTTTTAACAATTATGGACCAAAAGGACACAAAATATGTAAATGAAAAATAAACATTTCATCTTCTACAAAATATAGTACAATATCTGTGGGACAATACCAACAAACTACCAACATGCCCAGTTAAGCACTACAGTACTTTTGCACACTCTGTTCCATAATCATGACATTCCAGCAGCAAGTAAATTTATACATTATCATGGTAGGTTTAAAAAAACGAAATATGGGATGAAGCAGAATAATGCACAACTACAAAACATCATGCATACCTACAGATCCAACAGATTACTACAAGTGTAAAAATAATGATAACACAACTACAACATAGTTCCAGATTATTTACTGTGAACGAGGAGCCATCCCACTAGCATTCCCGAAGTGATGCCCAGCAACAATCACTGGAATCCCATGGTTTCCTGCTGCAACAGATGCTGTATGCCTGTGTATTTTAGTTACATCAGAATGAACATTCAGTTAAAAGATAAGTAAAGATAACTAATTATGTTGTCATTAAATGATAAGTAGACATAAGTGCATTTTCAAGTGATATCTAAAATCATTTTGGGTTATTGCAATTCCAGTCTCCAGAACATTCTCAGCACTCCAAGGAACAGGAGAAAACATGTACTGAGCTCAGGGTTCTGATAAATATAAGCTAGACATAATTCATCAATGTTGAAAGAGGGAAAAGTTCAAAACCAAAATGAAGGTGCAGTAACACAAATTGATCAATAATTTACTACTAGTAGTAGTAATAGTGCAGTAAAACAAATTGATCAATAATTTTGTAGTAGTAGTAGTAGACCAGTAGTTGTAGAAAAAGGCTGACAGCTTAGACTTTGCCATCATGGACTGGCCATAGTAAAGTAGATGCTAATAAACAAATCATATGCCCCATAAAGTATCCAATTAGTAGTTGGATGAATTCCAGAGAATGGACCAAGTAGCTACTACAACCAAACATAACACCCATAAGGAAAAGCCAAAAACTCACGTGCCATGGCCATCACCATCAAAGGGAGAAGCATAGTCCTGAGTGGAATTAAATATTCCTCTGGTTATGGCAGAAGCTGCAAAATGACGGGCCCCAACAAGCTTCCTATTGCAAGAACCAGATGGAAAGTCGCGAGTAACCTCGCAGATGCCAGAAAAGTGAGCAGGAACAGGATAAGGGTGTTCAGATTTATTATCACCAAAACTAGGATGTGTTGGATCTATTCCAGTGTCAACAAATCCAATAACAACTCCTTCTCCAGCAGTTTCAAACCCACCATCTTGAAACCACGCTCCCTGTGGCAGACCCAAAAACTGTGGCGTATGTGTAGTAGCAGTCCTTACAGAAAAGTCCAAAACCACGTTGGACACTTCACTGCTCTTTGATAGTTTCTCTGCCTTCATGATCCAACAATTTCAAAAGCTAAGAATGTGTTTACATGCAGTAAATTAAACAAAAAATGTAGTAGTGCTTAAACATGGAGGAGCCAGATCATTAATAGAAAGAGAAAACTATACACATCTATGTAACTGATCATATTTTTCTTAATAAGGACATAATAATGGTGATGAAAAGAAAACCAGTATCTTTATCATACCTGTTGTTGGGTTACCAGCACGGCGAATCCGTTTATCAGGTAATGGTAGCTATAGAGCTTCAGATATTTCTCTCCTTTCAACACTTTCTTCAACAAAGAATCATGAACTCGGGCAACGTAAGAGCCATATCTCTTATCTGTCTTTGTAACATTGTCATATCTTCAAAACAAAAGTAAAACAAAACAAATAGCATCACATCTGTCAAATTAATGCACCGGATTTCACAAACAGAATCAAAATTGGGGAAAAGGAAAGAAGGATGATGCACGGTGCTGAATTTTTTAGAACATCATTAACAAATATAATGATACGTTTCAAACAAATAACATATCATCTATAGATGATAAGCAATCATTTAACCCACACTTTTCATCTTAACAAAACACAGCTTCCACAAGAAGTCTCAATGATTTGGGACAAAATAAAAAATTGGAAAGCTATATACATCTATGACTTAAAAGAATACAACACACCATCCAATGCTATAAAGAGAAACACTAAGAAAAATAAGCAATTTGTTTCCATAAAACAAGAAAGAAAAGCAAGACACATCAGCACCCCCAGCCAAGTCCCATAGAAAAGCTTCCAAACCAAGCTTGTGGTTGTGTGAGGGTATACCTTGTAGGTGTGTGAAATTGAGTTCTGCCAGGAGCAGCATCTTCTTTGAAGCCATTAACCTCTCTTCTCAACACACCATAGTAATGAGAAACAGGAGCATGTCTCAGAGTAACAACATACACAGCAGTGGTAGCATCATCTGAACCATCTTGACACAAGCAAGGTATGAACACCCCCAAGCAAAACACCACCACCACCACCACCCAATGTGCCACATAAATGTTCCCCATGAGGGTTTATAGGGACACAAAAGCACAAAAACTCAAGACCCAGTTGGATCCAAAACCAACCTTTCAAGAATGAACAACACTTCCTCACCAACCCACATGCTCCATTCTCAAGTCCAAGTAAGAGACAGTGATAAAGCAAGGACCTTTTTGGCGAGTGAGGAACCCCTTTGGGGAGTGAGAGAGTGTTTCAGTATTAATAGCTGGAGTCTGGAGGAGTAAGAGAATCTGCAAGCAAAAGCCTTCTTCTTGGGGTGCGTGAATTTGAACGTTTTCTTTATTCAAAGATAAAAGAAAAAGAAAAAATACGTGTTGTGTGTAGGGAATGGAATGAGAAAATGAACGTTTTATTTGGTTTTATTCGGTTTTGGACATCTTCAGGTCGTTGGCTGTCAATATGTGTGTACATTGGAGTTTTCCTGTGACTTGTGTAATGACAACAACGTTGTACTTTTTTTCTTCTTTTACTTTCTTTCTATTATTTTGCTGTCTTCTTCTTTTTTAAAGATTTTAATACACTTTTCATGAATATAAACAATTATTTTTGCAAAGTAAAGTTTCGTTTTATAAACTCTGGTTTCCAGAATTTTTTACCACTTTTTTTCATGGTAAATTATCTTACTAAAAGCATTACTACGTATAAAGTCCAAGTATTTATAAAAGAAATTAAGAGAGTAAATTCAATAATAATTTAGCTAGTGGAAAATTAATTTTGTTAATAATTACCACAAAAGATATATAAAATAAATATCTTTTTTTTTTAGTAAGTACCAAGTACTCGTGTACTTTTTTTGCTTCTTTATACATCTAACTGGCGACGTCTTACTTTTTATTTTATTTTGGCTTCTGGGCCCTTTTATGAATAAAAAATACTTTTTATTTTATTTTATTTTGCAAAAAAGAGGGGAAATTGTAGGGAGTTTTTTATCAAATTTCATATATGACAAGGAAACAATTTCACAAATATTGATGGACAGTAGCAGTATAAATGCCATCTGTAACATGAAAAATATGGTCCCATCAGATTTATGGATACCGTGAGTCGTTTAATATTTATTCACTTCAAGATTGTACGTACTATATATATTCTAATTTTTTTAAATAAAAAATATAATAACAACATGTTCGAATACTATATATTCTAAATGATCTAACTGAATGGAATACAAGCAGATGTAGCCTTCTTAAGTGTATAAACAAGATCATATAATGCCAACCTTAAAATGGGTCAGAGAAGATAAATACGTAGAAACATTGGGTCATAGATAATAAACCATGTCCACCTATATGTAAAAATAAATGAATAATTTTAAATTTTTATACCAAATTGTGTAATTAATATATATATATATACACACGCGCGTGTGTTTATAATGGCAATATCAAAGTTTCAACTAAGAATTTCGCGTGATTTATTCAAATCTCTCACTCATCCCTGTGAGTTGGGTGAATATTATCTATATAACATTATTCTTCTTAAAATGTAAGGTTTAATGCACAATAAGCTTTTGAATTATTTGATAATTTTTAATTAGGTCATTAAATTAAAAAATTATAATTGAGTCCTTAATCTTCTAAATGTTTGTAATTGAGTATTGAAGTTAATAAAAACATCACAAATTTTTTTGGCAGTTTCTAGTTACTACAAACTAACTCTAAAAATTCAATTGCGAAAATGAAAATAACAATCAATAATTTAATTATAATTTTTTATTTTAAAGACTTAATTAATTTTTTAAAAAATCAAGAAATTACTTATGTATTAAACCAAAACGTAATTCATCAACCATATTTTCATAAGAGTACACTTTAAAGCTTGTTACATTAAAAAAATTAGTTAAGTAAATAAAAATATATAATTAAAGGTGTAGCATTTTTTTATAAAAAAAATACAATGATAACAAGTGAAGTTAAAACAATGTGCATGCCACTTTTACTGATGTATCGATCATAATATTTCAAAGTATAGCATTTATTATAATAGAATTACATAAATGAATTACAAATGGTAGCTATTTATATTTTTTAACTCATGTTCTCCGAGAATAATAATCACCACTTTCAATTTTTATTTAGATACATTTAAGTCATGATTATAAATAAAAAAAAAGTTAATATTTCTTAAGTTTTCTCACATTTCAAGGTATCAACAATTTCATTATTTAAAAAAATAATTTCATTATTTGAAAAATATATATGATATTTTAGCCCCTTCCCACTAAAAAATTTAAAGTTTTGAAATTTAAGAAAAAAAAAAGTCAAATGTTTACGGGCAAAATTCTTACTTTATCATATTATTAAATATATATATTATCTTGTGCCAAAAAAAATTGTATGTTATATGTTAATTATAAGTTCATAGTATTTTAATATTTTAATTATAATAAAAATAATGATAAACACCTAATTATAATAATATATTTAATAGAATAAAATATATTTTTAATCTATATAAAATAAATGATTTTTTATTTTAATTTTTATAAATTTTTTTATTAATTTTTATTTTTCTAAATTTGAATAATTATTTTTTATCTTTATTATTATGTGACATTTATCACTTACATATATTGTAATGGAAGATTAAATAATCATCATATGTTACACTAGTGTATGTGACATCTTCAAATAAAAATTAAAATTCATAAAATAAATATTATTTATTTATTTTAAAATAAAATTAAGAATTAAAAATAGTTGTTTTAAAATTTAAAATGATAAAAATTAAATAAAAATATTTTATAAGAACCGAAACTAAAATTTATTTATTTTATAAAAATAAAAATTAATAATTACAAATTTAAAAAAAATGGATCATTAAATTTTACAAAAATTAAAATCAAAATTCACTATTTAATACGGTATAACCGAGATAACCTTATTACTTCCGACTCACTGATTTATCATTTGACATACCTTGGGCAAGCATCATTACACGAGAAATAATAGTAATATAATTTTTTACTATTAACTTAAATTTATTAAAAATAATATAAATTTATAAAATTTATTTATTATTTAAAGATAATTATTCTTGATTTTATAACTTTTAATAAATTATAATTAATAAAATATATTACTATTTCACTTGCTTGATCTGTATTGTCGGTTTGAAATTAAATCACAATAAAAGGTACGCGTGTGGTGGGACTTTGGAGGAGCCATTTTGGATGCTTAATTGTATATTTAAAACGTCATCATAAATTGCTTTCATTATCAACTTCATTGCCTCTTTGGGATGCTCACCTAACAAAAAAACATCAACATTTACACACACACAAAACATGATCATAAAAAAATGATTTTTAAATCACTATTATTGATTATATAAGATTTATTAATCATACATTCACACTAGTGTAATCACGAAATAGCTTAAGTTATACTATAAAAAAAATTTGTATATTTCTCTTTGTAATTTTTGTGGGTGAATTGTTTCTCTTTGTAATAATATACTCTCCATGTCTTTTGATTTTTGCATTTCACTCCCATGTGGTTTATATTGTTAACTTCCCGTACTTGTAATTCATTAAATTTAATGGTAAAAAGGCTTATAATTCATTACAGTAATAATACTACTGTATTTTTTGTTTTATATAATTTATTAAAAAATTTATTCAAGTTTGATAATTTATATATATATATATATATATATATATATATATATATCATTAAATAAATAAATATTTTCTTTTATATATTTAGTTTATAAATTTTTAGCTTTTTTATGAATTAGTTTTCTCAAACACACTCTTATCTTCTAACAAGCATTTTTTTTACTTGGCTTGTATTTTTTAATTCGGTTTCTAATGCTAACAAAGATGATAATTTTTCTACTAAATTTTAACACAATTATAAATATTAAACTTAAAATCAATCATTAAAATAAAATAGCATTGTCAATTAATTTGAACACTCGATGGTAATAATGCAATAAATCACCACATTCGCATATCGCTACGTATGGCTGCCTGCTATGGTACTTACTGATTAATTTGGTTTAGTTTTGTATTTTCTTTTTTGTTAAATCCAAATTAAAATCAGTAAAGAATAGTTTGATTCAAGTTTAATTTATTTATATTTTACAAATAAGAGAAGAAGTAAAAATTAATTAATTTAAATAACCATTCCTTTTAATCTAAAAATGACATCATCAGTATCGTACTATGCATATAAAGCAAAAATGAAATAAAATCCAGGAGAAGATTGAAGTTGATTTATTTTTTTTTACATATAGGTGTATCTTTTATAAGAGATAATTCTTTTTGAATTAAATATAATTATTATAGATGGTAAAATAAATTTGTTACAATCACATTATATTATATATAAAAAGTTTAATTTTAGTATAAAGATTTTTATATTGTTAATTGAATAAAAATTATTTTATATGTAATTTTAAAATAATTATTATAAAAATCAATAATATTCAATTATAAACTATGTGACAATGTAATAAATTTTTAATTACCAGTATGTTTCAATTAAATTCATAAAAAAAATTGAGATCATTAGTTCAGGTAGAATTTTAAATTAAAAAACTGATAATTGAATTAAAATTAAGATGGACAGATTTTATTTGTTTGGTTTAATTTAAACTTGCATACATAAACTTAACCAAATTAATTTAAAAGTTTAATAATTATTTAATAAAAAATATCGTTGATATGATTTTTAACTTATCATCGTAAAAGTTTTCCTAAACAATGCTTTATAATTATTATTTGTGCATTTTTTTAATTTAATTTAATTTATCAAGAAGTAAAATACAAACTTAAAATAAAAAAAATATAAATTTCTCAAATCATATGTCTTGCAGTGTATTTCTTTTGACAAACTTTTTAATTTTAATAAATTTTGATCAATAACAAATAATATATTTGGTTTAAAAATATAGTGATAACATTTTCATTCTCTGTTGCCATCATGACCCATGGTTAACAATAACTATGATGGATAATTTTACTAGGATAGATAATAAAATTAAAGGTGTGAGTCATTATCCCTAAACCAACTTGCCAAATTCGATTCATTGATAGAAAATAGGTTTACTTTTTTCTCAATTAAAATGAGACGCACACTATACGACTTAATTAATAATGGGTTTGGTAACACATTCGATCTCAGTAAACGTAGATCTAAAAAGTAATTAAAAGTTATTTTTGCATTAATTTTAACGTGAATTTACTTTTATGGCAGATTCACGAAATCAAACACACACTAATTCTCTTAATTTGTTTTTTATTTTTATTTTTTATGTCACTCAATCAATCATTTTTTTTAAAAAAAATTATATTATTAATGCTGGAATTGTCGAATGAAATTTAATATTTTGAATTTATTAATAGATTATTTTTATTTTTCACCTTCTCTTATTTTTGGTATTAGTAAGATTTTTTTTCTTACTTTTGGTTTTAATAAGATTCTTTTATTCAGTCAAACTAATCCCCCACCAAACTACAATGGACTGAACTAGATTATGCTTTTATCTGATTAAAAAAAGGCAAATTTAATTAAGGGTCTGTTTGGCCCAAATTTTTTATTTTAAAGTTATTTTAAATTGAAACTAAAAATAAAAATTGTTTGTCAGTTTTTATTTTTTAACTTCAATTTTTATTTTAAATTAAAAGACATTTGGCAAGAAACTTAAAAGTTTAAATTTTTTTATAAAATAGATAAATACAATGATAATAGGAAGACTCAAATTTAGCACTTTAGATATATTACCCAAGCTTCCATCAGTAAACCAATTTTATTTAAAATTAGTTATCATATCTATTAAAAATAATATATTTATAAAATAAAAATAAAAAAAATAAGCTATCCACAATGATGTAAAATAGTCATCCAATTATAAATCGTCATATATGATAAATTTGTTGATTTTTTTACTAATTATGTTAAAGTCATATTAATAGTGATTTTTAATTATATTATTAGTGTACAATCATTGAACTTATAAAAATATTATATAAAATTAACTTATTTTATATAAAATTATTTTGATGATGATAAAAATATATAAAATATTAAAATACAAATATTTAAAATAATAATTTTAGAAAATGTCATTAGTTAATAAAATTTTATTTTAATGATAATTTGCAAATGATATATATATAGAATAAATTATAATTTCAGTGATTTATTTTATGCTAAAAAATTGTTTTAGCTTTAAAATTGTTTTAGCTTTTTATCTTTTAAAAAATTCATTTTAACAATTTAACTATCAAATTTGAGTTAGTATTGTCCTTCCAAAAAAATAATTATTTTTGAATATAATTTTTAATTATTTTTAACTAATTTAAAATATGAAATTTGCCTCATTAGATTTATTTATATAAAAATTATAGAACTCAATTGAGGTTTGAATAAAAAAAACAATAAACACTGCGAAAATAACGTGAAAAGTGAGATCCTTTTCAATTTTTTGATTTTTTTATGATTTATTTTTCTCACTATTTTTACCTTCTTTATATCTGGTTTGGTTTGAACATTAATTGATTTTTATAATTTTTATATAAATAAATCTAATGAAATAAATTCTAATTCTTTGATTAATAAAAAAATAGTTTAAAATTGTGTCATAAAATAAAAAATAAAAAAATAATATTAACTCAAATTTAAGAGTTAAATAAACAAAATAATTTAAAAAATAAAAGATTGAAATAAATTTTTACAATAAAGTAAAATATGAAAGTTATAATTTATCGTAATTCTATAATTATAGTTATATGTATATTATAATTCTCTCTATATATATAATAACACTTCCTCGATTGGTTGAAATACAAAAATTTTAGTGGAATTAGAGGACATCACCTTGTGAAAAAACTACCAAAAAGTTCTACATAAATTATTACTAAGGGGGCATGTTTTTAAGCTCTTTTTTATTTTTATTTTAAATAAGCTCATTTTTTAAGAAATTCTCTAAATGTGTTTGACTCAACTTCTTTTTAAAAGGAGGAAAAAAGAAACTAAACATTACCTAACTCACTTTTTTTCTTAACTCGTAATAAATAGATCCGAATGAGTTGAGTTAATTTAACACCTCTAAAAACATTATCAAATTGTTCTATACCAATTAACGCCCATAATCATTATTAGCATTGCTATATCAATGCACTTAAATTAACTACCTGTTATTGAAATCGTGATTTCTCTTTCTTCCTTCTTTTTATTCACATGTCCTATCAATCTATTTCACCCACCTATTTTTTACTATTCACTTTTTTGTTTTGGAGAGGTAGCGGACAAAATGCTTATAAATAAAAAAACAACTAATAAATTAAAACCATGAGAGGGAGAAGTGACAACCTAAAAGTCTAAAACTATACGAGGATAAAATGATAGCGTGAATACCACGAAGAAGGATAGTGCCAAAAAAAATTAAAGCATGAGAGTCAAGTTGCTAATGAAGAAACTTCATAATAAGAGTAAATGAAGTGTAAAAGATGGAGGGCGAAAAGGTGATTTTGCTCCTTAGGAAATTTATGACCCTTATAATTAGGGTTAAATATGTTTTTTCAATGTAAAATAAATATTTTTATTTTGATTCTTATAACAGTTTTCTTTACTTTTCTCTTTCTTAAAATATAAAATTAACATTCTTTATCCCTTATATGATATCGATTAACTATTTATATCTCATATAACACTTAATAATGTAACACTTCAAAATAAATGCTAGAGATTAAAAATAATAATTTTAAATTTTAGAAAAATTAAAATTAAATTATTTTTTTTATAGAGATCAAAATCAAAATCTATTCTTTTTATAAAGATAAAAATAATAATTTTAAATTTTAAAAATAAAAAATATATTTTAAGAATAAAAATAAAAATTTATACATTTTATAAAAATTAAAAGCATATTTAATCCCTTATAATTAAGCATTTTTTATTAAATCACAAGTTTTCTTACTTTGAATATTTTATTTCATTTTTGTTTATTTTGAAACGCTATTACTTAAATTTAATTAATTCTAATTCTAACTTGATTTACCTTATAAAATTTGAATCATGCTATATCATGTTTTTAAAAATAATTTTTTGGAGTAAATAACCATTTTAGTCCTCAAAATTCTAACCCGATGTAAATTTAGTTTCTAAAATTATTTAAATATTAAATTAATCATTAAAATTATAAATTGTCAAATAAATTAATCTTTTTATTAACTTCAATTAATATCAATGTTAAAAAACGGGTATGTGTCATGTTAAATGTCACAGGAACTTGCATATAGCAGGGACTAAAATAACATATAAAGTTCACGACTTTCACGCAGACATAGACTACAATGAAAATCAAAATATAATTGTTAAATTCTTTTAGGATGTTCAATTTCTTCTTTCTCCTCCTACAATTCTTTGATACTATGCAATGGAAGATATTACATAATTGTAACATAAGTTTACATTCTTGTAATATAAGTTTAGGATGTTCAAACATTGATTCGAAATCCAAACTAAAGAAACGAAATATTACATTCTCAAAGAGAAAGCAAAAACAGGAAGATAGAGGTCAAGGAAAGAAAGAAAAAAAATAAATTTTCACAATACCAACTTCATTGATTATGTGTTGGAAAATTGAAAAAAAAAAACCTGCTTTTTCATAAAAGTACATGGACAAACATATTTCATATCTGATGAAAATAAAAATGCTTACTAGAAAATGCAAAAAATATTGGTTGTTCTTGAGTTGTAAAGTGATGAAAATGACTAATCATAAGGAAGAAAGAAGAAATTGAATATTTTAAAAGAACTTAATGATAAAAGAATTAATTGTATTTGAGTTCATTTTAATTTACATCCAGGTGGAGTCATAACTTTATATGTTATTTTGGTTTCTGATATAGTCACAATGGTATTTAATATTTTTAATCTTGATAATTAACTGAAGTTAACAAAAAAAATAATATGATTGACAATTTATAATTTTAAGAATTAATTTAATATTTAAATAATTTTAAAAATTACATTAATATATATTACATTATAATTTCAAGGATTAAACGAAGATTCACTCTACTTTATATTAAATGAATTAGATATTAAGATATAATAAACTTAATCAAATTTAATTTAAAATTTGTTTTTACATATTAAAATTTGATAGATGATATCAATAGGGAGAATATATCTTAATTCAAAGAATATTTTTTTACTTGCAAACACCAAAGTTATAACGTAATTATAAAAAATTTAGATCTCAAAGAAAATTATTTGCAAAGGACGAAACCTGTTCTAAACTAGAAAGGAAAATAGTGCTTGCTATCACTTTTGTTTACTTTCAAGGGGGAATTTATCTCCTTTGACCTCGTGGCACCCACCACAAGTCATAATTTGTTGCAGTTGCTAACAATTGCCATATTCTTTTAAGAACAACCACTAAATATATGCAACGGTCATCTAATAAGTCAACGACATTTTGCTGTATAAGAATTTCAGTTTGTTTAGGGTACTCCCTAATAATGTTTGAACTATATTCTTGTAATTCGTGCCATCCAATTCTTTTGCCCATTAAGTTTTTCTGTTTATCTAATCAAAGAGAACCATACCTTCGTTAATAGGATTAACGTCAAAATTTGAAATTTTAAACAAAAAACACAATTGAGATGAAATATCAACATCGAAAACTTAAGAGTCTTTAAGAACTACTTTATATCGTTTTAAACGGTAAATCCATCTAAAAGAATTAAATGCAAAATGTTAAGAAAAAACTGAAAATAAAATAAACATTTTTACTCGGTTCAATTTATTTTTCGATTCTTATATTCAAAATTTAACTATACTGCAAACATATTAAATTTATATTAATTTTTTTATTCTATCCTCAAATACACTCACCATAAGTCATTGTATTATTCAATTTATTATGAATTTGTATCTGTATTTGTTTTATAAAAAAAACTTGAGATTAATTTGATACCGATTTGTATTGCCCCTTAAAAAAATAAGATATAAAGTAAAATAATTTATTTAATTTAAATTATAGAAATCTTAATAAAAGTTTAGAATAGATATTATTCTCAAACTAATTTAAACTAAATCGTAAAATTTTTTATAATCAAATTGAGCGAGTTTTTTTTTTTAAATCAATTCAAAACAAATCACAAGTATTCTTACAAAGAGAAGTATTATTATTTAATTAAAATTAAAATTTAATGATAATGTATTGATCATATAAATTATTTAATAAATTAATATGGAGGTGACTTTTAAAGTAATTAATATAAAAATTAATAAATTTATCATATATAATAGTTTTTAATTAAATAAGAATATAAAATTATTATATACGAATATCGCAATAGTTAAAATTTCCTAGTAATTACACGTCAATTATTTTCTTTCATTTAATATAAATTAGAGTGACATAACAAGACTAACAAGGTTGTTAATGCAACATACTAAATATAAATAAAAACATTATTTGCTTCAATGAGTTCACCAGCTAGTTGAAATTTAGATAAAATTAGGTGAACGGAGATCACACTGAACAATCTTTTTCTCAAACAAATCATAGAATTAAACTTTAAATTCTTATTCTTTAAATTAAGGACTAATTGAATTAGTAGCAAGGAGAATAGACAGTAGATTGTCACACCAAATTATAAGAGATTTAGTCACATAACTTTTAATATAGCTACCAATGACTCAAATAAATAGATTTCAACAATAATTAATGTTAGACTTTTGAATTCAATTAATATGTTATATTAGAGCAAATATTATGTCTTTTAATAATTTAAGAGAAAATGTTATAAAAGTAAGATTTGGAGTGCATATCATCAAAGTTTGAGGTTTGATCAAAGTCATAAAATCTTGTAATATTCAAATTAGTAGTCTTTTATAAATAGTATCATTTAAGTATCACATTTTTTTTTCATTACTTTCCAATGAGAGTCCAAAGATCTATGCATGAATTGGCACAATTCATTAATAGGAAATGCTATGTCTAGTCAAATAATTATAGCATATTATAAGACATGAAGAACTAATTAACCTAAATAATGTGGAATTAAGAGCTTCTATTGGGTCATCAAATGTTAACTTTAGAGTTAAGGTGGTTTTAGCTTTATGCATATTGGTTTTAGTGAGTTTAGAGACATGGTTTTAGTATGTGTGTAAAATAGTGACAATGAAGGTTTGAACCTAACCTCATACAAACTACTCAAACTATTATTTTTGAGACATGATTTAATTAAGACAAAAAAATGTCCACCATTTGAGACTATTTTAGCTTCAATACCTAGGAACTAATGAAGACAAAAAAATGTTCACCATTTGATTTAATTAAGACAAAAAATGCCCACCATTTGAGACTATTTTAGCTTCAATACTTAGGAACTAATGAAGCCTATCAAGGTTTTTAAGAGCAAAGATTGAGTTTGACTTATATATCAACTGCTAATAAGTAACTAGAATTACTTGTAATTTGAAGATTATCCACATATATCACAACGAAGATAGTAACACGAGGAAAACTAAACAATCAAGGAAGCATCACATCTAGATGAAAAAACCTATAGTAAAAAGAGTGATAACTAGTTTGTCAAACCAAGCACGTGAACTTATTAGTAGGCTTGATAACGAGGTGGGTTTGGCTCTACCCATCCCCGCAAAAAGCAGGGTAGAGAGGGGTTGGATTTATTGAAGACATGGATAAAAAAAATGAAATCCAACTCCAATTCTATCGGGTTTTATCGAGTTTGGAGAAACCTACGAGGAACCCATTTTACATTTTATTTTCTAATTTATTTTACTTATATATTTTAAATAAACAATATATTAAGTTAATAATTATATTTTAATTCAAAAAATATATAAAATTAATAAATAATAAATAACTTAAAAATATTTAAGAATTAAAATTTATTTTTATTTAAATATATAATTTTATCTTTGTTATTTAATTATTATTATTACTTTAATTATTACCTACTACAATAATTCATTTATATTTTAATATTTATAAAAAATAAAGTATAAAAATAATTATATATAATATACAAAATTATATATAACTATATAATTAAAAATTATATATATATATATACACACACATACATACATGCAACTGGATAGGTAGTTACATCTTCATACTCATACTTGACCATGCTTTCTCGAATAAGAAAAAATGTGAACCTAACCCCATCCATAGTCAAAGTAGGTTTTCCCATCAAAGTTGGGGTCAGATTGAACAGGTATCCGCGGGTTCAAGTTCAAATGTCATGCCTACATATTAGAGCACATCAAAGCCTCATTAAGTTTGAAAACTAATTGGTTGTTACCATTATTAAAACCTTCATGATATTGCATAAACCTTTCTTCCTTTGGATTCCCATTCAAAAACTTATATGGACATTTATTTTTTGAAATTTTCAATCTTTGGATGAAGTGACCGTGAGGGCAACAATGACAATAAATAGATTCACCTTTAAATTGAATGTATAAAGAGAATCAAATCAATTTTACTAATTGAATCTCCTGATACTAGTTGAGTGCATTTATATTTGCAAGATGATCACATTAGATGTTGATTACTCAAAATTTGGAGAAAATTATTTTGTTATGTTGCCAAAATATTAAACCAACAATCATTATTGAAATGGAAGATCGATAAAACTTCAATTTGAAATCTATTTTCACTTCAAAAGTGGATTATCAACTTGATCATTCTTTTCTTAATAGTGTTTATCTTTGAGTGTGGTATCATGGAGGAACTTGATGAGGTATTCCAATTGGTTTTTGAGATGAGGTATTCTACAGGTTGAAAATTTTAAGTGATATATATCAAGATCGATGGAAAATGATATGGTATTATTGTTTTATGGAAAAATGGTGAGATATTCCTTGTTTTACATTGAAAGATTTTTAAATGTGTGTAATTCATTGAATTAAAACATAATGAATCTCTTAAGCCTAACCTACAAACTAGATTTATGTAGATTACATTATTATGATGAAATCAATATAAATTGATTATATCATCTCCTTATCCTATATCTCATTTAATTTTAAGGAACTTCTTTTTTTGTGTAATTTTAAGAGTGAAATTGATATCATTTTATTACTTGCATAATTATCAAAACTAATATTGATATTGTCCTATCAAGTACATGATGATTTGAATTGTTTGATATCTTGATCTTGTTATATTGCATTGTCTTATATTGAACATCATAAAGTTTCTTCATTTGACTATCCAATTCAATAAAATGAGTCAAAGATTCATAAAAGTTTTTTTTTATTAATTGTCTTAGTCAAAGTTTGGCAAAAGTTGATAAAATCAAGTCAATTGACATCAAACATGTTATAAAGTTATTTTTATTGCATCATTTTAGATAAAATTTTCGAAAACATTTTTTTTTACATGATTTGAGATAAAATATTCTACAAAACATCTTAATTAATAAGTTTTTCTTTTCAAGGATGTTTTGACTGATTATCTTAATCTTGATAAAGTTTATCTAAAAATTGAATAATCTTTCAACCTAAGACAATATAATCTTGTGGGACCCCAAAAAACTGTTTGGGATTAAGTCTACACTAAGCCTCTACAGGACCCACCATGACCCGTGTCAAAGAGGAGAAAATCATGGGATTATGGAGGTTGAGAAAATCATGGGATAATGGATCCCAATATCAAGGAGAAAATCATGGAATTATGGAGGCTGAGAAAATCATGAGATAGTGGATCCCAATATCAAGGAGAAAATCTTGGGATAATGGATCCCAATATCAAGGAGAAAATCATTGGAATATGAAGGCTATCGAAGCTTATAAAAGACCTCAAGACGAAGAGAAAGAGACCGAAAATTTTAGCAAAAATTGGGAGAAGGAAAAGAGAGGAATTTTTAAGTGGAGACCCTAAGAAAAAACCACGAAAATTCTAAGGAGAACCGAAGGAAAGGCTGAACCTTTGAGAAAAGGAGGAGAGAATGAAAAAGCTGATGATAACACGACGGAAGCCGCGTCGGGAATCCAAAGCGAGGTAGAGAAACGGGAGGAAATACTGGATCAAAGCCAAACAACAACGTACGCCTCTGGATACCAGGTTAGTAACATAAACACATAGCATGCCTTAAAGTGAAACGTTAGAAAACTCTCCCCCCTTTCTCAGACGAAATGGAAATCCGAGTCACCTAGCCCTTCTCAGCCGGGGCCGAGTTCATCTCGGCCTTAATTAGCTAAAACGAAACAAAATCTCCCTTGAGAACCTTCTACCATTAGCGTCGAATCCATCTCGGCCTTACACATTGACAAACCTCCACTCAGATCCCCTAACCACCAAGGCCGAGTTCATCTTGGCCCTAAATATGGCTAAGCTGGTGCATACCGGCTTCGCCTTCCCCTGCCCCAATAACTGGCCAGAACTACATGGACTTTGACTCCTTTAAAGTCGAGGTACGTAGGCACAAGAGGCACACTCCTATCAAGTCATGAAACCTAAAAAACCAAAAAGACTCTACCTTTACCCCCGTTACTCCTTGACTCACATCCAGAAAAATAAAACCCCAAACCTACACACCATTCCCACACTTTCTTGCAGCTTGCTAAGGGTAACTATCAGGTGATAGGCGTGCTGGGACACCCAATGCCGCTAGCGCGTAACCAATTCCCGAACCCGCATCTCTGATTCTAAGGATCAGCCTTTCCCTCAAGGTTTTCTAGCGTTCCTTGAAAAAACGTCGATGGCAACTCCTAGTGGCCGAATCGGTCTCGACCATCTGATGGCTGTGGCGACTTAGGCCCATTTCGGCCCACCTAGCCTAGCATCACAATTTAGGTTGTGACAAATCTCAATGTTGAACTTAAGCGTATGTTAGAGGTACAATGACCTTGGACTCAAGATAGGGGGTCTAAAAAAGTTTACTTGCATTTACACTACGATAAAGTACTTAGTAGGTGTATTGCTTTTTTTTAAAGTATAATATGAAGGCTTTATATCTAGTGTGAATGTTGGTAAAAGTATTGCACTTATAGATGTAAAACCCATCTTTCCAACAAAATGTTGTGTTATTAGGAAAAAAACAATTTGATGAAAATAATTAGGATGAGAAAATTTAGTATACTAATGAGTCATTTAGGTTTAATTATGTATTTGATTGTTGAAGATATGGTAATTACTTCTTCAAAGAACATATTTGAGCAATTAAAGAAATTTAAAAATATTTTTGAATTTTTATTTAATTCAAAGAAGTTAAAGTCATTAAATAATAATGAATTAGGAGATTTTTGTGTTGATTTTCACTTTACTTTTTTAATGGTGATTTATTTGATGTTGATTTAGATGAACTTTTCTCTAAATTGAAAGTGTTGCTAATGACTTTGCCTAATAACAATGAAATTCTCAAGTTTGTCAAAGTTCGATATTGTTATTGAAATATTTTAATTACTTATAGAATTTTATTAATTGTACCTACGATTGTAGCATCAACTAAAAGAAAATCTTCAAAAATAAAATTAATATAAACCTACTTGAGGTCATCAACGTACAAGAAAGGTTAATTGGTTTGATAATTTTATGTGTTGAGAAGGATGTGATGGAAAACATTGATGTTGACGTTGTTATTAATGATTTTGCATTTTTTAATGTTTGAAGAAACTAAATTTTAGATAATTTGTGAATTTTGTTTTGTAGGTGATGAGCAACAATATTAGAGTAGAAAAAATATTTTGTTTGTGATAGCCTAAAAACTAACATGGCTTTCAACCGTCCATTTGAGCTTCAGTTGAGATGGTTTTGATTTGGAGTGGGCTCAAGATGGTTACTTTTAATTTTGTGTCAATATTTGACAAATTTATTTTTTACACCATTTTACACTATAAATTTATCCATTTTTTCTTTTCAATTTTTAAGCTATATGTACATAATTATGCCTCTATTCTTGATTGGTCTATTTAAAAATTTAATGTTGATTGCCCAAAGGTTATGCTAGCTAATTACATTATAGTTTTATGTAATTTTAGGCTAATACATTTATTTGGCATTAAAATTTTGATTAATTTTTTTATTACTTTTAAAATGGATTATAATTCTTGAATTGAGTTATTCAAATTATTTTACAATGACTTGAATGTCTAAGTTACAAATATTTCAAAAATATAAAACAAATAAATAAAAAAGTCAACAACATAAATTACATTAAACACTAGTTAATTAAAACAGATGCAGGTGTGGAATTATGTAGAAACATCTTGAATAATTAAAAACCCAAATCAATGAAGGAACCTGAAAAAAAAAAAAAAGGTTAAGACACATAGCGTATTCCTTATGAAGTTAAATATTCTACAAAAGCCCAAATATAAAATTAATACAAAAATAACACCTAAACTAAGGGAGGGTGCTTCAACCTTCACAAAGCTAATTCCTCATGTTGATTCACAAAATCCTATATGAAATTGGAACAACAATAGAAACAAAATCTAAACGCATATATGCATTATATGATATGACCAAAATCCACAAATAAGAAATAATGGAGAAAAAAGAGCAAAAAAAAAAGTGTGAAAATCACACCCATGATAGCTAACTATATCCCGTTCAAGTAAGGTGACATTTATTTTTTAAATATTTACATTGATAAGATTTTCACTACATCTGCATGTTCAAGTAAGGTGACATTTATTTTTTAAATATTTACATTGATAAGATTTTCACTACATCTGCATCAAAGTATGTGCAAGCCGTATGTAAATATAATTACTATTAGGAAAATAATAAAGAGAAACATATAAGTAAAAGAAGCCTCAATCACTACAAAATAAATTCTTTATGGAATGATTACCTCTTATATATGTGAAACCTTTTTCAAAATAACAATAATAATCAAGAATCAAGAATCACCTTGTGACACCTTTTACCCTTGAAACATTTAAACTTATATATAAAAGAAAGCATAAGGAATAAAGCCTCATTTCATTCGAAGTATAAAGAGTTCACATACATCAAACTAAAATGTGCGAAAATAAACATCAAACCAAACCAATAACACTTTCTCAAAACAAAAGAATATAAAGCATAAATCAAATTTGTAAATCTAGCCTTAATGTCACAACCTACTAGAGTAAAGTCCCATACACCACTACTAAGAAAAATACAACAATAAAGGCAACATCTTAGTTTTCGAGTTCCAGTTCAACATCATCACTTGCAAGTAGCATTCAGCCCTAAAACAAACAAACATTCAAATATAGAGGAATGAGAACACATTTTACTATGTGGGTTGTGATATGAGGTACCAAGCATGTGGCAGACGAGCATGGTCCTCATCGATCCAATTTAAAGAGAAATTAATGAGAATACGAATTGTGTGGCATTCATCATATAATGTAACTAGTGTGAGAAAAAGTAGACATGAGCTAAGTGGTAAGGTCACTAAACCTACTAGGGGCTACTCGGTTTGGAAACCCTAATGACCATGACTGATCCCATGAGGTAGGGCACATGATAAAAGTTGAGTAAATCTTGACGTGCTACTAGCGGATATCATATTAGCATGGTATGGCTAACCATAGAGGCAAAGATTAACAGTGTTGTCCTTAGACTACTTTTTTGGTCAAAGCAACCTCAATTTAACATTGGACTTCTTAAACAAGAAGTTCAATGTTGCATGGTCAAGGAACACAATAATTATGGGACCAAATAAGTATGAATGAAACTTATCCAAAGCAAAAATAATGGCTAGGAGCTTTTTCTTAGTAATAGTGTAGTTAGCTTGTGCTAAATCTAATGTTTGCCAACTCATTAGGCTAAAACTGCACCAAGTGCATAATTTGAGGTATTTCACATTAGCTCAAAGGGAAGCTCCTAATCAGGTGGCTAAATAATGGGAGGGTAGTGGGGTGCCTCTTTAGCTCTTGAAAAGCATCTTGGCATGGTTGGTTAAAGAGAAACTCTACATCTTTCTATAGAAAAGCTTGGAAAAAGGTAAGGCTACTTTGCTAAAATATTGGATAAACCTATTGTAAAAACTTGCATGGCCAAGAAAATAACCCACTTTCCACAAAAACACAGGGTAAGGTAAAGAAGCAATAACATCAATCTTGACTCTATCAACCTCAATGTCCTTGCTAGATACTAAGTGACCTAAAACTATACCATTTGTGATCATAAAATGATATTTTTTGAAATTTAGTACAAGGTTAGTTTTAATGCACCTATCCAAAAGTCTAGTAGATTATCTAGGCATTTATCAAAGGAGTAACCATATACAATGAAATAATCCATAAACACCTCTATGTAACTCTCTAACTTATCAGAAAAAAATACTTACCATGTTTAAAAGGTACCTAGTATGTTGCATAGATCATATAACATCCTTTTGTAGGCAAAAATTCCAAAGGAAAAGTGAGTGGTCATTTAGTGAACCTATAGGTAGCCTAAGAATCCATTAAGAAAATAATAATGAGACTTGCCTGCCAACCTCTTTAATACATGGTCAATGAAAGGTAGAGACAATTGGTCCTTGCATGTTTCTTGATTAAGGTTTTTATTGTTTATGCACACTCACCAAATGTTCTCCACCCTAGTTAGAATCAATTCATCATTTTGATTTTACACTTCAATCATCCCATACTTCTTGGAAACCATCCGTACAAGACTCACCTAGTACTGTGTGAAATGGGATAGATGATCCCTACTACTAGTAGATTCAAAACTTCCTTCACCATATCTAGAATGATGGAGTTTAGCAACCTCTATAGTTGCCTTACTAGTCTTGCATCTTCCTCTAATAATACTTGATGCATGCATACAGATGGGTTAATCCCTGGAATGCTAGCTAGGGTCTAACCAATGACTTTCTTATGATCTCTTGGTCAAGCCAGAGATTGCCGACTACAATCACTAGTAGCTTGTTATTTGCCTATAAGTAAACATATTTTAGGTGCACAGGTAGATGTTTCAATTTTAAAGTTATGGCTACACAATGGAGGACTATTTGCTACTGCAACAATAATGTCATCTTGCATCAACAATTTTAGAACCTATATTAGTAGCAACATTAATCTCTGCACAATGTCATCTCCAAACTCTATATAAAGGGTCGATGCATGCACATCTATCTTGGTCTTTACTATCTTTAAAAATAGTTTCCTTAGGATCAAAATAGTTCCATGGATAGAAGACTCATCCTCTATGTCCATAATGTAGAAATTTGTTGTAAATATCATGTCATTCATTCAAACTAGCATATATTTATAAACTCCAAGAAGGAGTTGTCTTCCTATTTGCTAATTAGATAACACCACCAAATGACTTTAAATATCCAAGCCACAATGATTTGTAAATTGATACAAGCATTGCATTTATGGAAGCATCCAAATCCCAACATAACATCACCAAAGGTATAATTGCCTATAGTGCCTGGATAATGAAAGTACCTGGATTCTTGCATTTTTTAGGCATACTAGGTTGAATAAAAGTGGAAACATTTTTGTTTGCGCTCACTTGTCCTCCCTAGATCAATGGAATCAAGGAGAGTAATATCGATCTCTAATAACTCTTTATTTAACTAAAACTTCTTCGGTTGAACTACTTTGTTTAGGAAGGATAGTGGAGGTCTCATCTCTGCATCTATAAAAACACCACCACCTAATTTTTTTGTTGTTGCACTAGTCTTTGTTGTAATGTTATTTGCTGCACTACTATTGCTATTGTTATTTTTGTGTAGCTATTGTTGCAACTCCTTGTCATTTCTTAAGGTAATGACACTCACATTCCTTTTGGGATTAATGACTAGTTGGGAGGGAATTTGTCCATAACCTTATGGTTGCAATTGGTTGACACTAGTATCTAGTTATCCAATATGTGTTTGAAAGTTTTGAATGGTAGTATTCACATTCTGCTGGAACTAAATGTTGCTTGTGGCCATCTACTTTAACAAATCCTTCAGAGAAGGTCCAACACTATTGTTTTGCATATGATGCTACTATTGCATAGGTTACTATTATCTATGACTCATATTACAATGATCTTTGCAACTAGCATTATACCTTTCTGAGTATAGATCATATTTTTGTTGGTGTGAAGGTCTATATTATTGTTCTTTAGTGAGTATTGTAGCTACGTCTTGAACACCTTGGTTATTCTTTTGAAAATAGGTCATGCATCGATAATAGGTTCTTTAGAGGTGCATAAGCCACATACTCTACGTGGGCACTAATTTGTTGCCTTGACTTGCTAGTGCCATCTAATGGCCAACTGTCTAACAAGGAAAGTTAACTCTATTAATTTGTTTTCTAACCTTTGATTATTTGCAACAATTGTCACCTCATTCACTCCCTTAGATGATGTTAAGGCTATATAACTAATATGTTGGGAGTTTTCTGCCATGTTGGAAATCAATTTTCTGGTAGCAATATGTGTCTTGTCCATCAATGCTTGACGATTAGTTGCATTAACCATCCTTTAATCCATTTTTACCAGCCTCTCATAAAAATATTGGATGAAGAATTGGTCATTGGTTTGGTGGTGAGGATAGGTTTCACATAATTTCTAGAACTTCCTTAATATGCTTATATAAAGTCTCTCCATGGTGTTGTCTTATTTTGCAAATCTCCTTTCTAATAAATGTTGTTTTGGGGTGTAGGAAAGAATTTCTTCAAGAATAACCTCTTCATGTCATTCCAGCTAGTCATGGTGTGACACTCTTTACCCCAATACTATCAATATTATTAAAATAAACTTAGAACAAATTTAAACATGAAAACATACATCAACTGACAAAGGATTCACATAATCTGGTTGTATACTATAATTCAAAAGAAACATATATTCCTACCGGCACTCTAAAGGCCAATTTCTAATGTCATAAAATATAAACCAAACTATGTAATTGTAAAATAATTACAAACACCTCAATGTCACATGTCCTATAAGAGTATAAACCCAAAAATAAAAGAAAGAGTAAAAAGTAGTAAATGAGGAGCCTGGCTTAATCCTCACGTTCCTGTTCAATGCCACTTGCAAAATGACATTTAGCCTAAACACATATAATACAACAGAAGGGAATGAGAAATATACCTCACTCATCCTTATGGTATGAGCACAACATAAGCATAACACATACATACAATTAATGGACAATAGACAAACACGAATGCAATGAGTGATGATAATGCACTCCTAGTACTACTCCATATGTCATGTGGTAGCAACTCTAATACAGGAAAGTAGGCTAGGAGCACACAACTCAACTTCTCCATTGGTTGTCCCACACTAGCATGATGATCTTGGGTAGTACGTCAAGTACTAGTCAGCTTGCATTGTTTGTCCTAGCTCGTGGGATTAATCATGACCATTGGGATTTTCGTACCAAGTAGCCCGCAAAAGATCTAATGACCTTACCACTCAAGTTCGTGTCTACTTCCTTACACCATTGTTTCAATAAATGATGTATGAATGAAATTCAATTTAATCGTTATTTCACTTTCAAAATTTGACTGATGAAGATCATTCTTGCCTCTCACAAGCTAGGCATTTCATCTCACAACCCATCGCAGATTAGTGAATAACATTCTTGCTTCTCACAAACTAGGTCACTCATTAGACAAATGTCCCTCGGGTCCATTCTTTTCTCTCATAGACTAGGTCACCCTTCGAGCATATTTATCCTTATTACTCATTTTTATATTACATATCGTCATTTCCAAGGCAATTCAATGATAACCATTAATATAATTATATGCATATATTCTAACAATTAATCAATGATTCAAGTACAATCAGATTTATAAAAGCATATATAGGGTAGCATAAATGTGTTCCCATTAGCATGGGCGTGCATAGTCAACATGACTTTGCATAGACGTGCATAGTCAATGTGACTCTACACCGACGTGCATAATAGCCTACTACTCAAATTTCTTGGATTTTCGCCTAGAATTTCAAATTTTAATAAGGGAACTTATGATTTTCTACATTTTTCACACACACAATCAATTACACAAATAACAATATAAAAAAAACAAGAACTTGCTTCAGTGAGTTCAACCCCTGTTAGAGAACATTAATAACATACAATTTATAACTATATAATTATCAATAATATTTGATCAAAGGAAAAGTCTTAATAAAAGGTGTTCAATCTCCCTTTTAAATAACCAAAAACATACAATTTTAGGGGTCCTAGGGATGATCCCCTCTACCCACAATTATACCTGTACTCTTGAATAAGATTTCTCACTCCCCCTTACCTGGGGAAGCATAGACATAGAAAACACATTCCTTAGGGTTGTTTTTCTTGTTCCTTGGGGGTTTCCTCTAAAGGTTCTCCTTCCTCGACTCTATAGTTTGAAATCATGTGTTTAAGAACATTAACTCAGCAGCAGAAGTCTTAATAGTTCCTCTAGTCGCTTTTTTATATATACCTAAAATGGTCCTCGCAGCTCCCTCTGACAACCCATGTGAAACCTAAACAAGCGGTCCACACATCTCTTGAGAAAACTCTAAGAGATGAGAAAGATTAAATCATCATAAGTTCAATGCTTTGCATAAAACCTAACTTGTTTATAAGTTATTTTGCCTTCCCTATTGCTTGGTATACAACTCCTTATATAAGAGAAGGAGACGATGCAACTTGTGTTGTTTGATGTAGGACTTAAGCTTTTATCATATTTAAATAGTTTATTTTCTTAATTTATATAATTAAAGCTCAATTTAAAACCCAACCTATATTTCTCCTAATATATTATTTATTTAATTATAAAATAATTAAATCACTTATTAATAATAATTAATAAAATACAATATTTACAACTAGTAATAAAATATAATAAAAACTGGAGTATTACATTATCAAAGTTAACACTCCTATTAACTCTACTCAATCTATGAAATGTCTTATCTATTTTAGGGTCAAATGCATATAATTCATTAGGACTAAACCTAGTCATGCACAAACACATAGCATTGAAGTGACAAGAAACCTAAATATACTACTAGTGTTTGTATATGCTAAAATGATCTAAAAATTAAAAGATGATACTAAATAATTTGAAGAAAAAAAAAAACATGACCACTACAAAAAATTCCTATAAAAGAAAATGTGATTTTTGGAATTTTTAAAAATCTTAAAATACTTAAAAAGTGTCACAAATGAACTAATTTGACATAAATAAGCGCACATCTTGAGTCTTGTCCCTTGGCTGTGGACTTTTGATTTGTGAATTTTCCCCTAACTACTTGACTAGGTTCCGGGCCAATCAACGTAAGTCGAGAAAATGATTGAAATACTCATTTACCCAATTGGTTAAGAACAAAGGAATTTGGTGATTTTGACCCAAAGTTATTCTCTAAAAGGGTTGGTTTTGCTCGAAAATGCTGGATAAACTTTGGGTACCAAGTCCTGAAATGTAACTCCATGTATTTGTTGCCGCTCGTGCACGCACAAATGCATCATAACCTGAAAAACATGACAATAACAAAAACTCACAAATAGGATTTGTAGGTCAGTGATATATAACCAACAATAATAAAATAAGATGAAACAAAAAAAAATTTTTTTTTAGTAAATTAATAAGATTGGGATACAATGAGAGACACCAATTTTGATAGCATCATTGCATTACTACTAAAAATACTAGATGTTCCTTAAATTTATAGTATAAGGTATAAATTAGGTCATTCTTCTTACTCAAGCATAATAATCTTGATCTTATTTGGACAATTAAAAAGGCAGGGCATGGTTTGAAGTTTAGTTAAAATAAAAGAGAGTGAGAAGTTAAATTTATAAAAAGCATCAATCCAACGGTACAACTTATATAGTAGAATGATCACAAATCAAAAGATATGATATTTACCTCCATCCGATCAAATTCAATTAGATGACCATCTAACATATATAACAAAATCTAAATTGTGATTGCAATTCCAAACATGCAAAAATTGACTTAGATTATTAATTGATTACCTAACTTAATAGCCTCATATTAATAAACTCTAATCTAATTTTCCTTCTATTATAAACATTTGTAAAAAACAAATTTGTAATTGAAGGAGGAAAATAGAAAAGAGATGCATATAAATTCAAATTAAGACTGAGAACCCAAGTTCTAACCATATTTACCGAAACCCTTGAATTGATTAGAATCTTTAACCTTCCATTGCCATCACCATTCAAGAAATATTAAAGAAATGAGAAAGAAAGATAGAGAATAAGATGTAGAAAAGAAACGCAATTTATTCTTCAAATTCAACTTGTGTCTTTCTTAATTACATGACTATATATTTATATATATATATATATATATATATATATATATATATATATATATATATATATATATATATATATATATATATATATATATATATATATATATATTTATATATATATATATATAAACATAATAGAGAATAATAATAAATCCTAAACAATCCCTTAGAAAAAATAATATCTTCATCCTAATATTAAGATAAGATAAGATCATCATCCTAATTAAGGAAATAAATCGTAAAAATATATTATAATCAAATCTATTCAAATCTTAATAAATTTTAAACATATTTAAATATCTTTATTTATTTTTGGATCTCAATTTCCTTCAAATAGTTAAATTGTTTCTCATTATTTTTATAAAAATTGTAGATAAATCTATCCTTAAAATTTAGATACTAGTTTTGTATTTATATGACCTCTATGATTCCATATATACTTAGAATAACCTTCCATGTTAAGTTGTTTAAACAAATCAACGTCCTCAACTTCTAAGTTCAAATTTGTCAAGGTTAAAAATCTAATCAAGTCACAACTCTTTCATGAGAGTTGCAAATATTTTTTTAGGCTTTTCATAAATATTAAGTTTTTCTCATGAATATTTTTATAATTTGAAATATAACTCAAACAAAAGCTAAAAGTTAAATTATATTAAAATCTAAATAATAAAAAAATTCATTAAAGTTCAATTAAATCAAAATATAAAAAATTTAACTAGAACGTGATTATTAGAGACAATAAATATGTAATAAAATTAAATACAAAATCATAATAAATGTATCCAGAATTGATCATCTGCCCTGTCATGATTGAGGATGAAAGGTAACACCTTTCGCATCACTTTCATGGTCATGCACCACATGGAGAGAGTGAAAGTGCTTTTACCGTACAAGATAATTGGTGGCATTAAGTTTAATAGAAAGTTGGATGGAGTTGAACTCAACAAGGTCCTTGGGATAAGGGTAGGTAGGAGAAGTGGAAAGTTAGGTAGTGATACTAGATGTTTAAGGCCATAAAACCCATGCTTGCGTTAAGCTGAAAGGTTTTCTAATCCCACAGAGCTAATTCTAAAATGAAAATGTATTTCATTAATTTACTTACTTCAAAAATAATAATAAAGAAGTTAACACCCCTTTTCCCGTGGCATTGTTCTGCCACTATTCATCCCCTTTTCTTATTTTTTTTTCCTCTTTAAAAAGTGTATAATTCCCTATGCTTCTTATAATTTTTAAGATTAAACTAATGTGAAAAAATAAAAAAGATAAAAACTGGAAAAAATTGTGTTCTTAGATTAGTGGGAAAAAGCAGAAAATATAAAATTTCCAGTGCTTAGAACTCCTTAATGCGATGCTAAAATATACTATTTTTTTATTAAAATAAAAATATAAAATAGACTAATTTTAAAAGTCATTATTTTCCTGAAATAAAAAACATTTAAACTTCAAAAGACTTTTATATATATATATATATATATATATATATATATATATATATATATATATATATATATATATAATATGTTAGTGAAGTAAGCAAATATTTAATATATATCGGCAAACTAGAAGAATTTTGACTAACTTAATTTCACTAGATAGACAATGTACATCAAATACTTATTTGCTACACTTTGCTGTGTATACGTAATATAAGATCAATGTGTTTTGTGGGCAATAATATTCGGTGTTAAGTGAGGTAAACGCTGAGCTAATCCAATATTTTAGATTGGGAAGGGTTGTGATCATTTTTGAACTTAAGTTTTTTTTATTATTTTTATTATGAATTTTTTTTATTATACTAATTAAGAACTAATTCTATTTTGTGGATTTGTAGTTACTACTAGTTCAAAAGAATTTTTGTATACTATAACTTCAATACAAATATTTTTAGTAGATATATTGTCCTTAGTCATGTGAATGTAATAGTACCCTAATTTATTATGCCAAGTCATTGAGTTTATTAAATTTAAGTTTAATTCATAATATATGTATATATATATATAACGAGGGTAAGAGGAATAAATTTAAACTATACAATTATTTATGGAAGGTTATAGTTGAAAGTTATTAAATATAATTTTAAAAAATTATATAATTTTGTGATTTAATTTAAACCACCCTTGTATTATTTTATTGTTCAAATTTCCTCATCTCATTCTCTTATTATATATTTTTACTATCTAAAAAATTATATGATTTTATAATTTAATCTAAATTAGTCATATATTATTATATGATTTAGATTTTCATCTTTTCATCTTCTCTTTAAATACTTCTTTTCCCTGACGTGTTCCCCCTCTCTCTTTCTCTCTATATATTTGTCTTTTAAAGTATTTTTGAGTTAATTAAATTTTTTATTTTTAAATTTAAGTAAAATTTTTGTATTTTCATCCACTTTCATATGCTCAAAACTTATAAATTCCACGTAGAATCTTAAAAAATTAAATCAAATTATTTTCCTCTTTCTTGTATTTAGGATTTAGGGTTTAGTCAAAATATCAATTTTTCTTATCAATTAAAATATCAATTTCAGTCAAAACAAAAAAGAATCTCAATATTTTTCTTTAAATATTAATGTCCCATCTTACAAAATCTTTTCATTTTTTTTTACTTTTAATTTTTTAAAATTATTTCATATCTCAAATTTATTAATACCCTACATATTTAGCTAAAAATATAAATGAAGATTTTAAATAAAAGAAAATCGACAAAGGGACATATTAAAAGAAATCTTTGAACACTAAAATTACAAAAAGTCTAACGTGAAGAAACTAAAATTAAAACTAAATATATAAAGGAATACAACAAACTAGTACTTAATGGACATAGCCAACAGCACTATTACATGTCTATGGTACGAGGAAATGATGGAACGAGGAACCTAGTTATCAATTACAGAGAATTTTCCTACACCAACAACATCTACTATTGTGTGTGCGGTATTTATGATATCATTTATTATAAGTTGTATTGCAAAGAGAAAATTTTATTCATACAATTTTTTTATACAGTATTCTATAGTAATATAATATTTGTCCGATCTTCACCACGAGTCGCTTTTCTTCACCTTCCCTTTCTTTTATGTCCTCGTATCTAAAGAACATGTACATGAGCCATGTGGTACTAAAGTAATTTTTACAGTACGGCCCAACACGCACCTTTTACCTCATCTTTTCCCCCTTGGTCAGCACCCTTTTTCTTTTTTTCTCTTTTTCGTATTTTGCAATTTTTATTTTTCTCTAATATTAAATTATTTTTCTGGAGCAGTGGTGTTATTCTAATTTTTTACAAATAAAAGAGAAAATAATAGAATCAAATTAGTTATGTAGTAGAAAGAGATTAAAACAATATTATATATATATATATATATATATATATATATATATATATATATAATAAATACGGATTGATTCCTATGATAATAATAAAAAATAATAATATAAGATCCTAATGTGATTTTATATCTTTCCTTCTCTTTTTCTGGTAGTTTTGTTTTTTATAATTCTGATAACGTAAATTGTAATTATATATAATTCTATATATTTTAATATATATATATATATATAGAATTATATCGGTTTTTGCACAATATTTATAAATTGTTATATAATTAATTTTACTGGACAATAACTTTTCTCATACGTAAACGCTTTTAATTTATATTACTCATGCATAGAGTGATTTATTATGTACTTAGATTCTTAAAATACTTTATCATGAAATTGAAAATTTTCCTTTGTTTCATTATAAATGATTAAAATGGTATAAAAAATATTTTTATATTGTTATTTTACATAAGCTTCATAGATACCAGCATGATACACAAGTCACTGATATTTTTGTAATCTATTGAGATAATATTTTAAATTAGTGGTAAAAAAATAATCTAGAAATAATTATCCATTGTACGAGGAATTGATTTAAAAAATATTTTTTTATTTCTTCGATAATAATTAATATAGAATGTAAATATATTTTTATTTTTTCAAATGTTAGGTCAAACTTTTTAGATTGGTTTTGTTTTAATTAATATAAAAAATTATTTTCTAAATTGATTTTCCATATAATTATCTAGAATAATGTCAATAATCTTTCTAACTTTTAAAATTTTTGACAAGATTTTCTAGATCGATTATACTAAAAACTAATTTAGAAAGTCACTTTCTACGTTGATTCTTAGTACAATTGATATTGAAATGGGTTTTATGCATTCACATTTTCATTCTCACTCTAATTTTTAAATCCTCATTTCGTTATTTCAAAACGAATGGGAAAAGGATAATCAAACTAGCAGGCCGGTTGATGATATCAATCTTCCTTTTTATATAAATATGATTTCAATCTATATTTTATCATTATACATATCTCATTTTCATTTTTCTAAATGTGTGTCTTCTTTATCAATATCTTTATCTTTCATTCAAACACTAACATAATAAGATGCACATCCTTCACTCCTTCATAAGGTTAATGTTATCTCTCTCGTATAATGTTTTGAAACCTTAATCTTGTTATCCCTTTTTCTTGTAGATGAGATGTGAGAGTAATGTTTGAAAGCTCCATATAGTGTTTTTAAAGGCTCAATATAGTATGCTCAAAGGGAAAAAATTGTTATCAGTTTGTTTAAGGAATCATTTCCTTTCACACACAACAATAAAAAGATCATAACTTTTCATTTTTTGGTTAAATAGGCTAAAATATAGGAAATTGGTTTGTACATTGTTTTTATTTTCATTTGATTTAATAGGAATGATAATTCCTTCCTATAATTTAGCTTGATATATTCTTGTTTTTTTTTGTTCCACATTTCTTTTATTTTAAACTTTTCATTTAAGTTATATTCATTTATCCTTGTTAAAGTTTCCTTTCAAATTTTAAGTGAAAGCCTTAATAAAGATGAACAAATATCTCTGATAGAATATTTATAAAAATAAAAATGTGAAACAAAAGAGAGAAGAATATTGAACTAACATGGATAAAAAAGAATTAGCATTTCTATTGTATCAAATGAAAATAAAAAGAAGGAACAATCATATTTCTCACAATTGACTCATGTAACTAGAAAAAAAAGAAAGTTCATGATATCTTTGTTGTTTTATGTGAAAAGAAACAATTTCATAAGCCAATTGACACCAATACTTTTTTCCTTCCAACACAATATATTGACTTTAGTCATCATAATAGAAAAATTGTATACATGTTTCAATTTAGTCAATGTAATAAAGAGATTGCATCTGTATTTTGATATACAAATGTATCATACATATAAATAATGAAATGAAATTATTCTGTGTTTTTTTTATATATTTTTGGTTCTATATTTGTAGTTTTCAAATTGGAATATTGTATATTGCAAGAGATACAATGTAGTTGTATTTTAAAAAAAAATATAGTTTCTATATTGATTGTTGCTATAATCTATTTAGAAGTCTTGCCACAAGTGATTTAAAAATTCACTTTTTATATGGGTTCTAGAATCAATATAAAAAGTATCAACTTTGATTCTACACCTACTTATAGAATCTAAAATATAATAAAAAAATTCTACACCTACTTATAGAAATGATCTAAAATGTAATAAAAAATTGATGTTAAAAAGCCAATTTATACTAATTCTTATTCTTTTAAAATGGCAACTAAAAATTTCACACTTATAATTTTTGTTTTTTTTTTAACAACCGTGGTCAGAACTTTAAACATATAATTTCATAATTTTCAATAAATTATATCTCTCATTACACTTTTTAATGACTTTAATTTGAATGCATCTTATAGTTTTACTTCATGTCCATTTTAACTGTTGTGTTGGACCTCAATTTACATACATTCCAATAGTTAGATACATCAAACTATTCCAAATGTCATATAAACATCAACAAATCAACACTTTATGTCAACATAAACTACCAACTTGAGGGTATCTGTTTTGAACCTCTGACTCATTAAACAAGTCCACTCGTCACATAGACCTAATTTACCAATAAATAATTTTTTTATATAAAAAAAAAACATTTCATCCCTAAAGATAGATAAAGATGATTTGATCATCACGAAAGATAAGGCTAAATAGACTACAAATACATCATGCCATCTTGCATAAAATCTCTTTAATCCTAGTCACCTTAACTTCGCTCATATCGACTCCACTCGAGGATTGAAGTCCTTATAGAATGCCTTTCTATTTATTTCTGACTTGAAAATTGCTTAAGGGACATCAATAATTCTCTAACATCCAACTTGAAGTCTCATGAGTGGCACGTGCTCTCTAGTTCAGCCGGAGGACCACCGAACATCAACAAGACCATGAGATACACTATCACTAATCTTGAACTAGATTGAAATAGTTATTATTATTCATTTTACCAATTATTTCAATACCTATTTTTAATTATAATGAGTTTTGATTCAGATGATTTTCTCCAATGTTATTTATATTAATAATATAACATTTCGGTCATTTGATAGTTCTGCTTCTTTCCTTCTTTCATCACATTTTTTTTTACATGAGGTCGGTTCGAGATAATTAAAAGGTTATAAAGAATATCTGAAAAATATTATGGCACTCTATAGTTTGGAGCACTTGGGTAATGAGAAATGATATAATTTTAAAAATTCCAATATTTATTTTTCTTCTATTAATTGAGGTAATATCTTAGTCCTGATGGGTTGTAGGATTTGTTGTATTCCGTGTAACATTAATTTTACTCTACCAAAAAATTAGTATAAAATAACATCGTAAATAGTAAATTATCAACAACCACTCAAATAATAAGAGAGTTTAAAGCAAGAGACTATTGTTATGTCAAGAATTTTGAAGTTGTTAAAAACATAAAATTAAAAGGAAATAACCTAAATATTCTAAACAATTCACATTTAAAGGAGTGTGAAATATTTGGACAATAATAAAATTGTGATAAACTAAGAAACTAGTAAAACAAAACAAAAAATATAACAAAGTTACAATGTAGGATGGAAAACTAGAGCTAAAATCTTTCCTTGTTTGTTCTTTCAACATCTATCATGAAACAAAATTAGTATCCTTTTTTTGTCTTTGGAGATATTTGGCTAGAGGATGGTGGGCCTGATAACTGGAAAGAAAATGATGGAAGGTTTAATGAATCATCCTTTTCCCGTTGCGGTGGCTTTTGTCCCTTCTCTTGCGGTTTGTGTTGTCCACTAACGTTTCAAATATTTTATTTTGAGATATTGCTTTAATTAGCCCGTGAATCTCACTTTCCTCTTCTTTTTTATTTTTTTCTTTTGTTCCTCAAAGAGAAGGATCACATTATGGGACGGTGGCATATGAGTGCTGTTGTCTTTGCGCACATGTCATAACTCAGTGCGTTACCACTGAAGAAAATAAAGTGTTCTATCATGTCATTGTTAAATAGCATGTTCGGAATCTTTTGCTTTGTAGATTAGTTATAATTATGTCCTGCTTTTGGTATGCTGAAATGAGTTTCTTCTAATTAGACTATTATATGGAATTCGGTCAATTAGAAACTTATTATTACCGAAGTGGAATTTTAGAGATAGAATTGTCAGATATGCATAATAACAATTTATAAGAGTGACATATTCGAGGATTTGTTAGTAATTAATTTTTATTGTCTGACTGTTCACGATTTTTTTTTCTCAATTCTATATTGTTTTAATTTATAAAATATAAACTCGAAATTTCAGAAGAGATTCAAATCGAGTAGATTGAGTTCTACTCAAATTAACTTGATATATAATTAATAAATTAATTAATTTAAATACATCTAAGCTAGCTAATAAGATATACATACTCATCAAAATATGTCACCGTTAATTGGAAAATTCACTTTAAGTAGTAAACTTTTAAATTTAACTTGTATGAAATATCGGAGCCCTTTTTGTGGTGTTTTGCCTAGTGTAATAATATCATATATTTTGTCAAAGTGGTAGGACATTGTATAGTACCACCGTCATCTATTAGGGAACGAATGTTATCAAATAGTCGTTAAAGGGTTTCTTCGTATGCCCTTGGTCTCGCAAAAGAACCTGATTTTACAATCATTAGCATCACTTTCCCTTTGGTATCAATTGATGACCTTGTGCATGTGTCCCAATAAAAAAGAAGAAAAGGCAAGGAAATATGAAGCTGGTCAATGAGCATATCTTTAATTTACTTCGAGCTAGCATGGTAAAGCAAGATGCATTAGAAGGTGCAACAAGAACTGATGTTGCAAGAGTTTTTATTTCTGTTATTAACCCAAAAAAACGATTATAGATAAGAAACAAATTATACATATGATTTAAAGTTTGTACAATTTAGTATTTAAAACGTTTATATTTATGAAATGTCAATTGGTAATTATTATAAAATTTTATAATTAAACCTGTAAAAACTTAATTATAACAGCAATTGAAAAGGTTGATTAGTTGAAAAATATTGATATATTTTTTTCTCACTAAACATTATTATAAACTTCTAGCACATTGATAAATATATTTTAAGAAATTCATTTGTGTTTATGTTTAGACTAATTGAGTTCTATTTGTATTTAATATTAATTAGTTGGTCGAATTTTGCATCAGTGTATTAAATTAGACTTAATTGCTAATAATTAATTTTTAAATTTTTGTTTTTTATTTTAAAATTATTGTCTTCCATGAAACATATATGAACATAAAGAAGTCAGATTTTGATGATATGGGATAACTAACTTTTATTTTTACAATTTTCCTTTTTACGAGATTTGTCTAGTTCTACCTTATTTATGGTGTAAAATGACCATAAAGTTACTTTGTTGCTCGGAAAAACTTGACATTCTCTTACTAATTTAGGCTTAACTATCTCATTTTAAGTTTGATTAAGGCTTATGATTCATTTATAAAAAAGCTTATTCTATGCACCTTAGTTAAGGTTAGGGGTAGTTTAGGAATTATGAAATGTTATTAAGCTACTTATATGCAAATTAAATCAGACCTACAAGATTATACACTTTTGATTTGACAAATTTGCTTAAGGCTTACATATGTTTAAGCCCTTGCAAATATAGTATAGTCTGATTTTAGTCATGTAAATATTTTATTATTATTTTTATATCTCTAACTGATTCTTACTATTTTTTTTTGTTCTTTATTATTAACTATAGTTAGTGCAGTGTTGATATAACTAGTAAAATTATGAATAGCAAAATTATGAATATTATTAAGATAATTAAGGTAATGAAGAATATTTTAAGTTAAGATAATTAGATTATTTTTAGATGCTCATTTTAATTAAATAATATATTTATTATTTTACATAAATAAGGTAATTAATATAATTTAATTTTATAATTTATTTTTAAAATATGAAATATAATTTTTATTACTTTTAATATTCTTTTTCCTTTTCATAAACTAATTTACCTTTAATAGTGTACTTTTTTAGAAAAAAATATAATTTACTTTTAATATATTACTTTTGATGTTATTTTTATATTTCAATTCATTAGTTTTGACTAATTGTAATATAATTTATTTTTTTAATATATCACAACAATGATTGTAATTTTTAGCTTTGGGGCTTGGGGTCTTTGGGATATTCTCCTCTTTATCCTTTCCTTCTCTTCTCTTTCTTTTCTCTTTTCCTCCTTTCCTTCCTTCTTATATGGCGCGTGTATGTGCTGGGGTGGTGTCAACTCCCTCTATGTCTTAGAGTCTTATTTAGGTCCAATCCTTTTATTCCTATAAATTTCTAATGATAGGGTAATGATAAATAATAATACTTAAAGCATTCTTAACAATTAGTATAAAGGTGAAGTTATAAACATGTTTTCATTTATTTCGAATGCCTAAAATTAGAGATGCTATACTCTTTTGTTGATGAGCATACCTTTTTGATCCAAATTGTCACTGATGAGTATCACTTTTACGCTGATGAAAATTGTTTGTAGGGGTAACAACTACAAATTTATGCTTCAAAGAAGACAAAAACAATTTCAACTTAAACACACAATCATATGATGTGAATGAATGAGTTGTTCCGAAATCAAAGAGTACAAAGGGAGGGTAAGAGTTTATAAAACATGTACCTTGTATTTAGATTATTAAACTTGGAGGCCTTAACATTGCTAAGGGCAAAGTCTCTTGGTAGTCTTGGAACGATTGCTCTAGGAACTTCCTCTAGCATTGAACTACTCCTTCTTGGGAAGGCTATAGTTCCTAGCAAACTGGCCTTACTTCCTACATTTGAAGCAAGTCACTTACTTATCAGCATGCTAACTAACATCGTGATCAGGATGACCACACTTCATACACCTATTTGGAGTGTAAGAAGCAAGTCCTCCACTATTATCCCTAGATCAGGTAGTCCTTTGACCTCTCTGACGATTACCTTTATGGCCAGCTAATGAAGCCAAGTAAGGCTTATACAACACTAACCTTTACATTTTTCTTTCCCTTCGCAAGGCCCCTACTCTTGAACTGTACAGTCCTTGCTTTGGTATATTCATCATAGATCCTACACCTGTTCACCAAAGTAGGGAACTGGTAGATCTTTTGATAATTAATGATTTGCATGATATTAGAGTACAAGCCATTAATAAACTTCAGACACTTCAAGCTTCACCAACTTCGTCTTGATAGTGTGGGAATAACCTTAAGATTTCCTCAAACTTGGTTGCATAGTCAACCACAATCGAGTTACCCTTCTTCAGCTCTAAAAACTCCATCTATTTCTTGTTTCTAACATCCTTTGGGAAATAGTTCTCCAGGAATGTCCCTTTGAAGTTTTTCTAGGAAACAATGCATCATTTAGCTTCCATGCGAGCATGGGTGTTCTTCCACCAATACTTAACCTCCTCTACAAGGACATAGGTTTGAAACGTCAACTTCTAAACCCCAGTTCACTCCATTGCATGAAATTTTTTTTCCATTTATCTACTCCAATTCTAAGCATAATTTGGATTGTAGCTTTCTTTGAACAGAGGAAGGTTGATCCATGATTTTGGCAAGCTATTTAAAAAGATTTCAATTAATAGCTTTAAAGTTATTATGTTTATTTATTTAGTTTAGAATTCAACTAAAAATACCATTTCTATATTTATAATTGAAATAATTGAAACTCTTTAATTTTATACAAGACTTTGATTTGGAAATTGGAATGTATTTAATTAGTAAACCGCCTTCAATTCATGAAATTGAGATTCAGACTAATGAAGAAGAATAACAATCCTTTGAACCTAGTAACAAAATGGCTAAGTCCACAACATTTAATTGCTGGAAAGTTTTTACTAGGATAGGTGTGGGCAAGGATGGAAAGGAAAGAGTAATGTGTAATAAATGTAGAAAAGAATATATAATTGGTAGTAAAAAATATGTGACTTGTGACACCCTTTACCTCATATACTAATCAATACTAAATAAAATAAACTTAAAACAATTTAAATTTGAAAGCCGTGATTCACAATCTAGTCATAAAATATAAACCAAATTACCCCATATACTAATCAATACTAAATAAAATAAACTTAGAACAATTTAAATTTGAAAGCCGTGATTCACAATCTAGTCATAAAATATAAACCAAATTATATAATCATAAAGTAATTACAAAAAGCACCCTAATGTCACATGTCCTATTAGAGTATAAACCTAAAAACGAAAGAAGAAAAAACATATATAGCCCAACTCAATCCTCACACTCCTACTCAATGTCACCTGCAAAATGACATTCAATACAAATACAAACACACAACAACAAAAGGGAGTGAGAAATGTACCTCACTTAAGCTCACGGTATGAGAACAACATAAGCAAAACACATATATACAATTAACACAGACAATAACCGATCATAATTAATGGACAATAACAAACAATTATGTATATGAGTGATAACAATGTACTCCTAGTACTAATTCGTATGCAATATGATACCAACTCTAATCTATGAAGTAGGCTAGAGGCAACATTACTAATCTCTACCTCTGTAGTTAGCTATACCACATTAGCATGATGTCCCTTTGGTATCTCGTCAAGTACTACTCGGCTTGCATTGTCTGATTCGGCTTGTGAGATCCGAGTAGCCCCCAAGAGCTCTATTGACCTTACTACTCAGGTTTGTGTCTATTTCCTTATACAACCATTTCATTAAATAATGCATGAATGTGGTTCAATTAGATCATTATTACACTTTCAACATTGGGCTGATAAGGACTACTCTCGCCTCTCACAAGCTAGGCACCTCATCTTTCAACCTATCACTGATTAGTGAGTACTATTCATACTAGGTCACTCACTAGATAAATGTCTCTTGGACCCATTCTTGTATCTCACAAACTAGGTCACCCTTCAAGTTATCTATCCCTTATTACTCATTTTTCCATCACATCTCATTATCCTCAATGCAATTTCAATAATAACAATACAAGTATATTTCGTACAAGCATATAGTTTAACATATTAGTAAATTCTAATTGTATCACAAAAACTCATACAACATAGATAAGGCAGCACAAGCATGCTCTCATTAACATGAACATGTACAATCAGTGTGACTCTACATGAGCGTGCAGAACCTGCACAGGTTGTTCTTCTTGAGCATGACCATGCTTGAACACTAGCTATCAAATTTTGTAAATTTTCGCCCAAAGTTTCAAATTTAAAAATGGGAACTTATGACTTTCTATGCTTTTCATACATACAACCAATTAAACAATCAGTTTCACAAATAATAATAAAACAACAACCTAATCTAAGGAGCTCAGTTCCCTTTAGAGAACACCAAGGACATACATTTTGCAACTACATGATTATCAATAATCTTAATATAAAGGAAGAATGCTAATATGGGGAGTTCAATCTCCCCTTCGGATAACCCAAAACATATTCTTTTGAAGAGTCTTGTACTCTATCAACTAATTGTTATAAGAAACCGCAAACAAACAACCAAACACTACTAATTATAGAGGCAGTCAAACACAAGCAATCAATAAGCAAACAACAAACACTTGGTTAATCATAGAATAGTCAAACACAAATAACCTATAGGAAAACAAATAAGCACTCTATCAATTGGCAGAGACAGTCAAACACAAGCACTAAGCAGAAAAATAGCTAAGTACTTTGTCATTGACAAAAGCGCCAACCCCTCTTCCCATAGTGATATTTCTCACTCCGTGCTTACTTGGAGAAGCGTAGATCATACCCTCGAGTAAGATTTCTCACTTCGTGCTTACTTGGAGAAGTGTAGATGTAGAAACTAACTAACTTAGCAGTAGATATCTTTATTGTTCTTTTCGTCACTCATTTATGTAGCTCCAAGTGAAACCCAGATAAAGGGTCCCACATCTCTTGAGGAAGCTCTATGAGATGAGAAAGTTTAAATTATTTGGCTTCAATGGCATCAAACTCAACTTGTTTGAAGGCTCTCTTTCCTTCCTTATTGCTTGATATCCCACTCCTTGTAAAGGAGAAGGAGTGGATGCATTAGCTCATATTGCTCGATGTGGGACTTGAGCTATCCCACTCTTTATATAGGAAAAAAAAGGTGATACATAAGCTTATGTTGTCTGATGTGAGACTTAAGCTTTTACCATATTTAAATAGCATATTTTTTTAATTTAACTAATTAAAATCCAATTTAAAATCCAACATATATTTCTCCCAAAATATTATTTATTTAATTATAAAATAATTCAACCACTTATTAATAATAATTAATAAAATATAATATTTACAAATAATAATAAAATAAAATAAAAAATAAGGTGTTACATGACCTTTCCTTTACATCATCATGTTGAAATATGTAAGGAAATCAAATTTGAAGATGTTGGTCAAATGGTGTTAGGCATGCAAGGAAAATTGAAGTCGAAAAAGATAGATATCACGTGAATTATGTGTTGCTTTAATCCTTAAACACGATTTGCCTTTAAAATTTGTTGAGTATAACGAGCTTAGGAGTTGGATAAAATATTTAAATCCTTATGCAATTCCTATTTTTAGAAATACTTCTAAGTCCGATGTGTTGAAAATATATATGACTTTAGCTTTTGATTTATGGTTATCTTGTAATACCAAGGTTTACATAAGTTTAATTGCTCATTTTGTTGACATAAATTGGAAGTGAAATAGCAATATTCTTAACTTTTTCCATATGCCTCCCTTCACACTAGTTGAGTTGTCTAAGAAAGTTAATGAACATGATTAGGGAATAGAAAATAAGGTTTTTTTTTTATCACTTTGGATAATGCTTTTGCCAATGATGTTCTGCAAAAAACTTTAAAAGGTCAATTTATTTTATGAAAATGGTTTATATGTGATGGTGAACTCGTTCATGCGTGTTGTTGTGCATACATTATAAATTTGATTATTCATGAAGGATTGAAGGTAGTTTCTCATGCTTTGGATAAAATTAAGGTGAGTATCAAATATGTGAAGGGTTGAGAGAATAGAATGATCAAGTTCATGTTGGAAATCTTTATCTATCCTTAGGTTCCTTATGATCTTTTACCATTATATCAGATCATCAAAGCTATAATATAAATAAGGATGTATAAACAACTGAATACCTGGATCCATTTGTCGAAGACTACAGCAGAATCTTCAATGTCTTCCATCTGATTGAGAACCGTTGGTTTGTGGTCTTCCTCAACCAAACCGCCTTAATTCCTTATGGGACCTTAGCTTCTCTTTTCTGATGGGGAGAATAGAGAGTGTTCTTTGGTTTGGTGTATTGGGGACCATAACATTTCCTGATGTGTCAGCCTATATATAGGGTTCCCATTATCCCTTAACAGGCCAACCTGGGTATCCACTCATTAAGCCCATATCAAGCCTTTTAGGAAGTCTTTTTGATTACTCAATTGGATCACTTAAGATTATAATCACTTTAAATAAATAGCTATATAATTGTATTTTAAAATATAAAGTCCACATGATTAAAATAAATTATAAATTTCTAACAATCTCCCACTTGGACTTCATATTTTCTTGAAACAATTATATTACTCAATTCCTTAGGCGCGCCAGTATGCTATTTATTTTAGACTTCCTTTTGATACAACCTGGTCCATCTTGTACATTAACAATGGAACCATTGCATCTTTAATCATAATTTAAGCGTGATTAAATAACGATGATCACCATATTAACATACTCAATGACATAGATCAAATATTAACATACTCAATGACATAGATCAAATATGGATCAGTGGCATGGAAATTACATGCAATGTGATCTCAAACATGTCTATTTCCAATTGGTCTTGATTTTTTAATCTTTATGGAGATCAATCCAACTTCTTGTAACATTATTACTATATACAAGAAAGCATAAGTGAGTTCAAAATATAAATTTAAACCATCAACTTTATTTTTGCAGAAAATAAACAACAACAATATTGTTCAAATTAAAACATAAAACATACAGGCTTCTACTGAACTAAAGTATCCTTAGGAATAATACTCATATGAGCAGTGTGCTCATCAAAGAACCTTAGGTATTAGCCCTTTAGTCAGTGGATCAGCTAGCATAAAACTTGTTCCTATATGTTTTATGAAAATTTGTCTATTTTGAACTTTGGTTGGATGTCTCGAAACAAGTCACAAACTCTATAGATATGGTCAAAGAGGCTATAAGAGTCTGTTTAACAAACTTCTAAGAGATAGCTCCTCCAGCCAACATGTAGATGTATCTAGATGTGGAGTGTTTGCTATCTTAACATCTTGCAAAATCAGAGTCAGAGTACATAATGATCTCCAAACCTTCAGACTTTCGATAAGTAAGCATGTATCCTTTTGTTCTCCTTAAGTAAAGCATCACGCGTTTCACTGCCTTCCAATGCTGCATTCCAGGATCACTCAAATACCTACCCAAAACTCCCACCACAAATGAAATATCTGGACGAGTACAAACTTGAGCGTACATTAGACTCCCTACTGCTGAGGCATAGGGAATCTTTTGCATCTCATTTCTTTCAAGATCATTGTTGAGACACTGTTTTAGACTAAATTTGTCTCCCTTAGCTATCAGGGTGTCTCCCGGTTTACTATCTTTCATGTCGAATCTCTCTAAGACTTTGCTGATATAGTTCTCTTGTGACAACCTTAGGATACCTTGAGAACGATCTCTTAGTATCTGAATGCCTAACACAAAAGAAGCTTCCCCAAGATCTTTCATCTCGAAATTCTTCGTCAGAAATCTCTTGGTTTCATGCAATAAGCTTGTATCACTACTAGCAAGTAGTATATCATCGATATATAATACCGAAAATATGTATTTACTCCCACTAAACTTGTGATATACACAATCATCAATTGCATTTGCCTCGAAACCATATGAGGTAATGACTTGATGGAACTTGTGATACCATTGACGAGAAGCCTATTTTAGGCTATAGATGGATTTCTTTAGTTTGCATACCATAGACTTAGATTCCTTTGAAACAAAGTTTTTAGGTTGCATCACAAAATTGTTTTGTCAATGTCGCCATTTAGAAACGCAATCTTAACATCCATCTGGTGTAGTTCTAAATCAAAATGAGCTACTAGTGCCATTATGGTTCTAAAAGAATCCTTTGAAGATACCGGAGAAAATGTTTCTTTGTAGTCAATGTCTTCCTTCTGAGTAAAGCCTTTAGCAATTAGACGAGCCTTATATCTTTCGATATTACCTTTAGAATCATTTTTGGTTTTAAATATCCATTAGCAACCAATAGGTTTCACGCCTTCAGGTAATTCGACAAGATCTCAAACATCATTGTCTTACATAGACTTCAACTCATCTTTCATGGCATCAATCCATTTTTGAGAGTTAGAACTTTGCATAGCTTGACAGAAGTTGATTGGATCATCTTCTGTTAAACCAATGCCATCCTCATGTTCTTGGAGAAAGACAATGTAGTCATCTGGAATTGCATGTCTCCTCTCTCTAATGGATCTCCTTAACGACACTTGTTGAGGTTGATCTATTGGTGGTTGAGTAAGAGCCTCATCATAGTCTTGTTCTGGAACAATGTCAGGAACAATAGTTTGAACATTGTCTCCTATTACTGGAATTGTTTCTTGAACAGTAATAGGCACAAGGACTTGACCAATGTCATTGATAGATTCTTCCTCAAAAACAACATTCCTTATGTTCTCTTCCTTCCCAAACTCAACTTCCTCAAGAATCCTCGCATTTCCCATTTCAAAAAAGGATCTTGAAGTGGGATCATAAAACTTATAGCCCCGAGAGCGTTCAGCATAGCCAACAAAATAACAGCTAACTGTTCTTGAATCCAGTTTTCTTTCATGCAGCCTATAAGGGCGTGCTTCAGCTAGACAACCCCAAATGTGAAAATGATTGATACTTGGCTTTTTGCCCGTTCAAAGTTCATAAGGGGTTTTGTTAACTGCTTTAGTCGGCACCCTATTAAGGATGTGAACTGCGGTCTTTAAAGCTTCTCCCCAAAGTGACTCTGGTAAACAAGAATGACTAATCATACTTCTTACTATATCCTTAAGAGTCCGGTTTCGTCGTTCTGCCACACCGTTCATGCTAGGTTTGCCTGGCGTGGTGTATTGCGGAACAATTCCACATTCTCTGAGAAAAAGAGCAAAAGGTCCTAGACGTTGTTCTCCTGATTTGTCGTATCTACCATAGTATTCTCCACCATGATCAGATCTGACGGCTTTAATTTTCAACTTTAAAAGACTTGAAAACGTCTAGGGATTGAGACTTCTCATGTATCAGATAAAGGTAACCGTATCTTAAGTAATCATCTATGAACGTAATAAGGTATTGTTGTCCATTCCATGAAGCTGTAGGGAAAGGACCACAAATATCTGTATGTATTAGTTCTAAGACATCCTTAGTTCTTTCGACACCTAATTTTCTTTCATTGAGAAGACCCTTCCGCAACATCCTTAATGTTCTTCCTTTTCTTATTTTGAGAGATCAAAGCAAAATAAGTACTTTCAATCTTAGCTCTCTACAACTTCTCTTCCTCTTGCACATAGTGATATAAATTCACATAAATTCACTCAAAGACCATTTATCCTTTCTGGGTATTATACCTCACTTTGAATTACCCAAAGTGTGTAGGAAGTGAGATCAAAACAAAGTACACAATCAAGTCTTCACCAGACTCTAACTTGAGTGACTTGAGCTTTGCTGCAAGATTAGACATCTCCATTATGTACTTTCTTATATTTTCTTTATCTTTGACTCTCAAAAATAAAGCCTCGAAACGCTTCTAAAATCAAGCGCTTCATGATCATAAGCCACATTCGGTTAGAGCATTTCCATTTCTTATTTTTAACCTCTTGAAGGTTCTCTGGAGTAAGAATAGGTTTCTCTATCCAAAGCGCTAGATCAGAATCCGTACAGTCGAGTACTATTGCTACGACTTCCTTCCAGTCCTTGAAATTCGTCCCATTCAGCATTGAGATACTATTATTTTGAGTAGATATGTTGACCACACTAAGTAGCAGCAATTGAAAAGAGAACATTGAATGTACAAAACACAATTAATCTTTATGATAAATTTAAAGACCCAAACAAGATACCTAGCGCACCATTAATCCCCAATCGTTGGATTGATAGAACTAACTGCAATTGGTAATCTCAACGCAATGATCAAACGTTGGTGATAAGTCTCGTCAAACAATGATTGTCTTTGGACACTCTATTGTTCACATAGAAAAACAACCTTATAATCACCACACATTTACCATCACAAGCATGTAATTATTCAGTTAAATTGCGTCTTCCTTTGGGCCGATCACAATTCACATGAATAATCCCACACAACATCTATGTAAATTTAATTAAATTAATCTACATAACAAATATTACTTTGACAATATGTTGTTTCAACTAATCCAACAAATATTTCTAGATAATTTAATCAAGATGGGAGGTCTTAAATTTATACAAGTTTCACGCATACACGCAAAACCCAAAATTGCACATTTATTTCACCGCCTAATGGTTAGATACTTTAAGTATGTAAGACATATAAAGTATATAACAAGACATGTGTAGATAAACTACATAATGGACCCTTTACAAGATACCTAGCACAACATTAATTTTTAGTCTTTGGACAGAAAAATTAATTTGTAAGCGGTACTCTCAACGTAATAATCAAATATTGACAATTAGTTCTGTCAAATAATAGCCTTTCGTTAGATCGACTATTATTCAGATGAAAAATTAAAACTTTATAATTGTCACAAATTTATTATCACATGTGTGTTATTATTTGGCCAAACTGTGTCTTCTGTTGGACCGATTACAATTTGCATAAATAATTTCATACGTCTATGTAATTTAAATTAAATCAATTTTCATAACAAGGATTACGTTGACAATTTATTGCTACAATTAATTTAATTTTTAAAAATTACTATACTACCAAAATTAATAAGGATCCAAAATTTTATCATTAGTACTCTATACGTCTTTTATACCATAATTTACTTTCATATTATTATTATCATCTTATCCAATAATAATAATAATAATAATAACCTAATTAATTGTATGTTATAATAATAATTATATCTAATAATTATATATAATAAAATAACGTAATAGACTAATAAATCTTTAATATATATTTTATCTTTAGTGTTATGGATTTAATATTTATAAATTTAAAAATAAATAAATAAATAAACAAATCCTGATGACCATCAGGTCCATCACGTAAACACACGTTTAGGGCCACAATTCAAATTGTGGCACCAATTCAATTTCAATTAATTGAATTCCACGTAATTCGGAATCCACGTATGTCTTAAATATAGAAATGGTCACATACCATCACAATTTGATGCTGTGGTGTGGTGTAGTAGCCATCTCCAAATTTGAAAACGCCAAGCCAAATTGAGAAATCAGAACCGAAATTAATTTGGCAGAAGCTAAACCGAATTGAGAAATTAAATTCAATTAAAACCGAAAATTGAATCCTAGGGGCAGCAGTAAATTGAATCCAATTAAATGCATGCCATGGACCAAAAATGAAACCAGCCTCCGAACGGAAATTCTAGAAATTCCAAATTAAAATCCACCGTAACCGCTTTCACTGCAATCCGCAGAGCAAATTGAATCCAGCAATTGAAACCGTAGAAGCCAAAGCGAAACCGCCAAATCGAATGTAAATTGAATCCAGCAAAACTGACAAATTGAATCCAGCAATTGAATGTAATTGAAACCACGATCTAAAACTGAACGCCACGTAAACGACGCCATCCGGAATATCCAATCCGGGAATCACACGTACAAGTACTGGAATCACACGCTGGAATAATCGTGTACCACGTAATTACGCTGGAATCGAAAGCCACGTCCCCCACGTAACTGAACGCTGAAAAAAAAAACTGTTCCAGAGGATAAGCTAATTGGAGATGTAATCCAGAATTCTCGATCCAAATTGGAGATGTAATTTCACCACGATCCGGGAATCACGCTGGAATCAAATCCTCTCCATTCTGGAGAGACAGACGCGGTGGAAGAAAAAATATATATCCAACCAAAATGTGGGGAAAAATTGCAATACAAAATTGCAATTTAATTGCTGGATTCATTCAAAATGTGGGAAAAATTGTAATAAAAATTGCAATTCAGATGTATTAAAATTATAGATGAAAATCCGGTAAAAACTCCTGTTACTGGAAAAAATTTACGATCACCGATCGTAACTATATCATGGCTCAAATTCATATTCATATAATTAGGTACTATGTTAATAAATTATTTTAGAACCTAATTATTTTCAAAGTCAATATTTATACAACCTATTATTTAACCCAATGATCTAATGTTAACGGTGACTCTGATACCACTTGAAAATTTTTATCTATCCTTACGTTTTTTGTGATCTTTTACCGTTATATCAAATCATTAAAGCTATAATGTAAATAAAATCATTAAAGCTATAATGTAAATAAGGATGTATAAACAACAGAATACCTGAATCTATTTGTCGAAGACGGAGACTACAGCAGAATCTTCAATGTCTTCCATCTGATTGAGAACCGTTGGTTTGTGGAATGGGGAGAATAGAGAGTGTTCTTTGGTTTGGTGTATTGGGACCATAACCTTTCCTGATGTGTCACATAACCTTTCCTGATGTGTCACATCAGCCTACATGTAGGGTTCCCATTATCGCCTAACGGGCCAACCTGGGTATCCACTCGTTAAGCCCATATCAAGCCTTTTAGGAAGTCTTTTTGATTACTCAATTGGATCACTTATGATTATAATCACTTTAAATAAATAGCTATATAATTGTATTTTAAAATATAAAGTACACATGATTAAAAGAAATTATAAATTTCTAACAGTTCAAACAATGCATCGAAAAATTTGGTGACATAGATGCATCAAGTGGGTTGTGTCTAGATGTTCCTACAAGATGGAACTTAACTAATTTGATGCTTCAAAGTGCTCTTAAATATCAATGTGTTTTTTGGTGGTCTGTATCTGGATGATGAAAATTATAAGTATTGTTCTTTAGTGGAAGAATGAAAAGAGTAGAAAACATGTGTAGATTCTTGTTGCCGTTTTATGATATTACTACCTTGATTTCTGATACAAGTTATCTTATTTCCAACTTGTATTTTTTTATAAGTTTGGAAAACCCACTGTCTTTTAGTAGAAAATGTAAGAGATAAGAATGAAGTTATAAAAAGTATGGTTGAAATTATGATGATGAAATTTTATAAATACTGGGATGAGTATAGTGTTGTACTTGTAACTGGTGCAACTTTTGACCTAAGGATGAAGTTGGAAACATTGGGTTATTGTTATAAAAACATTGATCCACTTACTTGGGAAATAAAATTGGAGGAAGTAAGGAAAAATTGTACAAGCTTTTCTCCCAATATTCTACCCAAGGTTCTACTTCTATTCTTCACAAGCATAAGACTATTTGCCTCTCATCATTTAGTATGCCAAATGAGTCTCTCCAATGCAATCCAAGCCTATTTGATGAAGTTAATATATGTTTAAAAAGATGTTTGAAATTCAATTACTTTTATTTTTTTTCTTATGTATATTTTTAACTTATTTTTTTTATATGTGTTATCATATTATTAGGAATTAAAAGTTCATAAGCTTCAAGCTAGTAGTAAAACTAGAAGAACTCAACTTAATACATATTTAGATGAACTTTGGGTTATTTTATGGAACAAATGGATGTATTGTGGTGGAAAAATAATAGCCATTTATTTTTAGATCTTTTAATAATGGCTCGAGACTTGTTAAGCATCCTCATTACTATTATTGTATCTAAATCTACATTCAGCACTAGTTATGAGATCCCTAACAAGCATATAAATTGAGGTGTACTTTCAAGGAATGATAGAGCATTTTTGAGGCTCTTAATAGGACTTATGCTGGACGTATTTGACATCATTTTTCTGGTTAATATTAACACATTGGTTGACTCTTGGGTTATTGGACTTAATTGGGTTTAATTGCTAATTTTTGCTTATTTTTGGACTTAATTTTTATTATGATTTTGCTATCTTGTGTAGACCATATTAGGAGCTAAAGACCTCCAAGTTGAACAAACTTGGTAGACCTAGATAGTTAAGACAAAGACCCACAACTTCTCTCTTTAGGGCCAAACCCAGTTCGATTGTTTGTAGTGTCAAACGTCCACGTGAAGTTGCTGCTTTTGCACACTCTGTTAGGCTTTTCCTTGTATATTATAACCCAAATTACAGGACCTTGGTTTGTGGGCTTTTGGGCTGTTAATTCTTCTATCCAAGCCCATCCTCTTTGGCACTTTCGAGCATGTAATTATTAGTAAGTTAGTTGGTAGTTAGGAGAGTTAGGGAGGAGAAACGGTTTTAGAGACTTTTCAGATTTGGAGAGTTTAGAGGATTTCTTACATTGAAAGTTTTCCTCTCTTCTCAATTGTTTCTACTGTATTTTCTCTGTATTCTGTTAAGTTTTCTATGACAATGGCTATGGAAGGTTAAGCTTCTTTGTCAATTTATGGTTCAGAATTGCAAGTCGATTTGAGTTGTTGAATATTTATCTTCCTTATGCAATTTCTATTATTTTCCTTTCCAATTCTTAATCCGTTTTTATGATTATGATTCTACTTAAAGTTTTGGATTGTGTTCTATTAGGTAATCAATTGATAACCTAAAATCGACCTGTTATGTTCCTAAATCCATGCTAATTAAAGACTACGATTGTGATCTCAATCTACATGGACGAATGTTAGATGATTATCTAATGAAACTTAAGTTGATATGAAATTTCACTCGATATGAAATTTCACTCTTATTAGAACCATGATAACAGATTGCATGATTGAATCCTTGAATTAATGTTACACAATTCGGTTTAGATCAATTCTGTTTTGTATAATGTTCTACATAATTACTAGGTCTATATAATTCTGTTTCACTCAAACCCCCATTTTTAACATTCATTTTGGTTTATGATCAAGAAGATTAGGCATGGCATGATTGTGTCCTTGTGAGATTCGACCTAGGTTAGTCCATACATGACAGAAATTAAGGGAAATCTAGTGATTTTGATAGTGTTTCGGCAGCATTATGAATGAGTAGAACTAGCAAGTACTTGAGGTAAACCAAGGAATAGGGGAAGATGGTAAGAGTTATAGAGAGAAGAGGGGATTCTAAATATTGTATAGAGAAGGAGTGGAACGAGAGAGGATGCTCAACAATGATAAGAGTGGACCTAGTCAAGCACTCTATCTCGAAAAATATGGAAAAAATCTCGGTTGAGACTGAGTCAAACTTTAGTTGGTTAATACAGAATATTTTCAAATAAGGTGTTCCTTAAAACAAAAGTAATGTGGCAAAATTTTTTAACAGAAAATAATACTCACACGCATATATTGTGAAAAGCAAGAGAGAAAGAGAGAATATATTCTTTTATCTCAAACTTGATTTTTTTGTGGTGTGGTAACAATCCCAAGAGAGCCAAATTTATAGGCTTGACTCTATAACTACTAAATCTAGAAAGTTGGAAACCCACACACTAACAACATAATCCTAATGTGGGTAACAGAAAATCAAATAATAAAATCGGGAAAGTTGGAAACTAAATTAAAATGCTTTGACTCAATGTGCATCTAACATTGTCTCCCTTAAATCAAGTATGCACACTAATTATTCCTAATTATTCTGAGCATTTTCTTCAACTTATAAAACAACAATTCTCCTTTCAGTGGTTTTGTAAAAATATCTGCAACTTGTTCTTCACCTCCTCACACTAATTATTCCGAGCATTTTCTTCAACTTATAAAACTATCTGCAACTTGTTCTTCAATTGGATAGTATTCACTAACAACTTCTTTTTCAACTTGTTTTTTCAACTTATTTTTAGGCCTATAGGGGGGCAAACGAGGCCTAAGCTTGTGTGTGCGAGACTTACTTACTTTGCTCCTCTCCTTCGAGAGTTAAAGGAGCCTCTTGGTATAAAAATGGTCAAGAATGCTCTAGGCTACCCAATGTGGGACTAATAGCCTTGTAGACATACCTCATTTTACAACAATCTCCTACATATGCCAAAAGGTTGAGGTTTATAAGATAGAAAAGAAAATCCTGGATTCTTTTATTTGAGCATAATGTGTTGGACCTAGTGTACCTATGCTATTGAACCAAGACTTAGACTAATAAGACTTAACACACAATGAGGTTAATGTAGCTAAGCTATTGAACCAAGAACACTTGATGTGTGTTAGCAGTCTACCAATCACACTATACCCTTACATACCTTGCCGTTATTATTGTTTTGTACTATTAAGTCATGCATGTGCCCGATATTCATGAGAGTTTTAGAAATTGCACCAAAATTCCATCCAAGCGACCCCACTTAATACTCATATAGGTGATTTCATCAAGTGTATGCTATAAATCATAATCCACCTATAAGGGATATGAAGGATCATTAGAAATTTTATATGATGTAAGGTCTTCTTGTTCACATAAGACTTTACTATAAAACTTAACATCTCGTTAATACAGTATCTACACTTTCTCACACCATAAGAAGGGACTGAATGTAGAATTAATTTTTATAAAATTAATTCAAGTGTTAGAAGAACAGACAAGTGACTTGTTCTTACCTATTGAACCTTTTTCATGGGATCTCCAATCACAAAGGTTGTGTTATCATCACTTGTTTGTTTTCAAGTTGGCTTAAGTCCTATTCTCCTTGATGTTTCAAGAATCATTTTTTTTACCTAGGGTTTTGTTAGAGGATATACTAAATTTCCTTTTGAATTTAGGTAATTAATGGAGATTGTTCCATCTTTTAGCAACTGCTTTATCCCATTGTGTCTCAATTGTATATGTTTGTTTTTCCCATTATGGGTTTTGTTCTTAGTTATAACTATTGCTGTTTGGTTGTCATAGTGTATTGACACTAATGGGGTTGGCTTTATTCCTAGAGGAATGTTCGTTAAGAAGTTTTTCAACCATTAAGCTTTACTGCCAGTTATTTCCAGATCTGTAAACTTTGACTTCATAGTCGACTTGGCTATAATGGTCTATCTAATTGACCTCCATGCAATTGCACCCCCACCTAGTGTAAACAAATATTCACTTGTGGATTTCGTTTTGTTTGAATCAAAGATTCAATTGGCATCAGTATACCCTTCTAGGATAACAGGAAATCCACGATACTCAATACCATAGTCCATAATACCTTGTAAGTATCTCATCAGTCTCGTAAGTGCATCCCAATAGTCCTAGTTAGGACTATGAGTGTATCTACTCAGCCTGCCTACTGTGTAAGCAATGTCAGGTCTTGTAAAGTTCATTAAGTGTAGTAGGCTTACAATGATTTAGGCATATTGAGATTGAACTATTGAGGCTCCTTTATTTTTCTTTATATAAGAGTTAACATCATAAGGGGTATTCACTAACTGAGAGTCATAGAAACCAAACTTCCTAAGAAGTTTCTTAACATAGTGCCCTTGAGTAAATAAGATACTATTACCATTTCTTATGTTCTAACTCCTAAGATTACACTTGCTTCACCCATATCTTTCATATCAAAGCTAGATGAAAGAAAAGATTTAGTCTTAAAGACTATATCATCGCATGTACCAAATATAAGTATGTCATCCACGTATAAGCATATGATCACATAGTCACCATGCACATATTTAGTGTACACACATGTATCAACATCACAAGAGGAAAATCCATTACTAAGCAAAATTTGATCAAATTTCTCATACCATTGTTGTGGTGCTTGTTTTAGACCATAAAGGGATTTCAACAGTTTACATACTTTATTTTCTTGACCAGAAACAACACACCCCTCTGGTTGAGTCATGTATATCTCTTTGTCTAGATCAACATTCAAGAAGGTAGTTTTTACATCCATTTGATGTATAACTAAGTTGTGGATGAGTTCTAAGGATATTAGGATCCAGATGGAAGAAATCCTAGCAACAAGAGTAAAGGTATCAAAGTAATCTATGTGTAGTTTTTGAGTAAATCCTTTAGCTATTAACCTAGCTTTATACTTGTCAACGGATCGATCGAGGTTTAGCCTTTTCTTGAAGATCCACTTACATTGAATAGCTTTTTCTCCTCCAGGTAAGTCTATTAGTTTCCATGTATTATTTTTCTTGATTGAGTTGATTTCGATCCTAATAGCTTGTTCCTAAAGTTTTGAATCTAGGGCATTAGATGCTTTCAAAAAGCTTATAGAATCATCATCAACTAGGTAAGTATAAAAGTCATCTCCAAAGGAGGTTTCTTTTCTTTGTCTTTTTGCTTCTCCTTAATTCCTCACTTATGGGTTCACTAAAGGATTCTAGAGGTTGTTTTAAATTGGTGGTATCACCTAAGGGAAAGGTATCCTCAGTGAACTCTGAATATTTTGTTTCTATGATGGTATTGCATTTAATAAGATTACCTTAAGGACAAGAAACCTATAAGCAACACTATGTGCAGCATATCCAAAAAACATGCAGTCAAAGGTTTTAGGCCCTATCTTCCTTTTCTTAGGGTCAGGTAACGACACTTCAGCTAGGCACCCTCACATCCTTAAGTATTTCAAGTTAGGTCAGTATCTTTTCCATAACTCATAGAGTGCCTTATCAGTTGTCTTATGGGGTATCCTATTTTGTAAAGAACACACAGTTAATAAGGCTTCTCCCCAAAGGTTATTAGGTGTAGAGGAAGCAATCAAGATGGCATTCATTATTTTTTAAGGGTCCTATTTTTCCTTTTAGCTACTCCATTAGATTCAGGCGAGTAAGGAAGGGTAACTTCATGTATAATGCATTCTCTCTCACAAAAGTCATTAAATAATGTGGGCTTATCGCTAGGATTTGATCTAATTCTTTTAATTTTCTTGTTTAACTTATTTTCTACTTTTGCTTTATAAGTTAAGAACATGTTGAAGGCTTCATCCTTATGTCTAATCAAGTAAACTTTAGTATATTAAGAGTAATCATCTATAAATGTTATGAAATAGTTTTTACCTCCTCTATAGTTTGTTTTAAATAAGCTAGATTATAGTGAATTAGGCCAAAGGGTTCAGATTCACGTTGCACATAAGGGAAATGTTTCTTACTTAGTTTTGATTCAATGCATTCATCGCATTTTCTAGTTTGTTGTTTATCATGCAGGTTTACTAATCCTAGTCATTGCATTTGAATTACATATGAAGAAGTAGTATGTCCTAGTCTAGCAAGTCACACGTCATACGAGTCAATCATACAAGTAGAAGAAGATGCATTTTCATTAACAGATTAAAAAATGTTCAACACAAAGAGTCCCTGATCACAATATCCTTTTCCCACAAACACATTATTTTTAGTCATTATAATTTTGTCCGATTCAAAGGACACTTTAACTCCAACCTTCCTTAAAAGTGCTACTAAAACCAAATTAACTTTTATAAAGGGCACATGTAGCACATCACTTAAAACAAAAATATGCTAGATGTGAGTTTTAGCATAACTTTACCCTTCCCCATAATTGGTCTAGTTCTAGAGTCACCAAGGTATACTAGTTCTTCTCCGTTCTCTAGATGTGTGTAGGAGGCAAAGGCATTTCTACATGCACAAATATGTGGCCCTCAAGTCTACCACCCATTTGTTCACATTGATCACAAGGTTTGCTTGAGAAACAACCCTAGCAATAATATCATCTTTGTCGACCAAGTTAGCCTTGGGTTTTGGACGATTGTCATTTCTTACCATACGGTACCTATATTGAGTTATGTGGTGACCTGACTTTCCACAAATATAGTAGTTTCTCATTCTCTTGAAGGTAGTGTTTGAAGCATAAGGGAAGGAGTTTTTGTTTTTAGATTTATATTTGTGATAAGGTTTTGGGTCATACCTTTTTTCGAGCTAGTTTGTCTTCCACCAGGTTTGCCTTGGTAGTCAAAGCCTTTGTTTTTGTGGTAGCAAATTCCTTTTGATTGGTTTCTTCAATTATGATGTGTGTGATGAACTCTTGGAGGGACATATGCTTGTGTTAGTATTTGAGATGTTGCTTGTAGTTAGTCCAACTTTGAGGCAATTTTTTTTATCAACAACTCTCATGGATTCCCAAATGTTTTTCCTCCTTGTAGGAGCAATAGACATTGAAGAGCTCATTAGAAAGAGTACTAATCAAGGTGTGGCGACATACCTTATTGGCTTGTGTCCAATCAGTGAGATGCTTGTTAGTGGCAATGAAATCTAGCCTTGGTGTTGTCAGGGCATAAGCAACGCTATTGAGATCGAGTACCATGTGGATGCATTCTTACCAGTAATGGGAGTTTTGGCACTTTGATTTTGGAAACGTTTGGGAGACGTTTGGGAGTTGTTTGGTGTAAGTGACCAGTGGTACCTGCCTAGTCCACAGGTTGATAGTTGTTTGCATTGTTAGAAGACATAAGTTCTTAAGATTGTTGTCAAACGTCCAAAATCACGAAGAGTGGAAATTCTTGAGGCGTGCGAAACCACATTGTCCTTAAGAATTTATCCGCGTAAGTCACACAAGTTCCCCAGGATACAACAAGACCTTCCCAATATACTTTTGAAGAGCAGAACTAGCAAGTACTTGAGGTGAACCCAAGAATATGGGCAAAAGGTAAGAGTTATAGAGAGAAGAGAGGATTTTGAATATTATACGGACAAGGAGTGGAACGAGAGAGGATGATCAATAGGGGTAAGAGTGGACCTAGTCAAGCACTCTATCCTAAAATATAAGGAGAAAGTCTTAGTTGAGGCTGAGTCAAACTTTAGTCGGTTAATACATAATATTTTCTCCTTAAAATAAAAGTAACGTGGCAAACAAGCCCAAAGAAAAATTTGGGCTAGGCCCAATTTTTAAGCACATAAGAAGGGGGGCAAATCGCCATATTTGCACTATGTTTGGCCAACAAGGACCAAGCTTGTGCATGCAAGACTCACCTCCTTTGCTCCTCACTTTTGAGAGTAAGAGGAGCCTTTTGGTATACAAATCCTTAAAAATGCTCTATACTATTGGATGTGAGACTATTAGCCTTGTAGACATACCTCAATTTACAACACATACATCAATTGGTAAAGGATTTCACATTACTTGTTCACATTCGATAATTTAAGACAACTTATATTCCTATTGACACTCTAAAAGGCCAATTTATAACATCACTATAGTCATAAAGTATAAACCAAAACATATAATCATCAAGTAATTACAATCGTCCCGATGTTACATGTCTTATTAGAGAATTAAATCCAAAAATAAAAGAAACTAAAAGAAATACAATAAAATGAGGAGTCCAACTCAACCCTCATGCTCTTGCTCATCGTCAATTATAAAGTGACATTTAGCCCAAGTAGAAACAATATAATAGAAGGAAGTGAGAAACATACCTCACTCAAGTTCATGATATGAGCATAACTTAAGTAGCACACAACCACACAATTAAATATAACAATAGAAAATAAGTAGTGTACATATGCAAATGAATGATAATGATGTATTCCTAGTGCTACTTCATATTTCATGTGATACCAACACTAATCGAGGAAGGTAGGCTAAGTTGGCATGCAACTTAACTTCTCTATTGGTCGTTCCACACTAGCATGATACCCTTTGGTAGAATGTTAAGTACTACTCGACTTGCATCGTCAGTCTCAACCTGTAAGATTAATCATGATCATTGGGATTTTCATATTGAGTAGCCCACACAATGTTTAGAGACCTTACCACTTAAGTTTGTGTCTTCTTCCTTACACATCTATTTCATTAAATGATGTATGAAAGTTAGTTCAATTTTTTCAACATTACGCTGATGAGGATCATTCTTGCCTCTCATAGGCTAGGTTATTGACTAGACAAATGTCTCTCGGGCCTATCATTGTCTCTTACAAACTAGGTTATCTGTTGGAAGATATTTATCCTTATTATTTATTTCCATGTTAAATACCAAAATTCTCAACTACGCAATTTAACAATAACATTTAACGTAATACAAGCATATCTGATACAAGCACTTGTGGTTTAACATGATATAGTAAATTCTAATTACATTACAACGCATAAAACTCATATAGACACAAATAGGGAAGTACGGGCACACTCCAACTAGCATGGACATGCATAGTTAGCATGGTCATGCATAGTCAGCATAGATGTGCACAATCAGCATGGACTGTTCTCGTGCTCAACAACCCAACCTTCAAAAATTTTCAAATATTTTCCCATAATTGTGAATTTTAACAAGGGAGCCTAGAGTTCTCTATGTTTTGCATACGTATTAATAATTACACAATCAATTTCACAAAATAACATATAATTAAACAACCTAATCCAAGGAGCTTACTCTCCCCTTTAGAGACAATCAAGAACATACAAATTACATCCCTATGGTTCATACAATTATCAACAATTAATTAAAAAGACAGTGTCCTAATCTAGGGAGTTTAATCTCTCCTTCAAATAACCCAAAACTAGGGATGAGAATAGGCTAGGCTAGGCTAGACTTTGCATAAATAGACTTGACATGTTTTATAAATCTAAGGCCTAAATTTGACTTATTATCTATCAAAGACTTTTGTTTAAGGTCTAACCTATTAGCTTACTTAAAAAATTATTTTCTATTAAGACCTTTAAACAAGTCAATAAATCTAGTTTTTCAAATAAGTCAATAAGTTAAATAAACTAATTAACCTATTTTTAAATAGATCAACATACTTATTTTTAATTAGGCTAACAATAATAATTTATTTTTAAGTAAAAATTTATTTTATTTTTGTATAAGAATATTAAAATATTAAATATTCAAATGTAATATTATATGAAAATTATAATTATATAGAGAGATAAGTAGACTCACTTGTTAGGTTTAATAGGCTTTTTTTATAAGCCTAAGTCTAACCTATTTAAATAAATAGGCTTTTCAAATGCTCAAACCTAACCTTTTTATTAAAAAAGAAGTTAAGTTTATTTATAATTAGGTTAACAATAATAATTTATTTTTAAGTATAAAAATTTATTTTATTTTTGTATAAGAATATTAAATATTAAATATACAAATGTAATATTAAATTATAATTATAATTATATAAAGATAAATAGACTGACTTGTTAGGTTTAATAGGCTTTTTTATAAGCCTAAGCCTAACCTATTTAAATAAATAGGCCTTTTCCAAAGCCCAAACCTAGCCTTTCTATTAAAAAAGAGGCTAGGTTTATTTTTAATTAGGTTAACACTAATAATTTATTTTTAAGAATAAAAATTTATTTTATTTTTGTATAAGGATATTAAAATATTAAATATACAAATCTAATATTATATTAAAATTATAATTATATAGAGATATAAATAGACTAACTTGTTAGGTTTAATATGTTTTTTTTTTATAAACCTAAGCCTAACCTATTCAAATAAATAGGCTTTTCAAAAGCCCAAACATAGCCTTTTTATTAACAAAGAGGCTAGGTTAAGCTAGACTTTAAATTGATTGGCTTGTTAGGTTTAATAGGCTTTTTTATAAGCTTAAGCCTAACCTATTTAAATAAATAGACTTTTCAAAAGCTCAAACCTAGCCTTTTTATTAAAAAAAGAGGTCAGACTTATTTTTAATTAGGCTAACAATAATATTTTATTTTTAAGGATAAAAATTTATTTTATTTTTGTATAAGAATATTAAAATATTAAATATACAAATGTAATATTATATTAAAATTATAATTATATAGAAAGATAAATAAATTGACTTGTTAGGTTTAATAGGCTTTTTTATAAGCCTAAGCCTAACCTATTTAAATAAATAGGCTTTTCAAAAGCTCAAACCTAGCTTTTTTATTAAAAAAGATGTTAGGCTAAGCTAGGCTTTAAAGAGGTTAGGCAAAAGGTCCTTGTCAACTACCTAACCTATTCTTATCTCTACCCAAAATATACAATTTTAGGGAGTTTAGGGATGACCCATCTACCCATAATTATACCCATATCATTGAATAAGATTTCTTACTCCCCTTACTTGAAAATGTCAACTTCCAACTAAGGTTCTCGCTCCTTAAGGTCATTCCTCTTGTTCCTCAAACATCCTCTCTACAGGTTCTCCTTCTATCATTTGATCTATAAAGTAGAAAATTCTATCTGAATTTTCTCCCTATTTCTCTTGCATCCTCTCCAAGAGTTCTCCTTCTTTGTCATCTAGAGATGACTATTTGTTGCGAGCATAACATGCAAACAAAACAATTCTCACGTCTCTAGTGGAAGCTCCAAGAGATGAGAAAAGAAGAATAAAATTAAATTATGATAGGTTCAATGCTTGCATCAAATTCATCTTATTTGAAAGTTTCCCTGTCTTCTTATTCCTTGTTATCTCATTCCTTACATATGAGAAAGAGACAATGCATGAGCTTATGTCGTCTTATGTGAGACTTAACTTTTACCATAAATTAAATGAATTATTCTTCTTAATTTAATCCATTAAAACCAAAATATATTTCTCCTAAAATATTATTTATTTAATTATAAAACTAATTAAACCACTTATTAATAATAATTTAAACATATTAATTAAAATTTAATTACTTTAATTCTAAATTCTTTAACCACAAAAAGAAATGCTTACTTAGCTTGATTTTGGCTATTAATTTCAACTTGGCCAAGAAGTTAACTTGCTTATTTATTCCTTTTTTCTTGGAATGGTCGAACACTTCCAAAAACAAATGCATTATAGTTTTCTTGTTTTCTCTTTCAAATCAGCAAGAAAAACTTCAAGTGCTTGGCTTTGTGATTCAAATGTTTGACTCTCTCCTCCATTAAAGCTTGCTTAGGGCTTGAAGAAATCAAGTTCTTCTCCTCTTTCCCAAGGGCTGAACGTTTTTGTTTAAGGGGAAAGGCTTGTTCATTTGGGATTTTGAGGGTTAAAATGGGTTATATGATAATTAGTGTGATATATGTATATTGTTTATAACTTGAAGAATTCTATGAGAAAGAATGGTTGGTTGTATGATTGGATGCTTGTCACCTAAGACTTAGTCTTTGTGCGGCGATTTTTGATTATTTCAAGTGCTTGGATTATTCAAATCATAGATTAATTATTTGAACAGAATTGTATGTTTGATTAAAATATACCTTGATGAAATTTACTATGTAAAAACTGTCTTGGTATTTTAATTATTTCTCATTGTGTTGTACGAATCTTTTATGAAATTTGGTATGATTATTCTTCTATATGTCTAAAATGTCTTTGCCAAATTCCATAGTTTTGTTCCAAATGGTGAATTTTTAAAGAATTTCGTAGTGACTACTATCCTATTAAAATCATGACATAACCAATAATAAAAATAAGTTTAATTGAGTATTTAAATTTGAGAAAAAATATATTTTTAAACTAGGTACATTGGTAGTCCTAACTAGAAAATTTTGTTGCAATACAAATTCTTTTTATAAGTTAATTCAATTGATTAAAATTGGATACTGTATTGGGAAGACAGAATTTTACTTAAGGTAATAGAAATCCAATTTTTATGAAAACACCCAAGGAGAAATATAATTAATGGATACTCTTATTTGAGTTGGAGAAAGGTATAAGATAATTTAGAACTAGGTGATATCTTGGGAGAAATTTAAATTGATATGGTTTATGATGGACTTGATTAATAGATATGGATTACATGTGATTTAGTTTATTGAGAAGTTTGTTATGATTTATAGTGATTATATTTGACGGTATATATACTTGAGATAACCACCTTAATTGAGATAAGTAGTAGTTATTTACATTATTTAATTAAGATGTTAGAGATTTGAATCTTAGTTTTAAATATAAAAAAAATTATATTGGAAAAGCACTTTGTTAAGTTTATGGAAAAAAATTATGTTGGAAAGGGAATACTCACACTTTATATTATTGTCACATTCACCACTACCACTGTTATCAGCACTACCACCACCATTATTGCTACCATCGCACTGTTGCCACCACCATCATAATTGTTGTTATTATTGTTGTCACCATTACTACCACTATTGTCACCATTATTGTTGTCGTCACCACCACTGTCTTCACCACCTCACCGTTTATACCAACACCACCGTTTATACCAACATGCGAAAAATATATTTAATCATTACGCCTTGAACGAGAAATGCACGATGCATTTCTTATATAGCACTGAAGTTGTTCAGGATGTGACTTTGAGCAGGACTCGATTTTCTCGTGGAATAAGGAACCTAACAAGAGTCTTCCAATTCATGCAACTCCAATGAACTTTTTCATTGTTTACTGAAGACAAAAATATTACAAAATTTCTATACTCGGACAGGTGAAGTTTCTGTCACTATCTTAAAACCATTGAAGAGAAGAGGAGAAAATAAAAGATAATTTTAAGATCATTCTGCAAACATGACAGCGTGACATGAATTTTGGTGTGGAGGCAAATTCCATGGACCACAATACAATTGGCAACTGGGTTTGCAGAAATTTATTCATAGTCCAAGGAAATGAAAAACATCACACTCAAACAGATATCCAAAAACTCCTAAAAACCTTTGTTATTAAAGATTTCTTTTCCTGTGAGTAAATATGTAAAATGAAAAAATAAAAATGATTTCTTTTTAATAATTCTTTGATTTGAATTCCGTCAAAATTAAGTTTTATAGGAAAAAAAATCACTATGTCCTTTGTTCACGCAGAAAAGCCTTATATTTCAAGTTTTAAGTCGTTTAATTTGAAACAAAATTTGAATATATGAAAAAATTAATTTACATTTCTATTGTTTTTATAAAATATATTAATTAATCAAATCATGTTTTTGTATATCGTTAATTTTAATTAAAGTATTTTATAATTTTAACTAACTCTAAATTAGCATATATCTTTTGTTTTTAATTTTATACACCTGGGGAAAACAAATCTCTATACTAAAAACTCGGGGCGAGAAATAATATCAAAATTAAGGAGAAAAAATCTCAGTAGTATTTTACAAGTAATCGTGGTGAACTCGGTATCAGCAATACAGAAAGTGCACTAAAATATTGACAGCAACCCCTTACGTGGCAAGCCAGAGAAATGTCAAAAATACCATGAATGAAACTTTTGTGACAGTCCATTATTATGCCTTGAATGAGAAATGCATGATGCATTTCTATTTTCTAATTCCATAAAGTTGTTCAGGATGTGATTATGATGTTGACCCATGATGCAGAACTCGATTTAAGACTTGATACCATAAAGTTTGCAGAGCACTCCAAAGCATTGCAAAATTGTAACAATAACTCTGAATAAAGTTTTCTCAAAGCACGACAACAACCTAAAAGAATTATTATAAAAATATATAAAATAAATAAATAAATCACCTCAGAATGACTATATTGGATGTATGATGCAGATGGCTTTGATTTATTGTGGGTTAAGTTCAAAGCAAAATTATATTAAAATTAATATAAAAATGACTATTAATTACTTATTGAATTCGTGTTTTCATACAGGGATAGTACAGCACCATAGGCTACTATTTGCCTTTGGCACACTAAATACAAATCCATTGTAGGGTACAGGTGTACAGCCCAGACAAAACTCCGAGTAATCAAATATTTGTTCAATATATTTTATTTATATAAATTTAATTAAATATTTTTTATTAATTATATTTTAAATAATCTTTGTTTATCTTTTCTCTTTTTATTTTTTAAAAATTCTTTCTTATACCTTTTTTTTTCTAGAGAAGTTCTTCTTATTTACTCTTTCATAATTTCTATCATTATCGTTTCTTAGTTCCTCCAATTAATATTTTTCTTCTTCTTCAACATTCTTTCTTCAAGAAAAATAAGTTTATGACTTGACCATGACGAAGGTAACTAACATTTTTTCGTTTACGCTAGTTAAATTATATATTGACTTAAGAACAAGAAAAGAAGGAAAATAAATCTATAATTAAATATAAAAAATATTAAAATTATTTTTCTAAAAAATTTATATTTTTTATAAAAATACATTTTAGAACTAAAAATATAGTTATGAAAACAAGTATAAATATCAGAAAGATAATTTTGATATAATATAAATAAGTCAAAATTGTATAAAATAATTTTTTCAATTATGGATGAAAATGTAGTTGGTGATATTTTTTCAATCAAAATCGTACATATAGTGTTAAATAATAATAATAAAAATAAAATATAAAATCAAAATTTAAAAAATAATAAAGATGAGAATGAAATATAAAACTAAAGTTTAAAGAATAACGAAAAATAATATAAAATTAGGATGAAAAGAACAATAGAAATGAAAATAGAAAAATAAAATTTAAAAAATAATAAAATAAATTAAAAATAAAAATTTTATTATTTTATAAAAAATATTTTTGATAATAACAAATATAAATATAAAAGAAATGTCCTTAATAAATTTAGAGATATAAATAACAAAATTCAAATTTACTGCACAATAGTGTAGCCCAGCTCAATGTCTAATTTTGTCCAAAGTTTCACATGGGAATAATAACAAAACTTTTTTTTTCTTTTCCCCTTCTACAATTAAATTTATGTTAATTTTTTATTAAAAATTGTAAATTTTAATTTCTACACATAGAAGTTTTGATTCTTGCATGGCTAACGGTGTTTTGACAGAGTAAATCTCCTACAAAAATTCTGTCAGTGTAACATTGCTATAGTTTTTTTGTTGCAGAAAAAATATGCAATGATTCGACTTGCCAGAAATTTTTATAACAGTTTCAAACTACTAATTTTGTTTTTTTTTTTTAGTGATTTTAATAATAACACCATCAGCCATGTCAACGATATGGATAGGAATAAAATACTGCAGGAAAAAAAAATTATAAAATAGTGACAATGGGAAGAGTGTAGAAACCAGAATATCAATTAAACCAAAAAGAAATTTGAAAACATGCGTTGGTCAACTTCTCAACTCTTGAATCAGGGAATATTAGGTTATTGTATGATGACCCGTTCTCCATCAATGTCTCCCTACACTTGCCAATAATCTCTTTCACCTTTCTTCTGATCTCATCGCTACCCTTCATCAGAAACCTCACGCTATTCTCCACGTCTTCCGCCCGCACCGGATCCCTCACCCACCCTAATCTCCACTGCTAATCCCAGTTCCCTAAGCATCTGAAACGCGTTCATCTGCTGCTTTATGAACACTTGCCACGTGGCAATTGATCCACCCACACACCAAACTCATTCCAACCGTTCGTTCTACATCTAGTAGCACCTTCTCGTGATTTGTGTCATCTCTTGGGTCTTCTAATTGTGCGAGGCCCACAAAAATCTAACCCCGGCCCGTTTGAACCCATGCTCAACCTGATTTACCTTCAAGCTTCTATGCTATCGAAGCAAAGAAACACCACGGTCCACGGAAGACACAGGCTCCTATTCGTAACTAACTCTAGCTATGTTGATATTTTTCTATGAAAGTTCTCCAAAAAATGAAAATTTTCTAAAGGTTAAGCTCAGTGTGAACCCAAAGTTTAATATTCTATTTTTTCATCAAATTTAACTTACTTTTTTTAAAAAAAAAAAATTAAGCCATATTTTGCATTAATTATTCACCAATTAAACAACACCTTTGATAAAATTGTTATGACAATAGCAAGTATAAACTACAAGAAAAGCTATGCAAGTCAACAATCAAGTACTGAATTAAGGAACTACACTTCAACACAACTTAAGAAAGATAAATCACTAAAATGAAAATTTTAACTATCATTCAAGTAATAAACCAAATAAGTTTATATATAAATTTTTAACAAAAGAATCCCAAAAATTCAATAGTCAACTCCTATAGGATGTATGTCCAACAAAAGGAAACAAATAATACACATGGGCTTAAATAACTAAACTCCAACGTGTAAGTAACAAAACGAAAAAATTCACATTAAACTTTTTTTAAGCATATTATAAATAGTTCTATAAAATTAGGCTAGGCTATTTATTTAATATTATTCATTTTTGTTCTTTTATATATTATTACTACTTGAATATCTTTATGGGATCATTTGGTGGTAAACACTATTCTCAAGAATTGTAATGTTCTGAGTAATTCTAATAAAACAACTTATATGTGTAAAGCTTGTTGCATGGGCAAATCACATAAACTACATTTTCCTTTATCTACCATCACTTATATTCAATCATTTCAACTCATTTACATTTATATTTGAGGACCAACACCCACCCCTTCAACCAATGACAATGGATACTACATTAATTTTATTTCATATACAAAATATACTTAGATAGACCTCCTCCAAAGCAAGTCTCAAGCACTCCTCTCAAGTTCAAAGCAATAGTGGAAAAACAAGTAGGTCTCAACATCAAATGTATCTAATTTGACTATGACAAAGAATGCTTTTGCAACTTACTAATATTTGTGTTGTCCTTACACTTTCTATCTCTTGAGGTTGACCATCTAAGCAGATTGACATTAACAATGTATTTCTCAACAAAGACCTCAGTAAAGAAGTTTTCATGGTACAACCACTAGGGTTCACTAAAGGTGACAGACCACTTATTTTCAAACTAAACAAAGCCCTTTTATGGGCTTGAACAAGTTCCTTGAGCTTGGTTTCAAAAACTCACTAAATCCCTCCATTCACTTGATTTCAAGATAACTATATGTAATACCTCATTGCTCATAAAATTCACTACTACATATATCATCCTAGCCCTTGTATACGTGGATGACATCATTATCACTAGGAACTTACCTAGTGTTATTGATAACCTACTATTGTCTTTGTAGTCTCAATCCCCCTCCCCCCTTAAAGATCTAGGTCATCTTAATTACTTTCTCGAGATCAATGTTCTTCAACATCTTTTGAAGCTCTTCACCTATATCAAACCAAATATTTATTATCTTACTTCACAAAGTTAGTCTCTCAATGCTAAACCAATGTCATTCTTCAATGGTTTATGGCCTCAAATTGACCACGGACGATGGATCAAATTTTGATAATCCAAGCCTTTATCGATCCATTGTAGGTGGCCTTCAATATACCATTATAACACATTTGAAATCACCTTTCATGTGAATACATGCACTTACTCAATCTCTCATTGGCAAGTTGTCAAACATACCTTAATGATACTACAACTTTTGGCCTCTCTCTCTCCTCCTCATCTAATCTTTATATCACTACCTTTTATGATGCTGAGTAGGGATCAGACTTAGATGATCGTAAGTCTACCATAATTTATTATGTCTTCCTAGGATCCAATATCATATTGGTTATCTAAGAAGAAAAGTGTAGTGTCACAGTCTAGAATAGAGGTAGAGTATCATAACCTTGTTTTGTTGTTGTTGAGTTCACATGAATGCAATCTCCTCTTTATGAACTCAAGGTTTCAATCACCTTACTTCACCTCCTATTGCATATTGTGATAATCTCAGTGCAATGCTCCTTTTAGCTAACCTTATACTTCACCTTCACATCAAACATTTTGAATTTGATCTCCATTTCATTTGAGAAAAGATTCAAAGACAAGATCTCTTTATCCACCACATTCACTCAATTAAACAAACAAGTGATGTGCCAACCAAACCTGTCTCGCAGTCCATATTTGTCAATGCAGATACAAACGCAAGGTTCAACCATCCTCACTATCAGTTTGCAGGAGGTATGGAGGAGTTAGATAGTTAATTGTAGATATATAAATCCATATTCATGTATTTTATAGCCCATTAAATAATACAATAATGTGAAATTCATCTTTGTTCTTTCATATATTATTATTGTTCAGATACCTTTATTAAAAGTGTTAATTTTTCTTTTGATATTTGATTCCATTAACTATGTTTTTATCTTAGATTTCATCAACTCAAATTTTATTACCTTAGATGGGCAAAAATTATAAAGTTATAGTTTAACCATCAAAATTTCAAGATTGACAATCAAATAACATGACTAATATATACTTAAAAAATTTAAATTATTTAAACTATATGAATAATTAATTTTAAAACTTAAATTTAAAAAATAAAAATTAAGAATGTCACATCTTAAATTTTTAAGAAGGATGGAATAAGATATTAAGTCATTGTCAAGATAGTTGTAGGTTTCAATTTGATATGTAGAGTTTTATATATATATATATATATATATATATATATATATATATATATATATATATATATATTTTACCAACAAAAATTTTCACTTTCAAATGAAATGAGTTGTATAATTTGAAAAGATTTGTGTTAGAATTTAGATGGTTGACATCCAAAATTTTGATAACAAAGGATTAAAACCTAGATTTTTAAGTTGATTTATTCATTAAATGTGTAGAGTATTAAAAGTAGTTTTCTAAAATCAACCTGATTGCATTGTATAAATTAATATATCCAAGCATATGGACATCAAAGCTTCTTATATAGATGAAGATTTTGATATATAAAGCATCTTAAAAGACACCCAAGATGGTCCAAAAGGTTCTTTGTATACATTAAGAAAAAGTTCAAATCTTAAAAATAGTTTTTACATTGAAAAATGTGCATTTACACCCAAAAGAGATGTGACGAGATGAACTTTCAGTTGTCAAACTTAACAAAAATTTCCATATGTAAAGTCTATAAAGCAGAAGATATAACTATCAGAATAAAATTTTAAATTTTGGGAGGTGATAAAAATATATATTTATATTAAATGCATGGTTTGTTGATAATCTAGCACCTTTTTTCAGTAAAATAAGAAAATGCAATGATAGTAGCAAAGTTAGAATTGAAAATCTTATGCATATTATCTAAATCTCCAATCACTAGGTATACCTTAGTAATTCTGATCTAGCAACATTGTGAGCTTCATCTTCAATGTTTAGAAAAAATACTAGTGCTATAAATATTAAAGCTTGAAGAATTTAAAAAGAGAAAAAGAAACATTACTTCTATCCCACACCACAATATTCAATTCAAGCTTAAAGTATTCTACGTATAAAACATTCCTAATTAATTTATTAGTTATTTATTATTGAAATTTTTTTTATACTTTTAGACATTTTAATTTCTTCTCAAGTTTTTGAAAATGTGATGTGAAATTTGAACAAAAAATACGTGAATTTATAGTTCTTAGAGGATAAAAAAAGACTTGGATTGTATGATATACACAACGAAAGTAAATAATGTGGTTCTTAGTGAAAATATTGATACATTAATTTAAATTTGGAAGTAGTCTTGAGCTAATGAAATAAGGACAAACTTTGGGATGTATATCTTCTCTATTTATTTGTTTAAACAAACTTTGTGGGAATTTGATTTTAGACTTATTTTCTAAAATACATTTATTTTAAGAAATCTCTGCACAAAATTTTAATTTAAAAAGCTTTTAAAAAATTTATCATTTCACTTCATCATTCATGCTTGTATAATTACGTTTTGAGTGATTTTTTTAATAAAATTCTTCATAAAAATCTAAAACAGTTTAAAAAGTTATTTAATTCAACCTCTTGTTATCTTTTTTTTTTCTCCTTTTAAATTTAAATAAGAATAATTCAAATAGCTAAAATATTAATATTAAAAAACACGTCTCGAGTAATAATATATAAAATAAAATCTACTATTATATTATAGATATGAATTTCACATCCTTGAATGAGAATGTTTTTAGAATTTATTTTCCCTCTCATTAAGTTATACAACTTATCTTATCCAATGTATTCAACATTTAGTTTTATTTTTATTAAAAAATTATTCCTTTCAGAAATATTTTTTAAGTTAAAATTAAAATTTAATTTAATTTAAATTTTAAATTTTAATACATTGTATCATATTAAAGATATTTTTCTTACAATAAGAATTACAATATCATGAAAATTAATTATCGTAAACAAATCATATTGATAAAATAATAATATTGTATTGAAATGTAAAATAAAAATTCAATTAAAATATTAAAAAAGTAAAATCATGAATTGTGAAAATATTAAAAAATATATATATTGTTAATAAATATACTTCTAATATCTATTTTTATATTATAAATTAAGATACACAATTGGGAGAATGTAACTCTCATTTTCTCTATTTCTTTAGTTAGACATTTTTAATATTATCTTCTATCTCATTTTTTATCTATAAGAAAAAACAACAAAAGAATACTACTAAGGTGGTAGTCTAACAACACCAATGGCATATGTTATAAGTGTTACATTGAGTTTTTAGCTATGTTATTAATTAAAGTGAATAAGTAATTACAAGAGTAACTAAATTTAATTTTAGTAGAAAAGAATTAATATTAAGTTGTGTTACACATTTTTCAAGAAAATTTCGAAAGAGACTAAAATAGGCTAAGACAAGCTTACCAAGACAAGTGTTTTTTTTCTTGAAAGATGAATGGTTAAGTTGAAAAGCTTCTTGAGTATGAGGATTGTCGTCATTAACATATTCTGAACATTGTTTGTTAATCAATGCCATTTATACACTTTTCAATGCAATGATACATTGTTCGAGATAAAGTACTAACTGATCAAAGTATCGTTAAATCTAAAACCTTTCTACCATAGGATAATAAAATCCTTATGGACCAATGAGTAATCAAATCCTATTGTCCAACGGACAAACAAACTCCTTCTATCCAAAGGACAACAAAACTCTTGGACCATTAGGTAATCAAATCTCTAATTAATGCTTGATGGGTAATAACTCTAACCCTAGCTTCTATAAAAGGCCAATGCATGGCTGAATTCCAAACTTTTTCTAGTTGACCATCATCTTTTTCATTTGAAATTTTCTTCATCTCCTTCACCAAGTTATTGAACCACCATTGTTGACCAAGTTACAAGCTCCTTCCAAAAAATTCTCAATCCTTTTGTCTTCAACAAAGGAAGCTTACCATTATGGATTTTATGTGGTTGCATATGTTTAAATGATGTTTATGTATGTTTATTTTAGTAGAACTACATAAAGAGGATTGGATTGAGATATGGAGCCATTATCTTAAGTTTTAAGCCTTGCATGAAATTTTGAATATGATGATAAATTTGGTCTTGCATGTTCTTTTTTTATGGCTAAATTGTGTTTGGATGATATTGTTACGTTGTTTTAGAGTTTTTGGTATGATTATATGATGGTTTGGTTGAGTTTTGATGAATTTGTTTAAGTTTGCATGAATCTGTTTTAGGGTTTTGTTGGGTTAGCTCACCACTCGCTAAGCAAGACCCTATTTTCTAGTTTTTATTGAAGGCTCACTAAGCACCTTCAAAAATTGAGTATATTTCTAGAAAAATGCATGTTTTCGTTGGGCAACCTAAAGGGTTGCTAGGAAAAACATCAAGAACACATAGAGTCGTTAGACGAGTCTTACCTTTCATTAAGTGGATACTTTAGTATGAGGTTGATGGGATCTTTGTTTCTTCTCTAGCTAGGCAAAGAGGCATCTTTGCTAAGCGAGAGAGTGAAGATGAGATGTTGAAGTCTTTATGGCTTAATTCACCAAGTGAATAAACTCATTCGTTAGGCAACTAGGATGAGTTTTTTAGAGGATGCTCTTCATGACTCCTCTAGTTCATACCTCACTAGGCAAGTGAAGATTGAAACCTTGTAGTTGAGCCACTATGGCTTGGCTCACTAGTTGACTAAACAAGATGGAAGCTCTTTGTGGCTCCATTCGCTAAGAAAATCATACCCTTGTTGAGTAAGCATATGTATACTTAAGAGTCTACCCTCACTATAGGTAGGATTCATTAGACAAGATATCCCATTGTTAGGTGCATCAAGTAGTAATGAGAAAACTTGTCTTCCATGGAAAATAGAACTCCTCATCTCTTTAGTAATAAAAAACTTCTTAAAAATCTTAAATAAAAGACATGGATGCATATGTTGGGTGGGTCTTGGTGAAAACCTAAAGTGGAACCTTAATAAGTTGAATTCATAAGACTTGAAATGTTATTATCCATTTATGAATGGATAATGCATGTTGTTGTTGATGGAGGTTTGATCTTGACTTTGTTTGGAAGAATTGGTTGTTAAACCATTCTTGTTGTAATGATCCAACTTGCCTTGAGAGTTGTTAGACCCTCAAAGTTTTTTATAGAAGAAAAGTTTTAAAGCTGAAAAACAAACATAAAAATGCTTTAAATATAAAGAACTATGTTTTTCATACGAAAGTGCTTTATAAAGAAAACAAACATGATTTGTACGCATTGTTTGTTCCACCAAACAATACCAGCAACTATCTAGCTAAAATACATCACTGTGGAATTTAAACATGATCTATTTTTCTAATAGATGATTACTTATTCCTAGAACGTAGCGTTTCATTAAAAATGTTCTTGAGAAATATTATCTTTTCCCAAGCATTTCAAGACATCTTTTTTTGGCAAAACAAAAAATGTCACATCAAGTCACTCTTCTTAAGAACTTTGAGCAAGGTAACTTTTGAGGAAAAGTAGTCAGAATCGCATAGTTAAAGTTTTCTAAAAGAGAGATAAGCATACTAATTTTCATATCAAGAATGACTAGTTGGTAAAAGGCACTTAATACTTGCATTAAATGATCCAACATCTCTATAGATCTTATAAGAGGCATTCCCTTAATGGATATATCCTTGAAGGTGCTATATCTTGAAGACAAAAGAACAAAAGACTTGAAAAAGAGATCGATTTTATCAAAACATTCTCTTAAGCCTTCATTATACATTTATTTTGTTTGCTCTTTGAAAAGTCTTTATACTTCCTAACAAAAGATAAAAGTCAAAATCTTTTAAACATCTTTTTGTAAAAGAGTGTTGAGCCTAAAGAGGTTTGTTGTAAAGAATACTTGGGAGATTTCTTGAAGAAGCAATTCAAATAATACTTGGGCTATTGCTTGGAGAAGCAAATGAAAGAATACTCAGAATGAGTCTAGGTTGGCTTATTAAGTTGTTGTATCTGTAAGCAAAAGAGCTCTTGCTTATAGTAGAATTCTTGGTGGTGTAGCCAAGGACTTGACGTAGTCTTGTTACAAATAAACCAATATAAAATTTCTGAGTGGTGATATCTTTCTTATTTCTTTTATTTTATATTGTCTGATCTCTCTCTTTAAAGAAAAATGTTTTTATAAGCAAGTTTTTATACAAGTTCTCACATCATTTGATCTTGACAAATGCAATTCTATAAAAGATTTGCAAAAATTTTAAAGAACACAAATACAACCGCTCCCCTTCTTGTGTTTATTTGTTCTAACAAGAGTGTATATGATGAGATGGTGGATGTAAGTTGTTAGTATCAAAGTTCAAGGAAGTTGGAAGTTGTTGTTAAATCATTATTGTTTTTGTTGCTTTATGTGAGTCCAATTATGGACACTAAAACAAGTAGGCATGTAAGTTGTGGGCAACCAAGGAGTTGGTGCACATTTTCGAGGTTCACAACCTAGTGCCAAAACGAGGAGTGAGGTAATGTTGAATGACCTTAGGGATAAGATGGGGGAGTGAACTCCATAAGTGATCTAAGTTATTACAAGCTATAGACTATGGTAAAGGTACTATCCATATACATATATTTCAACATAAACACTTTCTATTCTACATGATCATGTTTTGCTTTCCCCAGTGATAGATGGTTATGTTAAGGAAGTGTTAGAAATAATTGCTCGATTTATAGAATCTCCATGGAGTAAGATGTGTGTGTGTGTGTGTGAAATTGTGTATTATTATGTATGTATGTATGCATGCGTGTGTATATTATGTATGTATGTATATGTATATGTATATTATACACACACATATATGTGTGTGTGTGTTTGTGTGGGTACAAATGTGTTAATGTATAAACTTGCATGAGTATGTGCTTAGAGTTGTGAAATGTTGTACTTGTTAAGAGCTTATGCTTGTTGCTAGATGAATGTAGGGTTTCTATACCCAAGTTGATGTATGATATGCATGACGAGTCGTATGTCTTAATGCTTTATTTTTAAGATGTAAGAGTATTCTAGCATAAACTTGCCCTTATGTCTATTTTGTATGTGTATAATTGTGATGCTCTCAAATGACGTGTTCATGGGAGTAGATGTCAAGACCACCCTAGAGTCAAAATGCTTACAACATGTCGAGGAGTCGCGTTTACATAGGATACTTTAACCTACTCTTCGGGGCAACCATAATGGGTTTTGGAAGAGTCTAGAGGACTGACCTTATGTAGTAGAGTGTGTGGTATAGAGGGAAAGTGATTGTGAAATACATGTCGATGGGCATTCCACGGTTCATGTGGAGTTGATCGATGCACCTTACTTGAGATGAGCTCACAAGGAACAATAGTCTTCATCCTTCTCATCCCAATCCTTGTCCCTGTTATTTTAAGACTGCTATCCAAAAATCCCTCATGATGGGGCTTCTTTCTCTACACCTCTATTTTAGTGATCCTCTCATTCTATTATGTTGTGTTTTGTAGGGACTAGTCCAAGGTGTTTTGATGTATCTTCATTCCCCTTTTATTGATGTATATGTTCTTAGGCAATTTGTTTTAGGCCCTTAGCTTCAATTTTCTTATGTTTTTTTTCCTTCTCTTTCAATGTATCGTGCTATATAGCATAAGATCTTTGTTATAATCCAAAACGTTGTAAATGAACTCATATGAATGGTCCTTGATGTTTATATTCTTAATTGGTGCATGTAGTTACCTTATATGTATAAATATACATCTATATTTTACTTTGCTATGATACGTTATCGTGAAAAAGAAATATTTATATGTTTTTTTAGAATTAATTAATATAAGATTTTAACTAAAATTAACTTTCGCGCATTTAGTTACAATATTTAATAATTGTGACAATAATGAGTTGTTACAAAAAAAGTAAAATTTAAATGTGTGGGACAAGAATCCTAAGTAACAAGATAATTATCACATAAGGCTCCATATATTGCCAATCAATCAACCTAAGTATTCTTCCAACTACGTATGTTGGAAAGTCAAGCTCTAGTCATATTTCCTAAACAATTTGGTACTATTAATAATAGGAGGATATGAATGTAGATGTTGAGTACCTCATAGGATTAGAGACAAAGCAGTTTGAGAATCTAATTCACAAACCAACTTTATGTATCTTACATTCCAAGCTAGCTTAAGACCTTTATAAATAGTTGAGTTTCGCGTTCAACTTGGTTGTAATTTCGTAAAAATAAAGAAATCAATGACCCATTGACCAAGTCAATCACTAATAAGACCTTAAAATCATGATTTGGCTGGGTTACCTAGTGATCTACTGTCAACATTCAACATATAGGAATTATTTGTTGGTGATTGCCAACTAACCTCCTTAGGTAAGCAATGTTTATCTGAGACACCAAAAGATTGATAGATTGAGATATAGAGAATATGTATATGGTTTTGTGTGTACCAAATATGCTATATTTTATTAGTAAAAGATCTCTAGATTTCTTACTTTCCAAAGGTGCCAATAAGTAATTGCAAAGAGTGGACTATTATCCTCTTATACATGAATGCCCAACCAATCTTTGTAATGTTGATTATGGTAGTTTTGGCCTTGACCCAACTACATCATACTCGAAATTCTTCTAGATTTTGGATAATCTCTAAGTATGTGCAAAATAGACTCTTGAAAGTTACCACACCTGTTATAAGAAGCATAAAAAATCAAATGACAATAAAAGAAAAAAGAGTTAATTGGGAGGCTTCCTTGTAGGATTAGCCATAAAAAATGTTTAATATTTTTATCTCATTTGAGTGTGCATTTCATATACTACTCATGCAATTAGTTAAAGGTTGTAAAACAGACCCGACCTAAGATTAACAATTTTGGCCTATACCAAGCCAAATTGTCCAGACTTGATGGGACAGGCTAAGCCTAAAAAAGGTTGGCCTGAATTCAACTGAACACATTTAACTTGATGATATTTTTTATTTTTTCCTTTGAATATATATTTTTAAGAAAAAAAATTGGGTCCAAATTAGTCTGGTCTAATGGGCCATTAGGTTAGACTAACAAAAGGTAATCCATTTAAACACCAGGTTAGGTTGGGTCAGTTTGTCTTTTCTCCTTGACCTACTGGGTTGAGCAACTCGTTTTACCACCTCTACCATTAGTCAAAAAGTTTCTCTCTATTTTCTCAAACTACTATCTTTTATACTAACCCATATATTTAATCTTCTTACTTGTTTATCTCTTTCAATATAATTTTTATTTTTATTTCTAAATTAAATTTCAATATTTTTTTAAGAAATTGTCAATATATTTAAAAATAATTTTATATCACAATTTAAAATATTTACTTGTATATTATAAATTTAAATATTTTTCTTAAATGAGTTATTTTTCAATGAAGGGTTTTAAGAAATTATTATTGACCCACATGTCCTATCATAATCATATATATTGAGAATTTAGTTTCATTTAAAAATAAATAAATTTATTCTTTCAAATATATTTTTTAATTTTAATTTCAAATTTAATTTGATTTAAAAACTAGCCCCAAAAATTTTATTTTCAACAATCTCAAAGCACTCTCATTTTATTTTTTGTATTTACATTTAATTTTTTTAACCACTTATATATTTCAATATACTCCTTTTACTTTTATTTCTAAATTGAATTTTAATAATTTAAAAAAATAATAATTACAAATAATCTTGTATCATAATATAAATTATTTATCATAAATTTAAATTTAAATTTTTTGTTAAAAAAATATTCATTTTTATGCATTTTTTAACTATTTACATATTAAAAATATTTATTTATTATAAATATTAATTATAAAAATAAATATGCATTGCACAAATTAAAATACTAGTTCATTATATATCTGAAATATAATTTATATATTTAAATGTATAAATTTTAATTATGAAAAAATTTATTATAAATTTCAATTATATAAAACTAAATATCTATGTAATACACACGCTAAAATATTAATTTAAAAATAATATGTTAAGAGATTTCTCACTTTTAAAAGAGCTCTAAATCTCTAATTTAGTAGCATATAAGAATGCATTGGTAATAAGGGCAGCTCAATTGTTGAGTTATTGTTTAATTTGAAGTTTACTCAAGGCTCACCATATGAAGAATTATTTAGTTAATTGATGGTGTTATAATATACATCTCTTCAAATTAAGTTGCCTTATTATTTAATAACCTCAAACATTTGTTCTTTGAACAACAGGGAGGTTCTTCGGCTCAACGTTATGGAAGGACATGTTGGATTACAACGCCACGTGATGCGCCACAGTTCCCACCACACACCACATCTACTGGATCGCCACGCGAATAACCCTAAAACTAGTTTAGCCACTACTCTAGTTCATCCAAAACTACAACACCACGCTTGCATTGATTATTTTAAGTGAACCAGAGGAGGCATTCGTGTCCCTATTTTGAAAGCTTATGCAAGGACGGAAGCGCCACATGTCATGGCCTCGAATCCTCTGCACACAAGATGGGCCGCACAAGGCAAGGTCTGTTGGGAAGCCTGTGGGCCAAGAGATAGGTATTTTGGGACGAATCAGGTCGGTTCAAGAACCCGAAGTTAGTGGAGAGGGAGATATTTTTGGTGAAAACAAACCCAACACATCATTCTTATTTATAATCAATATAAAATTTACAATCATAGAAGAAATGTTAATCATTTATTATATTTAATTTAATTCTTTCCTATAAGAATATGATATAATTTGTTTTCTTTAATAAAAATTTGATCTTAAAAATAATTAACATATTTATAGAATAAAAAGTTAATTTTTCTTATTATTTTTTATTTATGTAGACAAAATAAAATATAATTCTTTTATTTCTTCTACTTCTCTCTATTATATTCTATTATATTGTATCTTCCGTTTTTTACTTACATTATTTTCATAATATTTTCAACACATTTAAATTTATTTAAAGTTATTAAAAAATGCATGTCTCAATTTTATTAATGAATTTCATTCCCTTAAATATAAGTCTTTTATAAATTTTAATTAATAATATAAAATATATTAAAATACATATAAAATATATTTATAATAAATATGTTTTTATAAATTAAAATTCAAATAACAAATAAAATTTAAAATATAAGTTATATTATAATTAGAAATTATAATAAATAAATAATTTTTAATATATGAATCTTTAATAATTTATTTTTAATTGTTGATAAAATATTTATGAAAAAATCATTGAAATTAAACTTAGGATTGAATATAAAAGATAGATAAAAGAAAAGTGATAAACACATAAAATTTTTAGATATACATATAGAAAGAGATAAAAGAAAGATATTTCAAAATGGTTAAAAGAGAAACTTTTAATTAATTAAAAAGATAGTGTGAAATAAACTTAAAAAAAGAAATTAAAAATATTCAATTGAAAGACTAAACAAATAACACTAGAAATAAATTTGTGGGACCAATATTTATATTATGAATTATTTTTTATATTTTAAATTAGAGAAATAATTTAAAATATATATATATATATATATATATATATATATATATATATATATATATATATATATATATATATATATATATATATATATATATATATATATGAAAATTTATGAAATTAGTGAGAGCATTTGTCCCTCTTCATTCTCTTATTCTCATTAATTATTAGTTTTATTTCATCTACATGAATAAAATATAATAAAATTATTTTTTATTTTATAAATATTTATCAAATTTTTTAAAGATTAAATCTTTATTAAAAAAAACAAATTAGATCATAACCTTATAAGAAGAAATCAAATTAATTATAATAAATAATAAACATTTTTCTCCTTCTTGTATAAATCGTATAATTTTTTATATAATAATAAACAACAATATGGCAAAATGATTTACATCGGAGGACCCAATGTGATGAAAGGTATAAACAACGCGGAAGCTAATACGACTCAGTGCGGAAGCTAATACGATGGAGTTTCAGTTTATTTGGTTTCATACCGGTGATATTGGATATTTGTTCTAGTGGCTATTTGCATCTCGAATCGGATAAGGAGCTCATTTACTAACGAGGTATTTGTTATATGTATTATCATAAAAATATATTTATATTTTTATACTAAAGTGAAATTTTGCTTGTTGTACCGGTCGGTCATGACGATTGAGCGCCAGTACGTGTATGCAGTCATATAATGATTTGTACCATCCTGAACCAGGGGTAGATTACATTTGACATGTCAGAATAAAGGTATTGAGATATCGTTTGGTCTCTAACAGGTCCATGTACCATTGTCAAATGACATGGTCATCTTGTATACAAATGTACATTAATGAAAAGAAAAGAGGGTTCCATTTTTGAGTAATCCTTACCTTGGGAACGGAACATTGGCGCCTATCGTGGGGCTCGAAAAAACTATTTCCAACGACCATTATGTGGAGAGGCATGGAAGGTAGTGGCTACTGGAGTCAGGAAAACTCTGGAAACTGAGGTAGGGGGTGGTGAGGGAGGGGGATTCACTCAAGTTTGTCCCCATCGTGCGTAAATTCGTCCGCACCCTCCTATGCCCATACAGAGGGATGTCTTCTCCCATCCTCTGCCTAGCTCAACTCCAACGTCGTCGATCCACCCCCGTCGTACATAGATTTGTCGACACCTTTCCCTTGCTTGCACCGGAAGTCCTCAAAGTCGAGCTGAATAACGCTAGCCCGTGACTCATGAAGAAGTTACAAAACTATGCTGGAGCTTTTGGGGAGGCTTTCAGGCAGGATCATTTCCTGGCAATGCGAAACTGAACTCCTAGATCCATCGGTCAAACTCAATCTCTTCATTGATGATTTTGTTTAGGTCTTTGGGGGTCGAGAGCCGATTTTCATCGACAACACGTTCTGGCTGCTTTGATTTTTCTAATATGCTGATACCATTTTTATTTTCCTCTTTTTCTCTCCAGGATGCATTTTCATTCTATGAAGTTTGTTTTGCAAGATGGTGGGACTCAAAGATCCAGGGAAGAGGGCTAACGTAGCATTTATTCCTTTCACTCTAACGACATTGCACCCTTTGTCTCTGCTATGGAGATAGCATTTTTACTCAACTCTTGTGTGTGGTGTGAGATTGAGATGAGACGCTCTACCTCCAAGGATTTCATTATATTTCCACAATCTTATTTGCAATGTCGAAAGATTATAGATTGGATGGGATTTTGTCATGAGAATGAGTGCAGACAAGCGGGATTTGTTCCCTTATGAAGCATTTTTGTATTTTAATCCTCCCTTACTAGCGACTTTGGTGGTTTGCCTATGGGGAATCAACTTATGATTTTTGCTCAAGGTGGGGTCAATTATGCAAAAATATTTGATTAGGATCAAAGTCATCTGACTCAGAAAAATATGGAGTTGTGCTACATGGATGACAATCATTGTTCCAACCAGTATGGCAGCAGACAACATACATTTATTCTCATGGAGAAGTCTCATATGTTGCATCACAACCAAGTAACTCTATGAAACAATTTAAGGGACTCTGCACATCGGCTACATCTGCAAAATATGTTTAGCAAAGTGACTACTGCTCATGTTACTGGGATGCGGTTACAATGATGCTCTACATGTGGTTGGTTCAATCATTTATTGTTAAGGTAAATGTCATTAGACTGAGACAGGAACCATAGTTTAGTAAAGAGAGAGAAACAAAGAAATTATAGTGTAGCATAGATTATGTTGCACATAAAAGATCTACTTCAACTGGGATTTTAAGGAGAAAAGTCTGGAACATTTCTTAAGGTTATTTTAAGTTATTGTAAGTGGGTATAAGTATGATATGTATTCAAATTTTGGGCTTCACCCATTAGGAGTAGTTGTTAAAATTATGTCACCTAAGCTATTTTGTTTAAATGTGTATTGGACTGGGGTGGAGCATTTTACTCAGGATTAAAGCCTATAAGGCTGTAACATTAAGATGTTATTCAAATTGTTTTAGGCTTTTAGTTGATTTGTAAAAGCAACATGTCCATTGTAAGCCAATAACAACTATTAAAGGAAATTGATGGATGGTAAAAGTCTCGATACTATACTTCATCTATTTATAACTTGCTTTGATGTTTATTCATCCAGAATATCAATTTACTTCTGTTCAATCTTCCTTTAGTATATTAACTCTTCCATATATTTTTGTTGAAGTTAAACTAACCTCAAGTTAGAGCGGATATTCTCTTGTCCATTTTTGTTGCTGTTGTTTTTACAGCAACCTGTCTAGTGTAAGTTAATAACAACTGTTAAAGGAAATTGATGGATGGCTTTTAGCGGATTTGCACAAGCAACCTGTCTAGTATAAGCCAATAACAACTATTAAAGGAAATTGATGGATGGTAAAAGTCTTGATACTATACTTCATCTATTTATAACTTGCTTTGATGTTTATTCATCCAGAATATTAATTTACTTCTGTTCAATCTTCGTTTGGGATATTAACTCTTCCATATATTTTTGTTAAAGTTAAACTAACCCCAAGTTAGAGGGGATATTCTCTTGTCCATTTTTGTTGCTACTGTTTTTACATAGATGACATAACCTGAGCGAAGCCGGTCCAAAGACCCTCCCAAGCAGACTAAAGACCTATAGGAGGCCGGTTATATAAAGCTAGTCTAGGGCATTCGAAGACAAAGACCCATGGGAGGTAGGCTATATAAAGTTGGTCCAGGGCATGAAGGAGCAAAGACCCATAGGAGGCCGACTATATAAAACTGGTCCAGGACATTCGAAGAAAAGGACCCATAGGAGGCCGACTATATAAAGTTGGTCTAGGGCATGAAGGAGCAAAGACCCATAGGAGACCGACTATATAAAGCTTGTCCAGGATATTTGAAGACTAAAGACCCATAGGAGGCTAGCTATATAAAGCTGGTCTATGGCACGAAGGATTAAAGCCCATACGAGGCTGGCCAAAAAAGGCGGGTTCAGGGCACTCGAAGAAAAAAGACCTATAAGAGGCCGATCAATCAAGGCTCATCCATGGCACCTGAAGATTAAAGACTTGTCAGAGACAAGCTGGTCAAGATTGTCTAGGGCACATAAGAATTGGGCATAGATCCTAGGCAAGATATTTAAAGACCTATCAGAGACAAGCCAGTCGAGGTTGTCTAGGGCACATGAGACTTAGGCATAGATCCCAGACAAGATATTTAAAGACATGTCAAAGACAAGCCAGTCGAGGTTGTCCGGGGCACATAAGACTTGGGAGTGGCTCCTAGACGAGATATTTAAAGACCTATCAAAGATAGACTAGTCAAGGCTGTTCGGGGCACATAAGACCTGGGCGTGGCTCCCATACGAGATATTTAAAGACCTGTCAGAGATAGACCAGTCGAGGTTGTTCGGGGCACACAAGACCTAGGAGTGGCTCCCAAGCAAGATATTTAAAGACAGATTGGTCAGGGTTTTCTGGGGCACATAAGACTTGGGTGTGGCTCCCATGCAAGATATTTAAAGACCTATCAAAGACATACCGGTCGAGGCTGTTTAGGGCACATAAGACCTGGGTGTGGCTCCTAGGTGAGATATTTAAAGACTTGTCAAAGATAGACTGATTGAGGTTGTCTAGGGCACATAAAACCTGGGCGTGGCTCCTAAGTGAGATATTTAAAGACCTATCAAAGATAGACCAGTCGAGGCTGTTCGGGGCACACAAGACCTGGGCGTAGCTCCCAGGTGAGATATTTAAATACCTGTCAGAGATAGACCGGTCGAGGCTGTCCGGGACACATAAGACTTGGGCGTGGCTCCTAGGTGAGATATTTAAAGACCAATCAAAGATAGATCGGTCGAGGCTGTCCGGGACACATAAGACCTGGGCGTGGCTCCCAGGCGAGATATTTAAAGACTTGTCAAAGATAGACCGGTCGTGGCTGTTTGGGATACATAAGACTTGGGCGTGGCTCTTAGGAGAGATATTTAAAGACCTATCAGAGATAGACCGGTCGAGGCTGCCCAAGGCACATAAGACCTGAGCGTGGCACCCAGGCGAGATATTTAAAAACCCGTCAGAGACAGATCGGTTGAGGCTGTCTGGGGCACATAAGACCTAAGCGTGTTTGGTCCATAGACCCCCCTAGCTAAAATCAAAGGCATGAGAGAGGCCAATCCATATACCTAACACACTCGAGGATACGTAAGTGGAGTTTCTGGAAGAAAATTGTGTGCAAAGCAAATCCGAAAGGTGGCAAGTGAGAAACACCCATAACTCGACATAATCACATCTCTCTCAACCTTCAGAATCCATCCCGGACAATCGAAACCCCCTCAGTCAATCGAATCTCATCTCGACTGAATCTTCGAAGTGTTTATCGCTCCACTTGGCACTTTGTGGAGTTGTGTATCGGTCGGCCCTCAAAGCCGTCCCTGCCAACTGAGTCCATTCCCGGCCAACTAAGTCTGTCCTAGCCAGCTAAGTTTGTCCTAGCCGACTGATTCTAAGCGAACCGTACACTAGCATTTAATGTTCGACAAAAGGACATTAGGTTGGGAGGAGAGTGAAAAAGGGGAAATGACTTGTATATATATAGGTATATTTCTAAGGGTGAAAGGGAGAAGTGGCTGGACTTGTATTCTATTTACATACCAGAACACCTAGCAATTAAAGCAGCACGAAAACTTAACCGTTGCGTCTAACAGACAACAGGTGAAACGATGTGCATTGATTGACAATTAAGGCACAAAAGAGGAAAGGACGCACATGCACCCCTATCATTGGGACTACCTCGCCAACAGGCCTCCCGAGCATTGGAGTACGATCGATTGAGGAGGGACCTGCCTAAGCCGACCAAGTTAGCTTTTCGAGTCCCTGAAAGAGGAATTAAGCTTATGTCCTATGGATAAAGCTTGAAGGGCTATGTACCAGTCAACCATGACGACCGAGCGGAAGTACACGATGCGGCCACATAATGTTTTGTACCATCCTGAGCCAGGGGTGAATTGCATCTGACATGTCAGAATAAAGGTATTGAGATACCATTTGGCTTCTGACAGGTCCTTGTACCATTATCGGATGACATGGCCATCTTATATATATATATGTACATTAATGAAAAGAAAAAGAGGTTTCATTTTTGAGTAATCCTTACTTTGAGAATGAAACACTTGTGAATTTGATTTTTCTAGAATTGATAATAAAAGATAAAGGTATTATTGGTCTAATTTTCTTAAATTTCCATGGAATTGAAAAAAAAAACAATTTGAATGAAGCTGCATTTTACGGATTCCAAATGCTTAATGGTCGACACTTGACAGTGTCAGCAAACAGAAAAATGAGTCTAGAACAAAATAAATAGTTTAAAATTCATAACTAGTATCACAACCTAAATTGGGACCGTCAGGACCTCACTCCTGTGTCGCCTTGAGGGGAGATTGAAATAGGCCGAGCTGGAGTCATCTTGGCCATCTGGCAGTTGAAACTAACTCGGTTGCTTGGTTGGAGTCACCACTTGTGTTTTTCTGGGAGAACGTCATGAAATCTAATGGGAAAGGCTGGTCTTTGAATCGGGGATGGGTTCGGGAGTCGGCTGCGTACTGGGAACATAGGGTGTCCCAACACGCTCATCACTTGACAGTTACCCTTTACTGGTTGAGGGGAGTGGGGACGACACTTGGACTTTTGTCCTATTTCCCTCGGGGTGAGCACGTTAATGAGTTGGATAGGATTAGGGTGTTTTGGTTTTTTTGGATTCATGACTTGACAAGAGTGTGCCTCTTGTGCCTACGTACCTCCATGGTTCGAGGAGTCAAAGTCTACATAGTTCTTGTTGGTCATTAGGTTATTGGCGAGGTTGGTTCATTCCGGCCAACCTAGGTGGAGGTCGTGATGGACTCAGTCTCGACGGGAAAGGGTGTTGGATGGGGGAAAAGGGGTCGATAACGACTCGGCCCTACTAACAGGGTGTTGGATTGGGTTGGTGGGAAGAAGGTCGAGACGGACCCGGCCCCAATGGTCGAGTTTTGGAAAGAAGGGTAGATGACTGAGATGGACTTGACCCCAATAACCGGATTTTGGAAAGGGAGGAAGAAGGCCGAGATGGACTCGGCCCCAATGACTAGGTCCTAGAAAGGGGGAAGAAAGCCAAGATGGATTCGGCCCCCAACGACTGGGTTCTGAGGAGGAAGGAGGGCTGTGATGGAGGGAGGCGACTTCGGTCTAACCTAGATGCTATGAGAGGTTTCTTAAGGTGTTATTCTCTCGGCATATTCATAAGTTTTTACTAACCTGGTATCCAGAAGTTTGGTGTTGACCTCTCTTCTCTACTTCACTCTAGTTGTCTTACTTGCTTTCTCCTAGTCCTCAGGGGGTCCTTTTTCTCTCCTCTCCTCCTCCGAACTTGTCTCCTTTCTCTCCTTCTCGAGGTCTTTTATAAGCTTCGTGACTGGTTTGGGTTAGTTACCTCCCCATAATCCCAAAATTCTCTTTCTGGATATCATGAGTTTTGTAACGTCCCCAAATATCTCGTGGCGGTTGAATTCCACTATATCTATATTCCCTACCTTGAGCCGTTGTGTATTTGATGGAGGTTCAGTGTGTTGGTGGATGCGTCTCGAACGGGGTCGGCAGCTCCCTACCCGTGCCGGACGGATTCGGGTCCCACAACTAGAATGATTTGTTAATTAACAGCTTATAAAAATTAAAACATTTAGTTACATAAAGGTATTATTGGTACAATTTTCTTTGGATGGGAATGGGAAATGCGAATATTCGGAATTGAGGAGAACGTGTTTTTGAAATTCGGTGCATGTTGAATACGACTTAACCATATGTATGAGAATTGTATTTCTTCTTTGGTTGCTCGGAAACCGTGGTGACGCCGACGTTATCTTAGTTGAAAGATCTTGGCTGAAGTTGGCTTTTTGTTTGGTAATTATTATTGCATTATTAACCAGTATTTGGAAAGTCATGCGTTGTCAAATGTGTGAAAGCTTTTGATTTGGTAGTTACATCAGGAAGAAAGTAGATATAAAATATGGTGTTAAAGTCAATATTGGGTTTCTAACTCCTTTGGAAAAACTTTAAAATAGGATTATCATGGTAGTGTTCAGCTCTATCACGGAATAGGTCACAGGTCAGCTTAATGTGACCCTTACTGTGCGTCATGCAATAGTACAACTTAAGTTAATCGTCTTATATTATTATATATCCATAAATTTATCTAAATCATTCATAGCTCCCTCACCATTGCATCATGACTAGATTTGAAGTGGTTTTCATCGCTACTCCAGCCCTTGGCAACCTTGTTCCACTCGTGGAATTCGCCAACCTCCTAACCAAACATGATCCTCGATTCTTTGCAACAGTTTTCACTATATCCACGCCACAACGACCCCTCATCAACACCTATGTTCAAGATCGTGTTTCCTCAGCCACTAATCTCCAACTCCTCCACCTCCCTACAGTGGAACCGCCCACACCCGACCAGTATCAATCCTTCATTGCTTTCATCTCCCTCCACATACAGAATCACAAACACCACGTCAAACAAGCACTCCTCAACCTCATCCCAACCGAGTCAAACTCTAACTCGGTTCGACTCGCCGCCGTGTTCGTCGATATGTTCTGCACCACTCTCATTGACATTGCAGCCGAGCTTGCCGTCCCGTGCTACCTCTTCTTCGCGTCGCCGGCAAGCTTCCTCGGCTTCACGCTCCACCTTCCTCAACTTGACGTAGCCGAATCAAAATCCGAGTTCACGGTTCCATGTTTCAAGAACCCTTTGCCCCGACCCGTTTTGCCCAACCTCGTGTTGGACGCCAATGACGGGGCCTCCTGGTTCTCTTACCATGTAGGAAGGTACAAGGAAACAAAGGGCATTGTGGTAAATACATTACAGGAGCTTGAACCTCACGCGCTTCAATCACTCTGCAATGATTCGCAATTGCAACGCATTTACCCAATTGGGCCGGTTCTTGACCTTGTTGGATCAGCCCAATGGGATCCGAATCTGGTCCAATATAAGCGAATCATGGAGTGGCTCGATCAGCAACCTGCGTCATCCGTGGTGCTTCTCTGCTTCGGTAGCATGGGAAGCTTAAAAGCAAACCAGGTGGAGCAGATTGCAATTGGACTCGAACAAGCTAGTGTTAGATTCTTGTGGGCTTTGCGGGAACCTCCAAAGGCCCAATTAGAAGACCCAAGTGATTACACAAATTTAGAGGACGCGCTGCCAAATGGATTTTTGGAACGAACGACTAAGATGGGTCTGGTGTGTGGGTGGGTCCCACAAGCGAAGGTGTTGGCTCACAAGGCCGTTGGAGGGTTCGTGTCGCATTGTGGTTGGAACTCCATATTGGAGAGCTTGTGGCATGGTGTGCCAATTGCCACGTGGCCGGTGTACGCGGAGCAGCAGATGAACGCATTTCAAATGGTTAGGGAATTGGGATTAGCCGTGGAAATTAGCGTGGATTATAAGGGGGGTGGGGATCTGGTGCGAGCAAAAGAAGTGGAGAAGGGCGTGAGATCGCTCATGAACGGTAGTGATGAGATCAGAAGAAAGGTGAAGGGGATGAGTGACAAGTGTAGAGGCGCGTTGATGGAGAACGGGTCATCTTACAATAATCTGGTGTCCCTGATTCAAGAGTTGACAAGTTGACCAACCCATGTCCTACCAAATTTCTCTTCGAAGGAAAAACTAACCAAGTTTAATAAGAGTATGAAATTGCTATTTCCATTGATTCCTAACATTTACGCATTATCATTTATATATTTCTATTAATTGGTGCAAATGTTGTTCATCAATAAATAAATAATAAATAGTAATCTTACTACTGTGACCTCTTTTAATTAAAGTGTCGTCGTTGTTGATATTTAGTAATCGCTAATTACTAATATTAAATCTATGATGTTGTGTGTTATCATATGTTTATGTGTTTTTATTATTTTAAAGTAATTTATTTAAATGAATAAAAATTTCTATGTATTACTATTAAAAGAAATTATAAATATCTAGTTTTAATTGTTTTTAGGAGTAAAATATATGTTCTAGATGTTGTGCCTTTTACCAAGCAATGATGACGCGTATATCAGATGATATGACCCCGATCATGTGTTCTTTCAATGCAAGTGTGCGGTACAAATCTATATGGTCAAAGTGTAAGTTGGGTGGACATTTCAACAGCAATGAATAATAATACTTTCTTTTTGGCTATGTTGTGCCTTTTTATTCTTGAATATGAATATTGTTTAATTAATATAAAAAATAATAACGGTATTATATATATATATATATATATATATATATATATATATATATATATATATATATATATATATATATATATATATATATATATATATATACCTTGCTTTAAATATTTTTAGATTAATATTTATTTTTAAGAGATATTAATTTCATTTGCATAACAATTAAAATTGTTGCTTGTAGTGTTAATAGTCTTGATAATTTAAAAAAAATATATTATCATTAATGTTTTATTAATTAATGATTGAATTATATTAGGTAATTAAATAACTTTATAAAAATTAATTGAGATGTATAAGTTAGAATGATGTAGGTTAGTTTTATAAGTTTATAACTAGTTATTTATATCACTAATTAAATTGGAGGAGGATTGGATACATGTAAAGCTTATGTTGAATTGAATAGACTATTTCAAACCTTTGAGATTGATTACTTAAATTTATTTAAATCCTAAGTACAAAAGAGTAACCCAAAATACCTAATTAAATTCTTATACTTACAAATTATATTTCCTAAAACTATAATTTGTAAAAAAAACAAGTCTAAAGCACTTCTCTCCCCTTTTCCCCCTTCAAACCTCCCTCCCTCTCTCCCCCTCCCCTTTTTTTCTCTCTTGGACCACCGTGAGTTCAAGGCCAAAGGAAGTGCGACAAATTATTTCTTTTGGGAAGCTTGATTCCACCCATTGATCTTCCTTCTTCATTGATTCTTTTGGTGGGTTAAAATTGAATTTTTTTCCTCTTCTTCGAGCATGATCATGAAATAAGTTTCATGTTGATTTTTTGTTGTCAAAATCCACATGCAACTGGGTAATATATCTAACTTACTCAATATACTTTTTTATTTGATAGACTCAGTTTGTTGACACACATTCGAAAATTACACCAACTAGAGTACGTGGGCTATACACATGAGGGACAATAAATGATTAAAGAAACAGGAAATACACAAGAAGGGAGGTTGAATTGTATGTGGATTTTTAAAGCTTTTCGAAAGCACAAAGATATATAAGTTTGCAAATGTTGCCAAACACACCATCCAAAGAGTTGCAGAACAAGAACATATAAGAGAAGAGAAAAAAAACAACGCAAAGTTTATTTTTCACTCTTCTACAAGGGCTACATCTAGTTCCTTTTAGTCAAAGGATTCATTCCACTAAAGTCAAACTGACTTACAAACCAAGTATTCTTAAAACCTCTTCAAGTTATACAATACTTGTAATTTACTTGATTATAAGCAACTCAAAATATTCTATAACACTTAATCTCTTTAGGCTATTACAAAAACTGAAAAAGTTTAACAAAAGGTAACTCACTAGGTGAGCATATAGCAATTACAAAAAAAATTTAACTTTGCTTAGCAAAGTAAATACAAAGATGAAAAGTAGAGATTTTTCACTAAAAGACCTTTTACAAAAAAATTTCTAAAACATCATCCAAAGAGCATTTGAAAGTTTCTATAAGCTTTTGAGTATTTACACTTCATCTTGTTTTTCTTTTCGTGTTCTTCTTGTTCAAACTCTTGCTTCTATATATGCATCTTCTTCATTTGAAAGAATATATAGGCATAGGGAAGAAAGACGTTTCTACATGGGTGGAGAGAGGTATCTTTTGCATTAAATATCAAATATAAACTTTTGCAAAGTTGTAGAGCTTTTGGCTTCTTCTGTGGATAGAGAAAAGGTATGAAAAAGAAAAAAAAAATTCTTTTCCTTAACCATACTACATTTGATTGATAAGAGACATTCATTTTGTTTGTTTCTCTATCTGTTTGTTTGATAAGAGATGTTACTAATATGAATCGCCTAAGTCTTAGATTCACTTGATAGGTTTACGCTAATCCTTGATCTCACACTTAACACAATTGTTATTGCTACGAAAATACAAATAAGATTATTGTTAATTTCATAGGAGATTCATAGAGAAACTTAAGATAAAAAAGAATTGAAAAGAAGAAAACAAATAAGATTCAAAAATGGTTTGTCACTGATTTCATGGAAACCAGATAAGAGAAAATGAGATTCACCATAAGTTTCATGGAGAACTTGATGAGAATTAAATGTTCTAATCTAAGAACAAGTTGAGAGAACCCTCTAAAATGTGTGCTACGAAAATGATCACAAATGAACCAAAGTTAGTTACAATTTAGTTATGATCAGGTTTATATACAGATCCTACATACAAAAAGGTGCAAAAATAAACTAACTGAAAAGGCCTTTAGGCCTTGGAAAAAATGCAGTAAAAAAACTAGCTTCAAGCACGCTAATCAAGAGTGCATCCAAAGGCAGGTGTGTCCAAAGGTCTAGGTGTCATCCAAAGGACCTAAGAATCGTCCAAACAACCCATCGCCCAAAGACTTCAAACACTGTCCAAGGAGCCTGTCGTCCAAAGACTCTGGATACTGTCCAAAGACTCCAAATGCGTTCAAAGGACCAAGGCAAGGTTTATAATACAAAGTAAACAAACTAAAGAAGCTAAGATAAAGGTCCTACAAACTATCAAGGAGGCGAACTTCCTCCTCAAGCCTCTTTAAGCTCTACTAATCATGAGTACTTGAAAGGCTTTTGGTCTCCAAATGCTTAGTATCCTTTCCATGCTCTTGAAGCCTTCCCAAATTCATATTAGACTCTCCTTGTTGAAAAGAATTTGTCCTCAAATTTAACACTTGAGTGCCTATAACATTGAAAGACAAGGATGAGTTATATATCATGAATAGTAGAATGAAAACTTACCCATAAGGAGACTAACTCCGTCTTCCTCCTAGATCAAAGATATGAATGGAGGTTCCACCAATGACCATACAAATGTACCTACAAACAAGGTAACTAAGGTACATATTACGCATAGTATACTTCAATGGACGATCATACAAATAATCATGCAATGGACTCCAACTATTGGAATCGTCCATAACCATCGTCCAATGACTTTGACGAAGTCTCTTAGTTACAAACTGAGACCTTGTGTTTTGGGTTTCAAGAAGAATCCAAGCATCACATCCACGGATACAATGCTTATTGTCCTCACCATAGCCATACATGTTCACGACATTAAACACCCACAATGAATTTTCCAAATTAATGCTTTTACTTAATGGTTTATATATAGAACTCTTAGGCACTTCAATTAAATAATGTTCCATTTCATTATGGATGCCACTTCAGCAATTTCAATTGCAGGCAGTTATATGATGAAACTTTTTCTCTTGGCCACACAAGGTCCTATCATGCCTATTCACATGCAAATGAGGTTCACAATTATTTGAAGAAATCTCGTACATCCTTATTAGATCATGTCCTTCCAATTACAAAATTCCTCCCATTTGCTTGTGACAACAGGGGCTAGCCAAAAGCTCAAGGAGTTCATTTTGGTTATGGACTACCATCTTGTGTCCAAAGCATGAAAATGCGTCTATTTGAACATACAACAGCTTAGTACTATCATAATTACAACATGCAAGCACGCAAGTAATGAATAGTTCAATCAAACTAGCTACACCATGTAGAATTAACTTATATCACCCATATGCATGCATCAACATCCCACATAATCTATAAGAGTGAACAGTAACATGCAAAGACTTAGAATAAACATTAGACGATATGTCATATGCACAATACATAAGATTTGTAGGAACAAGTGGCAAGACATTCTAAAGAGGTATAAATGCTTTTGGACAATGAAACTTAGAAGCATCATGAGCATGTGTATCACTTCCCAATACTTTCACAGCTTGTATCGGACATACAAGTAGATAAGGCTTATAATGCATATTAGAATAAAAAGAAGTTAGTAACCAAGGATCTTCCTCAGTAACAAAACACTTTTAATTCCTCTCACTCCTAAACATACAATGCCTTTATTCTTTTCTGTTTTATTTTTCTTTAGGATGCTTAATCATGTCACTTACTTTTTTGCATGTTTTTCTTTTGGACTCTTAGTCACACCACTCTTTTTCTTATTCTTTTCTCTATTTCTCTTTGTTTCTTTGCTTTGAACCCCTTGACCTTCTCTTTTTCTCTTTGTTCTTTTTGTTCTTTTTCCCTATTTATTTTCACTTCCAGTTGATCTTCACTCACCTCTCTCAAAGACAAAGGTTTGAAGGTCAACTTTTATTCCATATGTACAAATGAAAATCTGTTGGTGACCCCATCATGGATCACTTGTCTATCAAACTACCATGGCCTACCTAAGAGGATGTGAGTAGCATCCATGGATACCACATCATATAGGATCTTATCACTATATTTTCCTAAGGTAGAAGTCAATGACACCTGTTTATCCACTATCATCTCACCCTTTTTACTAAACCATTGTAGCTTGTAAGGTTTTAAGTGCACTAAGGTAGGGAGGTTTAACTTCTCTACTAGCCTTAAGCTATCTACATTAACATAGCTACCACCATCAATAATTATGGAGTAAAGGTTTCTCTCGACCTAGCACCTAGAATGGAGTATGTTCTCCCTTTAGGAGTCACTGTCCTTATCCACCTAGGCGCTCAACAACCTTCTCACTATGAAGAAGTCACCTTTATCAGGCAAGTAGACACTTGAAGACTCACCTTCACTATTAGACAATGACCTTCCCATAAATTATCACTTTCCACATTCCCATCTTCCCTCATAAGCATGTTCCTTTTGTTGGGGGCATTGGGAGGAAATGTGCCATTTTTTCAAGCACTTATAGATTTGATGCTATTGTTTTTGGACGAAGAACCAAGGTTTAGTAGTGCATGTTCTTCCCGTCGGCCTCGCGGTAGGGAACTCCCCTTGGTCATTCTTCTCTCTTTCCTTCCCTCTCTAGCTACCAAAATCGTTAGGGTGTCTTCTTTAAGGTTAGATGCCTCTTCTATTGAGATTCAACTCGAGGTTCCTGGTGCACTAGATCGTCCAAAGAGATATAGTGATATAATTCCACACATCTTATATCTATTTGTTCATACCATGTAAGAATCGAGTCATAGTGGCTTCATTGGACTCTAGCATATTTGCTCGCTGCAACACAACTTCCATGTCTTTATAATATTCTTTTACGCTTTTGGACCCTTGGTACATTCTCCATAATTTGTTGTATAGGTCTTGAGCATATGAAGTAAACACAAATCTCAACCTCATCTCCCTTTTAAGATCTAGCCATGTGTGTATATGCCTTCTCCTACCTTCTCCAACTTCTCTACTGTATTGGTTCCACCATACCAGAGCATATCCATTAAATTCATAGGTGACCATCCTTACCTTCACGTATTCATCATAATTAAAACACTTCAATACTTGGTCCACCTTCATCTCCCATTCCAAATATGATTCTACATTTCCATCCCTAACAAACGGTGGAATCTTACACTTAGGTGCGTCCAAAGGAGCTCTCCTAGGATCTTCCTCATACCTTCTTTTTCTACGAGGTTCTTCTTCATGCCTCCTTTCTCTTTGGAGCTCTTCTTCGTACCTCTTCTCTCTCCTAGGTTCCTTCCTTTCATGCCTGATTTCCCTTCACGACCTCTCAATTCTTTCACTACGATGTGACCTTTAAGACCTGTTGGATGGGCTTTTTGGACCCCCACTTCTACTTCCATCACATTCATGCATGGAGGCAATTGTCTTCCCTTTGCGCCTGCTAAGGGCCTCTACCTTGGCATTAACACTCGTCATGTCTATTCTCATGAATTCTAGGCCTTTTGCCAGTTTCTCCATTTTCTCCTCCAACCTTATCATTTGTCTCATCATCCTTTGGGTTTTAGGCGAATAACTACTTATGTCATCACTACTATCAACCATTCTTTCCTCCTTTTCATCAATACACCTATACTTATGTCATCACTACTATCAACCATTCTTACCACTCCTAAATGTATACTCTATACATTTGTGTATTCATTCTTAGGGTTTTTTTATGATATGATTTATTGCCTTTTACCACTTTAATCTCAATTGCGTCTTGAAATGGAACCTAGATTCTACTGACCAAGTTCTTAGATGCTAATGAAAGTCATTGAATCTCACTAACTCTTAAGAATTTAAAGAAATGATAACTTTATGATAAAAATAAAGAAGCCAAACAAAGACAAGCAATAAAAGTACAAGAAATGAAAGCTTACTCAAATATGATTCCCACAAGACAACATGAAGACTCTACCAGACTAAATGAAACTAAAGAGAGATTAAAAACACATAGAAAATTGATAAAATGACACTTAACTAATCACAATTAGAAAATAACAGAAAAAAGTGACACATGGATTGCCTTTAGATCTTCAACAAACTTTTTGATACACTTTTATTTTTATACTTCTCTTTTTCTTTATTCTATTCGAGTGGCTAGTGCTCTGTTTTCGTTGCATTGATTTTATCCATGGATCATACATCGGTTTCACTTAATGCATTTCCAATTTTTTTCGATCCACATTTATTGGACAATCACCATGACTTTTCACAAACTTCAATCAATTTTACGTAATAGGATTCATCAAACCAAAACGAGAATAAATTCATAAAACTCTATTTTTTACTTTTCATCGAGATTAAACCAATAAAAACAACAATTAAACTAAAGAATTGATTTACAATAGCTAAGTGAAAAATACCTTAACTGAAAATTTCAAAATGAATAGATAGTTGAAGCAAGATTATGTATCCAGAATTTATACCCTCGTAGAATAGGAACCCAACAACTATTAAGCGAGTCTTTATGCAGTTGCAATGGACATTTAAACATTTTCATTATTTTTACAGTAGGCAAAAACAGCCAAAATTTGTATACTCAGAAAGTAGCACAAAACCATTGAAGAAAAGAGAAGAAAATAAGAAAGAATTATGATCATTTTAATTATAGTACTTCTTTGATTTGAATTCCGTAAAAAATTGTCGACTCGTTTCTGAAAGTTCTACAGGAAAAGAAAAATCATTATGCCCTTTCTTCAGGCAGAATAACCTTTTTCCAATTTTCAAGTAATTTAATTTTAATATTTTTTTAATAAAGAAAAATCAATTTATATTTCTGTATGATACAATAATCAATCAAATCATGTCCTTGCATATCGTTAGTTTTAATTAAAGTATTTTATAATTATAACTAACTTTAAATTAACATATAATCATATATCTTTCTAAAAAGCAAATTAACACGTATCTTTATTTTCAATTTTATACACTTGGGGAAGACATATATATGTTACTAAACTCAAGGCAAGAAATAATATAAGATTGACCAAAAAGAATCTTACTATTTTAAATAATCACGTTACAAAAGTAAAATATTTACTGACTATATTGATAATTATTTTTTGTTAAAAAATCTAGAATCTTCTCTCTTAATCACATATCTTTTCTTCACAATACTCAAATTAAGAAATTCAAACCTAAAAAATCTCAATATTTTGCAAGCAATCATAGTAAACTCAGTATCAGCAATAAAGAAAGTGCAGTAAAACATTGGGAGCAATCCTGGTACGTGAGAATGAAACTTTTGTGACAGTCCATTATACCTTGAATCAGAAATGCGTGACGTATTTCTAATTCCATAAAACCAACAAGTACATTGATTACCGGGATAAATATATAGTCTAGTCTCTAATTTCATAAAGTTGTTAACCTGTGATCTCCTGAATGAGGGATACTAGGTTACTGTAAGATGATCCATTCTCCATCAAAGCCCCGATACACTTGTGACTCATCTCTTTCACCTTTCTTCGTATCTCATCACTACCCTTAATGAGCGACCTCACACCATTCTCCACTTCTTCCGCCCGCACAAGATCCCCACCCACCCTATAATCCACCCTAATCTCCAATGCCAATCCCAGTTCCCTAACCATCTGAAACGCGTTCATTTGTTGCTCCGCGTACACCGGCCACGTGGCAACCGGCACACCATGCCACAAACTTTCTAATATCGAGTTCCAACCACAATGCGACACGAACCCCCCTACAGCACCATGGGCCAGCACCTTCACTTGTGGGACCCATCCGCACACCAAACCCAACTCAGCCGTTCGTTCCAAAAATCCATCTGGTAACACGTCCCCGTGATTTGCGAAATCTCTCGGATCTTCTAATTGGGCCTTTGGAGGCTCCCGCAAAGCCCACAAGAACCTAACCCCGGCCCGTTCGAGCCCAATCGCAATCTGCTCCACCTGGTTTGCCTTCATGCTTCCCATGCTCCCGAAGCAGAGAAATACCACGGAAGACACAGGCTGCTGATCCAGCCACTCAATGATTCGCTTGTAATGGGCCGGGTTGGGATCCCATTGGGCTGATCCAACAAGGTCAAGAACCGGCCCGATTGGATAAACGCGTGGCAACTGCGAATCGTTGTAGAGTGATTGAAGCGCGTGAGGTTCAAGCTCCTGCATCGTATTTACGACGATGCCCTTCATTTCCCTGTACCTTCCCGCATGGTAAGAGAGCCAGGAGGACCCGTCATTTGCGGCCAACACGAGGTTGGGCAAAACGGATCGGGGCAAGGGGTTATTGAAACCCGGAACCGCGAACTCCGATTCCGAGTCAACTCGGGGGAGGTGGAGCGTGAAGCCGAGAAAGCTCGCCGGCGACGCGAAGAAGAGGTAGCAAGGGACGGCGAGCTCGGCAGCGACGTCGATGAGGGTGGTGCAGAACATGTCGACAAACACGGCAGCGAGTCGAACCGAGTCGGAGTTTGACTCGGTTGGGATGAGGCTGAGGAGTGCTTGTTTGACGTGGTGTTTGTGATTCTGTATGTGGAGGGAGAGAAATGCGATGGATGATTGGTACTGATCGGGTGCGGGTGGGTCCACCGTAGGGAGGTGGAGGAGTCGGAGGTTAGTGGATGAGGAGGCACGGGCCTGGACATAGGTGTTGACAAGAGGTCGTTGTGGCATGCAAATGGTGAGAACGGTTGCAGAGAATCGAGGATCGTGTTTGGTTAGGAGGTTGGCAAATTCCACGAGTGGAACAAGGTTGCCCAGGGCTGGGGTAGCGAAGAAAACCACTTCAAACCTAGTCATGACGACGAAGCTGTGAATGATTGATTTTGAGATGAATACTATAATATAATACAAAATATTGACCGTTGTGACCCACTTTTTTAAAAACAAATATGAAAGTACTCTCTGAAACATTTCTGTAGCATCAATTTCATTTCATAGTTGATTGGGCAGTCAAACTAATGATTTTATTTTGGAGTTGCACTTAATGTGGACTGAAAAAGCAAATTAAAAAATTGTCATATGTATCTAGTTAATAACAATCGCTACTCCAGGAAAATGCCGGTACAGTTTGCAAAAGTATTTTTTATTTTTAAAAAATACTGCTTGTAGCGACTTTACTCTGCAATTTTTTTTTTATTTTTTCGGGAAAAACTATGGCTGGTACCGTTTTAAAAAGATACTAGTAATGAGTTCAGTTTACAAAAACTTACTTTTTATTTTTTCGAAAAAAGGTACGGCTAGCAGCGACTCTTTGTTTTTGCAAGTGTATACCTTTTGCGGAGTGGGCATGGCTATTTTGCAAACTATATTTTTTTTTTTTAGAATTAGCTGTTAAACCAACAACTGTTAGATTTCTAGAAAATTTAGGAATATAATTTGAAAGAAGAGATTAAATACATAGATAAAGAAGAGATGGTGATTTTTCTGACTATTTTCTTGAAATTAAATAAGAAAGAATGAAATTTGTCATAATTTTATTGAAAATTTAATGAGAATAAAATTTTTGTTTAAGAATAGGATAAAAAAAAAGTCTCTCAAAATGTAATATATAAATTTATTTAATAAAAAAGTGATTAAGTTAATTATAAAATGAATTTATATAAATTTGTGTTAATTATGATTAAGAAGTTTAATCTAATCCTAAACTAACCTAAAAGGTGTAATAACTTTAGCTAAAAATTTAGTTAAGAAAAACTTTGTTTTATGACAATTTTAGTCACTAGTGGACGAAAATGAGTTGTTTAGTTTCTAATAAAATTTATTACAAGTAAATATCAGTTAGACATAGTGATTCTAAGATTAAAAACAAGTTTATAAATAACTATAATTACACTTAAAAAAATTATATAAAATAGAGTTACTATTGGACTCTTAACCCTTAATACCCATTATGCATTTATCCTTTAAGTTTTTTTTTTTTTTCTAATAATTAGACCTTCAAGCTTGAAACCTTTTATGTTAAATATAACATTACCCCTCCATATACATATCTTTATATCTTTAGTAATATGACATTTTTTTAATTTACTTATTTTATCTATGCGGCATATCACATTAAACGATAATATGACGGTTAGTTGAATAACATGATAAAAAATATTATTCTCACAAGCAAATTTAACATCACACACTACCTAGATTTGTAGTAAAAAATTTATTAAAATATTATATTTTTGTTGCCATAGATTAGAACTCGATAATTTAACTATGGTGTAATCAACGGTTAAATAAAACTCATGTGAATAAAATATTTCAAACGTGATTTAGTTAATTTATTTCTAAAACTGACCTACAATAATTAATCAATCATACAACACAATACAAATAATATAATATAATATTCATTTTAAATTTAGACAGACTTGAGGAGAGAAAATAAAAATTATAAAGAATATAACATTAGGGTTAGGGGATGAACGATATTATTGATGCATTGGTTCACGCTATTGATTACAAGGGTTGATTAATTAGTGATGACGAATTTTACAACAAATAAGAATTGAGGGGATTGTGTAACTTCAATTCATTTAGAGTAAACTTGCAGTCGTTCACCACCAATGCAAGAGAACAGAATCAAGGTTGTTTGAAGAATAATGTAGCAGGACAATATATATAAAATTAAGTGAAATAAATTCTAATACAATCACTTCAAGTATAAATTCTAGCACCGAGTTGGTTTATTCAAGTTTTGAAGTGCGTCTTGAAAAAAAAATTCAACCAAAAACTTTATCAAAACATTTATATTTCTAGCTGTATCGGTCGGGATCAAACGGCCGGTCGAGAGGAAGTCGACAATGACCATGTGACGGCCAGCCAGATGGTTGGTGTGCGTAATCGACTAACTACTCCCTCTCAGCTGTCAACTCTGAAGGTTTACGATGGTCAATCATGAGAGTCAGAGTAAGGAAGATATGTCAGGAACTTGTGTCTACGAAAACTCAGGTCGAAGTTTTAATCCTATCCTTACCAAACGTCACCTGCTCCACGTCATGAAAAACCTCACCACAAAACGACAAAGGTTCCCTTTAGAATAAATAGGAGAGAAAAAAAAAAGAAAAGAAAAGGTTGTTGTTATTTTATGATAAACTTGATACAGGAGTACTTTCAAACAAGAACACTAGCTTAAATTTTTAATAATCCATAAAATATTATATTCAACAAAAGAAAAGGCCTAATCTCGCGGGTTAATCCAATCCTTCATCATTTGATTGGCAGCTTATTATAGTTTTGAATTACATCTTGTAAAAAAAAATCAATAAAAAAATTTATCATAATGTTTATATATTTAGCACTTGATGATAGATTATGCAAATTAGATAGAATGGTAAATGGTTGAATATTTTACTCAACACAGCTTATTTTTAATTCGTTTTAACGAATTAAGTGGATTGATCCATAAGTTAAACCTATTTTTTTTATCAATAACTTTAGTTGTGCTTGAAAAAAAATTATTTATATTTTATTTGCTTTTATTTCATCAGAATAACTTATGATATATTTATAAGTTATTTGCAGCTTATTGAAAAACATTACATCTCACTCACGAGGTATAAATTTTTTTATGAAGACAACCAAAATATTAAGAATTTGTGTAAGGCTGTAAATCTCAATTTAAGATTTACTTATGAGACTAACCTTGAGAGATAAGAATAAAAAAAAATTTTCCAAATCATAAAACTAAAATTGAGATATCCAATTTTCAAAATATTATATAATGAAAAACTTATTTTTTTTGAAAAAGTTAAGTCGCAATAATTAATTATCTGCAGTCGCAATAAATAATTATCTGCAGTGAGATTTATGCTTATAACCAATTATTTTTGTGGAAAATCAATTATTTGCGGTGAAAAACTCGCTTATAATTGATTATGCTGTGTAATAATTGATTTTTGACAAGTTAGTGCGAAAATGCAAAATTTGAATTTAAGAAATTTATATCTTTTATACTTATATCCAAATCAATTGATCATTAATTGAGGAATTTTAAAATTAATTTTAGGATTTCATATTTTCTGATTTTCTTAATTAAAATCCTATTATAAAGGACACGTCACTAAGTAGGTACGAGAGAATTAGATTAATATTATATTTTATGGTGTATTTATAAATCAGATTGTGTGAGTAATGTATTTTAATTTGTGATATCTTTATTTTTAGAGTGATACACAATTTTTGTTTTCTTATTGTGAGAAAATGTGTCATCCTATTTGTATTTTTAGGGATAAAGTTTCCTAGGTGGTTTTAGGTGTATGATCTCTAGATGGTTTAAGGTGTGTGATTCATGTAGTTTTTTTTAGAGTGTGTGATTTCTAAGAATGTAAGCGACCCATGTCGAGTTGAGTTTAATATAATTTAAAACCCAACTCATCGAGTTGAGTTTAATATAATTTAAAACCCAACTCAACTAAACGTAGATGGGTTGGGTTTGGGTCGTTGCTTTTTGTAAAGCAATCTAACTTAACCCAACTTGACCTTAATTGGGTTGGATGTTTAGGTCAATTGAATAAAATAAAATATACTTAAAATTTTGAAAAATAAAAAAATTAGAAAAATACAATGTCTAATTAATTCAACTTATTCAAAATTAAGACATTTAAATATGCAAAAGTTAACTAAACAATGATAATGTATAATCATACTACAATCAAAATGACATTGTATACTTTGGAAGAAGTTTATAGTGACTAACAAATATATTACTTCAACTTAAGCACGGTCAAAAATTAATTATGTTATCAAAGGTTCTAACACATGTTTAAACTAAAATATAAGTCCAACTATCCAAATCTAACACTACCAACTAATAATTATAATTTTATTAATAATACTACAAAATGATAGGATTAAGTTGTGTTGATCAAGTTTGATACTTACTAACATGACTCTTAACTCAATTATAATTGAGTTTGTCAAAATGAATTTAAACCAACCAGATAACTAACTCAACCCGCTGAATAGGTTGAGTTGATTAGGTTTGCAAGTCAATTGTAACTCACTTATACTCCTAATGGTTTATAGGGTAGATTGGAGTGATCTAGAGTGAGCCATTCCAGGATGGGTTTTCAAGATAGGTTAGGTTTTCTTGAGTATAAAACATATAATATTGTAATATTATAATCTGATACTAGAGAAATTATCAAATGTGAGTTGGGGACTATATGTAAGTGACAATTAAGGTGATTAAACCAGTAGAAATCTTTATTGTACTATTTTCTATCCCTAAGCTTTTATATTTCAATATTTTTATTTATTTCATTGTATTTGCTTTTAACTGAGATTTTGTCACACCCAACCACATTAACTAAACTAAGCGACTATTTTATAGCATAATATTATTTATTAATTAATAGTAATTGAACTTAAGTATTATATTTATGGAATTTAGTGAAATAATTTTTTATCTACTTGATTATAAATATTGTTTCCTTATTAAAGAAAGAGATATGATACACATACAACAATTTGTATAATATCATTTTATGTGTCTATCTCATAATTTATTACATCATACACTTCCCTCACTTTTTCTCTCTTTCTCTATTTTGTAGAATTTATTATATGAATTGTTGTACGAATATTTTTTTTAAAGAAAATAGTTCATAATTGAACTTCATTATACCACTACAAAACTAAAATAACATTAATCATGAGGAAACATCACAAACACACATAAGAAAGTAGGTCATCTAACATTAAAAAGCATCATAAAATCATACAGAAGTCATAATATATACAACCCATATAAAAATAAGGGTTTTTTTTGTTCTATCATTTTCTCTTTTCAAAGAAAATAAAAAATAAGATAAAAAATGCAGTTCAAATTTGTTATTTTAAAGAAAATGTTTTTCAAAATGGGTGTAAATTAGAAAACAAAAGATTGTTGTTTTTTGTGTTTTCCATAAACACACATTGTGGTATTAGGTGAGTACAAAAATCTTCAACCGATTACAAAAAATCTTCTACTACTTTTTAGAGAAATTACAAAAAATCTTCTACTACTTTTTAGAGAAATTACAAAAAATCTTCTAGCTACCACCTTTCTGAAGCCATTCTAAGAAATTAAAATTAAAAATTTATACTAAACATGTTTTTCAAATCTTAAAAACAGAAAATGAAAACTATATTTAAAAATAAAAATAAGAAATGAAAATAGAAAATATTTCTTGAAACTAAGCAACCTCTAAGTTTTTCAAAAACGAAATTCTTGCTAAGTTAACATCAAAAGTATATATACATACAAAACTTGTAGATACTACTCATCTATAGATAACACATTTAGAATGAGCATTAAAGGAAATCTTTAGCATGTGTCTTTTTTCTACTTAATAACTTCTCTAGTACTCTTATATAAGGCTTCTCCAATACACATATATTTATGGGATGCTTATACAATTGACACTTTCTGATTTCTACTTTATTGTTATATTTTTAGATTGATGACTTTTTTTTATTGGAAACAACTCTCTCTCTTATCTCTTTGTCCAACTTAGAAAAATTAGAAATTTATAAATTGTTAGGAGTCGTCCAAAGGTGAGTGTATCCGAAGAACCTAGGTACCATCCAAAGGTGGGTTGTCCAAAAACTTCATATGCGTCCAAAGAACCCAAATGTCATCCAAAGGACCCAAGTGTCTTCCAAAAACTCCATGTGTGTCCAAAGACATCAAAGGCTCCAGAGGCTAGATGCGTCCAAAGGAGCTTTTAAAGGGAATTTTTAGCACATGTTTTTTTTCTACTTAATAACTTCTCCAGTACTCTTTTTTAAGGCTTCTCCAATACTCTTCTACTTATGGGACACTTATACAACTTATACTCTTCTACATCACTTCAACACAACTTTCTATTTTATATTAACTTTCTTGGCTGTTGTGAACTACATTGTAATGATGAATTTTGAAGATTACACTTCCTTTCATTGTTGATTTCTTTATATAAATGCTTAACATTGTAAGCATTCAATTGGTTGGAATTTTACAAAGGTTAATTTTATTATGTGCTTATTTTCTTCCTCAAATGTCATCTAAGATACATGATTTCGTTGTTGTCATAACTCTTGCCAAGAAGTCATGGAATATTGTTGCTAGGATAGTTAGAATATGGTTTGTTGTTGATATAAATAGAAACTCCATCCCTTTTCAATGGAGATGGTGCTTGTGAATGATAAGGTATGATCATTAAATTTTTATTTAACTTCTCTCAATTTACTATTTATTTTACATGGTTCTAACAAGTTAATATATTATTTCAGGGAGATAGGATTCATGTCTCCATCAGAAAGACACTTATTTACAAGTTTGAAAAGGATTTGAAAGAGGGTTTTGTCTATTCAATTGCTTTTTTTGGTGTTGCTTCAAATGTGGGAAATTTCATAACTACTAAACACTAATACAAACTACATTTCCAATTTTCTACCAAGGTTGTAATACAAGGGGATAGTTGTGTTACTTTATAATTTACATTTATTAGTTATTAATTTTGTTTTTATTTTCTTTTCTGTTGATATTGAAATTTTGATCAGTCTTATATGTTAGTTAATGTTTGTTCTACCTCTGGATACAATTAATCTAGGATATTTTATGTTTAAATTGTCCTTTATATATTTAGTGGCCTATTATCAGGTTCAGTCTTTGATATTAAATATTTTTATTATTGTTTATTTAGTCTTTGAATACCATTTTTATAAGGTATTGTTTAGTCTCTGGATATGAGTTATCTTTGTGGTTTTGTACCTCTTATGTTGTTGAGATATTTTATTTTAGAAGAATCTCATTTTTAGTTAATATTCCCCTTTGTCCATTATAAGAGTAAAATATCAATAAAAGATAGAGTAGTAGAGAAGTACCATGCTAAAAAGAATAATAAAGTATTTTAGAAGTCTAGTTGGTTATAACTTTCTCATATACAGATCTAGAAAAATATATTAACTCCATAAAATGACACAAGAAATTAGAATTAATACAAAATAGTTACTACTCACATTGAGATTAACATAAGTAACATAAACTCAACTTGATACATATACATCTAATAATGACATTTAACATTTTAGATTGAATAAATGAAAAGAATTCAAATTCATTAAGATGTACACTAGGAGTCGTCCAAAAATGTCTAACTGTCATCTCAAAGCATGTCGTCCAAAGACTCCATATGCATCCAAAGGACACGTCGTTTAAAAAACCCAAGTGTCGTCCAGATGTAAGGGTCAATACTTAGAATAACTTTTTATTTGTTTGATAATCACATAAAGCAGTAGAGATTTTAGCCATTTGCCTCAATCTCAAACTTCCTTCTTGCATACATGCTCCTTCGAACACACATATCAGAATAATAAGAGGTAAAAGTTGATTGGTAACTAATAGTGTTTTAAATTAGTCGTTATTTAAACTATCAAAATACTAGATTTCCTATGTTTTGGGTAGCATAGGGGCAACGTAGGTCGAATCTCTTAAGGACATGTGATTCTAGTGTGATCTAGTGTAAAAGGCTGAAAAGGTGCAGATTTGGGAGTCTAGAATGCGGATGCAACTAAGCTAAGTAAATTGGGGGATTTTGCATTGTAAAGTAAAGTGAAGAAAGTAAAGGAATACCTATGAAAGTAAAGGCAAAGCCATATTTACTGCAATTAACATAACAAAACAGAAATGAAAAGATAGTTATCGTATCACTTCAATAGTTATGCAATTAAATGGTTTCTAATTCCGGTTCCTACTATGTATATACTTTCTCACCAACCTATGTCTTAAGATGATTGCCTAACATTTGCCCACTAAGGGCTTGCTGATAGTACACATTTTATACCCCTTAATAGGTCTTAAATGTGTAAAATAGAATATAAATAATAGTTAAGAATCATGTGTTAGCTAAGATTTAGATTTCCAAGGTTGAACTAAGGAAAATACAAATCTAGGCTAAAAGTTTATGATATTAACTAACAAAGAACAAGTCTTGTTTTGCAGGTTAGAAGAGAGACTAGAGAAGTTAATTTGACTAGGAAGTCGTCTCGGCCAGGCAGAGCCGACTCTATAGGACCGATTCCGTGACCAACCTCAAAGCAGACCTGACTCCCATCCGAACCGGATCCAATCCCGGCATCCGAAGGTCGACTCCACTAAAGCAAGATTCAAGCACATGTGGAATGTAATTAAGCACATGGGAGTTAGGAGAGTAGTTAGGGATTGTTATTTCTGGTATTTCTGTTAGGTCAAATAGTTAAATTTGTTATTTCAATTAAAACAGTTATAAAATTAGTTAGTAATGCATGTGTAAGTAAAGCTGCATGTCAACGTTCATTGGTTAGCAAGCGAACCACATACACACTTAGCCTATCACGTACACACTCCGTTCCCAATCCTAAGTTCACTTTCTTCCTCTTTATTCCACGGTGCTTCAAGTAGTGTCCAATCAATCGAATGGGTGCAGGACCTGTGTTTGGGTAGCAGCCAATTGCTAAAAAGAGACTATCAAGGCGCACTAACACACTGCTTAGTGATTCAACCCCTCAGTACCTGGCAATCAAAGGTGGATCCACACACCATCAAGAACTTTGCTTTTCTTTGTATCATTTTCCAGTTTAATCAATGAATGATTGAAATTCTATTTGATCTATGTTTTGATTTCTGATAGCATAATCTTTTCCTTGATTAATCACGAGTATAGTAAAGATTAGAACACATTAGTTTAGGGGCTGATCGGAACCACTCTAACAACAAAATAGATAATCGCTAGATAATCTACATCAATCAAGTGCATATTCCCTACCAAACTTGAGTCAGCGATTGTTTATGTCCTCAGTTAGCATGGGAATAATGTTCAACGATCATCGTAGGTAATGAGATTGGTGAGGAATCAGTGGCATAATAAGAATTATAATTAAAATTAGTAAGTGGTAAACCAAGATACCGATCAGATAAATATGTTATAGGAGTCTTAATAATATAAGTAACCTTAGTAATAATAGATAGTTTAATCTTTGCATTCTTTAAACACTCTAGGTAATCTTTACAATTCTCAAAATTTACTTTTCCTATTTAAACCCCCATTTACATTTCTTGCAAGAGTTCACATCCTACATAACCAATTTTGTAATCTTTACAAATCTTGCACCTTAGAAATATAGGAACCAAAAAGTGTCCTTAAGAAGAATGACCTAGGTTGACCCTGTTCTACTTTAGGTTAGGAAATCTAGTATTTTGATAGGAGAAGTGACGAACAACTCAATGCTTATCAAATTGGCGTCGTTGTCGGGGACACACATTCAGTGTTCCTAAGTGTGCCGAGTCTAATAAAGAATCGAACCTAAGTCAATAGATGTTTGTCCTTAGGTAGATTGAGTTGTTTTGTTTTTTTTATTGATTTAATCCTGATTTTATACTAACTATGAGTCTTTTCTATTTTTGCTTGAAAAATCTATTTTTCTGTCTTTTTGCATGATAAGGTTTTTGCTGAGTGACTATAAGTCAATTCAGTTGTTATTACTGAGTTTGTTTTTGTAATAACTGCCTTATCTGTTTTGATTTCTTTAGTATCGATAGTTTTCTTTTTATTACTAAGCCAAGTTGTTTTCTGTTATTTTGTGTTGAGTCTGTTTTCTGTTGTAATTTCAGAGTCTATTGTATTGTTGTCAGTCTGTATTTTACTATTTTTGGTCAAAAAAATAGAGTCGAATTGTTGTTTTTATGCATGTTGGGTCTGTGTTGTTGCTAAGTCCAGGTCTGTTTGGATGCGTATTATGATATTCTCTTTTTGTTATAATAATTTCTATATATGCCGAGATTGTCTAGACTAGATTTTGCATGTGCTAGTATCCGTTTGTGTAAAGTCAGTTTGGGTCGAGTTTGTAATTGCATGTTTAGCTAAGTCCAAGTCTATCACATTTTGTGCACCCAACATTTTGAGTTCCCATTTTGCTATAATTTTGTTCAAGTAATTTCTGTGTGAATTTCGTTGATTGTATGTTGTAGATAATTTTCTTGTAATAAAGCCTTTTGTATTTTTGCTATTCGTTGCATGATTTTTCTTGAAAATTTTGCATTTTCTTTCTGCATACATTGATATCATCTAATATTCTCCATCTATATGTCTTCTTGCATAATTATCATTTTAGTCGTTTAGGCAAAATTCTACATAATCTTTATCTGTAAATCAATAATCAACTTCTGCATGTATTTCGGTATTGTAGGGTGATTAAGTTTTCAGTGAAAATTTGATGTTTTTCCTTGTTTTATGCATGTGACTTGTTTGCATTTTAACTGCACATAGTCATTGTATGTTAGATAGTATCATGAATGACTAGGAAAAGGAGTTCCAGTAGTTTGCATCCATTTAATCCTGAGATAGAAAAGACTTTGATCAGGATCAGAAAATCCAAAAACATGCATGTAGGACATGGTAGTGGTAGGTTTTGCTTTATATCTTAGACTGACAATTTTGAAATCAAGCTTGATTTTTCAGATAATCCATTGTACGAGCCGAACCCAATGGAAAACAATAACAGGACTTTGAAGGAGCTAGTGATGCCAGATGTGTTGTTCCAGCCATGGTGCATCCAGTATCCGTAGTTGGAGGCGGCCCAATCATATGAATTGAAGTTTGGACTCATACACTTGTTACCCAAATTTCCCAATCTTACAGGTAAGGATCCACACAAACATTTGAAGGAGTTCCACATGGTTTGCTCTACGATGAGACCGTATGGGATACTAGAGGACTATATAAAGATGAAGGTGTTTCCGTTTCTCCTCGATTTTGAGCAGCAGCAAAAGATTGGCTATATTTGCAGCCAGTTCTATTCAACACATGGGGAGATATGAAGCGAATGTTCCTTGAGAAGTTCTTCCTTGTGTCCAGGACAGCGACCTCCGAAAGGAGATTTACGGAATCCGTTAACACTCGAGGGAAACTTTGCATGAGTACTAGGAGAGATTTAATAAGTTGTGTGCCACATGTACGGACCACCAGATCAGCGAATAACTACTATTGCAGTACTTCTATGAAGGGTTGCTGATGATGGACCAAAAAAGAGTTGATGCAGCAAGTGGGGGAGCCTTGATAGATAAAACCCCAGCGACAGCAAGGAACCTAGTCTCAAACTTGGCAAAGCTATCCGAGACACCAAATACCTATGAGAGGTCGATCAATAGATCCCCTCCAAGCGAGATAATTAAAGATCCGACTGAGATAAGTTGGTCAAAGCTATCCGGGGCACCAAAGACCTGCAAGCGGTCGATCAGTAGATCCTCTCCAAGCGAGATCACTCAGAATCACACTAAGAGAACGATCAATTGATGTTTTTCCTTGTTTTATGCATGTGACTTGTTTGCATTTTAACTGCACATAGTCATTGTATGTTAGATAGTATCATGAATGACTAGGAAAAGGAGTTCCAGTAGTTTGCATCCATTTAATCCTGAGATAGAAAAGACTTTGATCAGGATCAGAAAATCCAAAAACATGCATGTAGGACATGGTAGTGGTAGGTTTTGCTTTATATCTTAGACTGACAATTTTGAAATCAAGCTTGATTTTTCAGATAATCCATTGTACGAGCCGAACCCAATGGAAAACAATAACAGGACTTTGAAGGAGCTAGTGATGCCAGATGTGTTGTTCCAGCCATGGTGCATCCAGTATCCGTAGTTGGAGGCGGCCCAATCATATGAATTGAAGTCTGGACTCATACACTTGTTACCCAAATTTCCCAATCTTACAGGTATGGATCCACACAAACATTTGAAGGAGTTCCACATGGTTTGCTCTACGATGAGACCGTATGGGATACTAGAGGACTATATAAAGATGAAGGTGTTTCCGTTCTCCCTCGACGGAGCAGCAAAAGATTGGCTATATTTGCAGCCAGTTCTATTCAACACATGGGGAGATATGAAGCGAATGTTCCTTGAGAAGTTCTTCCTTGTGTCCAGGACAGCGACCTCCGAAAGGAGATTTACGGAATCCGTTAACACTCGAGGGAAACTTTGCATGAGTACTAGGAGAGATTTAATAAGTTGTGTGCCACATGTACGGACCACCAGATCAGCGAATAACTACTATTGCAGTACTTCTATGAAGGGTTGCTGATGATGGACCAAAAAAGAGTTGATGCAGCAAGTGGGGGAGCCTTGATAGATAAAACCCCAGCGACAGCAAGGAACCTAGTCTCAAACTTGGCAAAGCTATCCGAGACACCAAATACCTATGAGAGGTCGATCAATAGATCCCTTCCAAGCGAGATAATTAAAGATCCGACTGAGATAAGTTGGTCAAAGCTATCCGGGGCACCAAAGACCTGCAAGCGGTCGATCAGTAGATCCTCTCCAAGCGAGATCACTCAGAATCACACTAAGAGAACGATCATCATCATAAAAAAAGGACAAGTCCAAGACCCGACCAGAAACCAAGTTATGAAGAGAAAAGGACAAGTCACAAAGAAAAGGGCGCTAAACCCAGCCGAAAGCCAAAACCTTAGAAAGAACTCCAAAGCACCAAGTCTTAAGGAGACTTGGCCAAAAATCGAGAGACCACCAAAGGACTAAAAACAAAAGCATTGGTCCTAACACTAAACGCGTAATGAAATCACACGGTCGTGAAACTCAAATCACATATAAGAAGCACTAACCCTAATCAAAAGCCAAAACCTCAGAAAGCACTCCAAAGCACCAAGTCTTAAGGAGACTCGGCCAAAAATCGAGAGACCGTCGAAGGACTAAAAAAAAAGTGTTGGTCCTAGCACTAAACGCATAATGAAATGAATAAAGCAAGGAAACAAACCACACTTGCGCAAAAAAGGGCCAAATCGTATTATCACATTAGTCATAAACCAAAGTATAAGCATTGTTCAGGAAGCCAAAAGAATAAACATGGTTGTAACATTAACAAAAAATATATAATGCAAAATTAACAGCTAGCAATATTATTTTTGACATAGGAAAAGTCAGGCGGTAGAATAAGGAGGAGACTCGGTGTCGACTTGAACTAGTTTGTCGTCCACTACCTCCTTGAATGGACCAGCCTTTGAAACGTCCACGTCCAGATGAAGGAAGGCCACTTGACTCAAAGCATTGGCAAACCCTCCTTCGAATTGCTCAACGATTGCGTGCCTACGCTCCTCCAAAAGGGCATCCTTCTCCTTCAACAAGCGATCCCGGGTTTCGACCTCTACCTTCAGTCGCACACCTCCTTAGTAGCAGACACCTTGGTCGCCATTAGCTCTTCCTTCTCCCTCTGCAAGGTCTCCACTTGAACATTCAAAGAGTCTCAAGAGTGCTCCAAGTCCTGTTGTGCCAGCATTAAGTCCTTTGTATGCACCACAGCTCGGTCAAGTTCACTTTGAAGATTGGTCGTGGCGTCCCGGTAGCTATTGATCTTTTGTTGAGCGTTAGCATACAATGCAGTTAGTTTTAGCAAGGCGTCGTGGGCCTATGGTTCTTCTCGGCTAGGGCTTGTTGTTGAGTCGCTAGGCCCCCTCCAGTTGAACAGCCTTAGATAAAGCAAGAGAATACCCAACGTACCGTTGAAAGACTTCGAGAGACCTCGATAGCCCCAACTCTTTAGCCTTCTCCTGGTCATGGAAGCAGTTGACAAACTTATCCACCACCTCACCAATTGGGTACCGAGGATGCTGGCCCAAGCATCATCAGTTGGGACCAAGCCAGGACTGAGCCCAACAAACCTAGCAGAATTGAAGTTCGCGGCACCTCTGGCACCACCTTCACCAACTGCCATCCTTTTGGAGGGCCGCTCTTGACTTTGTAAAACCCCCTCCTCAACCGCGAATTTCGTCTGCGAGTCACCAAAGCCTATGGTAGTAGGTGGAGGAGTAGAGTCCAAAACAACTACTGGAAGCGGTAGAGCACTCTCCTCAACCGGCCGCACAGCGGACAAAGGGGAAATCATAGCAATTGCTTCTCCCGTGACCGAAGTGATGGAGCGAGAAGAACACACCTTAAGGGCAACAATATCCTTAACAGAATAACCTGCATAAGAAGACACACAATTAGGGAACTGAAGCAAAAAAAAAAAAAAAAGGGGGCGGAGTGGGGGGGAGGGAAGACAGGAACGCCAATCACCTTTGTTGCTTATAAGTTTTGAATAGGAAAGGGTAGGCAGCTTGTTGAACTCTTCGAAAAATTTGTCTTCCCAATCCTCCAGGTTATCCTAGTCAAACGCAATCGAGATGGCTAGTTGATCAGTCTAATACAGGGGGAAGAGGGAATCCCCAGACACGTCGAAGAGTACGCTCAGCCCGGTGTAGCTGGCCGCCACCCAAAAGAAGTGTTCCCTAAAAATTTTGCAACTCCCTCGAAACAGCTTCATCAGTTTGCACCGAGGTCTGCTACTCAAAGAGGTCTAGCCAACCTTACTCTCGACCGCCCATTCACACATGAACTCGTCCGACCAATAGGGTAGGACCTCAACAAACCAAGGCCCCCGACGACAGATGGTGTCGACCATCCCCACCAACTTGTTGGGATGAGCGAAGGAAGAACAAGCCCTTATGACCCCGAGGTCAATCCATGAGGGCACCCCTTCGGCCTCCCAAAAGATAATCTTGAAAGGAAACCCCTCCTTTGCTGCCGAGGTAGCAGAATACTGAGTTTCACTCCCTCGCACAGAGGAGCCGCCGAGGTTGGAGGAACCAAATGATCCGCCAGAGTGGCTCCCTACGAGCAAAATGCAAGGGTCAACCAAGAGACCCAAGCCAAAGATGGAAAAATCCCCCCCGCCCCCCGCGCGCACACACACACACACACAAGAGAAAAAGAAGAAAAACCCAACAAAACAATACCAGGTAGAAAACATAGAAAAAAGGCAACCAAAAAACTCAGAAAGTAAAAACACTAATGAGAAGAATGTGAAACTCATGTCCTCGAGTGACCATTGAAAGTTGGTGATGTCTAAGGCTGGAACAAAATTGATGGTCGCAACAACTCCTAAAGGAAAACACAGAAAGATCAGAAGAACTCGTAATGGCGGAGCAAGAAGGGTCTAGAAGGTAGAAGCAAGGGCAGAGAACAATGAAGGGTTTTAGAAAAAGGAGGAAAAGAGATTTTTTGAAAAATGCTAAAAAAGGACAATTGAGGGAAACATGAAAATACACATTTAATCGTAATGATTAGCAATTACGAAAAATGAGAGCGACACACAGACATATTTAAGAGGAGCGTAGAAATCAAGCATCGCCAACGTAATCGCACCAAGCCAAGACCGATCGGCCAACCGAAAGACCTCACAACGACCGGTCGACATGAGTAGACAAGCAAGCTTCCCGCCTACGATCAAAAGCTTGAGGGGCTGTGTACCAGTCGACCGTCCGGCCTAAGCCCTTCACGCCTACCCCTGGCCCAATTAGGGTCAAAAAGGAGAATGGACACCCTGCTAAGCACGCAGGTTCATAGTTGGATCGGCCCAATGAGGCAATCCGCCCCTGAAGACCCATGGCCTAGGAAATAACAAGTGGCAAGGTGGTTATTAGTAAGTTAATAGTCGGTTACGAGATAACTTGACCAGTAAGCAACCTCCTAGAGCAATTCAACTACCTGTACTCTTAGACTAGAACAAGAACATTGAGCAAAACATAACCCAAGTGTCGTCCAAAGAGGTATAGGCATTGTCCAAGGGCATATCGTCTAAGGGCATGTTGTCTAAAGACATATGTGTTCAAAGAATCCAAGTGCTGTCCAAATGACCCAGGTGTCATCCAAAGGCTCTGCCATCCAAAGGCTTCAGGTACGTCCAAATGAATAAGTCAATGTTTCTAACATAAAGGAAAATAAACTAAAGAAAACTATACAAAGTTCCTACAATCTACGAAGGAGGCAAACTTCCTCTTTAAGCCTATTCAAACTCTCTGTAATCATGAGTACTTGAAGTGCTTTAGTCTTTATATGCTCAGTGTCCTTTCCATGTGCTTCATGTCTTTCTATATTTACATCAGGCTCCCTTTCTTAAAAAGTATTTGTCCTCAAAATGAATAATGTCATTCACAAAATATATGTCACACATATATGATTAAAGAAGGTAATTACAACAATAAATTTGTGATAAGAATATTGAACAAAAAAGCTATGAAGCTTTTTATTGGACAAAACAAAAAGAAATTATGACTAAACTAACAACTAAAAGCATAATTGACTTGCAACTTATTGTAATATAAATAAAATATATAAACTTGTAAAAATTTTATTTTTTATATTTTTAATTTAGAAAAATGATGTTCTGATATAATAAGAAATATGAATATTATTTATATAAAAATTGTATAAGCTAATTTGTGTTAGCTTATAAATTATAAAAATAAATTTTTAAATAGAAATTATGTTTTTTACAAAGTTAAAATAAAAGATCTTAAAAACTAATAAGTTTTGACTAAGCCTAGATCTCACACTTAACACAATTGTCAATGCCATAAAGATACAAACAAGATTATCGTTAAAAACAGAATAATTCACAGAAATTCAAGATAAAACCCAAGAGGGTGTTTAAAGACGAGTGCGTCCAAAGAACTCAAGTGTCGTCCAAACATGGGTGTGTCAAAAGAAGTCTAGGCGTTGTCCAAAGGCATGTCGTCCAAAGACTCCAAATGCGTGCAAAAACTTCATATGCATCCAAAGACTTTATATGCATCTAAATGTCGTCCAAAAGATCCGAGTGTTGTCCAAATGACCCATGTTTTGTCTAAAGGACCTATCGTCTAAAGGCTCTAGGTATGTCCAAAGGCATCAAAGGCTTTAGTGGCCAGATGCGTCCAAAGGATCTCTTAAAGGAAATTTTTAACATGTGTCTTCTTTCTACTTAATAGCTTCTACAGTACCCTTCTTTAAAACTTCTTTAATACTCTTCTTTAAGATTATTCCAATACAATCTTTTACATGTTTAGGTGATAATATTTTCCTTTTTAGAATCAATCAATCTATTAACCGCAACCTTAAATTGATAATGACATTAAGTTCTAAATCGAATAAATAATAAGAATTCAAATTTATTAAGACATATATCAAGGATATTCATTCCTTCTTTACAAAATCAAGTAGCTAAAATATACATGAAGACAAAATGAATAATGTCATTTATAAAATATAAACATCACTATACTTGTAATGTAAATATTTCTCGTTCCAGCACACACTAGTTTGTATACAATAAAAAAACAAAAGGGTACCTATGTCAAAGCAGTCAAACTCTTTATAACTACTTATCCCTCCTACATACTACATATTGTAAGTACATGTTGTCGTTACAATTGTTAAACATTATAAAATTACACATATAGAAATTGATTTTAAATAAAACTTTTCATTAATTTGATTATAGAAAGAGCGTATAAAATTTTCCTTTTCGTGAAACATGTAATATGTCATCAAATCATAACATATATTTACGCATAAAGATATATACACCAATTGAAAATATAAACATCACGTACTATTCATGTAAATCCATGTACATTGTCTAGATTGCAAAAAGTTTATGCCCTTGGCACCTACATCAACATAAAAGAAAAAGAACCTAAAGTTTAGAGCCTACAACCAATTGCCCAAAAACATACATAAAAAGGGGCAAGGATACAAGATTCACACACTTGAGCTGGCTATACAACAAAATATAACCTAACAAAATCATTACAATATAGGTGTAGAGAAAGAAGCTTCATCATTCCCATTAGCTACTAGAGGGGCAATCCTAAAATGATGAGGATAAGGATCAAGACGGGAAGGGATATGATGATTATCCCCTATGAACTCAGCACATGTTAGGTACTTCAGCCTACTCCACAATTACTAATATTATGGCTTATCTAATTAGTCTTTTAATACTTAAGATTTTAAAAACATAAAACACATAATTATTAACCCAATACTAAGTTCTCAAGTTAATTTATTCTAATATTTTATGAATGGGTCTATATTCATGTACCATTTAATCTAACCTTAATAATTAACTAGAATAATTAAAATTCAATCTCATTCTTACCTAATAGGTGATTCGGCTTTTACTAGTTTAATTAACTAATTTTTATTAATTTTCTACTTTTTACTAAATTAGGATTAATAAGACACTTAGGTAATCGCTTTTATTTAATCTAATATTCTTTAAACAACTTTTAATCGCTCTCCTCACCTTGGGTCACTCTAAAATTGTTGCTTTCATATATGAGCAAGGGAAAATTTTAGTCTATTTTCTTGCACTTAAACCAAGTTTTAATGGATTGTATATTGTTGGAGTACAAGGGTGAGTACGAAGTCTTACATTAGATAGAAATGAGCAAGTTGAATAATATATAAGAGAGAAGGATCCATAAACTTGATACCTTATGGTTTTTGGTTGGATGTGGTATCAAGTTTCCTTGTGTGTTTGGTTTGTGACTCCTTTATGGAGTTCTCCTTGATGTTTCTCCCCTTGTATTCTCAACCCAGTGACATCAAAGCGATGGTTCGACTAGGTAACTAGCTTATGAAATTGACAATTAATTCATGTATGGGGTTCGATAATTAGAAATTCATTGTATTAGATGTCCTCCTAACAATGTGGAGGGACTCCTTAACGACAATGCAAGTATCTTGAGCATATTGGTGATAGTGACTAAACTCTAAGATCACCATTACCCATGGATAAAAAAGGCTTCCACTTGAAGGAGTCACCATTACTCATGAATGAAAAAGCTTTCGCTTAAGGAGGAGTTGCACTACAAAAAATTTCAAGTTTAGCGACCAATGAGATCGGTCGCTAAACCTGAAAATCGGTTGCTAATGGTGGATTTAGGTCTCTAAATGGCTAGAGACGACATTAGCGACCAATTGTTTTCCGTCACAAAAAGCCTAGTCGCTAAGTAATTTAGTGACCGAACAGTTTTCGTTGGCTAATTGGAGGCTAATATTCGGTCGCTATTTTATTTTTTTAAAAAATTCGGTGGCTAATTTTTTTATTTTAAATTATTTATATATTAAAAAAGTCGGTTGCAATTTTGGTCGCTATTTTTATTTTTTATTTTAAATAATTTGGTTGTTAAATCGGTCAATAATTTTTTCTTTTTAAAGTAGATGAGTGGTAATGGCGATTGGTTGGTGGTTGGGGGAGGGAGGAGGGAGAGGGGAGAAGAGAGGGAGGGAGGAGAAGGAATGGAGGGAGGAGAGAAAGGAGTGGAAGGAGGTATGGAATGGAGAAGAGGTGGTGGTGGAGGAGAAAAAGGAGGAGAGGAGGGTGGAGGATAGAGAGGAGAAGAGGGAGGAAGGGAGGAAAGGAGGGGAGGTGACGAAGGTGGTGCGATGGTGGTGGTGGCAACAGCGACGGTGTCGGTGGTAGTGGCGAAGGGAGGAGAGGAAGGAGTGAGTAAAAGGTAAAAGAGTGAGGGAGAGGAGGAGAGTTTAAATAAAAGGGAGTGGGAAAAAAATTTCGAAAATTTGAAAATCGATCGCTAATATATCTATATATATATATTTGACGTTTTTATTTTTGGTTGCTAATATACATTTTTATTTATTTTTTGACGTCCTTTTCGGTCGCTAAATCGGTCACTAAATTGTTATTTTACTTTTTATTTTCCTAATTTCGGTCGCTAATTCGGTCACAAAATGAAACCTCTTTGTCCTTTTCATTTATGTCTCTATTTCGGTTGCTAATATATATTTTTTATTTATTTTTTAACATTTTTATTTTCAGACACTAAATTGGTCACTATTTTTTTTTATTTTCTGAATTTCGGTTCCTAATTTGGTTGTAAATTGTAATCTTTTTGTCATTTTCTATTTTGTCGTTATTTCAATCGCTAATATGTATTTTTTAGTTTTTGATTGCCGTTAAATTATTTTTTTATTTTTGAATTTCGGTCGCTAAATCGATCGCAAAATGCGCCAGGAGAATTAGTAATGTGTCAGGAGAAATTGGTACAAGAAGCCGTGGATACACTTCTTGATAATGGAATCCGCGGACAACCAATGAGGGACGGTCATAATAAGGTTTACAAATAGTTTTTTGATATAATTGAGGGCAAAGAGGGAAGATTTTGCGAGACTCTGCTTGGAAAACGGATTGATTATTCGGGGCGTTCAATATATATTTTTATTTATTTTTTGACGTTTTCATTTTTGATCGCTAAATCGATCGCTAAACTATTTTTTTATTTTTTATTTTCTGAATTTCGGTCACAAAATACAATTTTTTTATCCTTTTTTATTCTGTCACTATTTTGGTCACTCATATATATTTTTTAAATTTATTTACTTTTTATTTTCTGTCGCTAATTTTATCGTTATTTGGTAATGCTTGGAGTCGGTCGCTAAACTCGGTCACTAAAATTTTTTTTTTTTTTTTGTGATAGAGAAATTGTTTGATTACATGTAAGAAGTCCCGTATTGAATGTTGAATTAGATGTGGTGCCAAATTGAATTATAACTCTTTTATGGAATTCTCGTCCATATTTCTCTCCCCTTTGTTTCCTTAAATCTATAGCTTAGAATATTATGGTTGTCTAAACTTAATTATTTAGAATTTTAGGCCTCCAACCTTTTACATATAAGATTATTAAAATTTAAAATAATACCAAGATGCCTAGACGCATGGTCGGGGCATATAAATCAAGCCATTTCGTTTAATGTTCAAGCAACCGAGTTATATAATCTTCTTAACAATACCATCACAAACCACATCAAGGTCATCATCTGACATCAAAATCAAATCAATAAAACAGCCCACATATTCATACAATAGCATTGGAATTCAACGTACATAGAATATATCATATCAATACAAACAAAACCAGAAAAACAATGGGATTTATGGAATAAATCTCAACCTCTTGAACCATTTGTGATTTAACAAAACAAATTAAATAACTTGTCCCCTTATCTCACCCAAACCGTGCTACATTTAGAGGAAAGGAGAAAAGAAGTCGTTGATTTCCTAAGCTCCCACCAAGCTTTGATGCAAGAGGAGACAACCAATCTTGACAACAAAACTTGAAACTCTTACAAATTGATGGAGAAAAGAGAGAATTTGAAGTAAAACGGTTAAGAAAACACTTGGGAAGTGTTTCGGCCAGCACTCCAGGAGAAGAAAAAAAGTGGATTGGAGTTAGGTGTTGTGGTAAAAAAAAGAAACAAATCATGTAAAAATCTTGTGCCTATAATAATTAGTAATAAGGTAATTAAATTTAATTCAAAAACTGATATTATTCGCTTTAAGGTAAAAATAATATTTATTCATGGTAATAAAGGGACTGCCGAAGAGGGTCTCTAACGAGCCCAATGGTATTTTTTCGGGGGTCAGTTTTACCGTAAGGGTATAATTGTAATTTTACTCAATTTCATTTCAAATAATATATAAACTTATAAAATAATAAATAGTGACTTAGTATTCCATTAAATATATAATCATTAATAAATCTCATATTACAATAAAAATAATCAATAATTTTAAATTATATATATATATATATATATATATATATATATATATATACTAAAACCATTCATTTAATAAGATTAAAAATATATTTAACCCAACATCTTTAGTAAACTTACTAAATAGTTTTCAATTTTGAACTATATCAAATTTTAATTAATAATTAATTTTTAATTATCAATTAAATATTAAGAATTTAAATAATTCATCAATTATTTTTACTAAATATAATCATTAGTTTAAAAAATCACTTGAATTATAATAAAGATATTTATTATTATGTTTAATTCACAATGATTATCTTCTTATATATTATTTATTAGTTACTAAAAAAATTAATCTTCTTAATATTTTATAAAATAAATATTGAATAAAATAAATATATTAATATAATAAATATGAAATACATTTAATTAAATTTTATAAAAAATATCATAAAAAATTTAAAAAACTATTTAAAAATTAAAAAATAATATACAAATCATATTTTTAACTATTGTCAATGAAAATAATATAATATATTTTCTAAGAATCTATTGCATTATTAATTAACCACCTCTTATTACTTGACTAAATATAAAACTATCTTAAATTTCTATTATTTCTATACTTCTTCTGTTCTTCATTTAAACTTTGTTTTGTCTTTTTCGCTGTATAATTCCGCAATCAATTCTTAGAAAATATATTATATTATCTCCATACGCGTTAAGTTTTGTGAAAGCAGGGCCTCGGACGTGTCTTACATGCATAACTTTACCGGCTGAGCGGTCATTTCATTATTTCTGTTGACTGATGCATAGCATAATTCTTTTTCAATGTCTCCTATTTAATGTCTACTTAATACTCATTTAATGTCTACTTAAAATTCATTAACTTCTATTAAATGCTAGATCAATTTTGGTTTTATTTTAATCAGTAGAAACATAATTAACACTAGACCACGTTGTGCCCCTACACTAATATTAAAAATAGTTTTAGAACAAATAAATTTAATATTATTCATTACATTAATTAATTTTCTTAATCTTTATGAATAATTTAATTATAAATCTTATAAAAAAAATGAAAAATTCAAAAATCACCGTTGCAATTTAAAAATTAATGTTGATTTCATTTTAATTTAGTTAATCTAGATTATCAACCGATTGATTAATGGCCATCAATCTTATTTTCAATTACTTTAACTATGAGAATAAAATATAATATAATTAAAATTAGGTCAATTAGTTATAATTAAATTGTATAATTGAAAAAGAAATATAGAGGAAATAATGATAGCAAAACATAAATTATGTACACATATTTAGTTACTTAACCATTGTACCGTCTTTAAATAGTTTTTAAAATAATAAAATTATAAAAATAGTCTTTAAAATATTAAAATTTTTTTGTTGATACATTTTACTAACATTGAATGATTAATTTAAAATATTTTTAATTACATGAGAGACAATGTAGTATAAATTTTAATATTTAAAAATATTTATATGATTTTATTATTTTAAAAACTACTTAAGAATAAAAATGTTTTAAAATCTAAATTAATTATTTATTCGTTTAATTTCTATATATTTAATATAAAAAAACCGACAACAATTAAAGTATTTTTTAAAAATAATTTTAAAGTATTAATTACAAAAAAAAATTATATAAAACATTAATACATACCTCATTTTATCTGTTACGTACATGGGACTTTAGAATTCAAACCATATTCTTTCAATTCTTTGAATTGACAACCCTTTTAACATTTCATAACTATTATCATTATCATTCATACGTATAGTATTAATCATTAATTTTTTATTTATAATTGAAATTATTTATTTTAATTTTACAGTGAATCCTTCATTCAAATCCTTTAAAATGAGCTTTGAACAGTGTGATTTTATCTCTAAAAATGTCTTACTATTAACGTTGACTTTATCATAACACTGGAAAGAAAACGGTGGCACTCTCTTCAACCATAGTTTTTCGGCCACCTTCAGAATTGTTTTGTCCCATCAATTAATACTCTCTTATTTCTGTCTACTGATGCATAGCATAATTCTTTTTCAATGTCTCCTATTTAATGTCTACTTAATGCTCATTTAATGTCTACTTAAAATTCATTAACTTCTATTAAATGCTAGATCAATTTTGGTTTTATTTTAATCGTGAGAAAGGAGAATGTAGAAACATAATTAACACTAGACCACGTTGTGCCCCTACACTAATATTAAAAATAGTTTTAGAAAAATATAAATTTAATATTATTCATTACATTAATTAATTTTCTTAATCTTTATGAATAATTTAATTATAAATCTTATAAAAAAATGGAAAATTCAAAAATCACCATTGCAATTTAAAAATTAATGTTGATTTCATTTCAATTTAGTTAATCTAGATTATCAACCGATGGCCATCAATCTTATTTTCAATTACTTTAACTATGAGAATAAAATATAATATAATTAAAATTAGGTCAATTAGTTATAATTAAATTGTATAATTGAAAAAGAAATATAGAGGAAATAATGATAGCAAAACATAAATTATGTACACATATTTAGTTACTTAACCATTGCACCGTCTTTAAATAGTTTTTAAAATAATAAAATTATAAAAATAGTCTTTAAAATATTAAAATTTTTTTGTTGATACATTTTACTAACATTGAATGATTAATTTAAAATATTTTTAATTACATGAGAGACAATGTAGCATAAATTTTAATATTTAAAAATATTTATATGATTTTATTATTTTAAAAACTACTTAAGAATAAAAATGTTTTAAAATCTAAATTAATTATTTATTCGTTTAATTTCTATATATTTAATATAAAAAACCGACAACAATTAAAGTATTTTTTAAAAATAATTTTAAAGTATTAATTATAAAAAAAATTATATAAAACATTAATACATACCTCATTTTATCTTTTACGTGCATGGGACTTTAGAATTCAAACCATATTCTTTCAATTCTTTGAATTGACAACCCTTTTAACATTTCATAACTATTATCATTATCATTCATACATATAGTATTAATCATTAATTTTTTATTTATAATTGAAATTATTTATTTTAATTTTACAGTGAATCCTTCATTCAAATCCTTTAAAATGAGCCGACTTTCGTTTGAACCCGTTTGAACAGTGTGATTTTATCTCTAAAGATGTCTTACTATTAACGTTGACTTTATCGTAACACTCAAAAGAAAACGGTGGCACTCTCTTCAACCATAGTTTTTCGGCCACCTTCAGAATTGTTTTGTCCCATCAATTAATACTCTCTTAAATAATCGGCATAGTCGTTAACAACATGCATGCATTTTCAAAAAAAAAAAAAAAAAATAAATCGATTTCGCTGCATATATATTAAATATTTGGATAAGATTAAACATCTTAAACCATGAGTTCCTATAATAACATGGATTTTTTTTAGAATATTTTATACTATACTCTAGTATATATTTAAAAAGTCACGATTTAAATTTTATCATTGAGCATTATATAAATATTAACTTGAAAATATATAAATAATTTTTGTGTCATATATTATGTTTTAGTTGGATATTTAGTATGTATTACCATTGGAGTATGAAAGAGTTTCTACCTTATATGTGAAAGAGTTATAGCTTCTAGACTCTTGTTTCCCTCTAGCTATCTGAGCCTAGCTGCATGCGATATTAAATGGGTAAATTTAATTTGACTTAAAAATAGGTTCTACTTATTTGAGAGATGTGTTAATTAGTGGGGGGTGGATTACAAAAATTTTAAGTTTAATTATCAGAAAATAGGTAGTTAAATTTAAAAAAATTGGTCGTTAATATTATTGGATTTGAGTCATTAAAAGACTTAGTAATGAAATTAATGACTATTTTTTTATCGCAAAAAATCTAGTTCGTAATTAATTTAACGATCGAATTATTTTTGGTGGTTAATAAGAGGTCGAAATTCGATCATTAAATCGGTTGCTATTTTATTTTAAAAAAATCCTGCAGCTAATTTTTTATTTTTAATTATTTATATATTAAAAACTCGATCGGTAATTCGATCGTTATTTTTTATTTTTTATTTTAAATAATACGATTGTTAACTCGGTTGTTAATTTTGTTTTTTAAGTAGATGGGTGGTGGTGACGGTTGGTTGGTGGTTGGGGGAGGGAGGAGGGAGTAAGGGAGGAGAAGAAGTAGTGGTGGTATGGAATAGAGAAGAGGTGGAAGGAGGTATGGAATGGAGAAGAGGTAGTGGTGGTGGTGGAGGAAGAGAAGAGGGTGGAGAATAGAAAGGAGAAGAGGGAGGAAGGGAGGGGAGGCGGCGGAGTGGTGGTGGTGGCAACGACGACGGTGGAGGGAGGAGAGGAGGGAGTGAGTGAAAGGTAGAAGAGGGAGGGAGAGGATGAGTGTTTAAATAAAGGAGTGGGAAAAGAAAAAGGAAAAAATTTTCGAAAATTTAAAAATCGGTCTCTAAATCGGTCGCTAATTTATATTTTTTATTTTTTTGACATTTTTATTTTCGGTCGCTAAATCAATCGCTAATATATACTTTTATTTATTTTTTGATATTTTTATTTTTTAACGCTAAATTATTTTTTATTTTTTATTTTCTAAATTTTGGTCGTTAATTCGATCACAAATGTAACGTTTTGTCTTTTTCTGCTCTGTCGCTATTTTAGTCACTAATATATAGTTTTATTTATTTATTAACGTTTTTATTTTCGGTCGCTAAATTATTTTTGTATTTTTTATTTTCTGAATTTTGATCGCTAAATCGGTCGCAAATATAATTTTTTATCCTTTTCTGTTCCATCGCTATTTCGATCGCTAATATATATTTTGACTTTTTTATTTTTAGTTGTTAAATTGGTTGTTATTTCGGTCGCTAAAAATATTTTTCTGGTTGACAATTATCCCCTTTTTTTTAAATATATAAAAAATGAATGAGTTATAAGTTAACATAATAAATAAATATATATAATTTAAATATAAGTTATAATTACAAGAATATTATTTGTATAATTCTTTCTAAAACTATTATCACGAGTTAAATAAATATGTAATAAAACAACAAAATAATATAAAATTTATAATATTTTATAAATATTATGTTTAATAAAATAATATTTAACTTAACAATTTATACAAAATTTAACAAAAAAAAATACACTTCAACTTGGTGGATTAATCTAATCTAACAGTCCAAATTAGAATTTGAATTTAGGTCTAACTCATTTCCAAAAGTTAACTTAAGAATTAAGGGTTACTTCCACTTATATATTATATATTTTAGTCATATTACTAGTTTTTATAGGATTTTTAATACACAATCTCCTTATACCAATGACTAGACATCTCAAGCATAAAATTTGCAAGATTGAACATTATAACTGCAAGTGGTTCTATTACAAGTGACCCAATAAATTTAATAACTATTGTTATAATGGACTTTGATACTATTTTATAATATAAATTTGAGATTAATTCAACTCCAAAATCTAACTTAATAAATGACGATTATTCTCCACTTATATACACTAATTTTATTATATTACTAGTTAATATAGAATTTTTAACACAACTCTCGTATCCATGACTGAACATAATAAGGGTAAAATTTACAATATCAAATATTTACAGGTAACTTAATAATAAGTCGATTATAAATAATCTAATAAATCTAATAATAATTACTAATATAGAATTTAAAATTGTTTTAAAATTTAGATTTGGGTTTAACACGGTATCCCATAATAGGCCTCTTTTCTTCTAATATTATGTTTTTTTATAATTTTATATTAGTTAATTAAAAAATAATATATAATTTATTTTAGCCCGGGCGTCCCTATATATATGCCTCTAACATGCTCACTAACATCACATCACAAGTTACAAAAGCTTCCCTTTTGTCCCCTCTAGATTTTCTCTCTCTAAATGGTTTTTCAAAAATCTTTCGCAATGGCTTTTAATCCTATGCTTTTGTTCTGTTTGTTTGCAGTGATCAACGTTGTTATTCCAAGCAGTGCAAGGCAACTCAACACTATACCAGACGAGAAAGAAATCACCACTGGCACTGGCACTGAAAACAATGGACATCATCAAGTAGATCCAGCACTGAGCTACAATAACATGGAAGAAAAGAAAGATCAAAAGGTTGATAAGAACCAGCTTCCTCCCTTCTTTCCATATCCATATAGACCCTATCCATTTCCTTTTCCATTTCCACGTTTTCCACTTCCACCATACGCTCCACAATTTCCATGGCCAATTCCCTCATTTCCATTTCCTCCTGTTACTGTAGACCACCCTGCTGCTTTTAACCTTCCTGCACCTCCACCTGTCTAACCTCTTTCCACGTCGTCGGATAATATGTTTGCATGTTATCTTAGGGTTGTGCTTCTACCACATACATAGACTTGTATGATAAATGCACGTTTATGTATGTTATGAATAAAGCATACCTATAAATAAAGAGGATAAGCGAGTAGTTCTAAAAGAGCTAATATTTTTATTTTTATTTTTATTTTTTTAATCTAATTGTCACTATGAATTACTTGTATGACAGTTAGATTAATTAAATAAAAGATAAAGATAAAAATATTTCTTTTAGAATTATTCTTATCATAAAATAATTATGATAAAAAAAAAAAGTTTGTGTGGTTTGGGTTGCTAGCCAGTTTGCTTAAGGGTTAGTTTGCTTACCGTTCTTGTACTTTTTATTTAGCATGTCTTGTAAACTGATGTTATGGTTGAAAAGTTTATAGTGTGTTGTGATGTGTAAACGTCTTTCTTAAATTTTATCTATGGTTGAAATTATATATACCAGCTTCCTGGCAAACACTAATTTAAGAATTATACTAAAATTAAGAAACTAATGAAACTAAGACTTGTAGTTCACATGCGTGGCTTCGGTAATTATCCATGAATTAATGTGAGGACAGTTTTATAATTTTGAATTTGGAATTTTTTTATATAAAGATGTGATCAAGAAAATAGTAGTTATTTTTTTTTATCAATAACAAAGAGACCAATATCTTATTAATACAAAGTATAATTAAGGATATTTCAATTCAACCCCTATCCACAGGGATAAGTTACAAGAATATATAACAGAAACAACGTCTCATTTAAACAACCATTATGTTTTCAAGCACAAGATTGGATTCAAACGTCAAGTAGTGAAATTATTCCATGACAGTAGTTTCACCCTTTCTATACGCGGAATAATTGAAACAGATACTGTACCTTGTTTCAGGACCACAGACTAAATTATTGCATAAAGTTCATAATTTCTCCTCTTGGAATAATATTGGTGAAACCAAAATGAATCCACACAGGACCAGTGCCACATTATTAATTCCTCACCACTTATAGCAATCATACCATAATCTAGAAAAGAAATTAAACTTCAAACAAATGTTGTTTATCTTCCATTTTTTTTACGTAAATATATCTTTCACGTTTGTGTTCTTTTTTTAGAAAAAAGTAATTCGTTGCGGATAAAACTGGAATTAATAGTATATTTTCTTGGATTTTTGTTCTGCAGCAACCTTTTTCTCTTTTATAAGGGTTTAGAATTCACTATCCTATACTTGATCATTATGCATAAAAGCTACAAGGATAATTAATTTATTTACGTGTGTACAAGGTGGGGTTCTGCAGCAATCCTCCACAAATATGCGTTCACACATAAATGTATTTTTATTCTTCTGTAAATACTATTTATTTATTACTTATACTTCCAAAATTTGTTTAAAGAGATACCAATTTATTAAATACCTTTATTTTTTTAAAAAAAATCGATCATTTATTATGATTATATTTTATGATATGTCAGAAACAGTAGGAAATAGTGACATATTAAATAATAGTGATGAAAGATAAAATGATCTTGTGGCAGAAAACAGGGACAAGAGAATAATGGAGAGCAGGGAGATACCGGCACTGCATGGGGCTATTCTTACACGTGTTAAGAGAGGTTTGTCTCCTAGAAAAAGTTAATAACATTTTCTAACAACTTTTATTATTAATTAAAATTTATTAAAAATTATAAATTTACATCTTCTCGTTTAACGAATTAATTACCTTTTTAATTTAGTAATAACTACATTTCACTTAGCTTTTTTTTTTGTTATATATATAATTACTTATTATAAATAATTGGAATGTGAATTTTTGTTTGAAACGTAAAAGTTAATTACGCAAAGATACATGGAAAAAATTATAAGGCACAGTTATTTGAGGAATGATTTGCCAACAGAAAAAAGTAAAATAATGTTATTTTTAACCTTTTCATTTAATTTTTATTTTTTTAGCACAATTATTTGTCATCAAACATTTATAACAGTTTTAATTAGACCATATTTGATTGCGCTTTATTATTTTTCAGAGAAGTATTTTTTTAAAATTATTCTTTTTAAGTGGTTAATTTTTTGTTTTAAAAAAATAATTCAGAAACAGAATTGGTATAAAACTTTTCATAGCAAATAGTGGTTTTACTTTTACATGATCGAATCACTTGTTTCTGTCATATCTCTAGATATTCAACTAACTCTTCAAAACAATTACAACTCGACAAAAGAAATTAATGGTTAGGAGAGAGAATATTATTTAAAATAAAAAAGAGTTAGTTACAGTTTTAGTTAAATTCATGTGTGATTTGACATTTTAAAATAATAACCTGATTTTAATACGTATAAGTAGTGATAAAATTTTAACAAATGTGACTGATAAAATAATGCCAAAAAGGCTATACACAAGCGTAAAAAAGACAATAATATAGTTAATTAGCTTACTATTACCCACCAATGAAATTGGTATTCAAAATTGGTAGCAAAATTGGTAGTGAGATCTCTTCGACTAACTTCTCAAAAAATAACAACTCAACAAAAGAAATTAATGCTTAAGAGAGAAAATATTATTTAAAAGAAAAAAGAGTTAATTACATTTTTAGTTAAATTTATGTGTGATTTCGATTTCTCAAAAAAATTTAGCCGTTTAAATACCTATACTTTTAAATTAAGTAAATTTGAATCTTTTTTAATTTTTCTACTTAAAAATTCTTAATTTTCATTTTCTATCCAAATATTTTTTATTAAAAATGAATTTGAAATCTAAAATAATTTTAAAATTTTAATTGTAAAACATTATTAAATTTTGATAAAATTATATGTGAGATTAGAGTTTGAAAAAGAAAAAATAAATTAAGATTTTGATTTTAATTTGGAGTCAAGTAAGTATATATGATGTTTTGGCCGAAGAATTTTGATTAGAAATTGCTTAACGCGTACTTTTGTGATGGTTTTGAACAAAGAATGAGATCATTTAAGTATTTTAGGTAAAAGAAAATTAACAAAGGGGGTTAAATTTACTTAATTTTAAAAATAAAAAGACTTAATTGACTAAAAAAAACTTAAAGCATCAAAATCATATATAATCCAAATTAAAGAGCCGAAAATACAATTAAGCTAAGAAAAAAAATTACAATAATGTATCATTCTATAACTAGAAAAAACAGATAATGGTGCAAAGGTATTATATATATCATGCATGGAAAACAAGAGTTCTAGTAATAGTCATAATTAAGTAACAATGGAACAAAGGAAACAAACAAACTAAAGGTTTTGCAAACAACAATTATGATTTATGCCATTTGCAGGCTACTCTTGAGATTGCTACTATTACAATAGATCAGTAATTTTATTAATTGTATGTGGACTTCATGGGTATGCATTTTGTCCATGTGGAAGGGGATGATGAGCCAACCCTAAAGAGGAAGATCCTGATGGGTTAGAAGGAAAGGAAGGCATGGTAAATGGTATACCAGGCAGAGATGGAAGAGAGGGTAGAGGAGGCAATTTGGGGAGAGGTGGCAAGGGTGGAAGTGAAAATGTTGGGGGGTTAAGAAACCCACCAAGTGGTTGTTGGAAAAATGGTATTGGAGGCATTGTTGGCAACAAAGGGTTGGGAACAACAATACTTGGGTTTTGGAATAGTGGTGCAAATGAAGGTAAATTTGTCACCAAATGATGCCTTGTTGGTGCTGGCTTGTTTTCATCTAATAAGCGACTTGCTGATGAAAATTGGATGTTGTGGTGGAGTAGCACAAGACCAAGGGTAATTATTAGTTGAAGGTGGATGAAAGTGAAATTGAGAGCCATTATATGGTAACTTATGAGATAATAAGAGTCAGACAAACTGGGATTTATATAGAGGTGATGAAGAGTACATGCAGGTAATTTGCATTGTTTTTTCTATATAGAAATTTTGGGGGTAAAATGGGGTTTTGCGCTTGAGCTTCATCTTTCATGGTATTTCTACTTGCTACCTAATCTTTAATTTGGATCGCGCTATAAAGTATGAATTTGAGTTCAAGTATCAAAGTAATTTACTTTTGGGATTGATTAATAGAAGTTTGAGTTAATTTATGGAATTGGTTTATATAGGTACTTCAGCAAGTCATGGTACCTACTAGCACCTAGCTACAAGCCAACTGCTTATGTCCTATCCTATACTTTATACCTTGATGTAGAATGAAGCATTAACACACAAGGAAAAGGGAAAACAAAAATAACAAAATCCCACTTTTGAAAATGATTTTGTGATTTTATCACAATTTTATCTTAATAATTTTATAATTTATTATAAATATACATATATTATAATTTTAACGGTTAATTTTTAATTAATGACCATCACTGTTCACTTTATTTCCAAAATTTTCCCTACACTTTAAGGAATCAAATCCAACTCTTTTAAAATAAACTTTTTTTCTCCCTAAATAATCAACTTCAAAAATCTACTCTAAATTTAATTTAAAATATATTACTCCTTTTATTTCAAATTCTCTATTTCTATTGAGGGTTATAATTTTATTTTTTTTTTTTCAAATTCTTTATGAGAATGAATGATGGGTTTTAGAGAAACAACATGAAAAAAATAAGATAGAAATAATAAAATGAAAATGTTAAAGATAAAATATATGATAACATAAGAAAAGATATAATACAAAATAATGATATGCAAAAAGATATTGATGTATTATTATTAATTGAGAAAAAATGATAGAAAATCACTTAAGATAGTTTGAACACATGCAAAGGTTACTAAAAATATTAATGAAAAATGATTGGCATTTTTAATTTGTAAAATCAAATGACATTAGAGAAGATTGTTAAGAGAAATTTTACTGTAACCCATAAATATGTGTGAATTTAGTTTCAATTGAGTCGAAGGGACGACATTATACAATTCATATAGTCAAGTTGACTGAGTGAAAAAACTTTTGTTATTGTCATTGAATTTATCACTTTATAAAACATCAAATATTTTAAGATATAGGTAATTTTGGTTTAGTAAATGTTCTTGTTTGTGAGTATAGATGATTGGATATAGTCGGTAAGTTTTTCATATCAACCCTTACAACATGGATTAGCCTAATATTTATACATTGTGGGATGCATCCAGGGGGTTACTTGCTAGTCAAGCTATCTCCTAACCAATTGGTAACTGCTTTAACCATCTTTCCTGGGGTGGCAGGTCTTTTAGGGTGGGCCGGCCTATTGGGTCGGCCCACCTATGTGCTTATGTGGCTAATTGGGGGTCCTTCCTCCTGAGTCTTACTAGACCAGGGTGTAGGCATAATAGGTCTAGGTCAGATGGCCAGCCAATATAGTAAACAACATTAGTTTTTTCTTTAAGTTGTTAAATAAATTTATGAATTTTCTAGCTATTGTCTTTATTATTTAAGGAGTTTAAAATGAATTTTTTTATTGAAACGTGTAACATTGAGTGTTAACAATATATTATTAGTGCGATTTATAATAAAAGTGTTTTCTATATCTTAAGTTTTTAACCATTACTCATAAAAAAAATCAATTAATTTACGTTGGACTCTAATTCTTTTAATAAAGATGTTTTAATTGAAAACTATTTTTCATAATAATTTGTATAATTAATAATTTGTTTTAAATGTATGTATTATCAACATATAATTTGAAATAATACTAAAATTCAAAAATAAATCTACACTTAATTTAAAAATAAACTAAGGAAGTATATTGTGACATATTTTACCTTCAATACTAAATAATACTAATAAAATAAATATAGAATGAATTTAAACTTGAAAACATACATTGATAAAGGATTAATATAACTAGTTATGCACTGAAATTTAAAAACAAACATGTATTCTTATTGACATTCCAAAAGGTCAATTTCTGATGTCATAAGATATAAACCAAAAACACATATTAATACAGTAATTACAACTGTCGCGATGTCACATGTCCTATTAGAGCATAAAATCCAAAAATAAAAAAAAACTAAGATAAAAGCATTATGTGACACATTTTACCCTTTATACTAGCAATACTAATAAAATAAAATTAGAACAATTTTATACTCGAAAACATACATCGATTGATAAATATTTCACAAAATCTAGTCATACTATAATTGAAAACAAACATGCATTCCTATTGACACTTCAAAAGCTAATTTTTAATGTCATAAAACATAAATCAAGTTACGTAATGGTAAAGTAATTACAAAAAGTGTTTGATGTCACATGTCTTATCAGAGTAAACCCAAAAATAAAGAAAAAATAGTAAATGAGGAGTCCTATCTCAATCCTCACACTCTTGCTCAACATCACCTACAAAGTGACATTCAGCCCAACCCAAAGATAGATACATAACAAAAGGGAATGAAAAATGTACCTCACTCAAGCTTGTGGTATGGGCATAACATAAGCAAAACATATACATACAATTAATAGACAAGAAACAAACAAGTATACACATGAAAGATAACAATGTACTCCTACTACTACTCCATATGTCATGTGGTACCAACTCTAATACAAGAAGTAGGCTAGGGGCACACAACTCAACCTCTCTATTGGCTGTCCCACACTAGCACGATGTCCCTTTGGTAGCACATCAAGTACTACTTGGTTTGCATCATCTGATCTGGCTTGTGGGATTAGTTATGACCATTAGGATCTCTTTATCGAGTAACTCCCAAGTGGTTCCAATGACCATACCACTCAGGTTTGCATCTACTTCCTTACACACCTTTTTTATTAAATGATGCATGAATGTAGTTCAATTAAATTGTTATATCACATTTCAACATTGGGCTGATGAAGAGCATTCTTGTCTCTCATATGGTAGGTACCTAATCTCTCAACCCATAATAGATTAGTGAGTACCATTCTTACCTCTCACAGGCTAAGTCACTGATAATGCATAGTTTATACCCTCTATAAGGTCTTAAGATGGGTAGAATAGACTATAAATTGTAGTTAAGAACTACATATTAGCTAAGATTTAGAGTTCCAAGGATAAAATAAGGAAAATACAAATCTAAGCTAAGTTGTTGATTTTAGCTAACCAAAAAGAATAGTCTTGTTTTGCAGGTCAAAAGGGAGTCTAGACAAAGTCAACTCGGCTAGAGGAAGTCGTCCAGGCCAGATGAAACCTCTCCAGGCCAATTCCGTCCTACATTCCCAGTTTTGCATCTTTTTGGCCTTGCACAATAGATAACATTTGAACCACGTGTCCTTGAGAGAATCGACCTAGGTTGACCATGTGCTATCCATGACATAGGAAAATCTAGTATTTTGATAGGAGAAATAACGACTAAATCTCAACATATCAAATTGGCGTCGTTGCTGGGGACACATGTTCTGTGTTCCTAAGTGTGCCGAGTCTGATTAGGAGTCGAATCTGAGTCTGTAGAATGCCTATTTTTAGGTATATCGAGTCTGTTTTCTTTCTTTTTACTAATTGTTGATTTTATTTTGTACTTACTGTAGAGTCTTTTTCTTTTATTACTTACCGAGTTTGTTTTCTTTCTTTTTACTAATTGTTGATTTTGTTTTGTACTTACTATAGAGTTTGTTTTCTTTTATTACTTACCGAGTCTATTTTGTAATAGTTGATAAGTCTGATTTGATTAGTATGAGTCTGTTATTTGTTGCTAGTAGTCTGTGTTGTTTTCTATTTGTTAAGCCTGTTTTCGTCCTAAGTCTAAGTCAAAGCCTTTTTTTTTTGCATGCCGAGTCAGCTTTGTTGTCGAGTCCAGGTCTATATGCATGCATATTTTGAGTTTCCGGTTATGTTGTAATAATTTGCTATATGTGCCGAAATGGGATGTATTAAGTCTTGTAGGTGTCGGATCCGTATGTGTAGGGTTAGTGTGTGCCGAGTCTATTATGCATGTATGGCTGAGTCTATGTCTGTCATGTTTTGCGTAGCTGGGCATTTCTGAGTTCTATTTTTAGTATATTTTGTTTCTGTAATCTTGTAGTTCAATGTACTTCTTTTTTCTGTATTTTGTAAGTAATTTTCCTAAAATAAAGTTTTCCTATTATTTCTTGCATTGCTTGCATAATTTCTTTCTGCAATCTTGCATTTTCTTTCTGCATAACTGACATTTTATGGTATTTTGCATTTATCCTTCTTTTTGAATAATTGTCTTTTTAGGCATCCTGGTAGGATTCTGCTTAATTTTTTCTTTCTGTAGTGTGTAATCAATTTTTGCATAAATTTTGTACTGTAGGTTGTACTTAGTTTTCTATATAAATTTTGCATTGTTATCTGTATCTGCATTTGGTTTCTGTTTTCTGCATTATAACTATATATAGTTAGGTAGTTGTTTGCATTTTAAATTTTAGAATACATGACTAGGAGTAGGAGTTCTAGTAGTTTGCATTCATTTGATCCTAAGATAGATAAAACACTGAATAGGATCAGAAAAACCAAAAATATGAACGTAGGAAATAGTAGTAGTAGTTTTAACTCTATATTTGAATCTGATACCTGTGAAAATAAGCCTGATATTGCAGATAACCCTTTATACGAGCCAAAGTCGATGGAGAATAATAACATGACATTGAAGGAGTTGGAGACACTGGATGTGTTGTACCAGCTGTGGTGCATCCAATATCCGCAGTTGGAGCCGGCTCAGTCATACGAACTAAAATCTTACATCTGTTGCCCAAGTTTCACGGTCTTGCAGGTGAAGATCCACACAAGCACCTGAAGGAGTTCCACGTGGTCTGTTCCATGATGAGGCCGCAAGGGATCCTGGAAGATTACATCAAGATGAAGGCATTCCCATTCTCTCTAGACAGAGCAGCAAATGATTGGTTGTATCTACAGCCGGTCATGTGCAACACATGGGGAGACATGAAGCGCATGTTCATGGAGAAATTCTTCCTAGTGTCCAAGACTGCGACCATCTAGAAGGAAATTTGTGGGATCCGACAACATTCTGGGGAAACACAGCACGAATATTGGGAGAGATTTAACAAGTTGTGTGCCATGTGTCCGCACCACCAAATTAGCAAACAACTTTTATTGTAGTATTTTTACGAATGTTTGCAGATGATGGACTGGAACATGGTAGATGCGGCAAGTGGGGGAGCGTTGATGGACAAAACCCCAGTGGTAGCAAGACATTTGATCTCGAACATGGCGAGTAATACACAACAGTTCAGAACTAGAGAAGGAGCCAGCACCTTAAGGGCGGTAAGCAATGTTGCTGCATTTGACAATCTAAGACTAGAGAATCAGCTGACAGAGCTAACATCCCTTGTGAGGCAGCTTGCTGTCGGCTAGCATCAATGAAACACACAACGAGTATGTGGAATTTGCACCTTGGTGGAGCACCCTACAGACATGTGCCTCACTTTAAAGGAAACAAAGTCGAAAAGCACCGAATGTGTTGGAGTAGTAGGTGGAGGATACCAGTATGGGAGACAACTGTATCTGAATCGACGATATGATAATCAACAATTCTGGAGGCAGCCATACCAGTCAAATCCGAATCAAGGGCAGTATACAACACCAAGATTTGGACCAGTTGGGAACATGTCAAGTCCGAGTCAAAGCAAGTATCAACAGTCGGGTCCAAGATACTAGGCACTATCATTCTGTTAGCAACTGCAACAACAAGTGCCACCTCAAGAAAATTCTTCCGCAATGGAAGACTGGATGAAACAAATGTCTGAATGTAATATGCAATTCCAACAAAATTTAACTGCTACAATACACGATTTGAAAATACAGGTAGGACAGTTAGTCGACATTATAAGTCAGATGCAAGCGTCCGGTTCCGAAAACATCCCCTCATAGACAATTTTGAATCCAAAAAGGGGAGAAGTAGGCGTTGTGGCATTACGCAGTGGTAGAGAATTGTCACAGCAAGCCACACCTCAACCGAATTCGAGACCAGCCGAAGTTGGGACCGAACCAAGAGCCGACTCTTGAGTACAGTAACCAGCAAGAGTCGTCCCATTTCCATTTCCCTCTTAGGAAGTATCGGCAAGGAGATTTGAGATGGATGACAACTTGTTGAAGCTGTTCAGGAAGGTGGAAATCAACATCCCACTTCTCGACACAATTAAGCAAGTTCCCAAGTATGTTAAGTTCCTCAAGGAACTCTGCGTCCACAAAAGGAAGAAGATGAAGGGAGCAATCAAGATGGGAGGAATCATGTTAGCACTAATAAAACATGAAGACACCACTACTGAAGTTCAACAAATCTTGCCAAAGAAGTGTCAAGATCTGAGCATTTTCTCTGCACTATGCACTATCGACAACTGTACATTCGCCAATGCAATGTTGGACATAGGAGCATCAATCAATGTTATGCCAGCATCAGTATATAGGTCGCTCAACTTTGGGGATCTAGAGTCGACAAGGATGGTGATCCAACTAGCCAACTGAAGCGTTGTGCAACCCTTAGGCGTGCTCGAAGATGCTCTCGTCCAGGTCAACAAATTGATCTTTCCAGCAAACTTCTATATGTTGGACATGGAGGACAAAGCGTCTAGGAAAGGATCTACTCTGATTTTAGGACGACCCTTCTTGATGACAGCGAGGACGAAGATTGGCGTTTATGTCGGAACCCTCTCAATGGAGTTTGAGAACACTTTTGTGAAGTTCAACATTTTTGAAGCACTGAAACACCCCACCGAAGACCATTCCATCTTCAACATTGACACCATTGACAGGCTCGTTGAAGAGCACATGCGAATGAGCATTGGCAGTGCCAACTTGTTTGAATCTGTTGAAATTTCTAATATAATAAATTGTTTCTATACTGTGGAGGCAACAATTGACTCTGATAGCTGGTCCCACATACAAAGTTCTTCTAACTTTGAGGACTATATTTCTGATGTAATTGACTGCAGGTACAAGATCAATGAAGTCCCAGAGTATCCCCAGTATTCACAATTCCCAGTTGTCGACACTAGCAAGCTAGGAGTAACAAGAGTGGCAACTATGGTCATAGATGAGTCTGATTCCGGAAACAAATTCTGAAAGATGAAGCAGGCTGAGTTCGACTCCAAGGGAAAAAAGAAAGCTGAGTTCGACTCTAGAGGTACAGAGGAACCCGAGACCAACTCCAACATGCAGGAGGAAATCGAGACCAACTCTAACAATCTAGAGCAAGCTGAGACCAACTCCAACATGCAAGAGGAGGCTGAGACCGACTCGGTCAGCTTAGAGGGAGCTAGGACTATATCCAACCGTCTTCAGATAGTCGGATCTGACTCAAGTCAAAAGGAGTCCCAGCAAGCAGAGTCCACATTTGGACAGAGTCGACCAACCGACTCCATCAATAGTAGAACAAATTGTTCCACCTCAATCACCAATCACCGAGTTAAAGCAATTGCCTAAGCATTTAAAGTATGCTTACCTGGAGGATCATCAACAATTCCTAGTGATAATAGCCAATAATCTTAGTCGAGAGCGGGAGGAGAAGTTGCTAAATGTACTTAGGAAGCACAAGAAAGCAATTGGTTAGATGATAAGTCATATTCTATACACCTCACAAGGGCTTAAGATGGGTATTATTAAGACTGTTTAATGATTGAGAGTCTTGTCTTAGTTAAGATTCGAATTATGGGCCTCGAAATAGGAAAAGTTTGTGCTAAAATGAGAATTTTAACTAATAAAAGAGAGGATTTATTTTGCAGGCCCAAGTTAAGAATTTCTCGGCCCAACCAAGAGCGTTCCGACCCAATTGAAGCGTCTCGGCTAGTAGAAGTGGTCTCGGCCAAACTAGCCTTCCTAGCCAAAGTCGACTTCAGTGACTAAAATCACTCTAACAAGAATGAAGATATGATTATGCTAGAATTAAGGAATCTGTAATGCAAATATGGTTATGCTAGAATTAAGGAATCTGTAATACAAATATGATTATGCTAGCATTAAGGAATCTGTAATGCAGATATGATTATGCTAGAATTAAGGAAGCTGTAATGCAGATATGATTATGATAGGATCAAGGAAGTTGTAATCTCCTAAGATTGAGGAATTTGTAATCTCCTAGGATTGATGAATCTGTAATCAGTAATTCAAATTTGTAAACTATTAGGATTTGGGTGTGACGCAGCTAGCTTGTGTATAAATAAAGCATGCCAGGCCACATCTTTGGTGTGGAAAAATAGTGGAATTCTATACCTAGCACCGTCAGTGATTGTAGACATTCCAAGCTAGCAAGCTGGTACATGAAGCTTTAGTAAGGTGTCTCTCTCGATCAAGGAGGTACATGACCAAGATTTGGGAAGCTGGAAGCTATCGAAGGTGATCACTCAGTATAGCCGACGCACTCCGGTAGATGAAAACCTCAATGTATGGCCATTAGCGGTGCACCATCGCCGTCCTTCCAAGGCAATCGTCATGGAAGGTGGATTCTCTGGAAACTCTAAATTTCTCACCTTGTACTCAAGTTTGTTTTCAATAATATAAGTGGTTTACATTTCTGTCTTCTAATTATAATTCCTATGCTTTAATCTGTTGTAACCTTGACGATTGCACATTGTTAGAGGTAGATCACATTAGACTAGGACCGATTGGAACTGGTTTAATAATCTGGTTAGGTAGAGAACCTAAAATCAACCAAGTACATACTCCCTGCCAACTGATGAGGTAGCGATTGTGTAAATCCTCGGTATGGCAATGGACAAACGCTCGACGATTGTCGTAAGAATCTAAGGTTGATTTGCAGTATAATCTTAAGTAAATAATCTGTAACTGATTGTGTGTTGAATCCAGATTCGGTACCATAGTTAGTTTAGTTTACTTTTAGTACTTAGTTTATTTTTCTGCACTTAAACACAAAACCTCCCCTATTTACTGTTCTTCCCAGTCCTAGACCGAGTCCAGTCTGACTCCATCGTGTCTGTTTAAGCCGGAATCATATCGGCAGTTCTAGTCGGTCTCCCACTGAGATCATTCTGATCGCACTTAACCCAACCGACAGTAAGTCGGCATTTCACAACATTTAGCAATTTCTGCATAATTTTCTAGATTCCACACTTAGGCATAATTGAACACACTGTGTCCTTGAGAGAATCGACCTAGGGTTAGCTATACTATAGTTAGCTTTAGTTTTATTTAATGTGCGTAAGATGACTAAAAACCCACTCATCATTGGACATTAGTTGACCTTCCAAGGATCAACCCCTCCAACTGTGTGCATAAGATTTTATTGGAGGAGGAAGCCCGACTGATAAGGCAGCAGCTGCGAAGACTAAGTCCAACCATACTAGACATAGTGAAAAAGGAAGTCACAAAACTACTTGCAGTCGAGATCATTTATCTCATCTCGGATAGCCAATGGGTGAGTCTGGTTCAAGTAGTGCCGAAAAAGTCTGGGATGACGGTCGTGAAGAATCGGTAGGATGAGATGGTGTCGACAAATATTCAGAATAGTTGGCGAGTCTGTATTGATTATAGAAAACTTAACCAAGCGACTCGCAAGGATCAATTCCCTCTATCTTTTATTGATCAAGTACTAGAAAAGTTAGTCGGGAAGTCCTATTATTGTTTTCTGGATGGTTTTTTAGAATACATGCAGATTCACATAGCACTAGTGGACCGGCATAAGACAACCTTTACATGTCCCTTCGGCACGTTCGCATATATAAGAATGCCATTTGGACTGTGCAATGCTCTGAGTACCTATCGAGGGTGCATGATCAGCATCTTCTCAGACCTCTTGGAGGACTGTATGGAGGTCTTCATGGATGACTTCACTATGTACGTGGAATCATTTGAAGCCTGTTTGGACAACTTATCCCGAGTTTTATGCAGATATATCGAAAGTAACCTTGTCTTAAATTTTGAAAAATGTCACTTCATGGTTACTGAGGGAATTGTTCTGGGTCACCTTGTTTCAACTAGAGGTATTGAAGTCGACAAGGGAAAAGTCAACATTATATCTTCTTTGTCCAACCCCGCCTCTGTGCGGGATGTTCGATCTTTTCTTGGTCATGTAGGTTTTTATTGGTGATTTATCAAGAATTTCAGCAAGATCGCCTTGCCTCTATCTAAGCTGCTACAGAAGGACGTGGAGTTTGTCTTTGACCAGCCCTACGTGGACGCTTTTCGGGAGCTGAAGAAAAGACTCATGTCCACATGATGGGTCACAATTTATGCATCTTTTAGACACCTAAGAAGGAGGTTTGCAAGACCATTCTATGCTTAAGGATGGACTGTTAGCTAAGATTCATTTTAAGAGCTTAATTACAGGAAAAATACAAATCCGTGCTAATTCAGATTTCTTAGCTAAACAAATAGTATCACCCCTTCTTTTGCAGGTCAGGCCGAGTTGACCAAAGTCAACGAGAGAGACCCGGCCGAGATGAAGTCGTCTCGGCCGGCCAGATTGACTGCAACCCAGAAGCCCAGTAGAGAGTGACCCAAATGTGTTGATCACATCAGCTATCCAGCTTGGAGGCCACCTCAATGCCAACTCATCTGCCATGTCACTCCGAGGAAATCTGCCATGTCACGTGAGAAGATATGCATAGGGGTAGAATAGGACATTCACATTGTAATTCTGTTAGAATTCGTTAGGATTAGCCAAATCACAGTTCGTGTATATATAGGAGGAGCTGTGCACTGTTTAGGGGTATGTGAATTCACTCTTTTCGCACATCATTTACTTCATCTTCTTCGTTCTCGTTCTTCCATTCTTTGGTGGCGCACTGCATGCTGCAGTGGTACTTTCTCTCGATTGAGGAAGTGCAGGTCTAAGACTGGGAAGCTGGGACGTTCACCGTAGGGGACCGATCAGACTACTTGACGCACTCTGGTGGAACTGATCCTCAAGCACTTAGGCGAACAGAGGTGAACCACCACCATCAACCTTGGCGATCGTTGAGGAAGATGGAACCATCCGAATTCGGACCACTGTATTTGCACTCTGTTTTTTATTAATTGATTTCGTTCTGCATTTCATATCTCTGTTCTCTTCCTCTACTTTAATTCACGTTGAACCGCGATTGCAATTGAACTGTGAACAATGTTAAGCTAAGCCGATTGGAACTGGTTTAACTAATTCAGTAGGTAATCACTTAACGATTGTTGAATGAGAACCTAAAATCAGCTCTACACTCAATCCCCTCGTCAACCGATGAGGTAGCGATTGCATAAATCCTCGGATGACAATGGACGAACCTTTTGGCGATTGCCATATGACTACCAAAGGCTGATATGGACTATGAACTGAGATTGGAACCTGGGATGGACTTGATTAATGGAATTGAATCTGAATACAGTTATATAATACTAATAGATAATTAGTAACAGTAGTATACATTTACTGCATTCATAGTCTTAGTTTATTTTCTGCATTACTCGCATCCCAACTCCCCCGTTTACTGTTTTCTTTACTGTTTTCTGGTTGAGACAGAGGTAGTCCGCCTTTGTAGCGGCTGTCTGTACTCAGTCGAGACCAAGCCGGATAGTCTCTGCCGAGACCATCTCTGCCGAGACCATCTCTGCCGAGACCATCTCTGCTCAGTCTCTGCCAAGTACGACTCGGCCAGTACTGAGAAGAGTCAACACTCCACACCTTAGATTCTGCATTGTTTAACTTGGTACCAAATCACAATTGAGCACACTGTGTCCTTGAGAAAAATGACCTAGGGTTGACTATACTATAGTTAGCTTTAGTTATTTGATAAGTGCGTTGAAACGACTATAAACCAGACATCATCACCACACCCATCCTCCAAGCACCAAACTTGGAGTATCCGTTCAAGCTGATGTGCGATGCATCCAACTCTGCATTAGGAGCCGTCCTAGGTCAACGAGTTGGCAACCAGCCGGATGTCATTGCCTATGCATCTCAGACCATGGATCCAGCCCAGGTCAACTATACCACCACGAAAAAGGAGCTTTTGGCAATCGGGTTTGCCTTAGACAAATTTAGATCTTATTTGCTTGGCTCCAAGATTATAGTCTTCTTTAACCATGCAACATTGAAATTTTTGCTAAAGAAGTTGGTCACAAAGCCGAGACTAATCTGGTGAATGCTGCTTCTTCAAGAATTCAACGTGGAAATCAAAGACAAAAGGGTGTGGAGAAGGCCATAGCAGACCACCTGAACCAACTAGAGAGAGAAGCCGACCCGTTGCCGATACGAGATGAATTCTCAGATGAACAGATACTATAGCTGACGCGTGCGACGCCATGGTATGCAGATATATGTAACTTCCTCGTTGCATATATGTATCCACTAGGAGCATCCAAAGCCACCAAAGAAAGACTTGAAAGTGATGCAAAGTATTATATATGGGACAACCCTTATCTGTGGAGACTATGTAATGATCAGGTACATCACATGTGTATTCCGGATCCCGAGATCTAATCGATCCTCCGCTTTTGTCATTCAGCATCAGAAGGGGGTCATTATGGATCAATGAGGACAGCCTAGAAAGTTCTCAACTGTGGGCTATACTGGCCCATTATTTTCTGAGATGCACATACCTTTGTCTCGACCTACAAAAATGCCAAAGAGCCGGAATGATAATAAGCTGAAGAAAAAAAATGCCCCAACAGCCTATGTTGTTCTGCGAAATTTTTTATGTATGGGGTATTAATTTCATGGGGTCATTCCCCGTCTCCTACGGAAACTCTTATATTCTATTGGTCGTTGATTATGTTTCAAGATGGGTGGAGGCTAGCCAAAGCCAATGATGCTAAAACTATTGTCGATTTTGTGAAATCTAATATTTTTTGTAGGTTTGGTGTGCTGAAGGCGCTGATCAGTGACCAAGGAAGTCACTTCTGCAATCGCACAATGGCCACTCTCCTTGAGAAGCATGGGGTGGTGCACAAAGTTGTCGCTGCTTATCACCCTCAAACCAACGGCCAAGCTGAAGTGTTTAATAGGCAAATCAAAAAGTTGTTATAGAAGGCGACGAATCCCAGCCAGAACGATTGGAGCCGGCTCTTGGAGGATGCTCTATGGGTGCATAGAATAGCATATCGGACTTCGTTGGGAATGTCTCCCTATCGGATTGTCTTCGGTAAGGCTTGTCATTTATCGGTTGAGATAGAACACCAAGCCTACTAGGCAATTAAGAAGTGCCACATGACCTATGACCAAGCCGACCAAGAAAGGAAATTGCAGTTGTAGGAGCTGGAAGAGATGCGCTTGGAGGTATATGAGAACTCTCAGATCTACAAAGAAAAGGTAAAACAATTTCATGATAGTAGAATCCTAAGGAAAGAGTTCAGAGTCAGCTAAAAGGTACTTATGTTTAATTCCCGACTCCTATCCAGATGGGATGGGCCATTTGTTGTTACTAACATATTTCCCTATGGTGCAGTAGAGATATGAGATGAGGCTAACAATCGCAATTTCAAGGTCAACAGGCACCAGCTAAAGCCCTATTACGAAGGTCTGAATCTGAGTTCAAATGTGGGCGAGGTAAAAATCATCACGTTGATGGAACCGATCATTCCCAAAGACACACTTGAAGAAATCTTTGAATCCCCACATGCGCAGCTGCATTGAAGACAATGCATCAATTAAAGGGGGGTAGTGTAGTCGGCAAATAAGTTTTGTTTTGCTAAGTTTTGTTTTTCTAAGTTTTGTTTTGCTAAGTTTTGTTTTTCTAAGTTTTGTATGTAATGTTTTCTGTGTTGTTTTACCGACTCCAGGCACATAGAGTTCGACCGAGTCCGAGCCAACTCCAGTTCCATGTGAAGACTAGATATGTGCCGACTCAGTCTTGATCTGTCGTTTTCTTTATTTTTCTTGTTGTTTGTCAGGTCCATGCCGACTCTAGTTGTGTGTTGTTTGTGTCGTTTTGTTTTCTCGTCGTTGCATTTTTCGTTTTTTTTTCTGTTAGTTTTAAATTTGTTTTTCCGTTGTCAAATTGCCAAGAAAAAGTTTTTGAAAACTTAAATGAATTTCTTTAGGAAGAATAAAGCATGAAGAGGTAGTACATATTCCTGGTAAGAGAATTTTTTCAACTTGATATGAAAAAAGACCCTTTGCATCCTTAAACAATAAGTGACTGAAAGTTTTTAAGTTGAAATCGAAAGTGATAAAGAAATTAACCCAAGTGAGATTTTGAGCCTTATACATAAAAATGGCTTTCATCTTGCCATTCTCTTTTTTTCTTGTGTCAATTTGCATCTATGTTATTAGATTACTCTAGGTTTTACCTTGACTATCTTTTATACTTTTTGACTTACATACAATAATGAAATGATCTAGGCCTTCTTTCATATAAGCTACTGACCAAATAAGCCCACCTTGCAATAAATTCCTTGTTACCCCTTTGAACCTATAAACCTTCTTTTCTAAAGTAACTCATTACAAGCCCAATAACTGGAAAAACCATGATCCATCCTAACCTTGTTAGGGGGGGGAGAGGTCAAAGGAGCTTTGGAATTGTTTTAGGTGGAGTAGGATCCACAATAAGTGTACGGGCGAAAGAAAGAAAAGAATGGGTCATGGAAATAAAAGAAAACAGGTATGAAAAGAAAAGTTGGTGAATGAAAAAGGGGTGACACAGAAGTAAAAGGGTACAAAATGAAGCCCAAAGTCGCGGAAGTCCCAAAAAGGAGAAATCCAAAAAGTGAGAAAAAAGAAAAAAATATACAAAGGCAAAAGTAGAGTTGGATACGTATTTAAAATAAAAAAGACTTGTAGTATCTTGGAGTCAATCCCCATACTTATAAGGCTTACTCCCCATTGCTCCTTTCTCCCCTGTTGGTTTTTTGAAACTCACTTACCTTCCTTGTATCCCACCTTTACCCTTGCCACATTACAACCCAAATAAAAGTCCTATTGATCATTATGGCATGTATGTTAAAGCTATAAAAGTAGAGAGGCTAGTCAAAACTTGGTAGTGCTAGTAACATAGGTTGTTTGAGTGTAAACACAAGCCCAAAACACTTGAGAGAAAGAAAGCATTGGCCAATGAGAACCCTATCATTTTCGGTTGAAATCTTGAATTTTGATATTGCTTATTTAAGTTGGATATGGAGAATAGATTTTTGTAGATTGTTGGAGATCTTGAACCTGGGGTGAATGTATACTTAATTTGTTTTATCTCTTAATAAATTCATTTTAAGTTATAGCTTCCTCTTACAGTCCATTGATTTTTGTTTTCAAAAACTTCCCTAAATAAATTCTTGATTTTGCCCAGGAGTGCAAAAAGTAAGTGTAGGGGGTCTGATAATGCATAGTTTATACCCCCTACAAGATCTTAAGATGGGTAGAATGCACTATAAATTGTAGTTAAAAATCACATATTAGCTAAGATTCAGAGTTCCAAGGGTAAAATAAGGAAAATACAAATTTAAGCTAAGTTGTTGGTTTTAGCTAACCAAAAAGAATAGTCTTGTTTTGCAGGTCAATAGGGAGTCTAGACGAAGTCAACTTGGCTAGAAGAAGTCGTCTAGGCCAGACGAAACCTCTCCAAGCCGACTCTGTCTGGGTTAGACAAAGTCACCCCAATTGAGGCCGAAATCGTCCCAGACCAAATGAAGCCGACTTCGTCCCGGTTAGTTGAAGTCATCCTAGTTGAGACCGGATGCATCCCGACCAGATGAAGCCGACTCCAAGTCAACCCAGATGAGGACGGAAGCATCCCCACCAGACGAAGTCGACTCCGCAATGCCGACTCTTGTAGAGCTGACTCTAGAGGACTAACTCTAAAGCCGAGTCCTATCCAGATACCGACTTTAGAGCAGGCGCCGATTCTAGTTTGGATGCTGACTCCAGATCAGATGCCGGTTCCATTTCGAATGCCGACCCCAGATCAGATGTCGATTCCAAACCGGATACTAACTCTAGAACATATACCGATTCCAAACCAGATGCCAACCTTAAATCAGATGCTGACTCCCATCCGCCTAGATCCATCCCGACATCAAAGGACCGATTCCACTTTGGCAACTTCAAGCACGTGCACAAATGTAAATTAGCACGTGATCATTGGGAAAGTAGTTAAAGAGTGGTTATTTATGTTAATTCTTAATTTTGTTATGTCAGGTAGTTAATTATGTTAGCACCTTGCACAAATGTTAATTCTTTTACTGCTATGTTGTAATTTTTGTAGCTTAATCTGTTCTTGCTTGGTCACAATTGTGCATAGTAGGAATAGAATACGTTAGTTTAGGGGTCGATCAAAACCACTCTAACAACCTTATAGGTAATCGATAGAGATCCTACATCGGCCAAGGGCGTAATCCCTGCCAAACTTGAGGCTGCAATCATGTAAGTCCTCAGTAGGCAATGGACGAATATTAGGCAATTGTCTTAGGAATTTGGGCTGGTGAGAAATTGCTTGCATAGTAGGAACCAAACCAAAACCAGTTAATTGACAAGCTGGGAAAGTGATAGGATAAATATGTCTTAGAAATTGTAGTAACCGTAGGTAGTCTTTATTTTTTAGATAGCCATTTAAATTTCTGCAACTTTACTTCTACTGTTAAAAACCCCCTGTTTACATTCCATTGTCGAGTCAATCTGCATCCTACATTCCCAGTTCTGCATCTTTTTGGCCTTGCACAATAGAAAATATTAGAACCATGTGTCCTTAAGAGAATCGACCTAGGTTGACCCTGTGCTACCTATAACATAGGAAAATCTAGTATTTTGATAGGAGAAATAATGATTAAATCTCAACATATCAATCATTCACTAGATAAATGTCCCTCGGGCTCATTCTTGTTCTCACAAAGTAGCCTTTCAAGCACATCTATCCTTATTACTCATTTTTATATACCATTGTTCTTGACTATGCAATTCAATAATATAATTACACACATGCATAATCCAACAATTTAAGCACTAAATTCGAGTACAATAAATACAAGCATAGATAGGGAAGCATGGATGTGTTCCCATTAGAACGAGTGTGCATAGTCAACATGACTTTACACGAACATGCACAAAATCTACACATGCGTGCACAACTTGCACAAGCTGTTCTTTGTGAGCATAGTCGTGCTCAACAGCTTGTTATCAAATTTCTAGATTTTTTTCCTAGAATTTCGAATTTAAATAAAGGAACCTATGACTTTCTACATTTTGTACACATACAACCAAATATGCAGTCAATTTCACAAATAATAGTAAAAGCAAGCAATACCTAATCTAGAGAGCTCATCCCCCTTCATAGAACACCAAGAACATTCAATTTATAACTATATGATTATCAATAATTTTAACAAAAAGGAAGTGTCATAATCTAGGGAGTTCAATCTCCCTTCGTATAACCCCAAAACATACACTTCGGAGGACCTAGAGACAACCCATTTTAATCCATAATTATAAAATTAAGAGTCTTGTACTCTATCAATTGAGAGAGACAGACAAAATGACAAAGACAAGAAACTATAACAAACAACCAAACACTTTGTCAATCATAGAGGCAATCAAACACAATCAATCAAGAGACAAACAACCGAACACTTGGTCAATCATAGAATACACAAACAACTAATAGAAAATCAACTAAACACCTTATCAATCATAGGATAGTCAAACAAACACAAACAATGAATATGAAAACAACTAAACACTCTATCAATTGACAAAGGCAATCAAACACAAGTACTAAGCAAAAAAATGGCTAAACGCTTTGTTGATTAACCAAGGAAGTCAAAATAAATAATAAGCAACAAACAACTAAGCACTCTATTAATTAACAAAGGCAATTAACAAAGGAAATCAACACAAGCAACCAACAAGATATGGGCCAACCTCTCCATTTGTTTGGAAAAACTAACTCAACAACATAGGTCTTTCTAGTTCCTCTGGTTACTCCTTTATATAGCCCTAAAATGGGTCTCACAACTCCCACTGATAACCCACATGAAACCCAAACAAACAGTCTCTACACCTCTTGAGCAAGCTCCAAGAGATGAGAAAATTAAAATTATATGGGTTCAATACTTTGCATTAAACCCAACTTGTTTAGAGATTCTCTTGTCTTTCCTATTGCTTGGTATCCAACTCCTTATGTGAGAGAAGGAGACAATGCATGAACTTATATTGTCCGACGTAGGACTTAAGCTTTTTACCATATTTAAATGACCTATTTTTCTTAAGTTAATTTATTTAAAATCCAATCTATATTCTCCCAAAATATAATTTATTTAATTATAAACAAAATTAAACCACTTATTAATAAAATGAGGTATTACATAGTAAATGAGAAGTCCAACTTAATCCTCATGCTCCTACTCACTATCACCTGCAAAATGACATTCATCATAGATACAAACAATACAACAAAAGTGAGTGAGAAATATATCCCACTCAAGCTCATGATATGAGCACATATGCACAATTAATTATAAGATGGATAATAAACAATTCATATATGCACATCAATGATAATAATGTACTCTTAGTACTACTTCTTATGTTATGGTAGCAACTCTAATCTAAGAAAGTATGGTAGAGACACGTAAGTCAACTTCACTTTTGGTTGTCCCACACTAGCATGATGCCTTTTTCTAACACGTAAGGTACTACCCACTTGCATCTTCTGTCCCCACTAGTGGGATCAATCACGACCGTTAGGATTTGTGTATCGAGGAGTCTTTAGGAGATCTAGTGACCTTACCATTCAAGTTCGTGTTTACTTCTTTATACACCTGTTTCATTAAATGATGCATAAAATGCAGTTCATTTTAATCATTGTTTTACTTTCAACATTGGTAAGATGAGGACCATTCTTGCCTCTCACATGCTAAGCACCTCATTTCACAACCCATCACAGATTAGTGAACACTATTCTTACCTCTCACAGACTATGTCACCCTTCGAAGAACACTTATCCTTATTACTCATTTTCATGTCATATATCATTGTTCTCGATTAAGCAATTCAACAATAATCTTTTAATATAAATATAGACATATAATCTAACAAATAGGCATAAAACATACAATTTTAGGGGTCCTGGGGACGACCTTCTCTACCCACAATTATACTCATACTACTGAGCGAGATTGCTCACTCCCCTTACTTGAAATGTCGACTCCCAAGTAAGGTCCCCACTCTTTAGGATCGTTCCTACTGATCCTCGGATGTTCTCTCCGAAAATTCTCATTCTTGACTCTTTATAGAGAAAACTACTAACTTTTGAGCAAATGATTTCTGACTCCCTAGAGGCATTCTACTTGCAGATTGGGTTTAAAATAAATTGTGGGCAAAAGGAGTCGAAACTCCCTATATACATAATAACATAAAAAAAAAGAGTTATATATGAGAGTCAATCAAAAGACTTAAAAATAAAAACTGACAAAGAATGTAAAAAATATGATATTCAATATTACAACTGATTTTGCAAGAACATCTATCCACCTAGTTTGCTTTTAGAAAACACGGGAGAAGACTATATAAGTTCTAGTTGATCTCAAATTCTTAATCTCATGAACTAATATAAACTAAGGATTTTGAATTATTGAATTATGTAAAAGGCACATGAAAATCCGTTTCAAAAGTACATTATGGAAACATCTATTATAAGTGAAAGAAAAACCTTCTAAAATGTCTCATAATTTGACATGGGTCATCCAACAAAAGTATAAGATAGTTGCAAATCCCATCAAGAAGGATGAGAAAAAGGCTTCCATCAAATTATTTATCACAATATTTGAAGAAAAACATAATTTAATATGAAAGAAATAATATAATTTTATAATAATTAAGAATGAAAATTCAAATTTAATTTAAAAAAGTTGATTTACTTTTCATGTTTTCTAATGCAATGACATGAATTAACATAGTTTAGCTTTTAGACTAATTATCTTATTTTTAAAAAATACTTGGACTAATTACATTAATTCTCAAAACTAAATTTTTTTAAATAAATTTTTGAAATTTTCAATTGTTTCATTTAGATTTTAAACTTATCAATTTACTATATTTTTTCCCCTAAACATTCCATAATATTATCACTTAAGACAATTTAAAAAAAAAAATTAGATTAATGTGATTGATGTATTGCACTTTCATAAATTTATTTAAATTTTTTTTTAATTTCATGAATAAATATGATAATGCTATTCATTTTGAAGACTTAAATGATAATTTATATCATATATAAATTAAAATAACCCTATTGAATAAGCATAATAAGGAATTATTATTCAATGAATAACATTTTCAAGAGTTTTTTTTTCTGATGAAAACGATATTCGAGAATAAAAAACTGTTTCAATAATATAAAATGAAAAACTTTGTTTCTTAGAATTGAATAATCATTCTATTTTTTATTTAATAAACCATCAATTTTTCTAACTTAATCTTTAAAATAAAATTATATAAATAAAATTTAAAACATTAAAAATTATATTATGTAATTTTTAAAAATTTATAAATTTTCATATTAATTTTTTATATTAATAAAATATTTTAACGTAAAAAATAAATCAATAAGTTTTCAATAATTTAAGAATTATTTATATAATTTTATTAGTTTAATTACTATTCAGTAGAAAATATAATTAGAAATACGGAATTGATGGTGACCTCATTTTTTATTTATTTGTTTGAAAAAGAGGTTGCCACGTGGTAGGTTGCGAGTGGACCCTGATGAGCATGTTAGCAGGGTGAGTTCGAAGAACACTTGAATCGGAGGGACTGCAGAAGACGCAACCGACCAACCATGGCGGCTTCTGATCCCAAAAAGCTGATCGCCAAAGCCGATAAGCTGTCTGTTCATCTTCTCTTTCTTTTCCCCTCATCTAATATGCAATCATTATTTGCTTTTGCCTATCTTTTCTAATCAAATAAATGCCACAATCTCATATCCAAAATGGTATGCAACTAGGGTTTTCTTCGTCGCCTGGTTTTCCATATTGATCGTTTGGAAATATATAATATGTGGCTTTTTACGATACAATAAAATAAAATTGATGCAGATGCATGTAGCACACAGTTTTATTTCTTAGGTTTATTTATCCTAAGTGATCCAATTACTGTTGGGATGGTAATGGAATTGGTGTTGATCAAGGTACTTGATGGACTGCGTTACTTTGATATCATTTTTTGTTTTGTTTCTAAGTTACGTGAGTGAGTCAGCAGTGGATTTACTTCTTATTCTGATATTCTCAGTCTGATTTAACTGTGGTTATGCCCATTGATGCCAGGGCATATTAGTTGTGTTGTTTCTCTTTGCATGAGGTATATATTTTACCTTATGTTTCTTTTACAATGCAGAACACGACTCAGTCTCACGAGGTGGAATGCAGATTGGAAAAGTGCTACTGGTCTTTATGAACAGGCGGGTAAAGTATTTTATTGTTTGTTTGAATAATTTTGTGCTAAAATGAAATTTTGGAGAAAAGATAGGTTATTGGTAAATCTGGTAAACACTTATTCTGTTTCAGCTAATGGGTTTAGAGTTGCCAAGGACCATGAGAACGCCAAAATAGCATATGAGAAAGCTTCGAAAGGACAAGAGATGCTTTCTTCGTATCCTTATGTGATATGATTATGTAGTCTCCTTCATTTTGTTCCATTAAGGAGAAAAAATTATTGTGGGATTCTATAATGTTGTTGGATTTGCTGTGTTAAACTGTCTTTCCTTCACAAGTAAACCAGACCTTGGGATGCAGCCAAGCACATGGAATCTGCCGCTGCTCTGGCAAAGGATCTAAGCCACTGGCAAGAAGTTGGGGACTTTTATCGAAGGGCATCTGAATTGTATGTCGAGTGTGGGAGACCACAACCTGCATCAGACGCCCTTGCAAAGGGAGCCCGGTACACAGATTGTTCATTTACCATCTTGCTTTGCTATCAAAGTCCATGTTTTATTATTGTTGTTGTGGTGAACTGGTGGTTATTATTATTATTATTATTATTTGCTGAAGTAACTAACTAACCACCAACTTCTAATGAAATTTATAATGTGAAAAGTTCTAATAGATTGGTAGATGGTAACTTCATGATAATCAAGTTACATCTATCCTTTGGCAACATCAAGGAGGCTAAAATCTTGTTGTAGTGTGTAGTTTGTGGAGTCCTTTGATACATATATTTTGTAGTTTATATATGGAGGCTAAAATCTGTTTAGTTTATGAAGCTTTAGACCTTTAGTCACTTTCGTAAAGCTGTTTCTCTGGCCTTTGATATGCTTTGGGATGAGTTGTGTGTATGGCCTTTCTTTTGGTGTGCTGCTCATGGCTGTTTCTAAAGGGTTTCCATTTCAGATATGGATAGAGATTGAGTAGTATTGCTGCTTTCATGATCTTTTCAAGCTCTTCATATGTTTCTTTTTCTGTTTTGGAGGATATCTTATCTTAATTATAGCTGTGTTTCCCTTTCCGCCCTTTTCTCTTTAATAAAATTCCTTTCTACTAAAGAAGAGTTGACATCTATTTTTTTTTTTTTCAGTCAATGGTTACTAAAGACGAAACAGTAATTTGAGTCAATATAAATTAATAGAAGTCATGCATAAAAGTCTGTTAAATTTAATACATCGTGATGGCTCTGATATTTTTATTGCATTATGTAGTGCTACAAATGCTGTATGTAACAAACATTAATTAGTTTATATATTGCATCTGTTAAAGATATGCACTATTGCATTTATTCTATGTAAATAGGAAAATATGGAAAGATTCCATAGCTAGAAATTAGGGATTTTTATCATTATTTGTATCCTTAATTGTAACTTTATTTAATTATAAATAAAACATCGTATGTGTGGATACTAAACACACAACACATTCAGTAAATACTTATACAACATTTGTATATATAATACTGTCTCTCTCTCTCTCTCTCTCTCATTATCACCATATGTTTCATAACACCTTTCCCCCTCTGTAGTGCTTTGGAAGATAACATGCCTGAAGAATCTATTAAGCTATATACAGATGCTTGTACACTTCTTGAAGATGATGGAAGAGAACAAATGGCCTTTGATCTTTATCGTGCTGTCACCAATGTTTATATAAAACTTGAAAAGTAAGTTTTGTTAAAAATTGAGGCAATACATTTTGATGGTATATAGAGTATGAATTAAACTTGTCTTCTTCCACTGTTTTACTGAATGAAGTTTTTTACATGTGTATTGTATATTGTAATTATACTGTGTGCAATCAGTTGCATTTCTAATCATGTTTTTCCATTGATTTGTTTTATTTTTGTATGTTGACACGGCATAAGTCAAATACTATAGTTAGTCTTAAAAAGTGTAATGTACCATGGATGGAGATTGCTATTGCCTTAAATGAGGAGCTCTACTCTACAAGATCCATAATTGCAAGGCCCTGTGTATCTGTTTTTTTTCTACCATGTCCATATATGTTATTATCCTGCAGAATGTCTATATTTTCATTCTGTCAATTTCATGCCTCTTAATGCTCAACTTGTTACATTTGATGTAGTATAGATGTGATTGAGCTGTTAATGGAATGGCAAATTAATTAAATAATTTAATGCCTAAAAGTTAGGGTCTGGAAATCAGATGAATTGGAGTTTCATAGTATGTATGTGTAAGGCTTCCAGTGATTTTCTAGCAACAATTTGATGATAAAGGATCATATTGGGGACTTTTTTGGCAGTATGGGTGCTGTGAATAGCACTGCCCAATTTAGAATTGGAGGATTAAAGGGCTGTATTGCAGATTCAGGAAAGAGCAACATAAATTTTAAACTAAAGAATTATAGTGATTTGTAACCAAGAAGTCACTTGTTCTTGATAACAATTGACAGCAAAGATGTTAAACTAAATAGAAGGAAAAACATAAATTAGGAGTTTTAAGGTGGTTGCTTTGGGTGATTCCTCAAAGTGTATGGCATAGTGCAAATAGAACAAAATGTATGACTTTTCAAACTTCTCATTATACAATCACTGCTTGAAAGAAGACTCTTTTTGACTGAATTCTTAATCAGATGAACATGAAGACATTTTTGTCATAGAAAACACAGTAACTGTGACACTTTAAAGAGTTTTCACAGGATAGACTCTATGTGGTTTCGACTGAACAGAGACCCACCTTATTTTTTGAATTCCACCCCACTAAAACAACTAATCAGTATCTAATCCAAGAAATTCACTAAAATACACATGAAAAACAGAAAAGCAAGAAGACTAGAATATTTTAACTACACCAAGCACATCTGACACTGACAAAATACTACTGGGACATAAAAATAGCTTATCAAAGAATTGAATGGTTATCTTGCATTAAAACAACGTCAAAGCACTTTTTTCTTCCTCCTGAAGCTTATTGTTTTCTATATCCACTTGCATCTTGTTTTAACATTGTTCTATAATTGTTTCTTTGTTCAACTCTTTATTTGGCACTTTGACTTTTCTGGAGTGTTGGGTGAGCTCTAGGCTCTTGGACCAGCTCTTGTTAACTACCTTTTCTAGCTTTGATAGAGTAAAGAAGCAAAATTTTTGTGGAAATATGAAATTTATGCTACAGGAGGTTTCTTTGAATGAGTATTGAATGCCTCTAGCAGAAGATTAGTCATTTGGTTTCCACTTGATGTGAGGTTTGTGATCTTTTTTTGGAGGGTTTCTTTTACATATATGACGAGGGATTAGGAACCTCTATTAATTTTCACCCTTCTTTCTCCCAGGAGGAACTCTTATTCTCCTAGCTCTATAAAAGCTTATCTTTTTTCTTTTTGCATAAAAATTATGCCAACCAGTTAGGCAAGAAGTGCTACTTTTGGAATCTGAATTGATTTTTTTTGCAGAATTTAATACACAAATTATTTTCATAAGTGCAAATTCTGAACATGACAATTCTTGTATGTTGACTTACATATTTCGTTGGGCATGGTTTCATAATACACAGATATACAGATGCAGCATCTTTCATGTTGAGATTGGGTTTGGCGGCTGACAAGTGTAATGCTACCAATAGCCAGTGCAAGGTTTGGAATATTTTGACACTATTCAGTATTTTAAGTCATTTCTTATTACCAGACTTGAAAAGGAAAATAATTGGTTATAGGTTGGCCTTCTGAACGAATATGCTAGAACTTAGCATGGCAATAAGTAGTAAAGTCTCATGCTGATAGTTTTGGTGTGTTAAGAGTATTTGTTTTATTATGCTTTTACTTGTTTAGAAGACTAGATTAATAGTATCTATTCTCTGCAGCAGTAATTATGCATGTGAAAACTGGAACTGGCATCTATAGAAAAAGCGGAGCGCAGGGGTAGTAACTTTTAAGCTTTTAAGTTGATATTAATTTGGTCATTGTTGGAGGTTTGAAGCAATGCATTTGCTGCCAAAAGAAATAAGAATCCTCTGAACTGGTTTGTTAAAATGGTATTTCAAAAAATATATGGAGGTAGCTTAATGTGATTGTTTGATATTATTGAGGGAACCTTTAAGCTTGTTGGGGCTTTTCTTTTTGCATTCTTTCAAATTTGTTTTTCCTTTTGGAGGATATCTCATCCTTTCTGATAATTTCTGTTTCATAAAACAAATAGTATTAAGTAATTAGGAAACTGTTGTGAGTTTTAGTACTTAGTTTACTATAGTGCACCCAAGATAAATTGTATTTGTCTTTATGTTGTCATATAGTCTATCGAAAATAAAGCTATAGGGTCAACTTATGTATTGAACCATGTGAGTAATGATTTAAATGTGTTTTCTGTGTGACATCTCTGTTTTCTCATTCTCTCTCCCCAAAACTCTAGTTTTTCAAGAAATTTGATCCTAAAATAAGTATAACCTTAGTGGTGCACTTATGCAGTGAGTTAAGGAAATCTTTACCAAACTCAAATAATTTTTTAAAATAAACAAAGAATTTATTAAGAAAGAAGAGAAATATACAGTAGAAGAGGATAAGAAATCCTTGAGGGAAAAAGAAAGAAAACAAAATAAAGACTAAAAAAAGAGAAAAACAAGCTCAAGTAAAATTATATTTTAAAAATTTAATAGCATTAGTGGTCTGAAGCTTTGGATTTTAGTTGCATGGATGTTTGTGTTTATTTTATGCTTCACCTCTCCAAGTTAATCCTTTCACTAATAAAATCTGAGGCTAAATTTGGTGTTCCCTAGTCTGGACACAATTATACTCTACCACTAAATATATGTTTAGTACTGTGTAAATCTTTTAGACTCTCCAGAACTGCATTGCGTGATGAATTTCTCAAATAACTGGAATCAGGGCAGCAAGCACTGTTATTCACAATGGTTGCTTTGTATGTATTAAAACATACAGATTAGCACTTGGAAGCTTGGATAAAAGTTGAAGAAGGCAATGGGGATAGGAATCCTATGTTCGAATTTTGTTAACTCAAAATTATTTTGTTTGAAACTCTGCCCATTTTGTGCTTTGTACCACATTTTCACATGCCCCATGCCAAGCCTAGATATAATATAAGAGGAGAGTTGTGTCACATAGTTGAAGACATACATAAAACTTTGTCTAATGTTTATGACATGGATAAGTATTTTATTTCAGTTCCCAAATGATTTACTTTTAAAAATTAGTACATAGTCGCTGCATCATTGTTACACTGAAAATGGAGAAATGTTTCTCTACGTTTGGCAATCATGTGCGGAAATTTATTTACTTTTTATTTCGTGATAAATTTTCTCTCATATACCTTGTCATAAATGCAGGCATATCTTAGTGCAATTGTTATCTACCTTTATGCTCATGACTTTAAGCAAGCTGAGAAGTGCTATAATGACTGTTCTCAGTAAGTTTCTGGCTCTTCATTGTTATGCTGCTCTGTACCTGCTAACTCAACCAACATGTGATATGGATCATTATAGCACTTCTTTGTGAACTGACATCATCATTATTATTGTTGCTTTGCTTTTGATTTCCAGCTCTAATTTTCTCTTGTTCCAAGCATAAATCGAATGATAAAATTTCTGCTTTTGAGATTGAGAGTTCTTTGTAAATTATCTTCTGCTCCGTTGAATTGATTATTCAAATTGATGAATAAATGGGCATAAATTTGTGTGTTGTCTCTAGGGTTGATGCTTTTCTCAGAAGTGACCAGAATCGTTGTGCTAGCAAGCTACTTGCTGCTTATACAGATGGGGATGCTGAAGAAATCAAACGTATTGCTCAGTCGAGCGCTATATCACATCTTGACCATGTGGTAAGTTATTTAGTTCTTTTGGAATATGAGGCAAGTAAAACATACGATGAGTGCTAGCACACTCTTTCTGACACAAACTCTCCATTTAGTAAAAATTTATTGAAAACTACAAAATCATGAGTGAAGTGCATTAAATAAGGAGTGAGATTTATACAATTTTTTTGATTACCAACAAATTTTAGCTAATAATAGAGAGTACGCTAGCAATAGTGTATTGTTAGCATTTTTAAAACATAATGAATACAATCTAGCTGTAGAAACTTGTGGGCTTGTCACGGTGTTTTGGGTCTTCCTCTTATCAAATCTATAATTAAATAGATCCAAGATGTAACCCAATTTTTAATTTTCAGTTGGTAAGTATTACTATAGTGATTTGTTGATCTTGTTCTTGGCTTAAAATCCCTTATCCCTCCGAAGTATAATCTGTCATTAGACTTATTTTAGAGCATGACAAGATTACCAGAGCCCAAAAAAGCCCGATCAATATTACCTGAGCATGACGTAGCTAGTTCTCTCATGATAGATACCGATAAGTTAGATAGTTAGTTAGATAGTTAGTAGAATAATTAGGGAGAGTTAGTTGGGGGATGAGATAATAAACCTGCCTGTCAAATTTTATGCAACATACACAATCTTCAACTAGTAATTACTGATACTATTACTTCTATTAATGGGGTTATGCATGTGGACTCTACTTTGAATGACACTTGGGAGTACATTGTCTGCAGATCATTAAGCTTGCGAGGAAACTTCCAACAGGCGATGTGAGTGCATTTAAGGTTGACAATGCTGAAGATGAAGAAGAGCCACTCGATGAAAATGATCTGACTTAATCTGTCAGTGTTTTCTATGTGTCTATTTATACGAGTGTTGATGAACCGAACCCATTTCAATTTGATGAGTGAATTGAATCAATCGTATATATTGGTTTCTGTATAAAAAAAACATTCTGTTCTTTTGTGATACATGTGGAATGCAGGTAATAAGAGGAGCGCTATCTTTTATCCGATTGAGATGTGTCACTTGGATGTACTTGTTGATAAAGCTTATTCTTTTGGTGATGGCTAAGTATTCACAACTTCTACTGGTGATTTGGAAAGGCTGTCGAATTAAAGGCTCGGTAGCGCATTAAATTAAGATTCAATGATTAATATTTATTATTTTCATTTATTACAATAATCAAGAATTTTCACCTGAGTTTAGCTACTTATCTATTTATATCTTTCCCAGTTTCTCTTTGTAGTATCGTCTATTTTTAAATGTATTAATTTACAGCTCAGAAGTTAGTGTACAGAAAACTCGGTTAATATTTAAAAGGTTAGAAAAGCTTGATTACTTCACTTCCTTTAAATATACCAGAATCAGCTTTAGCGTATCATGGTGACCCTTGCTGTTTTTTTTTTTTTTTCCAAGTGTTCTCATGTCTGAAATGAAGTTTTGTATATTTCGAAACAACTATGATATTCTTGTACCTTTTTTCTTTCATCTCTTTTCATACTTTCACTACATTAAGTGACTTAATTTGTTTTTATTAAAGAATTCTAAAAAAAATTGTAAATAAATCCCATAAGAATCTCACATCTTAAAATTTTGAGGTTTCTAAATTGCTTCCAAACATTAAAGAGAAGGGATTGCAGTTCCTTTTCCAGCCATATGTGCACTTAACGACATAAAAGAAGGAATAAATAATGTATTCATTGAAACTATAATATGTTTCATTGTTTTACAATCCTAAACTATCATGTGATAAGTTGGTTTTTATAATAATTTGTTTTTGGTATAGTATGAATAAAGAACAAAACTAGAAAGCTACGGACAAGTCATGTCTTAAAGACAAAAAAATATATCATCTGAATGTATACTCCATTCCTCTGCTCCTAAGGCACGAGGAATGTGATGAACGTCCCAGTGAAGATGTAGTTGAGAATGTGCATAAGAACCCTCGTTAAGGATATTAACCCCATCCAAATAGTCTGTTCCAAAAATCAGGAAGTGATGGCCCAGGTAGTATTAACAGCTAGAAGCTCTACCAAGATGGAGTCTCATCCCCTAATTCTAGGGAAGAAAAGCCGAAGAGCCATATTCCAACTGCATGTCTCAAAACCCATGTGATTGGTGGTAGATCCAGCTGCCATCTGTGTTCAGTTTCACAAATGGATTCTTCGGGAGGGACCAAGCAACTCGCATTGAGTTCTATACCATGTCTCTGCATAAATTTACAGGCTTCACTTGCGTATGTGTCATCCTAAGTACATAATGTATGTGTCATTTGTCTTCATCAATAAACTTATTTATCAAAGTAACCCTAAAAAAAACATTGAATCTCAAACTATCACTGCTCCTAAATTATTTCTTTAACTACCGCACTTTTCTTTCTCCTAGAAACCCCCACCCATTGCCGACTTCTCAACGTAATTTTTACTTTTTTTTTGTTTTTAATTAAAATAAATAATATAATTTTTAATTTTAATTATTTAGTTAATTTTTTATTTTAATTAAGGTTAATTTATCCAAAAAAATATCAAAATTTTAATTAAAAAATAACATCTTTAAATCATTTAAATGAACCATATATAAATGACAAACAAAAAATACTGAAACTTAATTAAAAACCTAATTTAAATGAATAATACATAAATGAAAGTAACAAAAATACTGACAAGACTAATTAAAAAGGTAAAAGATATTGTTTTTTTTGCTTGAATATTACAATAGATAAAAAAAAGTCTCATAAGTGATGTTCAAATCTACACAGCGAAGGTAACCTATTATACGTAAGATTTTGATGGACTTATCGACATTGCCTCTTGATGATGAAATGATGGGAGTACATATTTTGTAGATATGCAATAGTTGGCTCTAGCATTTTGATGTTTACACCAAACAAATTGGTGATAAATTCTCCGTTAGTGGAGGTGAAATAGTGTCAAAAATTGTCCAAATTTTTGGTGGAAGAGTAAATGCAAATTAGTGATGAGGTTGTCCCCAGTCTTCATTTTGTGAAGTCTCAGCAATGCATGGGCTAGGTTGTGGAGGTGTGTTATGTCGCCTTGCACATTGTTGTGTTGACATTTAATGTGTTTTTTGTGTGGCCAACATATATGTTATATGTATTTTGTGGATCTTGCAATTGTTGTGACAAAGATAAGAAAAAATATTGAATTTCTAATGTACCATATCCATATATTATAGTTCTACAATAGAAGACCCTAAATAGGTTGTCCTACTAAGATATTTTTTTTTCGTTGCCTCCAAGTTTGTACTCATTCGACATGTTCCACTGGCCAATTTTTGTCACTATTTTCTCACATGTCTGTTGTGAAAGTGATCGAGGTTGTGGGGTGGCTATGGTATATCCTGCCATAGACCAAATTGGAGTTTTCCTTGCCTGTTTGTTACCATTCTATAATTGAGATGGTAGAAATACTCCACATTCTACAATCTTGACATGAAATTTGTACTTGATAACCTAATCAACTTGTATATGATTTAATCTTGATTTCTACTCGGTAACATTGCTACAAGGAGTTGTAGTATAATATTCCCCCACTAACCCATCTAGTATAAGACATTTTAAATGAGTATAATTAGTAGATAAGAAAGTATACTTCAATTTGAATTTTTAATTTACCTAATTGCAAGTGGATATGTTGGTGGATGATTGAGTTGTGATGTAAGGAAGAGCATGCAGTACCATGCCCAAGATTGCAACAATGATGATAGTCTTTGTGTTTTGGTAAGTAGCACGACACATTTCTCTAATGAACCCCAATTGTAGCATCCAACACGGTCAAGATCTAACAATAAATGCATATACATTAGGTGCACTATGTTGTTTGATTTGTAGGGCATTAACACCCCACCAATCAAGCACAAAATATATGCTATATAGGTGGCTTGTATACGAAGTTGTGTTGGTTGAGTTAGAATAGTCAACAAACTATTTTTGAACACACCTTTTGGAGGATCCACACCCAAATAATTAGCACACAATTCTTGTCAATCAAAATATGAATTCCACTAACTAGATATCCATCCACCTGCAGTCCTAGTTGAAAAGCCACATCTTTTAGAGTTATTGTGCATTCACCCTATAGAATATGGAATGTGTTTGTTTCTAGTCTCTACCTTTCTACCAAAGTAGTGATTAATGAATGGTCAATGTTACAATGTTTTTTGCAGGTTCAGAAAACCTAACTTGTTGCAACAATAGTACTAATAGTGGATTTGGGGGACGAGATTGTCTAGAAGTAGGATTCAATCAAACATTTTGTTGGGATTTGAAAGTAAAAATAAATTAAGTAGTATAACAAGATTAAAGACTAGCAATAAACAAGAAATGTAACTCGCATTAGTAAAATATGATTGAATGTAACAACACTTACTATATTAGCTACACGTATTGTCTTGTGAAGAAATTGTTTTCTAAGATATGATGTTGGATCCATGGAGGCCTTTGGGTAACTAATGAAACAAAGATATTTTTGATAGATATGTTTGAATTGGATGAAGTGAGTGTGTATATCTAGGAGGGTGGGAGATATCTATTTATGGAAGTGTCAAGGTGATTTGGGCCCTTAATTTTGCTGATGTATCTCAAATGCTCATTGATAAGTCATATTTTATACACTTCACAAGAGCTTAAGATAGGTATTGTTGAGACTGTTTGGTAACTAAGAATCACATCTTAGCTAAGATTCAAATTATTGGCCTAGAAATAGAGAAAACATAAATTTGTGCTAAATTGAGGATCTTAGCTAATAAAAGATTAGATTCATTTTGCAGGCCAACCCAGGAGAGTCTCGGCCCAATACAATGTCCTGGCCCAAGAGGAAGCTGTCTCGGCCATATAAATTCCTTCCCAACCGAGTCCAATTTCAGAGCCCAAGCCACTCCAAAGGCGCGTATGAGTATGTAATCATTAGGGAGATGATAGGACAAATCAGAAATTGTAATTCTGTTAGGAGTTAGTTAGGTGAGGCGTACATAGCAAGGAACCTTTCCCATGTATATAAAGGAGTGCAAGAGCTTGTGTAAAGTGGTTGTTGAATTCAGAAAACCAATCGTGTCACACACCTCACACTCTCACTCTCATTCCATTCCCTCAGTGGTGCACGGTGCTTCAGTATGAGGTCTCATCGATCGAGGAGGTGCAAGTCTAGAGTCTAGGAATTAGAGGGGATCGCTCAATATAGCTGACACACTCTGGTGGATTGAATCCTCAATGCTCTAGCCATCTCTGGTGAACCATCGCCGTTCTTCCATGGTGATCGTTATTTTAAGAAGAGAACCGAGAACTGATTTCTTGTTGAACCTTTGTGTTGGTAGAATAAATATCATAGTCTAGTTAGTCGCATTTACTTTCTTTAGTTTATTTTCTGTCTTACTTTATATTTCTAACAACACAAACCCCTCTGTTTATGCACTATGTTATAGTTAGCTCTAGTTTTATTTGATAAAGTCACCACGACAAAATAGCGTTATCACTCATTTATCTCACGCAGAGGACAATGAACATTATGACTACCTAACGTATGAACAATGCACAAGCTAGACATAAGGTGATTTTGGCCCTTAATTTTGTTGGTGTAATCTTGACTATTCCTGTATCTGACGAAGGGGACAACAAACATTATAATTACGTGATGTATGAATAGTATATGCACTAGACTTGGGGTGATCTAGGCCTTTATTTTTGTCGATGCGATCTCGACTGCTCCTTTATCTAATGAAGAAGATAACAAACATTATGATGACTTGATGCGTGTAGTGCATGCACTAGAGTTGGAGTGATTTAGGCATTCGATTTTGTCGATGTGATCTCGATTGCTCCTTTATCTTATACGAAGGACAATATGCATTATGGAGACCTGATGCATGTATAGTGCACGCGCTAGACTCAGGGTGATTTGGGACCTCGATTTTGTTTGTGAGATCTCAACCACTCCTTTACCTAACGTAAAGGACAATAGAAATTATGACAACCAGATGTGTGAACAGTGCATGTGCTAGACTCGGGATATTTTAGATCCTTAATTTTATCGGTGCAATTTTAATTGCTCTTTTACCTTACATGAAGGACAATTAACATTATGATGATTTGATGTGTGAATAGTACATTAAATAGTATAAGTAAAGGCATATGTATTTGGGAACACCAAACTTGAAAAAATCACAATTTTTTATCCCAAAAATGAGTCCAACAAGTGTTATTGTCTATTATAATGGACTTATTACAACAAATTCCAAAGGAATCTCATTTGAATGTGAAAACCCCAAATGGGTTAAGATAAATGAAGACATTGCATGTTAATGTGCTTAAGAGAAACTTTCATGATAGCATGGCAGTGGAAGGTACCTCATGGGTGGATGATATTCATTATTGACACCATATATCCAAAGGTTATGGTATTGTTGAGTACAATGTTGTGAAAATTGATCACGATAAAGATGTAGCATATATGTTCTCCGTTTTTGTCCAATATGCTATTTTAGGCCTATCGAGTTATATGTCATGTTCATTAGATCTAATCATGAGATACAAATGCATGAACTAATATCCGTCAATAAGATAATGACATGCCTAAGGAATAAAGATCCATCAATAAACTATAATGAATAGACAATCACTAGCTTAAGTGAACCATGATCTAACTCTACCATTATCACTCATTTATATAACTTTCTTATTTACATCACATCAATGTTCTATTTAGTTGAATAATATTTATATTCCTTATTTGTTCTCTTATTTACATTTTTTTAAATTTGAAAAAAATACATTTAATCACAATAATGTAGTAATAACAATAACAATATGGAATTAATACAATGATGTAATAACAATAACAATTTAGCAATAATACAATACATTGAAAAAGTACAATGATCTAATAATATTCAAGTACATGCGTCAAAAGGTAAAACTCTAGAATATCATTTTCTCTTCCTCCAAAATCTCATCATGATATATGCATTTGGATATTCTACGTAGTTTGGTCCAATATTCATGGCTTCGTCAAGATATTCTTCTAAGTTGTCCAATAGAGTGTTTGTTTGTAGTTGCATGTGGTTGAATATCATCCAAAGTGGCATATAACTCCATGCAAGTTAGGTATTTGTGTCTAGCAAATATAGAGAACATCATCTTTATGTCTTCATATTCTTCAATTTTCCATGCTCTATAATAAACATTTCCCCCAATAAAGTATATAGGGCAATGATAATGGATGCGTGCCACCATTTTTCCATCACCTGCTCTAATCTTGTTATGTATGGTCTGTTTCAATGTATAAAGTGTGATAATTTTGTTTATGCATAATTAATTTGAATCATTGCAAAAAAAAAAAATGTTTACCCTTGGTCATGTGTAATAATTTGTATATTATAATATACAAAATCAAAGGCTTGCGAGGAACTCATGATTTGGGGTAAGATTTATATCTTAAGGTTTATGGTTTAACACTTTTAGGATTTTTATGTACACTTATATTTATAGATTTCATATATCATCTAAAGTTAGTGTGTCAAGTAAAAGAAATGATTGAGATTGCATATATTTATAAGGTAGATGCTAGGGTGAACTAGCTTTACATATGGTCCACCAATGGACCACTATTTTTAACCGTTAGATATATTAATAAAATATTTGATGGTTAAGATCAATTTTTTATTTTTGAATTATTTTTTAATAATTAAAATTTGTCCATTTTACCCTTTTTTTCTCCCATTCTCCCTCTTCTCCAAAGACATCCAAAGGGGTGTCTAAAGGACTTGGCGTCCAAAAATCCCTAGACACGTCCAAAGGATTTGGCGTCCAAAGACCCCTAGAGGAAAGCCAGATGTGTCCAAAGGATCAGGTGTCTAAAGATGTGTCCAAAGGGATGTCCAAAGGACTTTACATTTAAAGACCCCTAAACACGTTCAAAGAACCTAGTGTCTAGAGAACCTAGACGTGTCCAAAGATGGATGCGTCCAAAAGACCTAGGCACGTCCAAAGACCCCAGATGTGTCCAAAGGACCAACAAGCCAAGGTTTCTAATATTATTAATGCGTGCACGTGAAGTTCATGTGATACGCTAGGCTAGCCTATGTACTATTAATAGCTACTATAAAATAAAATAGAAAGGCATCAAAAAGGGTGTTTGAACCCCGTGTGCAAAAGAATGCAAATCATGCGTAAGGTTTGAGCAAGAGGGGGAAAGTGTAAGAGTCATGCATGCGTCCATAGAGGTAAGAAGGAGAGTATAAAGGGAGAGAGAGGGGGAGAGTAAGAATTTCAAATAGCTTAGCAAAGTAGCCTTTTGGCTATTTGGACACTCCTTTGGACGACTGACATACAGAAGAGTTGCAAAGGAGAGTAAGTAGAGCATAAAAGGAATTACAAGAGTAGAAGGGAGAGTAGAGCAGCCCCTTTAGATGCTTCTATGGACAACTGACAGAAGGGAAAGACAGACAAGACTAGAATTGGATTAAATGAAGACAAATAACTAAAAATAAAAATTGATAGCAATTGAAAATGAAAATGGGCAATAGGTAAATTTAACAGACATTGAAGAATCATAAATTCATTTCAATCAAAAAATATTAGTACATTTCATCAGTTAATATGATCACAAATACATATCACAAAAAATGGTCATATACACATTTAACCCAAAACTACTAACATAAATCCACCAAACTTAGAACAAACAAAACATCAAGTTGAGATTCATTCAAGGCTAATCAAAGATTGCAAAAGTGCATGTCTTCTAAACTTGAACCATCTTCATCAAGGGAAGCCTACAACACAACAATAAAAAATATTGCATCAAACAACACCATTTTTGCCTATGCCTAAAATACATTTGTGACTTACTCATCAACATCCATCTAGTATGCATGAAAAAAATGAAAGGTTCTCTAATAATTGTTGTTAAAAACATATGCAAAGACAAAACGAATAATGTCATTTATAAAATATAAACATCATTATTCTTCTAATATAAATATTTTTCGTTCATAGTAAAATGGAGGCGAGAGGATACAAGAGCTGGGGGTATATATTGTGGTTCAACAATGGTGATGAGAGATTTGACACTAAATCTAGAAGGGAGAATGAAGACACTTGATCCTAGCATCAGATCTCGAAATAACTAGTGGAGGAAAAACAAAAAAAAAATAAACAAATTTTAATTATTAAAAAATACAAAAAATTAATGTTAACCCTTCAATATTTTATTAATATATCAAACTTTCTATGCTAGTAATCCACCATGTATCACTTAATCCACCATGTATCACTTAATTCTCGGCCAGGCTAGAAATTGCCATATTTATATATTGCATTTTTTTTTTCTTCTCTCCTCTTTTCTTTTTCTTCTCCTTTTCGATCATTGTTATCGTCATGTTGCGACCGCGTATCCTCGAGCCACTGCTCTCCTTGCTAGACAGACGCTCCTTCTTCTCTCCCTCTTCATCAAACCCTCCAAAACTCCACACACCCTCTCCCCCAAATCTAAACATGCCACCATGAAACAAGCAACAGTGACAATAAAAGTGAAAGTAGATCTGAGAAGAGTGAAGTTAGGGGTGAGATTGAGGATAACCTTTCAATAGGCAGTGTTGTCTTATTTGACGATCCAACTAGTCATGGTCCTCTTCTTTCTTCATAGATTGGGATAAGAAGAAGTGGAGGATTTTTCTTGCTAGTTGTCGTTTGCCAACACTTTTAAGGTTTCAATTGTTGGTCAAAGAACCACCTGCTTTCCGTTTTTTTTTTTTTTCTTCCTATAGCTTACCGATTATTTGCCTTAACCTATAATGTTTGGAAGTCCACGTTTTCATTTGAAAATTATTGAATTGATTCCCCACAAATGATGACCATACAAAAAAGAAATTCAATTTATTTATTTTTTCCTAATGTGTAATAGAAAAGAAGAATTAGAAAGCTCCTGTTTACTATATAAAAGTTACATGTATATCCTTTGGCCATAATTATTAATTAAATAACACTATATAATAATATGAATTGGTGGCATGGATTTAAAAATTCCATATGCTTTTGTCGGTTATAATGGTTTCAGGAAGAAATTAATCTCCTAGTGATTTTAAAAGAGTGAAACTTTAGAAAGAGAAAGCAAAGCTGACAAGTTGAAAGGCAAAAGCTTTAAACTAGAAAGTTAAATATTGTTACAGTCTCATTTGGATAAAGTAAAATTGTATTAATAATGATTAATTTTAAAATTTATTTAATATTATATTTTCTTTATTTTTGATAAACTTTTAATATTCTTTAACTAATATATAATTAGCAAGAAATTGTTTTGAAATATATTATTATGAGACTCTTTTCATCATTGACTAAGTCAACTTGTTAGTTAGGTTATGATGTTTTAGTTTACACATCTATATGACATGCCACATAGCTTTACCTACTAGTTAGAATAGCACATTCTAAGCATACAAGTAAGTCTCAATTTAAAAAATATATATATATAGATATATATAAAAGAGTAAAATACACTTCACAATCTCGCTATTGGGAAGAGTTGGTTCACTAAAAAATAATTGTAATGCACTAACTTATGGTAACATTATAGAGAATTCGCTATTGACATAACCGGATTCCAAAGAACTCGTATCAAGCTTTTATCCTTGAGCTACTACAAATGTAAGGGAGAAAAAACAGAAAGTTGTCTTGTGATCGATCCTGATTAATTAGTTTATAATAGTCTCACTATTTTGATAATGTGCACCGAAAAAAAAAATAGTTTGACTAGCAAGTTAATTCAGAGTAAACGGTCAAAAAAATTTCATTTAATATATTTAGGAACAATTTTATTTTAGTATTTATTTTTAAAATAGCATCCCACTTTGGAATCATCCATGTGATCCCAATTTGCACTCAAGGTAACAAAGTACAAAGAATGAACAGACACATTAATTAAAGTAAGAAAGTGTTTAGAAATGCATATTTGAAAGGTAAGTTAGATTGAAAAGGCATGTTAGAATAACTAGAGGTGATAGTCTGTTTGATGTAGGTGATAACTAACTTTATATTGCATCCAACCTAGTGAGTTCATAACATGTGGGAAGACAGAAAAGAAAACCCTCTTCCTCTTCCCTTTTTGCCCCTGCTTTCATCTTCCACAAAAAACACAACCAAGAAACCTCTCTCTCTTCCCAAGAACCACAGAATGCAAAACCACCACATTCGTCTCCTCCTCTTCCTCACATTAATGTTCTCCCCCGCCACCCCAACGCCACCACCCTCTCCACCGCCGCAACAGATGAACAACATCATCGACGCGCTTATAGGCGCGGGAGACTTCGCGGCGTGGGTGTCGATCCTGTCGTCGGCGAACGCCACATTCCTCCCAGTGAGCGCCACCTTGTTCGTCCCACGCGACGGCGCCGTGGACCGTCCCCCGCCGGACCCGCTCCTCCTCCCATACCACGTGGTTCCCCAGCGGCTCCCCTTCGACCTCCTCGTCCTCCTCCCCCGACTGGCCCGCCTCCCCACCCTCCTCCCCACCAAGTCCATCTCCATCACCGACAACTCCGCCGCCAACTTCTCCCTCGACGCCACCCCCCTCACCCACCCCGACCTCTTCTCCACCCCTTCCCTCGCCGTCCACGGCGTCCAGGCCTTCCTCGATTACTCCCTCTTCGGTGACGGCATCCCTCCCCCGCCTCCCTTCCTTCCCATCGGCGACGCCATCGGCACCGACTGGAACTCAGCCGCCTCCCCCTCCCACTCCCGCTCCCTCCTAAACGACCCCGTTTTGTTCCTCTTCTGTTTCCTTCTTCGAGTACTGCTCTAAGACACATCCTCACGTCTCAATTTCTTGCTTTCTCTAAAAAGAAGAATTATTTTAGAGAGGCTTTGGAAGATTTTGACCTACCATGTTACGCGAAAGGGTTGGTTTGTTTAGTTCTGCATACATCCATGCATGCATGCATGCACTCATTTTTCTTTTGGAATATAACGGAATTAGAATCTAGAATCGATCCACCTCTATTTTCTTTTTCTCTTAGCGGTGAAAATTGAAAATGAACGATTGGTTTTGGAGTGTGTACAAGTCGTGCAATTTTGGATGCTATGCTTTCTTCACTCCTTTTTTTCTTTCTTTGTAATTCAATAATAATGTATATTGAAGAATATTCAAGGATGATCATGTACGTGCTTCTTCTTTTCTGCTTTCATTTTCTTTTATTTTTCTGTCACTTCCCCCTCCCTTTTTTAATATCTTTTTCTATTTCTTATTTTTATTTTCTTTCAATCAAGTGTGTGTTTGAGTGATGATTGGTCAAATTTATCTATGGTTATTTATGATTTGATGCACTATAAAATTGTTTTATATATATCGTCTATAATCATTATTTTTTTTATTTAAACTTTTATTTATGAATTTTATTTAAATTAAAAAAATCCCATGCACAGCATGGAAAACTTACTAGTATTGGTTTTGTAAAGGTTAAACATACTGACCTTTGTTAATTTGAAAAAATATGGGGAAAAATATATACACCTCCATTTTATGAGGGCGATCCAACTTTGAACATTGAACTACAAGTTTGTGGGCAATTATTTTAGTTATTAGTTTCATTATTTCAACATAAAATATATCGCATACATTTATATATGTTTATATCTAATTATCTAAAAAATATATTACAAAAACAAAAGGTAAATGTTGTCAACCAGTAGAGTAGCTTACTAAATATATACATTCTTATTCTAATGTTTGTCAACTAGTATTTTAATATGTGCAATAAACATGGTAAATGTTTATTTTACATAATTAAATTTTTTAATAAATATATGAATAATATTATAATTAAAATTTATAATAAATAAATATTTTTAAACAAATTATATTTTAGATTTATGATAATCAATTTACATATGATGCAGAATTGTTTTTATTGATAGTTTTTTTTTAAATTATTAAAATTTAATTTAGAAATAAATTAAAAGAGATAAAGATTAATAAAAATTCCTAAAAACGTCTCATTGATGAAATTTTTTTTAAAAATACTTTCATTTAAAAATAACTTCTGAAAATATTCTTAAAAATTAATTCAAAAATATTATCGTTAAAATATAACTTATAAAAACATTCTCATTTTAAATAACTATTAAGAAATATCCTATACATCATGTATAAATGTTAATTTTACACACTTGCTTAAGTAAATTTCATTCTCTCGTGATATCATAGTATTGTTAGAGAACTAAGTAAATACAATAATTTTTCGTATATTTTTAACAATATCTTTTCGAAATACTTTATCTATTTCATCATATCTTTCAACTTATCCCACCTTTCTTTCTTCTCTTCCTATTTCTCCTCTAACTACAGAAATAGTTGTAGAAATAAAATTTCTCCATTACAAAAACACAATAGCCCCAATAATTGGTTCACAATTTTTTGCATGGTTATGTAATTAATGATTAAATGAAATTTGAGAGGAAAACAAGTATATATGTATTTTTTTCCCGACGAGTTCCTATCCTTCATATATATATCAACAAGAAACTGCATTGCTTGCTCCCAGCTTTTAATTTGTGTATTTTATTTGATTTCCCTCTCGAGTTATTTTATAGGTAGACTATTGTTCGTTGTAAAGGGAGCCAACCACATAGAACTAAATCACTCAAATTAAATACAAATAATGCAAGACATGGGGATTTTGCTTAGATAAAATTAAATGATAAAGGGGCATTCAAAGAGCATTCACATAAGATTTACACTTACCTCAACCTAGAGACGAATGAAATCTCCAACTGCAATTTATCAAATACAACATCCTATCTTATTTAACCAACCCCTTTGGGTTGTAAGATGTGGGAATTTACGCAATGCATTTTGCTTGAGACTAACATCATATAATCAAAATTTTGAGCAGAAACAATTGCATTTGAGTATAAGATGTCCCCATGTATTTTCCCTACCTTTTAGTATTTATTTTAACAGCAGCATTTTTCTAATTATATACAGAAATTTAGATAGAAAAGAAAAGAAATGTAAAACCTACATCCAACTAAAGCTAAAGGCTAGACCTTAACAGGCAAAATGTAAGGAATGTTTGAAAATGGGTCAATGGCTTCATCCATCTGTATATAGGTCACTGATTATGAGCAAGTAGCAAAATTTATCTATCTCCGCTTCACCCAGCAAATTCTTCAGTTTAATTTATCTTTGAAAGAATGGATCTAACTACAATAACTAAATGAAGAGTCAGAAAGAATTGAGATCTTCACGTTTTATTGACAAGCTTTCCGAAACTCATCCATCAGTCCTATCAATGCCACTCTCCACTCACAGCACTGTGCATCAGAGCTGAGTAACTTGTGCATTGTGCTTAACTCATCAGGACTTGCCCTTTGCAGTATTGGTTTCATCTCTTCAAGGGTGTTATGCTTTTCCTGCTTAATCAAATCGATACCAAAAATTTTGGTATTGATATTACCTAAAGAGCTACTGGAACCACATGTGAAGTTATCAACAACACTGCCTGAAGGGCCAACTTTGTGATTCCAGTACTCTACACACAGATGACTAGGATCTTGAGCTTCGACGGCCTGAAAAAGTCAGAATGTAATAGAACATCACAAGTGAGAACATAATTCCAGAGGAACATTCTAGAAGAGTCAAGCTTTACCAAATTATATCCAAATTAAATCAGTAGCCATTTAACAAATTTGACCATAATAAGCTATGTTAGTTTAGTTCAACACATAATTTGGTAGAGAATTGAATTATGTGAATTAATTTTATATTAGATAATAAACTACACATTCTGAAATGAAATAAGCATCTTTATCAGCTAAAATTAGTTTATTTCATTTTTCTTTCTTATTTTCTTCTCTTATAAGTATTATAGAGATATTTATCCAAATAGACCTATAGAACATATTAGTGTTAGCTAGTTGGGCAAAAATATAAGATTCATGTGTTTACATTACCTGAATAATAGATGGTGAAAGGAAGCCAAACATTCTATGACCGTTAATACTTTTCAGGAGCTCTAAGGGCGGAAGTTCTAGTTCACCTAGACTCCTTCGCCTCATGATTTCATGATGTAATCTCTTCAGAACTGATTCCCAGCAATTATCTGCTGTGGTATCTGTGAAACCCTCACTTGGACATTCTTCCATGGTTACCTGAAATAAGTTTTACAGAACGAAAAAGAAATACACTTTAATTGATATCATGTCAACGCAAATAAACACTACCATAGAAACTCGGATAACGTCAATGAGTTTCTTAACTTAAAGAAACAAAAGATTATCACTATTTTGTCAGCTCCAATAATTTGAGACAATGATGCCACTACATAAACATCTAATCATGGAAAGTTAGCAGGCACTTCGATATATTTCAAGATGAAGGAAAACTTCATTTAATAGGGAGAAAAGTGCAGAAGGAAAAAGGAAATCTTCCTAGATCAAAAAAAAAAAAGAATCCAATGGCTCAACACCTTATCCCTCTGCAAGCTGGGGGAAAAAAACTATAGAAATCATCGAAGAAACACACACAGCCTTAGAGTAATCTGTCCCGTAAAGCTCTAGCATTATATTTTAGCAAAACACACCATAACCCAGCAAAGACAGTGTACTAGTGCCAATTGCAAAACATTACATGCGTTCTTGTTGAGCCAAACGACTATATCATTTTAACAAGGGCATGAAGAGAAAAATGCCTGTCAATATTTTAAACAAAATATTCTTCAAGTTGAATCTATATTGGAGACCAAGAAACTGTTTTAATTAATATTCAAGCCAAAATGCATTTGGAAATGCAAATTGGCATCTGAAAATGTCAACAACAACAAAGCCTTACTCTAGTGGGGTTGACTACATGGCTTCCAGTATTATCAAGAAACAGTAACTTGTCAATATGAATTCATTTTCAAACTTAAAACAGAATCAAGGTCAGGAATGATACCTTGAAAAGAGGTCCAAGAAATCCAGCATCAATGACTTCAGAAATATAGCTACAGATTCTTGTTGGGTCAAGAATGCTAAAGAAATTAACTCGACTCTTGAATCCTTCAAAAGCATACCAAAAGGTAGACAAGTTACAAAAAATAAATAATCAAAGGTAAAAATATAAGCCCAGAAAACATCCTACTGGCATACCTTTTGGATATATAGCATGCTTACTGCACCACAGCTTTCCATGAACAACAGATCCCAAACTTACAGGCTTGACAGAACTACCAAAGATTTGCACTAAGCAGCTTTCATCTGTCAAAGACATAGTAATATCTGTGGTGTCTACAACTTCCCTTTTATATAGATTGTTGTGCAGCTTTCTTGAATCTGAATCTGTTTGCAGATCCAGCTCAATTTTTCCACCATCAGATGTACAATAATTGCAAACATCCCTTGAACATGATGATGAAAAATCTCCCTTTAGAACAGAAAACGAGTTTGACAGATTTGCCTCAACACCAATTCTCATGTTGTCTACTTCCATTCTGGCCTCTGAACAGCATATTTTTCCCTCTACTGAAATGCCTTTATCGTGATGGTTATCAGTGATATGCAGCAAATGATTTTCATTTTCACCAGAGATAACATCAACATTCAAATCCAGAGAACCTGCCTGATCCACTTTATCTTTTATGTCTGTGACCAACTTTTTATCATTATTATTGTCATTATGACTATCTATACTGTCATATGCTGCACTAAAAGTTACAAGGTGAGACTCAGACTGCACTATCTCTGAAGTAATATGACTAGTAGGACTGCTAGGTGCGTTTAAATTTGACCTATTCTTGGTTCCTAAATAGCCAGTTGAGCTCTCCCTTTCTTCATGATTCTTAGTTTTGTACATATCTTGCTCAACATCTGGTTTATCTATGCAAATCTCATTGGCATTGGCAGAAACCATTCCAAAGTTTTTATTTGCCCACGACTCAATGGCAGGTGATTCTCCTTCTAATGCTTCAACCAATTTATTTAAGTCATTTAAAGTATATCGAAGTAGAACAAATCTTTTCTCCATTCCGCACGAGCAGAACATATTAGCATGCTTAAGACAAGAATATCTGTCAGGAGAGCACTCACAACCCACAGCAGATAGGTGCAAGTCATAGAAGCAAGAGAAACATTCTCTTTCCTGGTACAAATCAAAGTCACTGTTCATCTTAAGCAACTTAAGATGAGTTGGAAGACAGTCTAGCCTTTCTTCTTCCATCTTTATCCTTGCCTATCACAAACAAGGGTAACGAGAAAATTAAATACTGAATAAAATATCTGCATGGTAACTAAAACCTTATAATAAATGAGTTCCAAAACTCTATGGAGCTTTCAGAATTTGTGGAAGTAGGTATGACCAAAGTGGAGATGGTGAGAGCATCATTACCTTAACTGCATTAGTAAGATCTCCATCTTTCCCACAGACACTACTCCATTTCAAAGTTTTTGGAGTTTCCTTTCCAAGAGCTAGCTCTGCAAGGGCTCGTACAGCTTCCAGTGCTGATCCAAATAACAGCTTGTCATGTGACAATGATGTCTTACGGCATTGTAAACTGTAAAGCTCAACAGCATTCTGTCCATGCATTAACCAATCAATAGGAGCCACATTCACTGCCTCTGCACAGTTGAAGCCACAATTGAAGCCAGAATGGTATGCCCTTGGAAAGGTAATAACAAATTCCCCAGAATGCTGAACAGTGCGATACACAGGCACTCCCTTAGATTTAAGAATTGAAGGAGAAAACTGGGTAACCTGCTCAAAGAAGAAAATCAAAATCATTAGAATCATAATGCAATTTCCATGTAGTGTACATAGAATGCTAAAAACTGAACAAGTGCACTGAGAAAATCTGGAGATGAACAAATGTTAATTATTAGTAGAAATACAACTGACAATTCATCCCAAACTGGGAGTGCCAACTATAGCATCTGGGTTGTACTGTCAAGCTGTGGTTTCAAGGACAAGGCTGTGAAAACCACCTGACACCACAAGCAAAGGACACTCTGACAAAGGATCAATCCCATTGAAAACAAATTGATGTTTCCTTGTGCAATGTTCTGTGGTCCTCCATTGATCCCAAACTACAGCCACAAAATTAGGCCTTTAAGACATATGATGTCTGGACCAAGGCCGAGAAGGTCTTTCTGAACAATGTTCATCGTCTTTGCATCATTGTTTCTAACCTTATTTTAGTGAAGCTGGGCAACATTGACATGCAGACATATCTCAATAAGCTTTGATCGTTTAATTGTTGATTTTGATACTCATGCATTTCACTAGGAATGCAAAAAGCAACATGACAATTACAATGATGATGTCTTAATCTTGGATGCTATTTACAATGACCATCTCCAACTCAAGGCAGCCATCCTGTCTATCACACCTGTTGCTAAGACTGGTAATCCTGCCACCTTTATTACTCAGTCCCATCCCTTTGACCTTGGATTCTTGACTTTGGTGCATCTAATCACATGTTTGATGACAAATCTCTTTTCTCTCATTTGTCCTATTTGAATTCCTTGCCAAATGTTGCAAGAAATCCAGTCTTCAATGAAAGGATCAAATGCATAGAGATCGATTGTCACTTTGTTAGAGAAAAGGTGCTTTCCAGTGAAATCACAACTGACTTTGTTAACTCCAGCAATCAGCTGGCTGGTATGTTTGCCAAGCCTCTTCAACATTCTCAGGTTGAATATACTTGTAACAAGCTTGGAACATGACTTATATGTTCCACCTTGAGGGGAAGTGTTAAATAGCATATTTTACACATGGTTATATTAGAATAGGAACATGTTAATATCTGTAAGATAGCCATTATCATAATTAGGGATTTGATTTGTATTTATGACCAATTCCTTTTGTACTCAAATGTGTCACTATATATAGTACACATGTGCGTACCTTTGAGACACAACATTAAGATATCTTTCTTCTCTAGAAATAATAAAGTAGCACTAAAGCAACCAATAACTAAAAATACTAGTCAACAACTGAAAGCAATAAGGAAAGTACAAGTGGTAGCATTATACCAGTTCATTGAGTAGATTTGGTTGTTCCTCAAATAAATCAGGCAAGTGCCTCCTCATTACATTTTCCAAGGCTGGAGCATGGCTTCCAGGTACTCCATACCATACTTTTGGGTCACCCCAGTGCAAATAGTTTAGTGAATAAAGGTGATGGTCCTCAACATGCTGTTCCAAGATGCAGGAAATGATGACAATGTGTTATCTTTCTAGGAAACAGTTAGGATTTGAAAGGAAAGAAATGCAAAATTCAAGATCAAGACATGTTATTACTTTTATAGTTCAACATATCAAATATATCAACATAAGTGGAATCCAAAATATTAAGTGCCAACATACTAATGATTCTATTAAATTAAATGATTTAATGATGAAGCAGTACATAGCAGCCCCACTCCATTCTCTATTACTTCTAATTATTTATTTTGTCAAGTAAACCTTCAACTAAATGATAATTTTTCTAAACCAAACAGCAGATTTTAAAAATTTGAAGTTAACTTTCATGAAAAGTAACTTAAAATTTTTCATGTCATGTCATGACCAAAATTGGTAATATTCCATCTCATATTTTAAACTTTCACTTATTCATAACTTATAGACTTGGAAAAAAAATTCTCACCACTTACCCAGCAAAATGATGAAAAGCACATGCCAACATACAGCCATGGCACTAGAACTCCTGATATGTCACTTCCTTCATAACTTAGTACGGAACCTGGCAGTCGTGGGAAGTTGTTCAGATTCCAGCCAGACAGGGTATATTGATCTGAGACTGAGCCACTCTTAGTTAAGGATGATGCCTTAGGAAAACCACTTCCAAGTGCTCCAGTTTCCAAGTCAGCCCCATAATACACCTAAAATATAACACATATCATGTATACTGTTTGCACAGTTATGTGGCAATAAAGACTAATATAGTTGTCAATAGACAATGATTAATACCTCAACCTCATCAGTTGGTTGCTCAATTATTCGCCAGTATTCACCTTCAATTTCCTCCTCAGAGGGCTCCCATCTCTTCTGATGGTTACTGTCACTAACTATTCTGTCTCCATTGGCATCTCTCAACCCAAAGTAGCATTCCTTAAAAAAATCAGCATATTGCTGAAAGTCTTTAAGCGTGAAGTCTGACCCTGATTGGAATCCAAATTTCTCTTCAGGCTCAGAAGCATTATTAGCGGGCCTCCTTCTACATGTGCCTGTTTTGGAGTTCTTTCTACGTTTTCGTTTCCTTCCCCTACTTTTTTTCCTCATTGGTTCTCTATTTTGAAGCAAATCAATTTGTTGAATACGAGTGGGAAATTCAGTATTTTCCCATAGATCTTTCTCCTTCAGAGGACAGGGTGGAGCCCAGCAAGCTGGAGGAACAATCCTACATATGCCATGGGGCTCAGCTAGGGGTCGTATCTTTGCTATGTAACTGATTGTGTCTTCAAACTCCTAATTAAAAAGAGTAAAAATAAGAAATCAATATACTAAAAATACAATATTACTACCACAAATATGAAGATGGCTATAATAATAACAAGTACTTCAATAGTCGGATAAAAAACAGGTGCTTCTTCAATTATAGGCCGACATGGTCCAGCTGGATCCCATCGAGCTGATATCTGCATCATAGCAACAATAATCCAACATATGAGAAAAGAAAAAAGGAAAACAAATATTCTCCCTCTCTCTCTTATATATAGTCATTAACGGTAGCTTTCAACCCATCATTTTCTTCTATACTATAATATGTTTGAAGAACTGAAATTAGTCATTGACTTAATTGATATCCGACTATGCTTTCAAATAAGATGGTAATCAGATTATTCAAGTAAGACTCACCTCTTGGTTATCAAGACAAGTATTGATTGCTCAAAATTTTAAACCCTCGTATTAAACAAGTTTATCTAATTCAAGAAACGGGGAGGGGGTTAAAAATAACTACTTAAAGCTGGAAAGGTAATTCCATTCAGATTTCAAAGTTGGTTCCTATTTGTTCCAAAAAGAGCAAGAAAAATACAAAAGTATTGTTCATGGACCATCAAAACATTATGCATGGTCAACACATGGGACCATATTGCATACCTTTCTATTTCTCAGACTATCAGAAGACTCAAGCACATTGTTATTTTTTGGCTTATGCCCCAAAGGATTATCCTGAAAAATATGTAAGAATGATAAATTTGTTAATATTAGCAGCCTCACTAAAAGCAATCAAGATAAACAATGATTTGAAGCAGATTATAACTAATAATGTTACAGACCAAATACTGCCAAAGGATTTGATACAAACAGGTGTAACAGTTTAATGTCAAAGAGGTCGAGCTATAGATAAAAATAAGAATGCACCAAAAGTACACAGCAAAATTGTATATGTGAAAATTGAACTTAAAAAAAAAATAGTGATAATCACACATTCATATTTCAAGAACTGGAAATCGTGATTCAAATTTCATAGTTTCTAGTAAAGACAGAATAGTTGCACAATCATAAATGAAGGGTCTGTTTGGATAAACTTCTCCATAAGCATTTATAGGATAGGAAAATAGAAAGAAAAAATGAAATAAACTTCTTCATAAGCTAAAATTAGCTTATGCATAAGCTAATTTATAGAAGTTCTCTCATATTAGCTTCTCCAAAAAGGAGAGTTTCTTCAAACTTATGAAGAAGCTTAATTAAGTGCTTATGGAGAAGTTTACCCAAACAGGCCCTAAGTTAAATCTAATAGTCTAAAATAAGTTATAAATATTCACACAAGTTTCCTCAAATAAATTTCCAAACTTTGGGACTCCAAATCAAAAGAGTACTAGGTATTGGGAGGGGGTAGGGGAATCTGTATAAAATACAGACCAAAACAGTGCCAAACTTCACACAGCAGTTTTTTACCCTCTGGTGACTATTTCCTAGCTTCACAATGCAAAGCATAACAATTGAAAGGTCAGTGGAAGGATTCAATGAATTTAAGCATACAATATTTTTACAGTTATAATAATTACTACCTCCCAACGGTGGAAATCATGTAAAAGGAGCACTTTTGAGATTTGGTACTTCCCTCTTGTTTGAAAAATCAACAATACAATAAAAAAATACAACAAACACTGAATATTATATATTACACTATTACCTATTTTTCACCCATGACGAAAAACTTGTTTACTGTTAAATTAATTTAATGGTTGTTACTTACCAGTTGCTACCCCAATCGTTTTGGGTTAGAAAGAAATTGCAATAGAGGAAACAATGAATGGTATCAAGCATAAGATTCATCACTCTAGGCTGAAGTTTTAACCAGAATCCTATAGTAACTAACGACATGAAACCAAATAATTAACTTAATTTACAGAGAGATAGAGAGTGATCATTAAATGATTGAGAGATACCAATACCACCACCACTTACGAAAATTTTCTATTCTTTCCAAACCCCATGAAAGAAAGAAAACATAGATTAGCACATACATCTTAAAGGTCGGGGTACAGAGGAATGTTAAGCAGTTAGGACATGAGGGAATTAACAATTTAAATAATCCTTCTGAACAGCAGAAGTTAACTTATAACTAGCAGTGTTGAACAACAATAGCTCTCACAACAATATAATATAAGCAGAAGAAGAAAAGAAAAACAATTGTATAATAACAGAAGAATTGCAATGAATTTTCAAACTCTATAAGTGAGGATAATAGGATCACCAACAATTGTGAATTTGTGATCCCTAAAAAGATAGGATAGAAGGGAACAGAGAGGCAGGATGATAACATATTCCAAACAGGCTTCAGAAACAAAGACGTATCATACATTGCTAGGGTTTGAAAATTTAACCTCTTTGGCTCTAGAATCAGCAGCCAATTTCAACTGCTCCATTGAATGCCAGATTATGATATGAAAAAACTAATTGAACAATTATGCCTGCAACAAAAACCAGATACCTCTTTAACTGACATCATTAGGGTCCTACAGAAGATCAAAGAGATAACCCAGAAACAGTTTTCTACTTCTCTATTAGCAAACTAACTGACAAAAAAGATAAACGTTAAAAACAGGCCAGCAAAAATGAAAAAAAAAAAAAAAAGAATATTAAGAGGGGAAAAAACAAAGAACAAATGCAGAACATCCTAATACTCACCCCAATGCAGCAAAAAGATAGTTCGGTTCCTTCCACGTTCTGATTGCGTACAGATGAATTAAACAAGAAATTCCTATGGAAATCAACACTGTGAAGAAAACCTAAATGCAAATTCAATTTGCATGTGTATGGATATTTCTGTGAAACCCCCTAACAATTACCTACAAATTAAAAAAGTACAAAATCCTATGAATCTTGGAATCAAATGCTCAAAAATTCAAACAGTTCCCACAAATGAAAACAACAAAATTAAAAGAAGAGAAAAGGAACAACAATTGACTGAGTAATCATCTTTAATTTATTTTTGACAGGTGGACTGGGAAACAGAACTATTAAATTAATAAATAGAAATAATGAAAAAGATATAGCTCCAGGTTAAAAAGTAAAACCGAAATACTTTTCAAAATTTTCTATTTAATTTCTTTTATTACTTTTCTTTAAACGAAGACAATTAAAAAAGCATCTTCATTATTTTTTAGAAAATACAGGGGCACTAAAAAATATAATATTGCATATACTCGGGTAGAGAAGTTAAGATACTACGTTGAAAGATGTGCTTTTGAAGTCTTTTGCTCCTATTTATTATTTATTATAATATATGGTAAACATTATTTATTATTATTTATTACAATATAGATCTACATAATAAATATTTATTTTATATCATCAAAATTTATAATAAATAAATGTGTTCAAATATATAAGTTAAAATTTATATTTATAAGAAAAAATTAAATTACAATGTTTGTGATTAAAAAATTATATTGTAATACAAGATTATTTGTAATTATTAATATTTTTAAAATATTAAAATTTAATTTTAAAAATATATTAAAAGAGATAAGATATTATAAAAGAAATTTAAAAATATATTTGTTGAAAAAATTAAAAACTTTTTATTAAAAAATAACTCTTAAAAATATTTTTATTTAAGAAAATTATTCTAATATTTTTTATCATTAAAAAGTTAAATTATATTTTGATGAGAATTGAATTGAAAATGCATCAAATAGATGAAAAAAATAAAATGAAAGAAACACTTTTATAAAATAAATAAATAATAGAAAAGAAAAGTAAGATAAAGAAAGACGAAAAAGAGAGAGTGAAGCGAACCCGCTCTAACGCACGCAGTATTAACAGAAAGTGGTGAACCAAACCAACCAACTATATGTACTGTTTATAAAAACGTTAAACAATTACACAAACTATCTTTCCCTCAAAACTGTGGGTCATCTCTTCTTTTGTACTTTGAGTAATGAACATGACACAACAAACAACCCAGTGTTTAGAAGCACTTGCTGTAAAATAAATAAAAAAATATTATTGTTGGTTGTATGAAATGATAATGTATGTGAGATTAAAATTTAGTATAATCTTGGAGACACTATCGATTACTACCCACCCATAAAAAGTTTACACTCATTTAATATAATGTTTTAATTTAACTTTCTATATTTTCTCCTTTTTAAACCATTCGCTAGAAAAACATTTATACTTTTGGATTTATAATATATAAATTAAAAACAAAACAAACGCTTAATAATTAACGATTTCAAGGATTCAAACCTTAGCAGTATTGGTGAGTTTATATATATATATATATATATAAAGTGTATTTATGAGTTAAATAAGTTTTAATTTTTATAAAATTATTGTTAATTTTATGTAATAATAATTTATGTTTGAATTAAAATTTTGAAAAAATAAACTATATCTAATAATAAATCTTATAAAATAAATTTATAAACTTTTATAATAATTATTTTATAAGAGATACTAATAATAATTTGTGATTAAATAATAATATAAAATTATCTTAATAGTTGGTTCATTATTATTAAACTTTAAAATTTATATAATCTAATCACCATTACTATCTACACATAAAAAGTTCATACATAATTTTTTTTTATCAAAGTGTAGGAAAAATAAACTTTCTCAAATATTGACGTGTCTATGAAATTCAAAGAAAATTTACTTTATATTTACCTAAAAATAAAGTATTATAAGAAATTCAATTCGGAAAAATAGATTAAATATCAATAATTTTAAAAAAATTATATTGTTATTTAATAATAAATCATTTAATTTTAAATTATTGTAAATGATAAATTTATTAAATTTTTTAATAATTATTTTAAAATTTATATCAATGTTGTTTTATAATTAAATGATAACGTAGGTAAGTGTATAACAATTAATCTTTTTCAATTCATGACTATTATTTCAAGTGCAACCGACTAATGGAGATATTTAATTGGTAGAAATCAAAATATTTCGTATCCTTTTTTTTAAATAATAATAATAATAATAATAATATGGGTTACTTTGAAATTTGAGATTTAAATTTGTATTTTATATTAAACTTACGTATTTTTAAAATTATAAATATTTTTAATTAATACATTATCTAAATTTAAATATATTCATACAATATAAAAGAAATTTATTCATTTTATATAAAAAATTAGCATAAAAATATTTGTTTTATTTCATTTCCTAAACTTTATATTAAAATGTTTAGGAGGAAAAACAATTATTTCCTACGTATTGTTTCGTTTCCTAGTTTGATGTGCAGATAATTTTATTCTCTTAATTTTAATTACTTAATTTTATTCTACTAAAAAAATAGCAATTTAATTCATAGATTTTATGGTTTAATCCATTTAAAAAATGAATTTAATGACATATATAGATAATGTTAAATAGTTTTTACAGTGAATCAATTAGAAATCATTATTATAATGCCACTTTTAAGTTAGTTATTATAAAAATTAACATATTTATTATTAATAATTTGTAATTAAATGATAGAGTCACCTCACTTTATAGTTATAGTGTATGACTTATTTTTCTTTAAAAAATAATAATTTTACTTTTATAATTGACTTTTTTACGTCAACATATTTATTAAAAAATAATAATGAATTAACGATAAAACTAAAATTGTTCATTTTTCAAAGAAAAAATATGTTAAGTATCAACGGTGTGAAATGATTTTATATTATCATCCTATTACCATTATTATTTATGATAAATTTATTGACTTTTACCAAGAGTGATTTATAATTTGATGATAGTATAACACTATTTTATTCTATTAATATATGATCATTAAACTTTTTTTCAAATGTATGAACTAAAATCATGTCATTAAAATTATAAAAACTAAAATTATCCATTTTTCAAATATGTGAACCAAAATCAATCAATTAAAATAATAAATATTAAAATTATTCACGTAATTGGATAAAAATTATAATTAAGTGAAACTTTTATACCAATTTAAAACGTAAATTATGAAATTGTTAAGCTTTGAAAATTTGACACAACTAAAATAAATCTTACATGATGAGTACTATCAACTTATTTTTAAAAATTAAAAAGTTCAAGATGGAGTTTGAATTCACTGTCCTATGTTTTAATAGTGTGGATGAAAATCATTGGGACTTAACTTATTTAAAATGTTTATAAAAAAAATATACGCAAGCATATCTTTTTTTTTCTCTCAAATTGAGTTGAATTTATTTTTCTCTCACAAATTAGAAAACAATGTTTTTTATTTTTGTAATTGAGGAAAAAGTCATTTTTAGTCCCTCAATCCAGATGGTGTTAGTGAAACTACTTATGTGGCTAACGAATGTCACATAAACAATTAATTTTTATAAGAAAAAATTGTTTAGATAAAAAGACTTAATTATGTTTTTGTCTCTTAAATTGAGAGTAAATTTGTGTTTTGGTCCCTAAAATTAAAAAAAAAATGGTATTTTTATTCCCTATAATTTATGAATAGTCATTTTTAATCTTTCAACTCAAACATCATTAGTGAACACGCTAGCATGCCTAACAGATCCCAAGTTAGCAATTGTCACATAACAAGACTTGTCTAGACAAATTTTGATTTTTTTTTTATAATTTTTTAAAGTGAGAAATTGACTTCCTTCTTTACATATTGTTGAAAACGATTCACAAATTAAACTCTAAAATATCTATGAACATGTTGGAGGTCGTAAACACATTCCCCAAATTTTTTCTTTGGTTGGAGGTAGTGAATAAATTCATAACAAGGAACAAGTTGGGAATTGTGAGTAGAGGAAGATATTTTTAGGTTTTAGTGAATTTGTGCATAGTTCCCAACATGTTCACATATATTTTAGGATTTAATTTGTGAATCATTATCAACATTATGCAATGGAGAAAATCATTTTCTCACTTAATAAAATTATTAAAAATAAATAAATTTCCATCTAAACAAGTCTTTTTACACGACAATTATTGCCTTAGGATCTATTAGTCATGTTTGCAAGCTCAGTAACATTGTTTTGGTTGAAGGATTAAAATTAACCATTTTTCAATTACAAAGACTAAAAACACCATACTTTTTAATTTTAGGGATCAAAAATAATTGCTAACATAATATTCGTTAGATACGTTAGTTAACCCACTAACATTATTTGAGTTGAAAGATTAAAAATGATTTTTTTTTTCAATTACAGAACTAATACTGTTTTTTTATTTAAAGAATAAAAAATAAATTCACCTTAATTTGAATAATAAAAAATAAATTCATCCAAATTTGAGGGATTAAAAATATATTTAAACAAAAAATATATTATATATAACTTAAACGTGTGAGAATAAAAAATACACATGTTTACTACTATAAATAAACAATATAATTCTAAAATCAAATAAATGATAATTTTTAATTTTTAATAATATATATCATAATTATAACTTAACCCTTTTGTATTAAATAATTTCTTTTTTTTATAAAATGTATTGTTTTAATTTCTTATATTTTTATTTGAATACTTTAGTAAGTGAAATAAGATATTAATATTGACGTAACTTTTTTTGTATTTTATTTTAAAAAATGCTAAATGTAATTATATTTTTATAACCAATTTTCTACAATTATTTTTTTAATTTAATAGTAAATAAGTTATATAATATTAGAATTAAAAAGGTTATTTTAGTGATTTAAATGTGATATTATTATTAATGTAATAGTTTTTTTTAGTGAAATACATAAAAGTAAAATAAAACATTTATTATTAATTTTCAAGATATTATTAAAAAGGTTATTTTATTAAAATAAATATTGAATTACAAAATAAAATTGTTATTAAATTGGTTTTTTAATTTTTAATTTTTATTAAAAAACAATTATTACATCAATAATAGTCTCTTATTTCAGTCACTAAAAGAAAAAATATAGCAACACAATCCTATAAAAGAGTTATAATAAGAATGAAGATGTTATAATTAAGATATATAATATTAAAAAAAATAAATCATTATTTATTTAGTTTTATAATTTTATATTATTTATTTATACTAAATATGTGTGAATTTTTGCTCGTCATGTTTTCGTAAATATATAAGTTAATTCGGTTAGTGATTCTTACATCGCACGTCAAAGAAATGAGTAATGACTTCAAATTTCATATTAAATATTTTTTTAATTCTTAAACCAATTTTTTAGTATAACATCTGACATGTCAACTTCAATGAAGTGTTGACTAATTTTCATCAATTTTAAAAATATAAAAATTTAATTTTAGCAATTGAAATGATGAAAACTAAAATCACTTTAGGATTCAAAACACAATTAAATTTAAAAAAAAACATAATTAAACCAAAAGTGTATGAACATGGTATTTTGTAATGTTTTTAAGTTTAATTTTCTATAATTTTTCCTTTTAAACACAATATTCCTATTTTTCGACAACTATTCACCACAAAAACATTTATATTTTTGGGTTTATAATATATAAATTCAAAAATAAATAAACACTTAATCGTTAACAATTTGAAACACTCAAACCCTAGTGAGGTATGTGAGAACTTGCGTGCCTATGCATATTTGTTTGTAACTTAAATAATTTTTTAATTCTTATAAAATCTGTTTGTTTTTTTTATTTTCTCTTAAAATAAATTTATCTATTTTCCTCTTTATTATTTTTTTTTACTCTCTCCTAATTAGTACTCTTGATTTCAATATTTTTTCATATAAGATAATTTTAATAAATTATAGGTTAAATTAATCTACTAGTTACTGTACTTTTGTAGAGTTTTTAATTAATTAAGTTCATAGGTAAAAATATTTTAATAAGGTTCTTATTATTTAAAACAATTGTAGTTAAGTTCCCCGACTTCTCTTCTCATTTACAATCAAGTTTATCATGTGATAACCCCTTGCATGACACACATGCTGAGGTGACATACTTAACATGGTGCTAACATGGCTATGATGTATGGCACTGAGGTAGCATGCAAAAATAGAGAAGGAATTAACAAAACATTAATGGTGAGGCTCTCATTCTTAAAGTCTAACAACAACACGATAACTGCTAGGCTAGCTTTAGTATATATATGAAAATTATATTATATAAAATATAAATGGGGACTAAAATTGTGCATATATTTACTATTACTAAATTAAGTAATTTTAATATTATATAAACTAATAATATTAGAGTTAATGCTAATAAATTCAAATGAGATATATTTATTGAATATTAATAGTATTAAAATTAAAAGTAATAAATATATACTAATGATATTAAAATTAATAATACTAAAATATTAACATTAACATTAATAAATATAAATTAGTAATATATACTAAGGACAAAAATTATCTATATATTTACTACTAATAAATTAACAATATAATATTATAAAACCAAACACAATATAATTTATACTTTTTAATACTATATATCTTAATTATAACTTAATAACTCTATTTTAAATAATTTTCTATTTTATAAAATTTTGTTGTTTTAATTTTTATTTTATTTTTCATATTATAGTGACTAAAATAAGATGTTATTATTGATGTAATCATATATATATATATATATATATATATATATATATATATATATATATATATATATATATTAAAATAACTATATTTAGTTAGAGTATTTTTAAATATCATTCTTTAATGAGTCTCTTTTTTAGTTGTTTTTCTTTCACTAGGACATTTTTAGGAATTTTTTTTATCTCTTATCTCTTTCAATTTATTATTTTCAATATTTTAGTTCTAATTTGAATTTCAATATTTTTAATAGAATTAAAAATGAATTTTTATAATAGTATAAATTATTTATCATAAATCTAAAATATATTTTTATGTTAAAAAACATTTATATATTAAGAAGTTTTTTATAATATAATTTATATATTTGAAAATATTTATTTATTATTTAATTTAGTTACATAAAATAAATATTTTATCAATGCACATGATAAAATACTACTATATTAATATTTCTGTAAAAATTTATTAATAAATACCAATTTATATATATTAATGAACTCTGAGGATGAGATTCAAACCCCATTCACGCCAATAAGTATATATTATTAATTTATATTTACACTATTAACTTTAATATTTTCAATATCTAATAAGTATATATTACTTTATATTTATTAGTGTTTATTTTAATATTATCATTTTATATAATATTATATTATTTTGTTTAGTAATAATAAATAGACGTGTAATTCTAGTCTAAAGTTTTAGTTATATATATAAATAATTTTGTTTAGATACCAAATATAGCAATTAACCTAATAATTCTAGTATTGTGTTGAACTTCAGAGGTAGAGGGTTTGATTTTTACCCTTGAACACTTTGTTGAATCTTATCTATTTTTGCATGTCACCTTAACGTGCCATGTCAACTTCACCAACGTGCACGTATTGGATTGCAGGTAATATTCAACATAGAGAATTAATTAAAAATATGGAGAAAGATAGAGATAAAAAATATAATTAAATTTTTATATTTAAATTAACAATTCAAGTGTATAAGAATTTAATTATAAAACTTTTGAATTATAAAGTATTTTTAACTATAAAAACTTAATTAAAAATTCCACAAAACTATATTATGTACATATTAATTTAACCTAAATTACATAAGCATACATAGTCATTTTGCTTTTTTATTTTTTTTAAATATACTTTACATGCATTTAGAGCTCACGCATATAATGTATAACTTATCGCACTTTTTTTACTAATATAAAATTTTAATCTGGTAAGTTAATAGAAGTGATGTATAACTTATCGCACAATTTTTTATTTTTATTTTTTTTGTCCCTGTTAAATTTTTTAAAATGACAGCTTTTTACTTCTTGTTTTCAATTTTTTTCATGAACTATATTTTTCAATATCTATAGGTTAAATTAATTTGCCAATCCCTATAATTTTATAGTGTTTTTAATGTAGTTCATATAGTTAAAAAAACACTTTTAAAAAGTTTTTGTAGTTTTAAAAAAGTCTAATTAAATTCACAAACACTACCACCAAGGTTTTAAGTAGATTTCTTAACTTTATTTCTTATTTACAATCAAGTTTCTCATGTGATAACACGTTATTTGGCATACATATTGATGTGATATTTATATGGTGATAACATAATGTTAATATAACATACTGAGGTGACATGCAAAAAAAAAAAAAAAAAAAATATTAAAGGTGAGGCTCTCATATTTAAAGTCTGAAAACAACACTGTATATAGGACTAATGATTTCATTTAGTATATAAATGAAAATTATATTAAATAAAATTTGAACGAAAGACTAGATTAAGTAATTTTAATATTAATAATATTAAAAAAAATTGGTGGAAAAAAAGAAAAAACCCTTAGATGAATAACACTTAGAAAAAAAAAGTTACTTTAGTTTAGTCAATAACCAAAAACGATAAAAAAATCATATTAAAAATAAAAAAATTAATATATTATTTAAAAATACATGTTTGACTAAGGTATTTGTGACTTGATTCACCTCACAATAAATATAGAAAAAATTATTGTAGATATAGAATAGTTTTTTTTAATATTAATAATATTAAAATTAATACTAATAAATATAAATTAGTATATATTTATTAAATATTAATAATATTAAAATTATTATTAATAAATATAAAATTAATAATATATACTAAGAACCAAAATTATCTATATATCTATTACTAATAAATAAATAATATAATATTATAAAACTAAAAAAAACTTACAATTTTAATATTATATATCTTAATTGTAAGTTAATAATTCCATTTTAAATAATTTTCTCTTTTACAAAAATTCACATATTTTAGTGACATAAATAAGATATTATTATTGATGTAATATTTTTTATATATATTTCACTAAAAAGAAATACTTATGTTCATATATTTATAATTAAAAATTTATAATATATTTATATTTTGGTAGAAATTTAATAATATATACTAATTTATATATATTAGTGAACTCTGAAGTTGAGGTTCAAATTTCATTCACGCTTATAAGTATATATTTTTAATTTATATTTATGAATATTAATTTTAATATTATTAATATCTAATAAGTATATATTAATTTATATTTATTAATATTAATTTTAATATTATTATTTAGTAATTTTTACTAAATAATATAATTTTTATTATATATAATATAATTTCCATTTATATACCTAACCTATTCAAGGAAGGGGAGTTTGATTCCCACATTTATCACTTTTTATAGCGTGCCACGTTAACGCCACATAAGCTTGTGTGGCTGACAACACTCGAAAAACAAGAAATTGATTAGAAATAAGAAGAAAGTTAGGAACCTAATTGAGTAATTGAAAGTTGAAAAATTAAAATTTTGCAATTACGATATTTTAAGGACTTAAAAGTAGAATTAAATTTTTATATTTAAATAATAACATTAGTACGTAAGAATTTAATTACAAAATTTTTAAATTATATTTTTTTTAAAGTACGTTCGACTATACAAATTTAATTAAAAACTCGATAAAACTACACCAACCTATAGATTAGTTTAACCTAAAATGATAGAAGCATACATAGTCATTTCGTTTTTTTTTTCATTTTCTTGATGAAATATACTTTACGTACATGCATGACAGAGATTATTCGATTTGTTATATATCTTCATTTAATTTGTGAAAAAAAAACTATTAACTTGCTCTAATTCCATAACAACTAATGCCTTTATATGGAAAATAGTAGAAAAGAGGAAGAGGAATTTCATTGCACCAATTGTATAGAAAGTTCTAAAAAAGCTATTAAAAGTGCTGGAGATACATATATAGGATACAAAAGAAAAAGTTGTATACGACCGACATCGTTATTTATGTTTCTATGCGAACAACATAGAAAGTATATAGTATGACGAAGAAAAACATTAGTTGAATGATGAGGTGTTCTTACGAAGAAGCATGGTTAATGCGATTTGGCTTGAGCAGCTTGATAGTGGACATCACTGAAATAATGAGAAGGAGAATGAAGGCAATGAAAGAGACAATAAGGGCAGCACCACCTCGGTTGCAATAGGTTTCGAATTTGTCACAGATCTTATCCCACCTTGCATGCGAATTACCATTCCTTCCCAATTCAGACATGAATGTTGCTGCACCATCTCCAGCTGATGCCAGAGCCATTGTCATCTTCACCCGAAATTATAAGCAATCAGTTTTCACACACTAACTACTAATTTAATTAAATGAAAAACAGTGTGTAGAGTTTACGGTAAATAATAATAATAGAAAGAGAACCAGTTATTTTTAAGTAACTTTTGTTTAATTCAATTCACTTGGTAATATTTTATAATAATTAGATTTCATTAATCTAGTCCTTAGATTAAAAGATCTTATTATTTGGTGGATTAAGTTTACAAAATTTTATATAATTTTAAAAAAATATATTTTATCAATTAATTTTATTTTAAGTATACCAATTGTCTATACCAAGTAATTTTAAATTATATGAAATTTTAGTACCATGTCTAATATTGCAATCAATGCAAGCCTGAGTCCTTTGTAATCATATTGAGGTCCTAATACATCCATTGCTATCATCACCAAGTTATGCAGACTGGCATTTCCATTGGCTATCACAAAGAACCTGCATCATCCCACCAAGGATACGTCACGATAAAAATGTGTGCATAATATTGCAATAATAGATTTATGGTCTTTGATTAAAATTTTTCATAAGCAGAAAAAAAAATAAAATAATTTTTTTTATAAATTAAAATTAATTTATATATTACTTAAAAGTTAATTTTTGGAAAAAATAATATAAAAAATTCTACAAATTAATTTATATTAACTTATGAGGAAACTAGCTTGTTCTATTTTTTTATTTTTATTTTCTCCAAGAAATTTCCTCAAACATGTTGAGTTAATTGAATACTTACACAAAAGCTGGAGTTTGGTTAAACTTTGCTGCAAGAGTAGCTGTTATTGGGGTGCTACCAACGGTGGCAACTAGGAAGCTTTTGGTCTGTTTGTTGAGAGCCATTACAAGTGTTGCTGATGCAGTGGCCAAAAACGCAACCACTCTGAGGGACAAAAGGACCCAATCCTTCTTTGGCTTTGTCGAGATCTCGGGAACTGAATTCAAACCAAGCTCTACCTTTTCTCCATTTTCTGAGGCCATTGTGCAATTAATTAAGCACTTACCAAAGTGACAAAATGATGATGATGCAAATTACTAGGGAAAGGAATGGGCTATTATAGATAGGGATAGTGAAATTTGTCAACCATATCATTTGTTAAGTCAAAGAAGCCAGGTGAAAGTTCTTTCTCGGAATTTCTTGGATGGTATAACCAACAGAAACTTCAGGTGGTTGTTGGTTGGTGAAGAAATAAGAGAGGTCGCGCCAAATAGTCCATTTAACTTAATTTAATAAAACTGATATATTTAATTATTTATTATTATTATTATCTTTAAGAGTAAATAAAGTTTTTAAAAATGTTCATTGAAGAAGGTTGGCATAATTACTAGGACTAAAAACGTCATATGTTCATTATTTTGTTCTTGATTCAGTAGATTAATGAATTTTGAATAAAGCAAGTTTACCTTCTTCCTAAACTTTTTCATTATTCATCATCCCCTTCTCTTGATGTCATTTCCAATTAACTGGTGCTTTCGTGTAGTGCAAAATCTCTTAAATACATCAAATTTTAGTCACCAGGGAAGGACCGCTGGCAAGTTAAACTTTTTAAGAAACACTTTTTTTCTTAACAAGATAACTTTTAGAACTAGTTTAATAATTATCTTAAAAATCAACACCTATGAAAGAAATTAACTCGTTTAAAATAAAATTAACTCGTAGGAAATCTATTTCAAGACCTCAGTTTTTCAAATGGCTGGGATAAAACTCTGTAAAATGACGTCCAATATTTTCTTACTTAAAATAAATTTTATTAACGGAACACTATTTTGAATATATTTTTTTTATTAGTTAAAATTTATTAGTTTACTAAAAATTATAATTTTTGTAGGCTTTATTTCTCATTTAATATATTTATTTGTTAATTGTGTGATTTTTAATAAATTTTAATCCATAATAAAATATATGTTAATGAGAATATATTAGATAGTATGTTAATGTAATGATGATTGCATGAAAGAATTTACATAGGATTATTCTATATTAACTAGTGATTTTAAGTTTGAGTTATAGAATATTTAAAAAAAAAACTTTCTTGTATATGATACTTAACTCCAACAGAATTGCTTCCAATGTAAAATATTGTGATAAAAAAAAAAAAGATATACTAGAATTTTATAAAAATCTTATTTTTTATTCATTTATTATTTAACTACTACTATCTTTACAAAAAGAATATATCTGAAGTTTCAGTGTATCTTCTTTTCTCCATGAATGCGGGCCCAAAATTGAAGTGCTGGCAACATCAACAAGATCTTCAAATAGGGGTGGACTGTACCGGTTAGAGGTATGTTGAGTTTCCAATGACAGCAACAAAAGACTCGTTCGCATAAGAGGTGAAACAGTTCAAAGGGGCAGAAGAAGCCAAAGTGCCACTATGCCAGTGTTGAAAGAGTAGTCACTGGTTAGAAAGGAAGATGTCCATTGGGCCACAAAAACTGAAGTGTCCATTGGGTGGCTGATTGCATAGCATGTTGATGGCATGAAACTTATGAAATTTAGTTTTCAAACTCTCTAGTGTTAAAGTTTTACGTATTCCTGGAAATTAAAATGTGTAAAATTTTAACTCTTCCCAAGTTTAATTTCTGGACTAATAGTTTTGAGTTCGAAATCGCCTTCATGAAACCAAATTCATGTATAAGGATGCTTTGAAAAAAAAAAAATTGCGTGGGGAGGAGGGCATAGTTAGAAAAAGAAATCTCCAAAACATATGCATCAGTTGGAAAAGTCTAATTTCATTTCAAAGTAATTACTGAATTTGAAGCCCAATTCTTGAAGCAAATATTACTAAGAGTTAAAAAAGAAAGGTCTTTTTTTTCTTCTACAAGTATATGGTGTCTTTGACCTGATTTAAAAATAAAAATAAAATAATTTTCAAAATAAAAATAAAAATAAGTATTTATCAAACTGGTGTTTTTTTAACACTAAACGAGTAAGACTCAAAATAAGTAGGAGATAGGAGATTAACATACGTTTCGTATATACGAGTGTGCTGTGTAGGAGGTGTCCGACTAATTAGTGCTTGTTTCCGAATCTACACGTGTTTTGTTTGGCATTACTACACGTAATACTCTGATTCACTGTCATTTCTGCAATTCACTCCCTTTTTTTATTTATAATCCTACTTTTCTTTTAGTTTTAACATAAAACCTTAATTTATTTTTTTTGATATACTTTATAGTCAAACTTAGTTTTTTAAGAATAAATTATCAGTTTTATTTATTTAATTTTAACATTTTAAATTTAGTAATATTTTTAAAATAATTAATATCGATAAATGTAACATTACGTGTTTATAACTTTAATCAAATAATTTGTAATAATATGACGTGATTAATATACATCTCAGAAAAATATTTTTAATATCACGTACGTACAAATTCTTAAAAATAGGTTAAGATGTCCTGTACATTTTTTACATAAATCTTTTGACCTATTTTCATAATTTAAAATAATTATTTTAAATGTAACAAATAAATTTTTGAATAAAAAATTTAAAATATATTTGATTAAATATTTTCATTTTTGGTCATATGTTATTTATTATATTTTTATTTTTAGGTAGAATAATACAATTTATTCTTGTTGTTAGTTTAGTTTTTAATTTTGAATTTTATTATTATTAAATTTGTGTACTATTTATTATTATATTTTTCAATTTTAGGTAGAAAAATATAATTTCTTCTTATTTATAGTTTAGTTTTTATTTTTTTAAAATTTTTAATTATTAAATATCATTACCGCTATTTATTATATTTTTATTTTTTGGTAGAATAATATAATTTATTGTCGTTGATAGTTCAGTTTTAGTTTTGAATTTTATTATTATTAAATTTATGTACTGTGTTTTGTTATATTTTTCAATTTTAGGTAGAATATTATATTTTTTGTTATTTACAATTTAGTTTTTATTTTTTTATTTTTTAATTATTAAATATTGTTACTGTTATTTATTATATTTTTATTTTTGGGTAGAATAATATAATTTATTGTGGTTGTTAGTTTAGTTTTAGTTTTGAAGTTAAAAACTAAACTAACAACAACAATAAATTATATTATTCTACCTTAAAATAAAAATATAATAAATAACATATAACCAAAAAATGAAAATAATTAATCAAATATATGTTAAATTTTTTTATTCAAGATTTTGTTTGCTACATTTAAAATAATTGTTTTAAATAATAAAAATAGGTCAAAAGATTTATGTAAAAAACTTAACCATTAATCTAAAACAAAATCATCTGTAGCTTTACATATTGATAAGAATTTGTACGTGCGTGATATTAACAAAAAACATTCTGAGATGTATATTAATCACGTCATATTATTACAATTTATTTGACTAAAGTTATAAACACGTAATGTTACATTTATTGATATTAATTATTTTAAAAATATTACTAAAATTTTAATTGTTAAAATTAAAAAAACTGATAATTTATTTAAAAAAAAATAAGTTGGACTAAAAAGTATATCTAAAAAGATTAAATTAAGATTTTATGTTAAAACTAAAAGAAAAGTAGGATGATAAATAAAAGGGACTGAAATAGAGAAATGACAGCGGATTAGAGAATTACGGGTATTGGATGCCAAACAAACAGATGAAAGCAAGCTACATCATGAGCATGTGCCGTAAAAACAAAGTCACTTTACGACAACACATACAAAAGGCGAGGTGCCAATTACTCTAGCACCTTCATGCATAGTGAAGTCAGCATGCGGAGCGGAACCGACATGCGAAGCGGAACCAACATGTAGAGTGGAGTTGACATGCAAATCGGAATCGACATGCGAAGTGGAGTCGACATGAGTGGAATCGGCATGCGGAGTGGAGTCAGCATGTGGAGCAGTTGGTGGAGTTGGTTGTCCAAGAAGGACCTCGACTATCCGGTAGGGCCCTAAGGGCTGATTGGTACACAACCCCCCAAAGTGCCGAGCGAAGCAATAGACACTTTGAATCGGAGGTTAGCCAGGATGGACTCTGAAGGCCAATCAGTACACAATCCCCAAAGTGTTGAGCGAAGCAATAGACACTTTGAATTTGCAGTTGACCATTTTTGGTTGGCCAAGAAGAATTGCGGTCTATGGAACGGCCTCTCAAGTCTTGCTTTTTTGCTTGGGAGGAGTACTGACCGGCCTCTCTCAAGTCTTGCTTTCTTACCCTTGGGGGCGGGGTCTATTGACCTGCCTCTCTTAGGTCTTGCTTTTTTGCCTTGGAGGGGGGTCTATTGATCGGTCTCTCTCAAGTCTTTATTTGCCCCGAATAGTCTTGACCGACTCGTCTTAGGCAGGTCTTTATTTGCCTCGGACGATCTCGATCGACTGGTCTCAGATAGGTCTTTACTTGCCCCGGACGGACTTAATCGACTCGTCTTAGATAGGTCTTTATTTGTCTCGGACGGTCTCGACCGACTCGTTTCAAATAGGTATTTATTTTCCCTAGACGGTCTCGACCGACTCGTCTGAGATAAGTCTTTATTTGCCCTGGACGGTTTCGACCGACTTGTCTTAGATAGGTCTTTATTTGTCCTAGACAGTCTTGACCAACTCGTCTCAAACAAGTCTTTATTTGATTCATATATAATATCTTGTCAATAATGCATTGTATTAATCTCGTCAAAAGATACATTTTAAAATTACATAAAACTTATAACTGTAATATTCCTCAAAGTAGCTTGGGATTAACTCTACTCATGATCACAGTCTTCTCCTAGGGGTCTGGCTCTTGTCTCTTTCAAGGAGTTCTTCGGTTGTGAGCCTTTCTTTCTCGTTTGTCTTGACAAAACGTCCTAAGCAACCCTCCCGGATTAGCCTTTCAATCTGGGTCTGTAGGGTCCGACATTCCTCTATTGAATGGTCGTGTGCTTTATGGAAATCACACCACTCCTCTTGCTTTCGTCCCATCATTTGGCCATTTGTTGCTTTCGGGAATTCCAACGTCTGGGTATGGCATATTTGTCACAGTATTTGTGCCCTTTTTACCTTCATGGGAGTAAAGAGCTGGGGGTTGCTATCACGCGATCGAGATTGGATTTGGTATCTTGTCTCCTCTTTTGAGCCCCTTGAAGTGCCAGGCTTCATTTCCTGTAATGCCACAAGTTGGCACTCTGCCTCAAGCCGGTTTGCCAGGTCCTCGTCGGCCTCTATATGCTTTTCTGCTTGTGCCCGTATCTCTCCCATACTGGTTGGTCGTCTTAGGACTAATGCATCGCTGAACTGACCAACCCTTAGCCTTTTCTGGAAAGCTTTGATGAAAAACTTTTGGTTCGGGTTGTCTACTCAGACGGTGGTGTTGTTGAACCTGGCCAAGTAACTTTTCAAGCTTTCCCCCTTTGTTTGCCTTATATAAAAAAAATCAACTACTTTGAGTCGTTTTATTTTGTTCACCACGAACTGTGAGAAAAACAAAATAGTCAGGTCGCTGAATGATCGAATGGTGCGCGCAAGGAGGGTTGCCAACCAGTGTATGGCCACTCCCCTTAGGGTACTAGGGAAGAGCTTGCAGCTAAGGGAGTCACTCCCCCCACTAATGTACATTTAAGTCTGAAATATTTGCAGATGCACATGAGGGTCCTGGGTGCCGTTGAATGGTTCCACGACCAGTTCCTGAAAGTTAGCTGGAATGGGTATTCTTTCAATCTCTTCACTGAAGGGCTGTCCCTAGAAAGCCTGGGTGCTCACCGTCTCCTGCGCTAGTCTCTCAACTCTTTCTGCAACTACCTTCATCACTACTATTTGCTGGCGGAACTCGTCCTCCCTTTGTTCGGCCACCCTCATAGCTTCAAGGTGTCACTCCTCGACTTGGCGATGTTGCTCCTTCGCCTCCATCTGTCGTTGCACTGCCTCTACACTAAGTCGGGATTGCTTATCACTTCATTCCTACAGGGAGGCCACTGCTCGAAGTAGCCTCTGCAAGGTGTCCTCCTCCCCTTCATTAATGGAGCTCGCTTGGTTTCTTATTACTGGAATAATCACTCCTATTCTTTTTGTGAAGTTCAAATTTTAACTCAAGGTCTCTCAATCTTGCGAGCGTCGGGAAAAGTTTTTCCGAGGTCCCATGGTGGGCACCAATGTCTTGGTCTATAAAAATGATACAGATCAGCAACTTGATCCTTTCTTCATACCCTTCCCCATCTATATATACAAGCCATTTTTCTCTTTCCTATTAGGATTTTGTCCCCTAGATTATACACAACATGACAAAAGGGTGCCAAGGACATGTCAGGTGCAAAACAGCTGCTCAGGCTCCTAGGGACATGTCAGGTGCAAAACGGCTGTTTAGACTTTGCTCCCTAATATATCAGTTACAATCTTTCATTGCCAGAGGGTAGTACAAATTGTTATGCCACCTCGCAAATTCGGCTTGGTTGGCGGAGCAGAATCAGCATGCGGAGTGGAGCCAGCATGCGGAGTGGAGTCGGCATGCAGAGCGGAACCAGCATGCAGAGTGAAGTTGACATGCGGAGGGGAACCAACATGTGGAGTGGAGTCGACATGTGGAATGGAACCTACATGTGGAGTGGAGTCGGCATGTGGAGCGGTTGGTGAAGTTGGTTGTCTAGGAAGGACCCTGACTGTCCGGTAAGGCCCCAAGGGCCAACTGGTACACAACCTTCCAAAGTGCCGAGCAAAGCGATAGACACTTTGAATTGAATATTAGCCAGGATGGGACTTGCTAGCCGAGCAAAATTTGGCTGTCCGGGATGGGCTCTAAAGGCCAATTGGTACAATTTTTATTTTATATTTTGGTCAACTACATATGTATATGAGCCCCATGTATCACATTACAACCAATGTGCACAACGAAATTTCTTTTTTCTTTTTTCATAGTACAACTCTTAATGAAAGTACCATCACAAGTTCAATTCAAAATATTAGTCTATTAAATGAGAGAGTCTCATGACTTAAGTATATATTAAATTTTTTATTTTACTCAATATAAAATTTCTAACAAAATAGTTAATATACTTTTTTTGACATTGTATTATTAATTATAAATTATAGAAAACTATAAAAGAAAAAAGAAACTGATTAAATAAATATATTTTTAATAGATTTCAAACAATAATAAAGTGTGTTGCTTGCATTTTTCCTATTAACTAGTACCCATTCACATTCTCAAGCTAGGTATCCTAACTTTGAGAAATCAAGAGCTTTTAGTTTAGAAGTGTGGAAAGCCTATTGAAAAGTTCATGACATATTGATAATGTTGTTGAGACACTTCAAAAATCATTAGATTTCCCTTAAATTTGTAGTGTAGGGACTAACATAGGTTGTATCTCTCAAGGATACAATCTTATAATGTCCAATCCTATTGAACAGAAATCAAATTGATGCAAGCGAGGAGTTGTATGCATAGAACATAATGGTAAAAACATAATTGCAGAATGCAAAATTGTAGAATTAAGAATGTAAAGAATTATGAAGCTCCAACCCAAGAATCCAATCATGTAGTTGAATTGTCATAGTTCCAATAAAGATGAAAATCCATATTAACTCAAAATTCATTAGACAATCATTTAAAATTTGTCCACACAAATTGAGATTACAATCAGTTTCTAATTAGCATGGATTCAAGTGCAAGTAATTGGTTGATTTAGGCGACCAATTGATTACCTAACCTCGACTAGATTGGATTAATCAATCTTAATCTAACACAATTTGAAACCTCAAGCGAAATCATAATAATGAAAATGGATAAAGAATTGGAAAGAAAACGAGGCATATAATAGAATTCTCAAAAGAGAAAATTAAGAACTCAAAGCTAACCACAATTATGAAACCTTAAATTGATAAGAGAATTTAGCCTTTCATGAAAATGACCATAATAATGCAAAACCAAAAATGCATAGAAAATCACAGGAGAAAAAAGAGTGAAAGAGGGAGAAAGCTTGTTATATAAGAAATATCTAAAAAACAAAGTGTAAAGTGTATCCAAAGTGTCTAACCATTTTCCAACTAACTAAACTAACTAATACATGCTCATAATGCTAAGGAAGGTGCTTTGGATTAGAGACTTCATGGTGATACGAATTGCCTAAGCCTCGGAATCGCTTGATCGATTTAGGTAAAACTTAGATCTCACACTTAACATAATTGTCAACACTATGAAAATACAAGTAAGATTATCGTTAATTTCAGAGTACATTTTCCGAAAAACTTAAGATAAAAGGAATTGAAAAGAAGAAAATGAGATAAAGTGACTCACCACTGATTTCATGGAAATTAGATAAGAGAAAACAAGATTCACCATAAGCTTCATAGAGAACTTAATGAAAATTAAGTGTTTTAATTCAAGAACAAGTCAAGAGAAATTTCTTAAATACTTGCTAGGCAAGATATCACAAATGAACCAAAGTTAGTTACAATTGAGTTAGGATCAGGTTTATATATTGATTCTACTTACAAAAATGCATGAAAGCTAACTAATTGAAAAGGCCTTAGGCCTTAGAACAAACACAAGCCCAAAACAAGGTTTTGAGCATATTGATAAGAGTGAGTTTAAAGGGGTGTTCAAAGATGGGTGCATCCAAATGACCTAGGTGCTATCCAAAGGGGCCAAGTGCCAGCCATAGGGTCTGGCGTCCAAAGACTCCAGATTTCGTTCAAAGGAGCTTCTGTCCAAAGACTTCAAATGCGTACAAAGGAACTAGTCACAATTTATAATACAAGGTAAACAAATTAAAGAAACTATACAAAGGTCCTACAAGTTATGAAGGAGACGAACTTTCTCCTTAATCCTCTTCAAACTCTCTCTAATCATAAATATTTGAAGGACTTTGGTCTCAGATGCTTAGTATCTTGTCCTTGTGCTTCATGTCTTTCCAAATTTATATCTTGTGGTCCAAAGGCTCACCAACAAGAGTTCTAAAATTGGGGCAAAATCTATAAAGGAAGGTCCAACAAAGTGGGTGCAGAGGCAACTTCAAGACTTTTGATAATGAAAGAGCTCGAATTGGGTTGATACCTAAAGGGAAAAGATGTAGATCTTCATCTTAGTTTTCCAAAGTCATCTAAATTGTACAATTTAGATATCTATAACTTTAGATATGACCTGCAAATGATATAATGAGAAGTAAATCCAAAAATAAACAAATATTAACAATTAAACCCAATTATGTCTAATAACTCAAGACTCAACTAATATGTCAATATTAATTATAAAAATATTAAATATATCTAACATATATTATCATTGAATACCTAAAAGTACTCTATCACATATTCTAATCCTATCATATAAAATTCCAATTTTAGTGCCAATTTTTAAGGATGTTTAGAAAAGTTCACCAAAAAGATGTTTTGGTATTAGCATTAAACAACAATACGAGGCATTTGGCACCAACTTTCAAGAGAGGCTTCACAACCGTCGTATATATATACAAGGAAGCTAGTTTTCTTTTCCCATTTAACGTACATGATTCTCTTGCTCCTTCGCTGTGTTCAAATATGCCCATTTAATTTACAGGGGATCCCTGTAGCAACTAGCAAAGGCGTACTAGTACGACTAAGTCTGTGGAGACTTCGTGATGTATATGAGAATCAAGACCATCAACTTGTTATAATTGACGTTTATATTCAGCTTTTTTATCAAATGAATATAAAATTTAAATGATTTACTAAAGATTTAAAAAATAATTTTAATTCAGATAAAATGAGGAACGACTTTTAATATGAATAATTATAAACTTTTTTTTTATACTCTATAAGACTGAAACAATTATTCACTGATATTTTTATATAATACTTACTAGTGTACCATATCAATATGTGGTATCTTTAAAAAAATTATAAATTTTAAAATAAATATTATTTATTTATCTTAAAATAAATAGTAGAAATAAAAAAAAAATTTCAAATTTTGAATAAATAAAAATGAAATAAAAATATTTTACATATATTAAAACAAAAATTTGCTATTTTAATAAAATCATTGATTTCAAAATTTTAAAAAATAAAAATAAAAATTATAAAAACTAAAATTAAAACTCACTTATTTATAAATATATTTAAGTGTTTCATTAAAATAACATGAATTCAAGACAATTTACCAATTAAGGATAGTTTTTATTACCGCTGCCAGGGGTGAGACAAAACTGTGGCAAAAAAAATAAAAGGTGCAATAGGTGATCATTTTGAAAAATTGAAGTCAAAAGCAATACTTTTGTTCTTGCTAGATTGATTATTCGAAGTAACTATTTAGTTTTCTTTAGGCTCTTTCCAGTATTATGTTGAATTTATCATTTTTGGACTATTATTTTTTATATATTTCTCTCCTTGTTGCTTTCTCAGTTGTATCCCTTGGAGATTGTATTGTCTGCTTTTGATATTTTGTTATCTTTGACCCTGTGCTGCTTGATCTCTACGACGCATGCTCTGTACTGGTCCTATCAGCTGTTTAGCCATTACTTAGGTCTATCGTGTTGCTTGGTCGGATCGAGGATAGTAGGGAGGTGCTCCTTGTCTTGGCAACTATATTGTCACCTGCTGTCTTTGGCGTTGTGTATTGACGGTTGACAAATGCTTTTTACTAATCATGACGTGTGTTAGGTATTTGTTAAGTTCTAACTGGTTGGTCTGGGCTCGCGTGCTTTGCATTCATCATGACGTGTTAGATTTTTGCCAATTTATAATTGGCTGGCCTAGATTGGGTATTGGTAGTCAGTCGGCTAGTCCACAACCCCACAAGAACTAAGTAGAACGTAGAAACTTAAGTTAGTCCGAAAGGAATCGGCTGGTCCACTATCCCACAAGTGTTGAGTGGAACGTAAGTGCTTAAGTTAGTTCAAAAAAAGTTTGTTGATCCACTTTTATTAATTGAAGAAATTTGGTTCGTCTATGGTCTCCACATACTTTGGATGTAGTGTAGTATCATATGGAGAAGCCTCGAGATTTATGTAGTTTTTGTAGGATTTTTGTACATTCTACACAGTGAAGCTTCGACTACACACTTCCTCCTCTCTTTCTTTCTTTTTTTAGGCCTTGTTTCCCAATTGTTGGATGGGAAATCGTGCTTTGCCTCTTCATTTCCCAACCGTTGGATGAGACATCATGATATGATTGTAGGTTGTTTTGATGTTTTGTTCCAGTTATTGGATGGGGAATATTAATGTGATTGTGGACCATTGGATGGTGTTAGTTGACAATTTGTTTTCTAGCCCTTAGATGGCAAATTGCAATGCGGTTTATGGATCTTTGGATGATGACATTTGACACTTCGTCTCCCAACTGTTAGATGGAAAATTGCGATGCAGTTTGTGGATCATTGGATGACGACATTTGACGCTTTGTCTCCTAGCTATTAGATGGCGAATCGCAATGGGGGTTGTGGACCATTGGATGACGATGTTTCAAAATTTCCATCATTTATTTGGTGTGGGGAGTTTTCAGAAGCTCATTTTGCATTCTGCTCGTCACTCACATGTTTTGAAGTTCTCAGAGGTTCCTCACATCGATAGTGCTCTAAAATCTTTTGAAGCTGAGGCATTGTGTTTACGAAATTGCTCTATTGACATTGCTCCATGAAGAAAGGTATGTGTCCTTGTTCCTTTCTTGTTGCTTTTGTGTGTCATTTTACTCTACTGTGGTTGTGTTCTTGTTTGTTTTCCTGGGTCACTATTGCAAGTGGCGATGTTGTGGTGGCATTTCTTCCCTTACCCTTGTCGTATATTTGACATAGGCGTTGCCGTCAATGAGGGGATGGAAGGTGATTCTCGTGTCAGTTTGATAGTGGCTACAGATTTCATTAAGGAGGGAACTTCCTCCTCCAATATGGTGGGGGATGAAGTTTGGCCACTACGAGTGTGGTACCGAGAAGTGGTGGAAGACAAAGTGGGTATAGAGGAGGATGTCGACGACTGACCAACTAATAACTATGACTGGTTGGATAGTAATGTTAGAAAAGTAATGTCGGTCTTTACAAGTAGTCAGCTCTTGGGGAATATGTCAAGTATAATAAGTTGTGATGGAGATTGGGTGGTGGAAGTCCAGCCATTTCAACTGGACGATAGCCGGTATGAGACTTTATGTTTGGGTTGTACAAGTTACACGTACTTGTACGACACTCTTCTCTTGAAGCTTGGGGCATGGCTTCCCTTTACCGATTTTCAATGCTTGGTTTTAAGGACATTGAATGTCGCTCCCACCCAACTTCACCCAAATAGTTGGGCCTTCGTCTGGGATTTTGAGATTCTTTGTGAAGGTTTAGGGAAACCACCTCCACTAATTGTCTTTTTTTTGGTTTTTGCTATTCGTCGAGCTGAGAAGGTTGGTTGGTTTTCTCTTAATAATTGGCCAGGTCGTGCCCTGATCTGCATTTTCCAAGAGAGTTATAAATTTTTCAAGGATTATTTTTTTCGAGTACGAGGTGGGAAAAGCTCTGATTTCCTCATGGATACTTCTGAGGAACCTCGCTTTCCCCTATGCTAGACCAAGTGCCCCACAATTATGATTTGAGTGGAGAGAAGTTATTTGGATGAATGGGAAGATGCATTCATCGAAGAGCTTCACAACTACTTGGTCTTATCATGTAGTGAGCTGATCAAGCGAGGTGACAATCCCAACTTTCTTTTCATTTTTTCTGTACTACCCTTGATTTCTGCATTTTCCTTTGCTTGACTTATTTTGTTGTGGTTACTAACATTTCCTGTCCAGGTGTCGTTGCCCCCCTTGCGCCTTTTGAACTTAAAGCCCTCCATAAGAAAAAAGTCTCAAATGGCCACTCGTGCACCCAAAACTCTGGATCTTGTTGTTGTCGGCCAAGAAGTGTTGGACATTCCATTTGGGAAGCCTATTCATAAGCGATACTGGAAGGGTAGTGACATATCCTCTCATCCCTTTGAGCCAGCTACTCTTAATTTCGATACAGATTTGCGACCTGTCCTCTTGGCCACCAGTTTTGACATAAAGTTGGAATCAAAAGTTTCCCTTGGACAAGGTTGTTTATGAGCATTTTTGAGCCCCATCATATGTTGACAAAGTTAAAACTCTAGGGTTGGTTGGTGCTTGCAAGGCCCTTGAGGCCTACTTTAGCTATTGTTTGGTCCTTTCTCGCACTATTGAGCGGGAATATATGGACCTTGCCATCCAAAAGAAGAAGATGGCGAAAGATTTAGAGAAAATCAAGGCCAGAATGAAACGACTGAATGAAACCTTGTAGAGCTCTAAAGAGAATGCCACTAGGGTGGAGGAGGAATTAAAGGTGAAGCTTTAGTTGGCTGTTGAGGACTTCGAAAAATATTTGGCCGCGAAGGAGCGTTTAGAGGATAAAGAGTTTGTTCTCCTAGAAAAGGTTTCTTCATTGGAATCTAGAGGTCATTAATGGCCATCTTGTCTGTCTTGTCGATGTTAGGACTCCATTGTCAACGCCTTGATTTTTCCTCTTTTGCTTTGTATTTCCTTTGCCTTATATTTTCTTAACGTTGTATTGTCCATTTATAATATATTGATTATGTTGAAATGTTGGTGTGCCTTTATTTTTTATTGTTAAACTTACCAAGATGTTTTTTAAGTATCGATCAAACTTTAAATTAACTGGCTATTTTTTGTTAATAACATTCATGATACTCGCATTCGATCTTGTTGGGCTCTTGAAGATCAAATTAGATGTCTTTTGGCCACATTGGGAGTTCGCATTAGGGTGACCATCGTAGGTCTTTTTGTTGTCTAGGGATTTGCACTTGGCCGACCATTACTTGTTGGTCCTTTAATGCCTTGAGGGGTTGTTCTGGCCGACCATCACTCGCACGTCTTTTGATGCTTGGGATGTCATTTTGGTCGACCATCACTCATAGGTCTTTTGCTGCCTGAGGGGTCGTTTTGGCCAACCGTCACTCGTAGGTCTTTTAGTCAACTATCACTCGTAGGTCTTTGTTGTTTGGGGGGTCGTTTTGGCCAACCGTCACTCGTAGGTCTTTTAGTCAACTATCACTCGTAGGTCTTTGTTGTTTGGGGGGTTGTTTTGGCCGACCATCACTTGTAGGTCTTTTGTTGATCTTCAATTGTGTTGCAAGTATAAATCATCATGTATTTCTTGATAAATGATTACAAAGGACGATAAAGATATGATGCTACAAATTTCAATTACGAAATCTTAACTATAGTAAATATGCAGAATGGTAGAATTACAGGTGCGAGGTACTTCTTTGCCATCCAGTCGCTCTAGTTGGAAAGCTCCCTTCCCTACGATTTCAATTATTTTCAAATGTCCCTCCCAATTGGGAGTGAGTTTATTGGTGGTCTCATCCTTCATCACCCTTTTTAAGACCAAATCCCCCTTTCTAAACATTTAGGAGAACACCTTGACATTATATTTTCTAGCCACTCTACCTTTTACTGCATTTTCCTTTACATGAGCTACTTCTCGTACCTTATGTAGAAAGTCTAAATTTGCTCTCATATCTTCCTCATTCTGCAAAGGTTGAAAAAAGACTGCTTGTGGGGATGGTTCCCCTATTTCTATCGGGATCATCGCGTCTACACCAAATGTTAGTCGATATAGGGTTTCTTGTGTTGTTGAGTGTGGTTTGTATGATATGACCATAATACTTGCGGTAACTCTTCCACCCTTCGCCCCTTAGCCTCTTCTAGCCTTTTCCTTTGCCCCTTCAAAACCACCTTGTTGGCCGACTCAGCATGCCCATTTGTTTGTGGGTGTTCAACTGAAGTGAATGATTGCTTAATTCCCAACTGAGAGAAAAACTCGACTACCGATCTAGCTGCAAATTATGTGCTGTTATTTGAGACTATTGTGGAGTGATGAGTCACAAATTATACATCTTTTAGACACCTAAGAAGGGTGTTTGCAAGACTATTCTGTGCTTAAGAATGGATTGTTAGCTAAGATTCATTTTATGGGCTTAAGTATAGAGAAAATACAAATCTGTGTTAATTCAGAAGTCTTAGCTAATAAAAAGTATCACTCTTTCTTTTGCAGGACAGGTCGAGTTGACCAGGGTCAATAGAAGAGTCTCAGCCGAGATGAAGTCGTCCCAGCCAGACCGACTCCATCTCGGCCAAGCCAGATTCGTCTCAACAGTCCATACCTTGCAGCCCAGCAGCCCAATAAAGAGCGGCCCAATTGCGTTGTCCACGTCAGCCATCCAGCTCAGAGGCCACCTCAGTTGCCATGTCACTCTTGGAGAATCTGCCACGTCACTTCGAAAGATCTTCATAGGGGTAGAATAGGAAATTCACATTGTAATTCTGTTAGGATATTTTGTTAGCATCATCTAGCTACTTAGCTTGTGTATATATAAGAGGAGCTGTGCACTTTTTACGGGTCTTGAATTCATTCTTAATACATTCTCATTATATCCATTCCTTCGCTCTCGTTCTTCCATTCGTTGGTGGTGCACAGTGTTGCATTGGCATTTCTCTCGATTGAGGAAGTGCAGGTCTGAGACTGGGAAACCGAAGTCTGTCAGAGGGGGATCGATCAGATTACTGACGCACTTTGGTGGATCTGATCCTCAGCGCTCAAGCTAACGAAGGTGAACCATCGCCATCAACCATGGCGATCGTCATGGAAGATGGATCCACCTGAATTCATACCACTATGTTTGTATTTCATTTTCTGTTAGCTAATTCCAATTATGCAATTCTGAACTCTGTTCCTCTCCTCTTCTTTAACTCATGCTTGAATCGCGATTGCATTTAAACGTGAACAATGTTAAGCTAAACCGATTGGAACTGGTTTAACTAATACAGTAGGTAATCAACTAGAGAATCTGATTGAGAACCTAAAATCAGCTTGAACTTAATCCCTGCCGACTGATGAGGTAGCGATTGTGTAAATCCTCGGTATGGCAATGGATGAACCTTTGGCGATTGCCATAAGAATACCAAAGGCTGATATAGACTGGGAATTGGAGTGAAGGACCTGGACTGGACTTGATTAACGGGACTGAATACAGAACGGTTGTATAGTAATAATAATATAGTGAATCCAGTCGTGTATTCGGTTTGCATTTCATAGCATCAGTTTACTATTCTCACATTCCAAATCTTCCCCTTATTTACTGCTTTTCAGTCTGAAACAGAGTTAGTTCAACTCTGTTGCGTCTGTCTACGCTCAGCCGAGACCAAGCCGGATTGCTCTCTGTCAAGAGCACCTCGGCTTAGTCCATTCCGAGAGCAACTCGGCCAGTACCGAGGAGAGTCAATACTCTACATCTCAGCTTTTACATCATTTTGCTTCACACCAAAGCACAATTGAGCACACTGTGTCCTTGAGAAGAATGACCTAGGGTTGACTATGCTATAGTTAGCTTTAGTTATTTGATAAGTGCGTAGAACGAATAGAAGACGAGCATCATCAAATTGGCGTCGTTGCCGGGGACACAAGTTCTTTTGTGTCTTAGTGTGTCAAGTTAAGTGAAGTTGAATCCCGAGTCTGTAAAGTGTTTGTCAAGTCAGTCTAATTAAGTCTTTTGAATTTCTTTTATGTATCCTTCTTTTTGGTCCTAAATAAAAGCATGATAAGTGTTGTTGATTTCTTTGCGTGAATTCACCGCCAAGAAACTCGTAACAAACAAAAACAATAAAACATTTATTTCTGCAACGCATAGAGTTAGCATTTTGCTTTGCATTCACATCTGAATCTCACAGCTAACTTGCATTCTTTTTACATTGCATTTTTTTAGTTCCATTAGGTAGCTAATTGGTAGTTGTAGTTTACTGTTGGAAGTACTGTTTTAAATCTGATTTTTTTCTCTACATAGGTTGAGCAATGCATGACTAGAAGTAGTACTGACCCATTGTATGCCTTTGACCCAGAGATAGAATTAACCTTACGTAGATTACGAAAAATTAGGAACGCTGCAGTAAATACTAGTAGTAGTTCTGTCGTTGACTCTAACCAGTTTTACACTAACGATTTTGTTTCTAGTTCTAACATTTTTGCAGAACCAGAGCAGATGGAGAATAATGACAGAACATTGAAGGAATTGGCCACTCCAGATGTGGTGTATCAACCATGGTGCATCCAATATCCACAGCTGGAGTCGACTCAAACATATGAATTAAAGTCTGGCCTTATACATCTGTTGCCTAAATTTCATGGTCTTGCAGGAGAAGACCTCCACAAGCATCTACCTGCAGCGAAGGATTGGCTATACCTGCAGCCAGCACTTTTCAACACTTGGGAAGACATGAAGCACACTTTCTTGGAAAAGTTCTTTCCGGCATCTCGGACTGCATCCATCAGAAAGGAGATATGTGTGATAAGGTAGCATACAGGAGAAACTCTGCACGAGTACTAGGAAAGGTTTAACAAACTCTGTGCCACCTGTCCACACCATCAGATCAGCGAATAGTTGCTAATCTAGTATTTCTATGAGGGACTATCAATGATGGACAGAAGCATGATCGATGCAGCCAGTGGAGGAGCCCTGATGGATAAAACGCTAGCAGCAGCCAGGCATCTGATCTCTAATATGGCAAGCAATACACAGCAGTTTGGGATCAGAGGGCCAGGTCAAACTCGGATGGTGAATGAAATCGGTGCAGCTTCCAATCAGAGACTGGAGAATCAGCTGACCGAATTGACATCATTGGTGAGACAGCTTGCAGTTGGACAACACCAACCAGCCATGGTAGTGAAGGTATGTGGCATATGTACTTCTGTGGAGCACTCCACTGATATGTGCCCTACTCTCCAAGAAACTGAGTCGGACCAACCAGAGAACGTTGGAGCAATAGGTGGATTTCAGTACGGGAAACAGTCGTATCAGAATCAGCCATTTGATAGCCAACGGCATGGGAGACAGCCATTTCGGCCAGGACCGAATCAGGGGCCATACGCAGCTCAACAATTCAGATCCACACCGAATACCTATCAAAGGCAAGAAGGTTATCAACAGCTGACTCCGCAATACCAAGTACCACCTTTCCAACAGCAACAGCAACAACAGAGAATGCCTGCCCAAGGCAACTCTCCATCTTTGGAAGACCTGATGAAGCAGCTTGCAACAAGCAACCTGGAGTTCCAACAATCTGTGAGCTCTAGCAATGTGTAGTTCCAGCAGAACATGACCGCCACCATTCAGGACCTCAAAATGCAGATTGGTTAGTTAGCCAATACGGTGAGTCAATTGCAGTCAGCAGGATCCAGTAACCTCCCCTCTCAAACCATTCCAAATCCGAGAGGAAACGCCAGTGTAGTAACTCTTCAAAGCGGTAAAGAATTACCTCAACCTACACTGCAACAGTTGTCGAGATCATTCGAAGCCAACTCTGAGCCAAATGCCGACTTGCAGTCTCGGCCAGTTACAATTGTTCCACTGCCATTTCCATCTCGAACCATCTCGGCAAGAAAATCAGAGTCAGATGAAGAATTGTTGATGATGTTCCGAAAGGTGGAAATCAATATTCTCACTCGACGCTATTAAACAGGTCCCTAAGTATGCAAAATTCCTCAAGGAATTGTGCGTACACAAGAGGAGAAAGATAAAGGGGAGCAGGGAAATCAGAGGCGTGGTGTCGGCCTTGACACGAAATGAAGCAATCACTGTAGGTGCTCCAACCTTGCCAAAGAAATGCAGAGACCCTGGAATCTTTTCTGTCCCATGCACCATCGACGAATGCACTTTTATCGATGCCATGTTGGACCTAGGAGCCTCGATTAATGTCATGCCAGCGTCAATCTACAGGTCCCTGAATTTTGGTGACTTAGAACCCACAGGGATGACCATTCAACTTGCAAACAGGAGTATTGTCCAGCCCTTGGGAGTTCTGGAGGATGTTCTCGTCTAGGTCAATGAATTGATATTTCTAGCTGATTTTTATGTGTTAGACATGGAGGACGAGACGATTGGGAAGGAATCCCCCTTAATTCTGGGAAGACCCTTCATGATGACTGCCGGAACAAAGATTGACGTGCATGCAGGGACTCTCTCCATGAAATTCGGCGATACTGTGGTGCAATTTAATATTTTCGAAGCTATGAAGCACCCGACCGAAGATCACTCTCTCTTTGGCATTGATGTACTTGATGAAATAATTGAAGAATATCTTCAACTAAATAGCAGCAGCGAAGACATTGAGAAGTTTGCTGAGGACGCTGACGAGAGCAGCTGCCTAGGGGTCGCAGATACAGAGGTCGACCATGAGGAAGCACAAGACCTTCCTGACTTTGAGGACAACCATAGTGATATTGCTGACTTGGACTTTGAAGCGGAATTGTCTGAACTACTAGACCAAGTCTGCAATCAAGAACACTCAGAGTGTACAAATGATGCAGAGATCAAAGTCGCCAAAGCTGATAAGTCTTTCATTGCACAATTAGCGACAATTTTCACTGCCGAGATCGAGTCGGCTAGAGAAAGTCGAGTCAAGGAAGAAATAAAAGTCAACTCAGCCGAAGAGTCAAACAGCAAGGCCGACACGCTTGCCAAGACTATCTCGGCCAATCAAGACCAGACTTAGGCTAAGGTAGAAATCAATGTTCCATCCGGATCCGACTCCAAAGGAGCACAAGAACCCCATGTCGACTCTAGTCCAACCAAAACTGAAGTCACTGAGTCGAGCTAGCAGAAGCAGCCAAAGGCCGAAATCAACTCGGCACACCTGGTGCTGAGTCAAAATCAAGTCGGCCAGTCGGATCCAAGCCCAGTAACTAAAAAATCTCCATTACTGCCACCACCCATGGAACTGAAACCATTGCCAAGCCACCTAAAGTATGCTTACCTGGACAAGGAACAACAACTCCAGTCATCATTGTCAACAACCTCCTCTAGGAGTAAGAAGACAAGCTGCTAGATGTCCTAAGGCAACATAGGCAGGCAATGGGGTGGAAACTTTCTGACCTTCCTGGCATAAACCCCTCCATCTGCATGCATAGAATATTAATGGAGGAGGAAATCAAGCCCATCAGGTAGTAGCAGAGAAGACTGAATCCAACACTCCTGGACGTGGTTAAAAAGGAGGTCACAAAACTCCTTGCTGTAGGGATCATTTACCCCATTTCGGATAGCCAATGGGTGAGCCCTGTGCAAGTGGTGCCAAAGAAACCGAGATGGACCGTTATGAAAAACCAACAGGATGAGCTGGTACCAACAAGGATTCAGAATAGCTGGCGAGTATGCATCGACTACAGAAGATTGAATCAAGCAACTCGCAAGGACCACTTTCCTTTGCCTTTCATTGACCAAATGCTTGAAAAATTAGCAGGGAAATCCAATTATTGCTTTCTTGATGGATTCTCAGGCTACATGCAAATTCATATTGCACCTGAAGATCAGCATAAAACAACCTTCACCTGCCCATTTGGTACCTTTGCGTATACATGCATGCCATTTGGCCTGTGCAACGCGCCGAGTACATTCCAACGTTGTATGATGAGCATCTTCTCGGACCTGCTCTAGGATTGCATGGAGGTGTTCATGGATGACTTCACGGTGTATGCTGACTCATTCGAAGCATGCTTGAGTAATCTATCTAAGGTGTTGAAGAGATGCATTGACACAAACCTTGTGCTCAATTTTGAAAAGTGTCATTTCATGGTGACTGAGGGAATAGTGTTGGGACATTTGGTCTCCAATAGAGGCATTGAGGTGGACAAAGCAAAAATAGACATCATCACCTCCATTCCAAACCCCGCTTCTGTGCGGGAAGTTCGCTTATTTCTAGAACACGCAGGCTTCTACAGAAGATTCATCAAGAACTTTAGTACACTAGCCTTGCCTCTATCCAAACTACTATAGAAGAATGTGGAATTCAATTTTGACCAGCCCTGTAGTGAAGCATTTTAGGAGCTGAAGAGCAGACTCACATCCGCCCCTATTTTGCAAGCACCGAATTGGGACCTACCATTCGAATTGATGTGTGATGCATCCAACTCGGCATTGGGAGCTGTTCTCGGCCAGAGAGCTAGAGCCGGCCAACCGGTGCACGTGATTGCCTATGCATCCAGAACTATGGATCCAGCCCAGCAAAACTACACAACAATTGAGAAGGAGCTTTTGGAAATTGTGTTTGCCTTAGACAAATTTCGTTCCTACCTTCTCGGTTCCAAGATAATTGTGTTCTCTGACCATGCTGCCTTGAGATACTTGTTGAAGAAGCCTGACGCTAAGCCGAGATTGATTAGGTGGATGCTTCTTCTCCAAGAATTTGATTTAGAAATCAGAGATAAGAAGGGTGCTGAGAATTCTTTAGCAGATCATCTTAAGTAGAATTGAAAAAGGAAGCGAACTGATGCCTATCTGAGATGAATTCCCTGATGAGCAGCTATTGCACATCCAAGCATCCACACCATCGTTTGCCGACATCTGCAACTACGTGGCAACATCTCATTTTCCACCAGAGGCATCTCGGGCCTAGAAGGATAAAATCCGAAGCGATGCCAAGTACTACATTTGGGATGATCCCTATCTTTGGAGTCTGTGCAGTGACAAGGTCATTCGCAGGTGCATTCCTAATGCCGAGATCAATTCAGTTCTCCAGTTCTACCACTTCGCACTTGGAGGCGGCCATTATGAATCAACTCGAACTGCCAGGAAAGTGCTGGACTGTGGCCTTTACTGGCCAACTATCTTTAGAGATGCTGATAACTTCGTCTCCACCTGCGATAAGTGTTAGAAAGCAGGAGTGGCCATGAACTGAAGGCATGAAATGCCCCAGCAACCCATCCAGTTCTGTGAAATCTTCGATGTCTGGGGAATAGATTTCATGGGGCCATTCCCAGTCTCCAATGGCTATTCATACATTCTGTTGGCCGTAGATTATGTATCAAGGTGGGTAGAGGCTATTGCCACCAGAACCAATGACGCAAGAGTGGTTGTGGACTTCCTGAAGTCCAATATTTTCTGCAGGTTTGGTGTGCCAAAAGTGCTCATAAGTGACCAAGGCAGTAGTAACTTTTGTAATAGAGCCATGGCTTCTCTTCTTCAGAAATATGGGGTAGCACACATAATTGCTACTGCCTACTACCCCCAAACAAATGGCCAAGCAGAAGTTTTCAACAGGGAAATTAAGAAAACGTTGCAAAAGATGACCAATCCCAGCAGGAAGGACTGGAGCCGCCTCCTTGAGGATGCTCTTTGGGCACATAGAACTGCATACCGAACACCGTTAGGGATGTCTCCCTACCGGATTGTCTTCGGTAAGACTTGTCACCTTCCTGTGGAACTAGAGCACAAAGCTCACTGGGCTGTCAGGCAGTGCAATTTGGCCTATGACCAGGCGGGGGAGCAACGAAAATTTCAACTAAGAACTTGACGAACTTCGCTTGGAAGCATACGAAAATTCTAGGATATACAAGCAAAAAGTCAAGCAATTTCATGACCAGAAGATCCTGAGGAAAGAATTTCATGTTGGCCAAAAAGTCCTGCTATTCAACTCAAGACTCAAGCTCATAGCAGGTAAGCTACGTTCCAGATGGGACGGACCTTTTGTTATCACTAACATATTTCCCAATGGTGTAGTACAATTACAAGATGAACATAGCAGCAGCACCTTCCAGGTCAATGGGCATCAGATCAAGCCTTTCCACGAAGGTCTAGCACCAATTACCCATGACATGGAGTTCATCTCGTTGATGGAACCAGCGTCACAAGATGACATTACCTTAGCCGACCCTGCCTCGCATTGAGGACAATGCAGATTTTAAGTGTGTGTGTGGGGGGGGGATACTGTTCTATATTCTCATCCTGAACTCTCCTATCTTGCCTTAACTTTTGTTATGTTTTGTGTTGTTTGTTTCGTTTTGATTCATTTCGTTTTTGATCCGTTTTCAATAAAAGCTGCCCAAGCCGAACCCATCCCGGCTTTGTGCCATCTTGGCCGGATCCGGAGTGACCTCGGCTAGGCAGGAATTCAATTCAGTCATTCCAATTTTTGTCTCGTTTTCCCTCCTCGCCAAATTTGGAATGTGAATTGCTGAGAAAAATGCTTTGAATAGAATTCTAAAATTGACCTCTAAAATGGTTGAAGAGACAGTAGGAAGAAACTTTGAAACTTGGAAAAAGATTTCTCTAGTTTTTCTGGGAAAGAAACTCTGGTGTACTGGGCAATGATTGGCTGAAATTTTGGAGGGGAAGACCTTCTGTAATAGAGCAACATAGTCCGTGTGAGATTTTGAGCCTTTGTATATATTGATGGCTTGCATCTTGCCATTCTCTCCTTTCTTGTATGATTTTTGCATTCATGAGTAACTGTGTATTCTGTATTTTGCCCTGACTCTTTAGATACAACTGTTATCATATGCAGGGATGACATGATCTAGGCCATGATTCTTATAAAACCTGAGCTAAATAAAGCCTACCTGAAAATTTTTGTCCCTTGTTCACCCCTTTGAGCCTGAATAACCATTCTTTCTGACAACTCAGTACAAGCCAAGGCCAGGAAAACCATGAATTAACCTCATCCTCAGGGAATAGAGGAGCTTTGGAATTGTTTGGGAGTAAGTCATAATCAAGAGTGGGGGAAGTTCCAGGGAGCAGAATCAAATTCACATTCTCTGAAGGCTCGGAAGGCAAAGATAGAAACAAGTGCAAGGAAAACAAAAAGAAAAATGGAAAAGCAGCCAAAAGCCATAAGCTGTAAAGAAAAACGCAAAAGTATACAACAAAAGCTGCAAAACAACAGGAGGAAAAGAAAGAAAAAGAATTGAAAGGGAGAAATAAGCAAAGAAAAATAAAAGCAGAATAAAGGAAGAAGACCTCAGCATCCTGGGATGCCCTTCATGCTGATGAAACTTACTCCCCATTGCTTCTCTCTTCCCTAGGGGTTCTGAGACCACTTTCCATATTTTATCCCACCTGTACCCCTAGCCTCGTTACAAGCCGAAAAAGAAGTCCTAGTGATCATTTTTGCTGTGTTTTTACAGGAGTGGAAGAAGAGTCTTGCCAAAACGTGGTAATACTAGTCTCATGTAATGTTGAGTGTAAATACAAGCTTAAACACTTGAGTGGCTGAAAGAATAATTGCCTAGTAAGAGCTATGTCACTGTTGGTTAACCTTTGTTGTTGCAGGTCATGAAATTTCCTTAAACACAAGAGAAGTACTTTTCAGAAGGGTTGAGCAATTTTTATCTCAGAATGAATGAGCGCCGACTCTGTCTCGGATGAACTTAAGGAGGCCAATTGAGAGATTCTTTTCTATCTTTAAAAATTTTCCCCTTGTTGATTTTCATTTTATTTTGCCTAGGAGTGCAAAAAGGTAAGTGTTGGGGTGTGATGAGTCACAAATTATACATCTTTTAGACACCTAAGAAGGGTGTTTGCAAGACTATTCTGTGCTTAAGGATGGATTGTTAGCTAAGATTCATTTTATGGGCTTAAGTATAGAGAAAATACAAATCTGTGTTAATTCAGAAGTCTTAGCTAATAAAAAGTATCACTCCTTCTTTTGCAGGACAGGCCGAGTTGACCAGGGTCAACAGAAGAGTCTCAGCCGAGATGAAGTCGTCCCGGCCAGACTGACTCCATCTCAGCCAAGCCAGATTCGTCTCAACAGTCCATACCTTGCAGCCCAACAGCCCAATAAAGAGCGGCCCAATTGCGTTGTCCACGTCAGCCATCCAGCTCAGAGGCCACCTCAGCTGCCATGTCACTCTTGGAGAATCTACCACGTCACTTCGGAAGATCTTCACAGGGGTAGAATAGGAAATTCACATTATAATTCTGTTAGGATATTTTGTTAGTGTCATCTAGCTGCTCAGCTCGTGTATATATAGGAGGAGTTGTGCACTTTTTACGGGTCTTGAATTCATTCTTAATACATTCTCATTATATCCATTCCTTCGCTCTCGTTCTTCCATTCGTTGGTGGTGCACGGTGTTGCATTGGCATTTCTCTTGATTGAGGAAGTGCAGGTCTGAGACTGGGAAGCCGAAGTCTGTCAGAGGGGACCGATCAGATTACTGACGCACTCTGGTGGATCTGATCATCAGTGCTCAGGCTAACGGAGGTGAACCATCGCCATCAACCATGGCAATCGTCATGGAAGATGGATCCACCTGAATTCAGACCACTGTGTTTGTATTTCGTTTTCTGTTAGCTAATTCCAATTCTGCAATTCTGAACTCTGTTCCTCTCCTCTTCTTTAACTCATGCTTGAATCGCGATTGCATTTAAACGTGAACAATGTTAAGCTAAGCCGATTGGAACTGGTTTAACTAATACAGTAGGTAATCAACTAGAGAATCTGACTGAGAACCTAAAATCAGCTTGAACTTAATCCCTGCCGACTGATGATGTAGCGATTGTGTAAATCCTCGGTATGGCAATGGATGAACCTTTGGCGATTGCCATAAGAATACCAAAGGCTGATATGGACTGGGAACTGGAGTGAAGGACCTGGACTGAACTTGATTAACGGGACTGAATACAGAACGGTTATATAGTAATAATAATATAGTGAACCTAGTCGTGTATTCGGTTTGCATTTCATAGCATCAGTTTACTATTCTTGCATTCCAAATCTTCCCCCTATTTACTGCTTTTTAGTCTGAAACAGAGTTAGTTCAACTCTGTTGCGTCTGTCTGCGCTCATCCGAGACCAAGCCGGATTGCTCTCTGTCAAGAGCACCTCGGCTCAGTCCCTGCCGAGAGCAACTCGGCCAGTACCGAGGAGAGTCAATACTCTACATCTCAGCTTTTACATCATTTTGCTTCACACCAAAGCACAACTGAGCACACTGTGTCCTTGAGAAGAATGACCTAGGGTTGACTATGCTATAGTTAGCTTTAGTTATTTGATAAGCACGTAGAACGAATAGAAGACGAGCATCATCATGGAGGGTAGACCAAAGTGGCATATGAGCTTCTTCCAATAAAATTTTCTGGCCTTCTCAGTGGCGATCATTGCGACTAGCTTAGCCTCTATCCATTGTATGAAGTAATCAACTGCCATAATTAGAAACTTGACATGACTGGTGGTCAACAAGAACGGGCCCAAAATATCTTCACCTTACATACAAAATGGCCATGGTGATGTGACCAAATGTAAGTGCTTCGGGTGTACCCTGTGCAAATCTTCAAATCATTGACATTTATCACACCTTTTTATAAAATCAGTACAATCTTTTTTAGAGTCGACCAATAATATCCTGCTCAAGCTATTTTGTTGGCGAGGGCTTGTCTTTCAATATGAGTTCCACAGATGCCTTAAGTGCCTCTTTCATAATGTACTCTATCTCTAAGCTACTCAAGCATTTCAGGAGTGGATAGGAGAAACCCTGTTTGTACAATCGTTGTGTTCTACAACATACTTGGTGGCCTCCTTTTTTAACTCCTTTGCTTCTAAAAGGTCGGTTAGTAGTATATCCTTTTGCAAGTAGTCCAAGAACAGATCCATCCATGATGAAGTGTGGGCCATACAACAAATCTTTTCTCTCTCTATGGTGGGACAACTTATGGTTTCTTAAATGACTAAGCGGTTGTTTCTAGGTCTTTTGGTACTTGCGAGTTTAGAAAGTAAATCCGCCCAGCTATTTTGTTCCCATGGCACTTGCATTAATGTCAATTTGGCGAAATATGCAGCTTGTTCCCATGCTTTGCCCTAGTATTTTATCAGTTAGGCATCTTTAGTATGGTATTTTCTGTTCACTTGGCCAATCACAAGCTGAGAATCACTTTTAGTAGTCAATACTTTTGCCCCAACTCCTTGGCCAACCTCATTCCTATTAGCAATACTTTATACTCAGTCTGGTTGTTGTGGGCTCGAAATTCAAACTATAGAGATTGCTCTATCATCACCCCATCAGGTCCTTCCAAAATAATTCTGGCTTCTCTTCCCATTTGGTTGGACACTCCATCCATCGACAATGTCCATTCATTACTTTCCTTCTTATCCTCCCTTGTTGAGGAGAGCTCGATAATAAAGTCGGCTAAAACTTGTGTCTTGACATGCCCTCACCTTTCATATGATATGTGAACTCTAACAATTTGATAGACCACCCTACCATTCTTCTTACTAGGTTTGATTTCCTCAAGACCTATTTGATTTGAAGCTCTGTTTTGATTAAAATCTTGTGACTTTAAAAGTATGGTCACGACTTTTTCACTATTATTATGAGCGTAAGGGTTGTCTTCTCCATCTTTTGCTAATGGATCTAAGCCCCCTAGAGAGCCTTGTTGACGAAGTAAATTGGTATCTGTTCTCTATCGAATTCTTGGACCAAGTTGTGTTAACCGTTTCGTTAGAAATGGCTAAATAAATCAAAATTGGTGTATCTTCCATCGGTCAAGTGAGTATTAGAGGGGTTGCCAACATATTTTTCAGCTTCTGAAAAACAACCTTGCACTCTTTTGTCCATAGGACCAGGATAAGAAGTGTGCTAGGGCCGTTATCCTACTAGCCACCTGCTGAACCTCTTTTATGTTCCTTGGGCTTCGCATCCTGACCACTGATAGTTTTAGATTTTAGTCGTTATTTCTACTATCAAAATACTAGATTTCCTATGTTATGGGTAGCATAGGGGCAACCTAGGTCGAATTTCTCAAGGACACTTGATTCTAATGTGATCTAGTGTAAACAACTAAAAGATACAGACTCAGGAGTGTAGACTATGGACTGACTCGACGAGGAAAAGTAAAAAGGGGGGGGGGGGTTAACATTGAAAAGTAAAGTTACAAGAAGTAAATGACTACCTAGGAAAGTAAAGACAATCTATATCTAACGAAACATATAGTTATCATATCGACTACAAAGGTATCAATGGGATGGTTTTGGATTCTGGTTCCTTTGATGCGTACAATTCCTCACCAACCTAATTCCTTAGACAACTGTCTAACATTTGTCCATTGCCTATTGAGGGCTTACACAACCACAGCCTCGAGTTTGGCAGGGATTACGCTCGTGATTGATGTAGGTTATCTATTGATTACCTATAAGGTTGTTGAGATTGGTTCCGACCAGCTCCTAATCTAGGGTGATCTATCCCTACTATGCACAACCATGACACAAGTAAGAACAGATTAAACTAACACGAATTATAAACATAAAAACAAAGGGAAACAAATTCATTCATTGATTAACCAGTGTACCGATACATGAAGTGGATACAAGGGAAAGATGTGATTGATGATGAGCGTTTTTACAGTCGTTTACGCGCTTATCAAATAACTAAAGCTAACTATAGTATAGCTAACCCTAGGTCATTCTTCTCAAGGACACAGTGTGTTCAGTTGTGAATTGGTGTAAAGTGAAGTGAAAGTAGAATCTGAGATGCAGAGTACTGACTCGTCTCGGCAATGGCCGAGTTGCTCTCAACAGAGACTGAACTGAGTCGATCTCAATAGAGACAATCCGGCTTGGTCTCGGCTGAGTGCAGACAGACATTGCAGAGATGGACTATCTCTGTCTCAGACTTATAAACCAGTAAACAGGGGGGTTGGAGTGCAAGTAAAGCAGAAAGTAAACTAAGACTACGAATGCAGTAAACATATACTACTGTTACTAGTTATCTATTATTATTATTATATAACTGTGTTCATGTTCAGTTCCATTAGTCCAAGTCCAGTCCAGATTCCACACTCAGTTCTCAGTCCATATCAGCCTTGGGTAGTCTTATGACGATCGCCAAAATTCGTCCATTGCCATCCGAGGAATTACGCAATCGCTACCTCATCGGTTGGCGGGGATTAAGTGCAGAGCTGATTTTAGATTCTCAATCAACAATCGTTAAATGATTACCTACTATATTAGTTAAACCAGTTCCAATCGGCTTAGCTTAACATTGTTCACGTCTCAAATGCAATCGCGATTCAATTCGTGAATTAAAGTAGAGGAAGGAGAACAGAGATATGAAATGCAGAACGAAATCAATTAACAGAAACAAAATACAAATACAGTGGTCCGAATTCAGATGGCTCCATCTTCCTCAACGATCGCCAAGGTTGATGGTGGTGGTTCACCTCCGTTAGCCTAAGCGCTGAGGATCAGTTCCACCAGAGTGCGTCAGTAGTCTGATCGGTCCCCTCGGTAAGCGTCCAGCTTCGGTCTCGGACCTGCACTTCCTCGATCGAGAGAAGCACCAATGCAGCACCGTGCACCACCGTGAAAATGGAGAGAGCGGGAGCGAGAAAATGGATACAGTGAGTGTGGAATTAAAGTGAATTCAAAGACCCCTAAAAAGTGCACAACTCCTCCTATATATACACGAGCTGAGCAGCTAGATGACACTACAAAATATCCTAACAGAATTACAATGTGAATTTCCTATTCTACCCCTATGAAGATCTCCCAAAATGATGTGGCAGATTCTTCAAGAGTGACATGGTGGGCTGGTGGCCGAGGTGGCCTCTGAGCTGGATAGCTGACTGGACAAGCACAATTGGGCCGCTCTCTTTATTGGGCTCTTTGACTGCAAGGCATGGGCCGAGGCGAATCTGGCTTGGCCAAGATGGAGTCGGTCTGGCGGGGACGACTTCATCTCGGCTGAGACTCCTCTCTTGACCCTGGTCAACTCGGCTTGACACCTTCTTGAAGAAGGAGTGATACTTTTTATTAGCTAAGAAATCTGAATTAGCACAGATTTGTATTTTCTCTGTATTTAAGCCCATAAAATGAATCTTAGCTAACAATTCATTCTTAAGCACAGAATAGTCTTGCAAACCTCCTTCTTAGGTGTCTAAAAGATGTATAAATTGTGACTCATCAGTGATCAACTTCCCATGACGACCGCCAATTGTAGTTGTAGTATTCCACCGAAGATGGCCAAGTACTGAGGGGTTGAATCACTAGAGTGTGTCAGATTCATGGTCAGTCCTTTCTAGCAACCGGCCGCTACCCAAATTTTGGTCCTGCATCCACTCGACCAATTGAACGCTATTCTGAAGCGCCATGGAACAAAGAGGAGTGAAGTGAGAATGGAGTTGAACGACGAAGTATGCATGTGTATTTAGATTGGCTATGAATCAGCTTCCCTAACCAATGAACTTAGCTATACATCCCTATTTATACATGTATTGACTAACTAACTCTATAACAGAATTAACTGAAATAACTATCTGACATAACAGACTCAACTAACTAACTGTTTTCCTAAATAACACGTGCTAGAATTGCTGGAGTGGATTCGATCTTTGCTTGCCGGGACGAATTCAGACGGAATGGGAATCGACTGGACTGGAGTCGGCCTCACAAGAGTCGACATCTGGCTAGGAATTGGCATCCAATCTGGAGTCAGCATCTGATCTGGAATTGGCATACGGATGCAAACACGGAGTCGGCTTCATCTAGTCGTGATGCTTCCGGTCTCAATTGGGATGACTTGATCTCTGGAGTCGGTAGGCTGAGTCGGTAATGCGCAACCTCCATGTGGAGTTAGCCATGTGAAATTGGAGTCGGCCATTGGAGACGGAGTCGACACACGAAACTAAAGTCGACACATGGAACCAGAGTCGGCTAGGAGAGGAACTAGTTTGGCTAGGATGACTTCGGTTGGCTGGGATGCCTTCAATTGGCCGAGACGCATTTGGTCTCGGCTGTGATGGTTGGGAGGACTTGGTCTCGGTCTTGACTGGGATGGTTTGGGACTCCTGTTCGACCTACAAAATGAGACTACTCTTTTTGTTAGCTAAAATCAACAAATTAGAATGGATTTGTGTTTTCCCTATTTTAACCTTGGAAATCTGAATCTTAGTTAATACGTGATTCTTAACTACAAAATAGAGTCTATTATGCCCATCTTAAGACCTTATAGGGTGTCTAAAATATGAATTATCAACCACAGCTTGTCATTTCTCAAGGTTGGCTTCTATTCCTCTTCGTGTCAGAGAGTATGATCACCTTGACTGCTTGTATCCTAGGGATATCATAACTTGAGCAAATCTTCTAAACCATGCTCGGGGAGACTGTTTAAGTCCATACAATGCCTTTTTGAGTTTGCACCTTGTTCTTTTCATTATGAGAATAAAATCCTAGGGGAATCTCCATGTAGACTTCTTATTCTAGGTCTCCATGAATGAAGACATTTTTAACATCAAATTATTGCAACTTCTAGTCAAAGTGGGCGGCTATGGAAAGAATAACTCTTACCGTGTTCATCTTTTCTACAAGGGCAAATGTTTCCTCATAATCTATCCCATAAGTATATATATACCCTTTAGCAACCAATCTTTCTTTGTATCGCCCAAGGGTCACATCAGATTTACACTTCACAGTGTCTATCCATCTATAGTCTACAACTCTTTTGTCTTTAGGCCTATCAACAATCTCCCAAGGTGAGGTTTTCTCTAACGCCTTCATCTCTTCTTTCATTGCTTGAACCCAATTCTCAACTTTCAAAGCTTCCTGTATTGATGTAGGTGTTTTGATTGCATCAATGGCAACAATAAAACTTTAATGTTGTACAAAGAGATGGTTAGTACATACAAATTGAGAAATATGATACTTAACACATGATCATTTCCCTTTTCTCAAAGCAATAGACATATTATTAGTAACATCCTCAATAGGATTCTTAGGAATACTTACCTCCAACTCAGACAATTGGACTTGGTCTAGGACTAGAATGGGTTTCGTGACTTCTTGAACTTGAACATCCTGAGTAAGAAAAGGTAAAGACTTGATGACAGACTGAACTTCTTGATAACTCCCCCCTGAAGTGGAGGGCTAACAAAGAATGATTGTGTTTGATAAAAAGTAACATCGATTGAGACAAAAACCCGACGACTCGGAGGGTGATAACACTTAAATCCCTTTTTATTTAAGGGATAACCAATAAAAACACATTTAACAACTTTAGGGTCTAACTTCCCAAGATGTGGATTATGAGATTGGACAAAGGCAACACACCTAAAGACACGACTTGGTAAGCTTAACATTAAGGGAGAAGAAGGAAAGAAGGATAATATATGTTTAATTGGACTAATACTATTTAAAACATGAGTGGGTAACCTGTTGATGATATAGGTGGAAATTAGGACATCTTCTCCCCAATAAACATTAGAAACAGACATTTGGAAGAGGAGGGATCTAGCAACCTCAAGGAGATGTCAATTTTTCCTTTCCACAACCCTATTTTGTTGGGGAGTATTCACACACATCAGTTCATAAACCATACCATTATCTTTAAGAAACTTGGAGAACTCAAGATTTACAAATTTGGTACCATCATCTAACCACAGTATTTTAATAGATTTATCGAATTGGTTTTTGACAAGATGGAAAAATCGACAAATATTTGACAACCTCAGATTTATGTTTCATAAGAAATATCCATGTCACATGGGTACAATCATCAATAAACAATACAAACCACTTAGCCCCTGATATAAAGTTACTAAATGGCCTCCATACATTAGAATGAATAAGGTCAAAAGGTTCAAGACTTCTATTATTACTAGGAGAAAATGTTATATGATGGTGCTTTGAAAACTGGCAGACATCACACTTAAAGGACTCGACAAACTCTTTTATAAATAAATGTGGAAACATTGTCTTAAGTAACCTAAACGGTGGATGTCTAAGACGTTTATGGTAAAGCCAAATTTGAGAAGCTGCCCAAGTTTCTGAGGTTGCCTATTGACTGGAAGGCAAATCTTCCTTATTGGTGTTGTTACCTATCTTTGTATGTTATAAGTAGTATAACCCACCTTGCTCTTTAGCAACTCCAATCGTCCTCCCCGTTGTAAGTTCCTGAATAACATAATGAGAACGGAAAAATGTTACTGAACAATTCCAATCTTGTATAAGCCTATGTATAGGGATAACGTTGTTAGCCAATTTCAAAACATGAAGAACATTGTGTAGGGATAAAGAGGACTGAAGTTGGGCGTTGTCAGATCCAACAATAGGAACATGATCTCCATTAGTAATAGTAATGAGTTACTTTTTGGATACTTTAAGGTATGATGTAAAATATGAAGGAAATGAGGTCATATGACGTGTTGCCCCAAAATTAAGGATCCAGATGCCTTATGGAACTGAACTAGAAATATTGAAGGAACTCTTACCTTTCATGGTCAAGCCACACAAGCCAAGAGACTTACTTGTTGACTTTAGGAGGGCTCGAAGGCGGTCCATCTCCTCCTTACTAAAGGCTTGAATATCATGGTCAAGTTGGAAGGTAGAAGGATATTCAACCACATTCTCCTTATCAGAGGTTGTTTGATTCATCCACATCTGAGTTGGTCCTTTGTTTCCACCCACTCGTTCAAGAACTTTCTCCTTTCCATAAAGCTTGTAGCAGGTATCCTTTGTATGTCCCAGTCGTTTGCAATACGTACAATATTCTTCACAACTACTCTTTGTGAAGGGTTTTCCTTCGAAGGTTGATCTTTTTGTGAAACCTTTTCCTATCACCTTTGCAGATCCTGTGTTGGAGCTTCCTTTATCAAGCATGACTAATTGCTGGATCTCTTCAATCCGCACAATAAAAAATACCTTAGACAGAGATGAAAGCTTCTCCTTGCCTAGAATTTGAACCCGAATAGGATCGTATTTAAAATTCAAGCCATGGAGGAAATAAAGATTCTCCCCCTTTCAACGAGCCTAGTGTATGCAATATAATCAACTTTGCACATCTTTAATCCTTGGTACTAGTCCAACTCGATCCATGACCCATTCAGAGTACCATAATACTCGGTTATTGAGAGGGTTCCTTGTCTAGAGTTGAAGATCTTGCTTTTAATATCATAGCAAGCAATAGATTCCTTTTCACCTTTTTTATTTTCTCAATGAGATTCTCCCATATCTTACGAACGGAGGAATAGAACATATAATTCTGACTTATTTTCGTAGTCATAAAATTCCATCGTCATGTCATAATGAGAGAATCCTCATCATCCCACACTTTAAACTTTGGGTCATCTCTAGTTGGCCCACATCCTTCAATATGACTCAACTTCTTGCACCCTTTGAGTGTAGTATGAATATACTATGCCCATTGTAGATAATTGCGATCGTCAAGTCGAGAGGGACCTACCAAATTTGGAAGTTCATTAATTCCTAAGATAATGGCTTTATCTTCTGCCATTATCACTAATAGTTGGGAATGATAGAGAAGACTTTGAATAGTTTCACATTGATGTGTAGGTCTCTTCAAAGGGTAGTGGTTCACTAAAGTGAGGCAACGGAAATAGAGCTCCTAAGATCTAGAGCTTTGATACCAAATTGAAAGTAAAAGGAATTGTGTATTGATTGAATAATACTATTTCTAATATCCCTTTTTATAGGGTAAAGGTAAACTACTTAAAGATAATATAGCTAACAAAAAAGAAAAGATAATTGTTGTAGATAAAATGCGATATTCACGATCTCCTAATGAGATATTTAGATATTTGTAACCTCTTAATCTAATGAGATATTTACAATGTCTCCAACAAAGGAGCAACCAGAGAAACTTGAAATACATTTATTGTTGACATTTGACTTCAAGTTAACAAAGTTTTGAAAGGAGAACTTCTAGACGGAATCTAGAGAAACGAGGAAGAACGACCTCGAGTAACGTGTTTCTAAATATATGCTTCTCCAAGTAAGGGGAATGAGAAATCTTGTTTTGAGGTATGGGTATGACTGTGGGTACGAGGGAGGTCATCGCTAGGATCCTAAAGTATTAATGTTCTTCTAGCTAGGGTGAATTGGCATCTTGTGGCCATGGGTTGAGGGTTTCCCTTAAACCCTAAAGTATGTATGTTCTTCTAGCCAGGGTAAATTGACACCTTGTGGCCAAGGATTGAGGGTTTTCCTAAACCACAAAGTGTTTATTCTTGGTGTTCTTTGAAGGGGCTGAGCTCCCTAGGTTATGGGTCTTGTTTGTGTAATGGTTTTTGTGTATGCAAAACACAGAAAAATCATAGGTTTCCTTTTATGTTCTAGACTCTATATGAGAATCCAGGAGATTTTGATAGTAGGCCTCGAGCACGACCGTACAAAACCTCTACATGCCTATGCAGGTTCTATGCACGCTTATAAAGGTTCTGCATGCTCGTGCAGGTTTTGTGCATGCCTGTGTATAGTTACACTGACTATGCACACCCATGCTAATGGGAGCATGTTTGTGCTACCCTATTTGTGTTGTATGAGTTTTTGGTGTTCTAATTGAATTTACTACTTCTCTATTAACCTATGTGCTTGTGCAAAATATACTATCGTTATTATTATTGAAATTTCATTAAGAATGACGAAATGACATGTAAAAATGCATAACAAAATGGTAAAGGAAATGAGAAGAGTGACCTAGTTTGTGATAGATAAGAATAGCCCCGACAGACATTTATCGTGCAGATACTTGAGCTTAGGAGGAGCCAGAATGGTACTTATGTGAATAGTTAAGGAAAATGAGAAGTGTAACCTAGTCTTTGATGGATGGGAATGACCCCAACAAACATTTATCTTGCGGGTACCTAAGCCTATGCGGGCCACAAGGGTACTCATGTGAGTGTGTGATAGGTTGTGGATGAGGTACCTAGGCCCAAATAGGTGAGAATGGTCCTCATCAACCCAATTTGTGAAAAGAGAAAATAATAAATTAATTCAACCTCATAATCATGCATCATATAATGAAAACGATGTGAAAGGAATTTAGACATAAACCCGAATGGTAAGATCACTAGACCTCCCAAAGGTTACTTGGTATGGATGTTGTTCCAATGACTGTGACTGATCCCACATGTCGGACCTGATAATGCAAGTTAAGTAGTACTTAACATGCTACCAAAGGGACATCATGATAGAATGACATGTCTAACTGCTAAGGCGGAGATTAGCAAGGTTGCGCCTAACCTACTTCTTGAGTTAGAGTTGGTACCACATGACATATGTAGTATTATAAGTGAATCATTGACAACATTCATGTGTATACTTGCTTGTCACTTTCTGCTAAGTGTGGTTGTTCATTGTTTGTTAAATGTGTGTTTGAATTTTTCTTATTAATTGTGTGTGTTGATGCATGCGTCATACTTATATTGTGCTTATACCGTAAGCAGGGTAAGGTATATATATCACTCCCTTCTTGTTGTGTGTCTAGACTAAACGCCATTTGCAAGTGATATGGAGTAAGAGCATAAGGGTTAAGTTAGGGCTCCCCAATTGTTGTCTTCCTTTTGTTCTTATTTTTGTTTTGGGTTACACTCATGTAGAACATGCGACATCGGGGCGCTTTATGTAATTAAGTTTGACTTACATTTTATGACATTAGAAATTGATCTTTTATGATAGCAGGGACATGTTTTTGTTTTCAATTAAAATAAATGATCAGGTTGTGATTCATTTACCAATAGAGAAATGTTTTAAAATTTGAATTCATTTTTCCTTTATATTTTTAGTATTGTTAAGTATTGGGAGTAAAATGTGTCATAAGAGGCGTGCAACGAGTGGGCAAGTAAGTTTGACTGGTTGTCTGGATTAGGCTTCCAAGCCTAGTGTTAGATAAGAGATGTGCGACAATTCAGTCTTAGGAATAGGGAGACACACGATTTCACAAGGATTCAAGGTCATTGCAAACCTTGTGTTGTGGTAAGCCACTACTAACGTATACGTATCCCAACAAACCACCTATCTCATCCATAGATAAGGTTTCAACATTTTCCTCAATGGTTTCTATGGCATTGCCATTTTTCAGATCCATGAGGTCTATTATTGTTGTTGTACCATGTTAAGGGAAAGTGTCTGCTTGAAAGTTAGAGTCTCCATGGAGAAAGACTATTCTAGTCTGCTAATTGAAAGTTTGTTGATTTTTGATCCATTTGAATGTTTGTGATGGTGATAATATAAATATTATTGTTTTGTTGTGTGGTTAAATTTATATATATTTTATTCCATAAGTTTATCCTTGCATGTGTCTGTGCATATGTGATTGTGATGATCATGTCGTCTGCGTTCATGGGAGCAAATGGCTTAGAGGTGCATCCTCTTCTAGCCATTTCTAGATAAAGATCCTTTACATAGGAGACCTCCCTTGACAAAGAAAAACCTTGAAGACTTCTATTTAGTTTTAATGTTATAGGTAATGTTTTAATTAGGAGTAGCATTAGGGACTTATATGTTCTAAAAAAAGTTATTATCTTACTGTATACTTATTCATACAATGAAATAACCTTTTAGACAATATCATATACATATTAATTCTATAGAATTCTATGATGAGATTTTAGTATAGTGATGAAATTTATTATTTAATATTGAATTAAATATGATGTTTATTTTTTGGTGAAAAAATACAAATATTTTCATAAACAAATAAATTGAAAGTTAAAAAAAAAATAAAGCCGAGATTTGGTTGTACAGTGTCAAGTCATTACAAAACTAATGATTGTGATGCAATCATAAAGTTTGTCACTAAACAATTACTTCAACCACCATTTTGGAGAAGAATTTGCTGTTTTGCAACCAAATATTCTAGTCACTAAATTATCATTTGAAAAGAAAAATACGTTCCTATATTTGATAACTACTAGATTTGGCCGTCGCTTGTCATTGATCGATAATTCAATCACTAAGGATTTTACGGGCCGAAATAGTTTAGTGACAAAATAAAGTTGGTTTAGGGGTCAATTGACGTTGAACATAAGAAAAGATTTTTTTTTTTTTTCCTGAACTTCTAAAATACATCCATTGATTAAAGGATATCTCATTATTTAGTTAACAAATTTAACATTTTTACAATATAATTCAAAATATTATCTTCAAATATTTTAACATTGATATATCTAAAATTAATAAACATTTCACTCCATATAAATTTGACCATTAACATATTATATAAATTTTGCAGTAAAAAAAATAAGAAATTGATCATTACAAGTACAATAATATAACAAATTTTACAACAATCTCGTCCAACAAAAAAAATTAATCAAGCTTCAACTATTATACTCTATTTAAATATTTAAAGGGTTTAATATATTTTTAATCCTTAAACTTTTTGAGATTTTCAATTTTAGTTTCTAATAAAAATTTATATTAGTCATAGTCCTTAAATTTTTGTTTCATTATTATTTTTAATTCTTATAGTTTGATTTATCCATTTTTTTCTTATTTGTGTGTACAATCGGTATACAACTTGTTGTCACATGAAAAAAAAACACTGAGACGATGTCTAACCAGTGAACAATTTTGTGATAGTTCTTTTTTTGGCAGTAAAAAATTGTCAATTTTTTTTTAACTTTAGTCAAGAAATTCTAGGGTTCTTGATTGCTAGAAAAGAATCTTCACAAAATTGTTCACGATTTGGATATCATCGAAAAATGAAGAAATCAAATGGTAGGGACCAAAGGTAATAACGAAATAAAATTTTAAAGACTATGATTGGTATTATTTTTTTATTAAGAACTAAAAATTAAAATTTTCAAAAAATTTAAAAAATAAAAATCTGTTAAACTCTAATTTAAATTAGTTATTTTTATGTGGGCAATTTGTTTAGAGGTGTTGCGTCTTCTTTTGTATGTTAGAAAATTGACAAATTGCCAACCACATTTCTTTATTAATGATGGAAAAAGTTAGTAAACTTTTAAATCACGTTATATTCAATAGGCAAAACATATTTATATATTGAAATTAATCTTTCTTAATTTCAATTATAATTTTCTTCGTCAAAGTAGTACAACACTCTTGAAAAATATAAGTTTTAAGGAAATCCTCTAATTGCAATAAATTTGTGCTAAAATAACAATGGAAATCCTATATACTCCATGTAAACAGTAGACTGTTTTACTAGTGTCTCTATATTTTGAAATTTTCAATCTCACTTGGCCTCCTTTGTGGGTTACGAGTAACTCTCTTCTTAATTTAAAAGACAATTCAAAATAGAACAGTCATTTTTATATTAATACAAACTTAGTCAAGTTATATCAAACTGCATTAGTATGGAGAACAACACACAGCAATATACCAGCAAGTATCCTTTACAACTTGAATTTTATACTTAAAATAACTATTTTTTATATATTTGCTATTATGTTTAGGACAAGATTCGCGTACACCAATGCATTTAAAAACTTACTCCATATTTAAATCATTAATATATTAATCATACGATTTATATATATATATATATATATATATATATATATATATATATATATATATATTATATATATATATAATATAATATAATATAATATAATATAATATAATAACGTACTTTAGTATATATTGTGATAATTAATTAATTATGTTCAATAAATCAATTAAATTATTCAATTTGATTTTATTGATTGATTCTAGTTTTTATTATAATTATTCATAAAATTTATTTTTTGTGTACAGTGATGATTGTAGTAAATATTTTTAAAAATTATTAATAGATTAATTTTCTAACAAATATTTTCATGATAAAGAGTAAAATATATATAGATATATTAATTTTGATATGTTTTATCCTAATAAATCTATTAATTTTAACTTTAATTAAGTAAAAACCATTTGAGTTAATTATTTGTTTGATTGATTAAATTTTTTTGAAAACAATTATTTACATAATATTAATAGATTAATTTATTTTTTAATAATTAATAGCAAAATACACATAATTACACTGGTTTCGACATGTGTTATACTAATTAATCAGGTGTTTTTTAACTTTAACCAATCAATTACAACACAAACTTTTACTAATCAAATTTACACATTTTTTTAATGTGAAAAGTCATTTCATTAATAAAAAATACAATATGTCACAAAAAAAAGTTAAAGTTTTAATTTTATACAAATAAAAATTTACAATATATTTATATACAATTAATCAGTTAAATAATTTGTAATAATTTAGTTAAATACTTATTTTTATGAAAGTTAACTTTGACAATAATTTATATATATATATATTAATTGTGTGGTATAATATATTGCTTACTAATAAAATGACTTTACAAAAATAAAAAAATGATAAAAAATTAATCAAATAAACAATTAATTCAAAATATTTAAATAATTAATTTAAGTTATGATAGTTCAAGGTTTTTTTATTTTGTTACTAATTTTAGCTGCCATTTAAATTTGTAGCTAAATTCTAGCTAATTAACAATTAATTAACTAGAATATTATTTTTTCTAGCCAAGTTTAAGTTATATTCATTTATACTTCTTATTACTACAAATTAACTAGAAAATAACTACAATTTTAAAAATTTACTACAAATTAACTAAGATTATTTTCTTAGCTAATTTGCTGCTAATTTACTACTTATTTCATGCTACCATTAATATTATAGTAATTTTGTTGCTAATTATTTTGACTAGAAATTAGTTACAAAATAACTATTGATTTTAAAATTAGCCATAAAATTATTTAGTAGCAAATTTTAAATTTTCTAGTAGTGAATTAATATATTTATTACAATAAAACATGTTAAAATTATTATAATTATATACTTCTTACTATTTATTACGAAATATTTGTAGAAAATTAATCTGTTAATAATTTTTATAATAATTATTATAAAAACTTAGATCAATCCAACCATCAATAAAATCAAATAGAATATATTTTATTTATTAAAAGCAACTAATTAATTATCATAAAATGGGTTAAAATTACTATATATATTAAGATAATATAAATCATAAGATTAATATATATTAAGGTTTAGATTTTGGATAAGTTTTTATACTTACACTTAGTATAAAACTCCCATTAGGTTTATATATAGTACATGAAAGAGAAACTTTCATAAAATAATTGTACATAATGGTGAATATTTTTATTTAATTAAAAAAATCGCTTAGATGCACTTTGTGGAGTGTGTTGAGAAACTCATACAAATTTTTCTCAAGCTTTTGATGTATTTATCAATATTAATTTTTACATTAATCGGTCATGTTGCTCTTTTTCTAATTTTTGTTATCATTTATTTGATTTTCAATCATGTAAACATTTTTGTTATCACAAGAAAGGAATATAAGAAAAAAGAGGAGAAACAATAGTATTTGTGAAAAATAAGAAACAAATATTATTCATTTATTAAAATTTATTTACCATGCATAATCGTGAATAAGTATCATTTGTGCTAAGAATATTTTTCTTCATCATTCTTGTAACACATTATAACTTGTTTTTACATGTTTGTAAACAAGAATCCACCACATGGGCTACCTTGAGGCCACGAGTATCTGACACATAAATATAATTATAAAAAATTATGTAAGAGCATAAACTATAAATAATAAGAATAAAACATTAAAAAAATCCAAAAAGAAAGTAAGTATAAATACCATTATTAACGTCAATGGAGTTTGTCAAGTCACAACCCGTGATACAAGCACAAGCAACTTCGGTGGACATTTTGTGACATTTTGCAAAACACATGGTAAGACATATTGGATATAAAATTTTCTGTTTCAATTGAGGAGCACATTGTAAGGCACACTTGAAAGCACACTTGATCGTACCAGACACACTGTTTGGTTCAATTGGGGAAAATATGTGATCTACATCAGCTTGTGTGAAGACTAACGTACTCAATATCATAACCATAACTCCAATAGCTTGAATTTCGTTCTTTCCCATTTCTCTCTCCAAGTCTTTACACTCTATTTCAATATGGTATGTAGAAGTTAAATTTTGGCTGAGATGTTTCAAGTCAAAGAAATTGTAAATTTATAAGAATAAAACATTGTATGTCAAATAATTTCGACTCTTCAACAGTATTGCGTATTAGGCTTGTAGATTATTTCGTGCCATGTAAACCTGATTTGATTTTTATTAATAATAAATATATCTATTGTCATTAAATATGTAAGGAACAATTGTTTTGTTAAATGTGTATTGTGACTCATAACAAGTTTTAACGTTAAGAATCAAATATTTGATCTCTTAAGTTAAGAATACAAATTACATTATTTAAGATTGAAATAATTTAGGAATGATTCATATTTATTGAATAAGAAGTAGAAAAATATGAAAGAACATAGTCTAACAAAATAAAGTTGCTCATCAACATAATTAAAGTACATAAATTACTTATTATTTAGGGATACAATGATAACACTAATGAGATATAAATACGATAATGATAACAATAATGACATAATCAAATAAAATAAGGTAACAAAATTTTCATTAAAAACAAAATTAAAAGTACATAAATTCTACTAAAAAAATTTCAGCAGAAAGATCTATTTACTAAAAAAATAATATAAGTTATTAGTATAAAGTCTTGTCAAAATTAGAAAAATGTAATAATATGTGGTTCTATTTTATTTATACATGATGTTATATTTTATTTCCCTAACTAAATAAAATTTATACAAATAAATTTTATAATAAACAAAAATAGAAAACTAATTTTATTAAAATATTTTATTTATCTACATGCATTAAATATATAAATAACAATAGTTTAACTTTGCACTAAAGGTTGTAACAAGTTATAGTGTAGTAAATTAAATAAACAAATAAAAATAAATCATAAAAATAAAATTAGAAAAATCAAATATATAATCTATTATGATAAGAATTTGAATTTCATTAATTAAACATTCAAAATATAAATCATACATTTACCATGTAATTTTACATTGTCATCTGATCATAAACCATATACATGGTCTATTAATATTTATTAACTTTTATAATAACTATCTTAAAAATCATACCTATTATTAATTGTTATTAAATATCTAACCATGTATAATTATTTTACATTCTTAATATACGATCATTAAACTCTTTAAATTTTTCACAATTTAGGAAAGATTCATACTAATTATAAAATTTAAAATTAAATAAATTCAACCAAAAGAGTTTAAATTATATGATCAATTTTAACAACGAATAATTGATGATAAGGGTAAACAAGCTCTAATAAATGGGAGTGTAAAAAAAAAAAAGTAGTTTAGTTAAATCTCTAAGTAGAATACTGATATATCATTTTAATATAATTAGTGACCTATTGCTTTAGGAACTAAACCAACGACCACCATATTCCTAGCTAAGTTTCAATCTTTTTCCTTTTATCGATCTATTTGAAATCAATATTGATTATTACAACACTCCAGGTATTAATCTATTTATAATTAATTGTAATATTATATTTTATTAATTATTATTAATAAGTGGTTTCATTGTCTTATAATTAAATAATTAATATTTTAGAAGAAATATAAGTTGGGTTTTAAATTAAATTTTAATTAATTAAATTAAGAAAAATAAACTATTTACTAATAATGAAAGTTTTAGGCTCACATTGAACAACATAAGTTCATATCTCACATTTTTTGTATATAAAGGTGTCTTAAGTTCCATATAGGACAATATAAGCTCATGCTTTCTCATCTTTTCCTATATAAGGAGTTGAATACCAAGTAAAGAAAAACAAGAGAGTTTTCAAATAAGTTGGGATGGATGCAAAGTATTGAACCAAATATTTTAAATCTTTCCCATTTTTTAGAGCTTCCTTAAGAAATGTGAGACCTTTTATTTGGGTTTCACATGGATTGTCAGTGGGAGTTGCAACCCATTTTCGAAGCCTCTTTTAGGGTTATATAAAGAAGCGACTAAAGGAACTAGAAAGACCTCTACTATTGAGCTAGCTTTCATAAACTCCTAACACCTGACTCTAATTCTACATAGTAGAGGAAGGAGAACCTCTAGAGGAAACCTTTTAGGAAAAAGAAGAACAATCCCGAGGAATGCATTTTCTACGTTGGGTAGGAGAGGGATTGTTTTTAGGACCTTGAAATGTGCGGGTTCATCCTTAGGACCCTAAAGTATGTATGTCCTTCTGACCATGATAAATTGGCACCTTGTGGCCAAGGGTTGTGGGTTTCCCAAACCCAAAGCTGTCTGTTCTTAATGCCTTCTGAAGGGGGTTAAGCTCCTAAGGGTCCTAATTTCCATTCATTAAGGATTTCAATTTTGGATACTTTTGTTACTTAGGTGTAAATTAATGTGTGTATAGATTGAATTTTATTTTGTATGGTTGTTGTATATATGCAATTGTCTATTTGTAAAATGTAGAAAAACTCCTCTTAGGTTCAAAACCTTGGATGAGAACCCCATATATTTCTATAGCAGGTTGTTGAGCATGTGTATGCAAAACTTGTGCACTCTCATGCAGACTATGCATGTCCGTGCAAGTTGCACAGATTATGCACATCCATGCTAAACGGAGCACACCTCCTACTATCCTATCTATGTTATAAGAATATGTGATATTGGATTGGTTTTATTGTTTATATGATCCCATGTGTTTCGAGAATTATACTGATATAATTTGGATTCCAAAGCTTAAGCTCACGATCGTGCTGGATTAGAATCGAACTCGTGGATTGTCTTAATTCAACCTAGATCCTCCACTTAACACAAATGTCATTGCTACGTAGAAATTAGGAACAAAATTTTAGTGATTTTTAGAGTATTAAATGCGGAATTGAAACATAAGGTAAAGAGAATTGAAAGTAGAAAATGGATAGAGTTAGAAATGGCTCGCCATTGATCTTAGAGTAATCAGATAAGAGGAATCAAAATTCCCCACAAGCTTCATGGATAAATTTATGAGAATTAAGTGTTCTAATCCAAAAACAGTCGAAAACACTCTCTCAAATGCTTACTTATGCAAATTTCATTAAAATGAACCAAATAGCCTTAATGAGCCTTGAGTCACGAGTCGTAATTGAACTCTCAAGAACCTTCTAATAGAGGCTTGCCCAATGGCCATGCATCCAAAGACGAGAAGCTTCAACAATTGCATTTAATGTCTTTCAAGCTTCGTCCAAGGCCTAGAGTTGTCTTAAGGAGTCTTCGTCCAAAGGCAACTAACCTAAGAGATGCATTCCCTTAAAGGGGTCTTCCATCATCCAAAGACTACTAGTGTCCATAAGACTCAGCATCCAAATGCATCGTCTATATGGGTCATCCAAAGATACCCCTTATCCAAAGGCATTATGGAACCCGTACAAGGCTTCACACGTCAAACTAAGTCCATCGTCGTCCATAGACGTTGAGTGCGTCCGAAGGTGCAAAGTGCGTCCAAATGATATTGCACATCCAAAGACTTTTAGGAGACCATTATACTTATTACAAGCCACGTATAGAAATATACACAAGCTCCTAAGCTATACGCATTCTGAATACATAAACAAAGATAATCTTGCTTTGGACACCCCTTGCCCTTTAAGGAGGTTTATGTTCTTCTAGGCGTCAACTTCTACCCTCTTCAATTTTCCCCTGATTAAAGGTCCTTACAGGTCATCTCCTATAGTTCATAAAATGTTCTTTTTTTACTCTTTATAGCCTCCTTGATTCATATCATATATTGTGATGTATTGGGAATGATGACATAACATGTTGTATCAAGAACTTTGATATGAAATGTTGAATTGAGAATGATGATAATTGAGAATGATGACAATTGAGAATGATGATATGATATGAAAAATGGTAAAAAGGAAAATAAAAAAGGTGTTCTAGTCCGTGGCAGAAAGGTCCTGATGGACATTTATCCTACAAGTACATTAAAGATGAGAACGATGACAATTGAGAATGATGATATGATATGAGAGTTTGATGGGTGTGGATGAGGTACCTAGATAGGGGTCTTCACAACCCAAGTGGAGACAAGAGAAACTAAATAAATTAATTAAACATCATTATGCATCATGCAATGAAATGGGTGTTGAAGGAATGTATACACAAATTGGTAAGGTCAGCGGACCTCCTAAGGGTTACTTGGTACGATGTTGTCCTAATGATATTAATTGATATCCCCCGTGTTAGGCCTAACAATGAAATACTGATTAGTATCTAACATGATACTAGAGAGATATCATGCTATAGTGACATTGCTAATTGTAGAGGCAAAGATTAGCAAAGTTGCACCTAGCCTACTTCTTGAGTTAGATATAGTACCACATGGCATGCGATGTAGTACTAAGACTGCACTCATTGTCATTATTCTTATGTATTACTTGATTGTCCTTCCTTACTAGATGTGTTGTGAGTGTTTGTTAAGTATTGATTGCATGAATGTATGTGCGTGCGGACGTACGTCCTACTTATGGTGTGCTCATACCATGAGCCTAAGTGAGAAATATTTCTCACTTCTTTCTTTTGCATTGTCTGTGTTTGGGCTGAACGCCACTTGCAGGTGATGATGAATAGGAACATGAGGGTTGAGCTAGGGCTCCTCAACTACTGCTTCATTTTATCACTTTCATTTTATTTTTCTTGTTTTATTTGTGTTATGCTTTGATAGAACATATGACACGCTTTGTTTTTGTAATTGCAATTTAGATGCTATAATGCTAGAATTTGACTTTCGGAGTATCATAGAGCATATGCTTTTGTTAGTTTTGTAATATTTATATTGGGATAAAGGTGTCTCAATTAAGAGTGAGAAGACTAATGATCGCCAATGCAGTCATTACGTTGGTCACCCAACAATTACTTCAAACACCATTTTTAAGAAAATTTTCCTAATTTACAATCAAATATTCCAATTACTAAATTATCAGTTGAAAGGTAAAATACGTTCCTATATTCGATAGTTACTAGATTTGGCAGTCACTTGTCACTGATCAATAATTCAATCACAAGTGTTTTATAATAATTCAATCTCTAAATGTTTTATGGGCTGAAGTAGCTTACTTAGTGAAAAAAAAAAGTTGATTTTTTTTTTATACATGCGATCATGTTTGTTTTCGTTTAAAAGTGGAGGGTCAAATGACTTGAACATAACAAAATGTTTTTTTTTCTAAACTTCTAAAATATATCTATTGATTAAAGGATATCTCATTATGTAGTTAAAAATTTAACATTTTTACAATATAAATCAAAATATTATTTTCAAATATTTTAGCACAGATATATCTAAAATTAATAAATTTTTCACTCTATATAAATTTGACAATTATCATATCATATAAAATTTGGTGTAAAAAAAAAATGAAAGTATATGAAATTGGTTATTTACAAGTATTATTATAATATAAAAATATTTACAAAAAATTTGATATAACATCATCAAAAAATTAATTGAGCTTCAACTATTATACTTGTTATGAATATTTGTTATGAATATTAATATGTAGATATCCATATCTAATTATACCTTATCAATGTTTATAATTGTACTTATAAGTAGTTTATTCCATATATGAAATACACAAACATTCTCTTTATTCCCTCCATTCTTGTATCTTCTTTCTCCCCCTTTTCACAATACATTATCAACATGATTCTCTACTAGTCATATTCACTCTTTGGCATTAGAAACTGCAAGGAAAAATTTTGTAAAGAAAGTCATTGGATAAAGCCATCTTTTCAAACTTATATTTCAAGGTTAGCTTTTCTCTCTAATTAGTGTATTGATCTTGTGTGTGTGGTATTATTTTAGTCTTATCTTATTTATGGTCTACATACTAATGTAATTTGTATAGTAATGTAATTTCATACCATCCTATTCTAATTTTTCATATTTTTTTAATGTTATATTAAATATAAATATGAAATTATATATTTAAATGCTATTATAGGAATTTTTCTTTAAATGTGAATAGCTTAATCATAGGAATTATATATTAACATAATTAATTTATTCTAATTTCTTTTTATACTTTTTTGATAGTATTTGTTGGAAATAAGAAAATATTTGATGATATCATTTTTATATTTTAGAATATTTTAGAGTATTCTAGATTATCTCTTATGATTTATTCTTCTTTTATATATTATTATTAGTTTCTTTATTTAATTAGGGGCCGATCGGAACCACTCTAACAACCTTATAGGTAATCGATAGATAACCTACATCAACTAAGGGCATAATCCCTGCCAACTCGAGGCCGCGATCTTGTAAGCTCTCAATAGGCAATGGACAAATGTTAGACAATTGTCTTATGAATTTGAGCTGGTGAGAAATTGCTTGCATAGTAAGAACCAGAACTAAAACCAATTAATTGATAAACCGAGATAGTGATAGGATAAATATGTCTTAGTAACTGTAGTAATCGTAGGTAGCTTTTACTTTCGTAGATAATCATTTACTTTCTGCATTTTACCTTCTTTGGTTAAAACCCCCCTTTTTCTTTTCCTAGCTGTGTCTGTCCGCAGTCTACACTCTCGATTTTGCACCTTGTTAGTCTTACACAATAGAAAACATTAGAACCACATGTCCTTGAGAGAATCGACCTAGGTTACCCCTATGCTACCCATAACATAGAAAATCTAGTGTTTTGATAGTAGAAATAACGACTAAAAACTTCAAGCTATCACATATAAACATAAGATAAAAAAACAAGTTACGAGATATCATAAGCACAAAAAAAATGATTTGTACTTATGTAAAGAGAGATAACTCAATCAATCTTTGGATGAGGTCCTTCTATAGACAGTAGACTCTTGGACATTGTTGGTCATCTTGTCAAAAACAAGTTCTAGTTTTGGGTGTAATCTCCTTAATATAAAGGTTGTGATCACTTGTTGTACTCCTAAAATGTTGAGTACTTATAAAAACTATTAGTCATCACTCTTTAGTCATAATGTTTTGTTATTATCAAATCATATAGGACTTTTGGACGCATATAAAAAATGCTCAAACAATCTTCCCCTTTTTGATGAAGACAAAATTTATGTTAAGAGAAAGATAAAAAGATATGTCAAAACATCAGAATAAATAGGATGCTCATGTGTTTGTGTATGTATCAAAGCATAAATACAAAAAGGCATAAGACTATAGAATAAGTAAACAGGATAGCTTAAGCTCCCCCTAAGTCTTTGGATAGTAGCATCCAAACTTGGAAACAAAACATATATACAAAGAAGGTGAAAACAAAAACTCATGTATTAAATACAACTTCTTTCTCTTTTACATTATTATCTCCCTAATTTTTGTTATTAGATAAAAAGGCAACGAAATAAACATCATAGTAAAAGAAATAAATTTAAAAGACATAAAAAGAAAGAAAGAAATAGAGAGCTTAAGATTAAGGTGTAGATGGGAAAGTGGTGGAGGTTAAGGGCCAAGAAAATGGGAAAGCATTCCCATGAGTCAAGATTCTAATTGATCAAAATGTTAATTAATGTATGTTTCACTAGCATGTAAGTTTTGTTGGGCCAAATCCAAAAGAGGTTGAGAGGGAAGAGGTTGATAGAGGGTGAAAGCTTGAGAGGTAGATGGAAGAGGGTCAGGATGGTAGGTTTTCATTTTGTAGTTCCTTGAGGGTAGGCTTGTCTTGATCATCTTTTGGCTGCTCGTCCAAACAAGTTTCTTTGGACGATGTTTGTAAACCATCAATGTTCATATCTATAAAAGAATCATTTAACTCTGATAATTTCTTATCAGGCTTTGAGTCATTGAATTTCAAATGAATGGATTCCTCTACAATCAAATTCTTAGAGTTTTACACTCTATAAGCATAAGATGTATTAGAATATCCCAAGAATGTTCCTTTATTTGACTTAGGATTAAACTTTCCCAAATTATCCTTAGTGTTCAAAATGAAACATTCACATCCAAAATGGTGAAAATGAGATATATACCCTTCCACAATTCATAAATAGTCTATTTCAAGATAGGTATAATATATGTTTTGTTTTGTAAATAACAAGATTTATTAACTACTTTTGCTCAGAAGGACTTAGGAGAGATGTTATCATTCAACATAGTTCTGGTCATGTCTTAAAGAGATCTATTTTTCCTTTCCACAACTCCATTCTGTTGAGGTGTTCTTAGATAGGAAAAACTATGAAGAATGTCATGTTCTTCACAGAACTTTTGAAAGCTTTCATTTTTAAATTCTCCCCCATGATCACTTCTAATAGAGATAATGTTAATACAATTTTCATTTTGAACTCTTTTTACATAATATAGATAAGACTTTGAAAGACTCATCTTTGTCGGTAGGGAATATAACCCATGTCCATCTAGAATAGTCATAAACCATTACAAGTCCATAACGCTTTCCATCATGGAGGCCGTTATGGTTGGAGTAAATAAATCAATGTGTAGTAACTCTAAAGATTTAGAAGCTAAAACAATGTTTTTGGATTCAAATTATCTTCTAACTTATTTCCCTTCCTAACATGCATCACATAAAAGATTTTCCTTGTACAAGGTTATGTTTTTTCAACTTTGAGATGAGCCTCAAGCTTATATGTTCAAGTTTCTTATACCAAGTTCATTAATCATTATTTATAGACACCAAACAAGTTACACTTTTTCAGCCATTGTCTAAGTACCATAACTAGTGTTTCCTTCCTACTGTCCAGCAAATTTGCAACAAGAAAATCATATTCTTAGGTACCTAAATTATCTTGGATCATTTCTTGTTAGTTTTGGTTGGTTTAGACGGTCTTTGTGACCCTATTTACCCCTGATACTAATAAATACTAAATAAAATAAAGTTATAATGAATTTAAATTTGAAAGCATACATCGACTAACAATGGATTCACAATCTGGTCATACACTGTAATTGAAAACAAACATGCATCCCTACTAGCACTTCATAGATCAATTTCTAGTGTCATAAAATACAAACCAAATTATGTAATCATAAAGTAATTACAAAAAGCATCTCGATGTCACAAGTCCTATCAAAGCATAAACCCAAAATTAAAGGAAAAAGCAATAAATCAGGAGTCTCAACTCAATCCTCACGCTCCTACTCAACGTCACCTACAAAATAACATTCAACCCAAACACAAACAACACACAACAAAAATGAGTGAAAAATGTACCGCACTCAAGCTCATGGTATGAGCACAATGTAAGTAGAACATAGACATATAATTAACAAAAAAATAAACAAATAAGTATGCACGTGAATGATGATCATGTACTCCTAGTACTACTCCATATGCCATGTGGTACCAACTCTAATCTAAGAAGTAGGCCAAGGGCAACCCTGCTAACCTTTGCCTTTACAGTTAGTCATACCAAGCTAGCATGATATCCCTTTGGTAGCTCATCATGAACTCTAATCTAAGAACTACTCGGCTTGCATTGTTTGATTCGGCTCGTGGAATCAGTCACGATCATTGAAATCTCCATACCAAGTAGTTCCTAGGAGGTCTAGTGACATTACCACTCAGGTTTGCATCTACTTCCTTCCACACCCGTTTCATTAAATAATGCATGAATGCAGTTCAATTAAATAATTATTTCACTTTTAATATTGGGCCATGAGGACCATTCTCGTCTCTCATAAGATAGGTACCTCATCTCCCAACCCATGACAAATCAATGAGTACCATTCTTTCCTATCACAGGCTATATCACTCACTAGATAAATGTCCCTCGAGCTCATTCTTATCTCTTACATACTAGGTTAGCCTTCAAGCACATTTATCCTTATTACTCATTATTTTATACATTTCATTATCCTCAATACAGTTTCAATAATAACTAAAATTGATATATTTCGTACAAGCATGTAGGTTAATCGATAAACAATAAATTCCAATTGTAACATAGAAATTCATACAAAAACAGATAAGACAACACGAGCATATTCCCATTAAAGCGAGTGTGCACAGTCTACATGGGTGTGCATAACCTGCACAGACTGTTCTTCATGAGTATGGTGGTACTTGACATTCTGCTATCAAATTTCCTAGATTTTTGCCAAAAATTTTGAATTTAAAAAAGGGAACTTATGGCTTTTTACGTTTTGCACACATACAACCATTTACACAATCAATTCCACAAATAACAATAAAACAAACAATCTAATTCAGAGAGCTTAGCCCCCCTTCAGAGAACACCAACAACATACAGTTTGCAACTACATGATTATCAATAATCTTAATATTCAAGAAGGGTGCTAAATATAAGGAGTTCAATCTCTCCTTCAAATAACCTAAAACGCACTTTTGGAGTTCTTAAGGACAACTCATTTTAACTCACAATTATAGAATGAAGAGTCTTGTACTCTACCAATGAAGAGAGATAGACAAAACGATAGAAACATGAAACCACAACAAAACAACCAAACATTTGCCAATCATAAAGGCATTCAAACACAAGCAATCATCAGAAAAACAACCATCCACTTGGTCAATCATAGGACACACAAACAATCAATAGGCAAACAACTAAAAACCTGGTCAATCATAAGACAACCCAACACAAACAACCAATAGGAAAATAAATATACACTTTATTAATTTATAGAGGCAATCAAACACAAACATTTCAAACACAAGCACTAAGTAGAAAAAAGACTAAACACTTTGTTAGTTGACAAAGGTAGTCAAATACAAAAGCGAGGTCCAGGGCCAACCCCTCTACCCATAATCATATCCATACCCGGAGCAAGATTTCTCATTCCCCCTTATCTAAAGAAGCATAGATATAGAGAACACGTTCATCAAGGTTGTTTTTCTTGTTCCTTGATTGTTTCCTCCGAAGATTCTCTTTCCTCCGCTCTCGGTCTTTTCCATTCTTCTGTTTGCTCCTTTCTATACCCCTAAAATGGACCTCACAGCTCCTACTAACAGCCCATGTGAAACCTAAACAAAGAGTTTCCACTACCTCTTGAGAAAACTTTAAGAGATGAGAAAATTTAAACTATCTAGGTTCAATGCTTTTTAGAGGCTCTCTTGCCTTCCTTATTGCTTAGTATTTCACTCCTTAAATAAGATAAGGAGACAATGCATGAGCTGATATTTGAAACTTTAGCTATTCTATTCCTTATATACGAAAATGAGGTGATGCATGAGTTTATGTTGTCTGATGTGGGACTTAAGCTTTTATCATATATAGCCCCAAAATAGGTCTCACAGCTCCTACTAACAATCCACGTGAAACCCAAACAAAGGGTTTTCACACCTTTCGAGAAAGCTCCAAGAGATGAGAAAATTTAAAATATCTAAGTTCAATGCTTTGTAAAGGCTTTATTGCCTTCCTTATTACTTGGTATCACACTCCTTATATAGGAGAAGGAGACAATGCATGAGCTCATATTGCCTGATGTGAGACTTCAGCTATCCTACTCCTTATATAGAAAAAAAAGGGTTATGCATGAGCTTATAATGTTTGATGTGAGACTTAAGCTTTTACCATATTTAAATAGCCTATTTTTCTTAATTTAATTAATTAAAATCCAATTAAAACTTAACAAATATTTCTCCCAAAATATTATTTATTTAATTATAATATAGTCTCTACAATCATAAGACAAATGTCCAAAACCTTCACAATTTAAGCAATGTGAAGTGGATTTATCTTTCTTCAAACTCTTCTTCTTATCATAACCTACACTAGTTTGTCATATAGATGCTTTTTATGCTTAAGGATCTATTTTAGATTTTTAGATTCATTGATAAACCTGGCCACACATTCTCTAAGGTTAATGACTTTCTCTTAAAGTTCTTCATTAACTTCTAGAGTGTTGACTTTAAATAAGTCATTGGTCTTTTCTTCTTTCAAACTTTTATTCTCTTTCTTTAGCAAATCATTTTCTTTCTATGAAGAGATCAAACTCTTTGCACAACTTAGAAAATTCCTTTTTCAAATATTTATAGCATATTGAGATAGTTGAAGAGTTTAAAAGAGTTCTTGATAAGCTCTTTGAAGATGAATTAAATAATTAAATATTACCTCTTCATCCTTTGAAGTAGTGTCAGTCATTAGGCAAATGTTTGCTTCTTTGTCCTCTTCTTCAAAGAAAGATAGATCAAGGTCTTCCCATTTTGCCATGAGACCTTTCTTCTTCTTAAAGAAGGACTTCTTTTTCTCTTTTTCCTTTTCCAAGCTAGGACATTCAGACTTTAAGTTTCCAAGCTTTTTGCACTCGTAGCATACCACTTGACTTTTGTCTTTGACTTCTTTGGTGTACCTTTTAGAGTTCTTCTTCCATCTGAATCCTCTTTTGTTTTTCCACACAGAGTGAATCTTCCTTGAGATAAAGGAGAGCTCATCCTCATTAGATCCTTCTTCATTAGAGGCTTCTTCACAAGATTCCTCAACTTTAAATGCTTTAGACGATGATTTTTTGAAGCTTTTTGAGCTTTGAGGGTTATGGACTTACCCTATTTTTTGGGCATTCATCCTCACTTAGCTCTGCCTTATGAACTTTGAAGGTGTCAAGAAGTTCCTCAATGGGGAAGCTTCTTTAGGTCTTTGGATGTCCTAAGAGTCATTAGTTGTGGTCTCCACTATCTAGGTAGTTATACTAGTAGCAAAGAATAATTAAATATATAATCTACCAAAATAAAGTATCTAAATTCTCATTCAAAAACTTTTTGAAGTGCATACATTATGCAAAAAAAAAACTATATGATATATATACTAAAAATATTAAAAAATAATAAAAGTTATTTGTATAAAATTTAATAAAAAATAGATTAAAAATGTAATAATAGTTGTATTTTGTGGTGCTATTTTAAGTATACATGATCCTATTTCATTTAATTTCTTGTTATCCTTGCACAAAATAAACCAAGAATAACAACAATCCTTCAAATCTTCAACACAATAATAGAATTAAACCACAAAATAGAAAATAAAATAGCAAAAAAAAAATGAATGAAATCACAAAATAGATGTGATTATTTAATAATTTAAATGACAAAAAACGCTACTTACTTTCTTTGATGCAAGACGTTGTCAACCTAAATCCCTAAACGTCATCCTTAACCATCAACCAAAAATGCCCAAATGTCATATATAATGGTCAAGGGTTGACGTAAGGACTAATGTGATGGATGATTTACACTTTTAGAGACTTTTTTAATTTTATAATATTTAAGGTCTAAATTGCAAGAGTTTGATACATTTAAAGTTCTAATTAGGGATTTACTCTTTTGTTAATAGAGACTATTTGATGGAGAGGCTAACATAATGGATGATTTACACTTTTAGTAACATTTTTTAATTTCATAATATTTGATGAATATATTATAAGTGTTTGACACATTTAGAGACTTAATTGAAAGTTTACTCTCATTTAAATAAGATCATTACTTTTTAAACTATCATTTCAATCCCTACTTATATAAAGTGGTTCATATCTACATGGCACCCAATGTTGACATACAACAACGTACCATGTGAGCAACCTTAAGTTGTTTAATAGAAACCATTTGATGAAGGTGCTAACACGATGGACAATGTATACTTTTAAGAAATTTTTTTAATTTCTTAATATTCAAGGACTAAATTGCAAGTGTTTGACACATTTATGAACCTAATTAGGGATTTACTATTTCATTGTTGCATAATGTCAATTATAATAAGGTAGACAAATCAAGTGATGTCATGTCCTTTCAATCTTTCTAATACTTCACTCACCTAGAAACTCTGTTTAATAAAAGAACTCTACCTAAATTTTATTGTTGTAATTGACATTGTGCAATAGTAAAAGAATATCAAGTTTGGAATACATCAACACCAAAGTTTTGCTGTGGTTGTTTAATTAAAGTTTCAAGTTGGGACTCCATTAGTTATTGAATATTGTCGGAGAGCATGCATTAGAGGTCTTGATACCTTATTTGAATTTGGGTCAAATATTTATCATTAGAGCATATCATGTGGTACTACTTCCACCATTACTATTAATCCTTAATAATTGTTTGAAGTATATTATATGTTGATATTGGTGAGATGAAAATAGATAAAAAAGATATTAAAGATTTTAAAAATGAATAAAATTAGATAAACTTAATTAATTAAGAATTAAAATTAAAAATTAAATTTTATGAGGGACTACAATCAAAGTTTAAATTTTATGAGAAGTAAAATCAAAATATGAAACTTTTTTAAGGGAAAAAAAACATTCTTAAATTGACGTAGGCAACACTTTTTGTGTAACAATCATATAAATATCATATCACTATCACATATCATTCACTTTATACAAATTATCACCTAGTTAATATTTAGGTGTCATATAATTATTATTTCACCCAAAGTTCATATGTACCATGCTGATATATAATTCATTAAAAACATCACTTAATAGTTCTATTTTTTTTTTTTGTGAATACTATTAGTTCTAATGGAATTCGAAAGAATAAAATTGATGATAAAAATTAATAAGGGAGTAGAGTTGAGTGAATTTTTTTTTTATAAAAACTAAGATTAAAAAATTCTGAAATTTTATAGAAACCAAAAAATATTTAACTTATTTATAAAAGAAAGCATATTAAATAATTAAATAAAAAAGAATTTAATTATATTTTATATATTTTTTAAATATAACTTGTATACATGATTAACGTAAGATATACATTGTTGATTAATAAAAAGTTATCCTGTAGTAAGATTTTTAAAATGATTATTATAAAAATTAAAAAAATTTATCTTACATGATCATTTTGATTGAATGATAATTAAATTATTTTGACATTGTTTTAATTCTTTTTTCTTTTTTTATTTAAATATTTTATATATTTTTATTAATTTATATAACTTAATGACCCATTGCGTTCTTATTATATTTACATTTAATATTAAATAAAATAATGATAAGAAACTTAATTTAAATTATTAAAATGTATAAATTAAATCCAAGTAATTAAAATAGAAAAGTTAAGACGTATGGAGTCTATGGAGTCCAGCTCATTAAGTGTTACACTGTGATATTGTTTTCAATTCCTAGGTATGAAGAAAAAAAAAATAAAGTTAAAATTACACGCAAACTAAAATATAAAGATTGAAAATGTAATTAAATATTTTTTTATTTCATTGATCAGCTTCAGCCTTCAGTCATTTCCAATTCTTTCATGATTTTTAAACGAGCAATTGACAAAATATGATCCAAAACGGACGCGTAATTTCAATAAATAATTGGGGTTACTTAGAACGCATAAATTCAAAGGTTGGAATACGTTGAAGTTTCCTAATCCGCGTGCCGAAGGAAGGAAGTTATACAAACAAGACTTGAATTTGAAGGCCAAATCAATTATTGGTAACAGGGAAGCGCGAGGTTTTGTTTTATCGCTTCGTTTAGTTCAGACATTCTAATCTCAACGAACAATCCTATCGATTCCTCTTTTCAACATTCTCTTTCATCGTTTTCTGAATCCATCGCTATATTGCACTACACGACAAGTATCGTTATTCTTCCACTCTTCTCAAATTCTTGCGTCTTTACACTTAATTTCTTTCGCGTCAAACCTCACCATCAATTTCTTTTTTCAATTATTATTATTATTATTATTATTGGGGTTTCTGGTGAGGTTTATATGGTTTGAGAGCATATATCTCGAGTTTTGGATGTGTTTCGCTTTGAATATGCAAAGATTAAAGTTTTCAGGGCTTATATCTTGATAGAAATTCTATGTTTTGCGGGTTACAGATTAAAATTGTCTAACATTATATAGCACAGTGAAGTAAAAATGTTGTTGATGTGTGACTTTGCAGTTATGAGGAGCCAACTTGTGTGTAATGGGTGTAGGAACATTTTGGTTTACCCTAGAGGAGCAACCAATGTTTGCTGTGCATTGTGCAACACCATTACCTCTGTTCCTCCTCCTGGTACGCCGCATTCGCTGTTTCTTTTTATCAAGACTTGAGAAACTTTCTTGCTCCATGCATAGTATGTTGAATTAGTTTCACAGCTTGGATTAAGTGGTGTAAGTGTAAACCATCCTAGGTGTGGAATAGTGGGTAATTAATTTACTAAATGATACTGTTTTTTTATATATATCTCTCATGCATGGATACTTTAAAATTGGTGTTGAATTGGTACCCGTGCTTGTATTGGATGCCAATATGCATATAGTATGGCAGCCATCTTGTCAGGACTTGTCTGCCTTATCTCCCAACCCCTTTTTGTAAGTTCTTTCTTTGGATGATGAGGGAATCATCGGTGTGACTTCTATATAATATTTTTATTTAACTATGATTATGCATTTTTTATAAGACATTGAAGACCAACGATAATACAAAAATATTAGCTATATTAAGAAAAAAATAAAGAAATTATGAAAAATAAATTGATAAAATGCAAGCAATTTATAAATATAATTATATTGTACTCAGTATATATTGCTGTATCCTTATCTTAATTTTTTTTTTTAAATTATCGTATTCTAGTATTGTATAACGCCCAATATTTGTACCTGTATGACACAGTTTTATACAGAATTGGACAGTTCCATAAAATAATTTGGTTATTGTCACAGTTTCTTATTTCTGATGTAAATCTCATGGGACGGTCTCATTGTTTGAAGCTGGGAACTGGGTTCATATTTGGTACCTTGGCTTTCTGTCTTTTAGTTTTACTTAAACTGATGGTTAAACAAATGTGTTATTAGCACAATCTAGAAAGCTCCGGGGGAATTTTGTGTCATTTTTAAAAACACTGCAAATCACATGGTGGCTAAGATTTTTTTCTTTATTTATGGAATTTTAACTTAAAATTAAACTGTTATTGTTGTCAAGGTTGTTTGCTTGTCAATCAAAAAGGGATGTATAAAGTGAGATAGAACATAAATTTTTTAGTTATGAATTGTATTCCATGGGTTTTCCTTGTTTCCTGGAAAATTTAGAGGATTCACATAGTAATTTCTGTTGTTTGCTAGAATTTTTCCTTTAACATAACCATCCTAATTTAATTGGTACTAGAGTCAAATTTAAGCCATTATCCATATAAGCAATGAGAAGTAGAGTAGAACTGGGGAATATTGAATTTTGGGTGTTTACTTGAAGATTTGTTGCACAAAATCATGCTATGCAACAACAACATAATGTGGAAATGGGAGCCCATTTGGAGAATAAAGAAGGCGTCTACAGTCCTATAGGCAATCGAGAAGGTGGACTAAAGGGTGAAACTGTTTGGACCCCTGTTTCTCCATACATTTTTTATTTAAATTCATGGAAGGATTTTGTAGTCCTTGAAAGTGTGCTCTCTTTGCTTGGTTGCACTGCTTATAGTTTAAGCATAATGCTAGAGTTTATCATTTTATGGTCCTTGAAAGTATGCTCTATGCTTGATTGTGGTGCTTATGGTTAAAGCATAATGCTAAAGTTTGTCATGTACAGAATACAGATTTACTCCATCTCTTATGGATAGAATTTTTCTTGTCTTCTCTGTGGGAACAGTACATAGTTTCTTTAGAAGACCTTTTCTTATGAATTTGCTACACTAGTTTTGGTTTTTCTTTCCATTATTTAGCTGGTTTTGTAGTTCTAGGATGATTTATCATCTCCTTCAGTGTCCTTATTTTCTATTATTCAATATATTCTTTTATAGAAAAAACAAAGAAAACTAGGGCTTTTGTTTTTCACATCACTCATATCCAACAAGTAAGACTGATATGTCTATATGAGTTGGTGATAGGTTTCACGTTGAACTTCTTAATCATAAGAAACATATTGAAGTAGCTATTAATAACATAGGCATATTATTTGCATGATACTGTGTGTGTGTGTGTGCAGAGAGAGAGAGATAAACTGGAAAGAAACTATGCATCCAGCTATTAAATATTCACATGTAGGTGGACTTTAACTGGATGGTTACATATCTGAACTTTAATTTCCTGATGGCCTTGCAGGAATGGAAATGTCACAACTTTATTGCGGAGGCTGTAGGACATTGCTAATGTACACACGTGGTGCTACAAGTGTGAGATGTTCGTGCTGTCAGACTATTAACCTTGTACCAGGTACTATATATTTCTCTGTTGCCAGATTTGTGAAGCTTATTAGCTCAATATTTATTTTTCTGTACTAAATTCTGATTTACTAGATAAACTATTTACATGTATAAATTGTAACTAGAGTGATGTTCTGGTGGTTTTCTTGATCATTGAGTATGCTAAATTCATTGATGGCAATCCTAAATCCTGGTATTGGGCTCAGCAGGGGAAGCAGCAAGAGGATCCTTTTTCCCTTTCCTCTTTACCCTTGTTGGACGTTTCAACTTTCAGCCATATATTGATGTATTTGTGACGAATGCAAACCAACTGTTTATGCATCATATTTAAACAAGTATTTGTTGACTGTTTGGTGAAGGATCATGAATGGCTTTGATATCTCTAAGTACTCCTTCATGCAAGAACCATTTGGGCTTTAAGTGTTGACACTGTACAAGCCCACTCTACCTTGTGCTGAAATTCAGTTTAATATAGAAGAATGGGAGTGACAATAATTGAACATTTGACTATTTCATCATAAAGGCTCTAAGACATGTCAACTACCAACTCTCCTAACACCGAAGGAGCAGTTTAGTAAAAGCTCATGAATAGTTTATATCTTTAGCAAGTACAAAAGTAAACACAAAATATCCATCAAACCAGATATCTAGGTAGCAGGAAAATTAACAAACTTAAATGCAAACCTTGTGGTTCTCCATAGCTTTCTTTTTAATTTCTATATAATTTAAGTATATAACTTACTTCTGATTATTCCCAAGACATTCTGCTTGAAATTATTTTTATTAAATCTCATAAAACATTAATAAACTGCCACAACCAAGTATGTTGTTATGAAATAAATAATTCTGCTCAGCTGCCTTAGGGAACACCTAATGCCGGATTTGAACCCTTGCAAGTCTCAATTTCCTTAGTCAACCAGCCCAACTTTTCCCATCCCGTTTTCACTTCTTAGAACCTAAGTTGCAATAGTAATAATTCTGGTAAAAATACATTGTTCCCAACTTTAGAACCCTAATCTTTGAAAGTCTCCTTTTTCGGAAACTAGTTATGCTAGTACTGACTCCTTAGTACTAGGAAAATGTTCAGATGACAAGGCCAAATCAGTTTGTGCTACCTTTGATATAGAGCTGAATCAGCTGATGCTATCAGCTTATGAAGTAAACTGTATAAATTGAGGTCAACAGAACTACCATGCACCTTTACATTCTTCTTGGAGTAATATTTTAATCAAATTAAGTTAATGACCCAAAGCTCAATGCAAGGAATTGCTTGCTGCATACAGACCATGACCAACTACTCCAAAAGCATAGTAGTCAATCCTAAATAGCAGCGTAAAGTGGCTGTCCCTTAAAAATGTTATTGCAGGATAGTGGATATCGGGATGGCTGCTATTTTGAACCCTAAATAGATTTATACTGTCACATGTTTCTTGTTCTTAAATTCCCCCCTCCCCCTTTTTTCCTTGTTTAGTTCTTGAGGATTTCTAATCCTTTTGTACCTCTCTTTTCTCTCTTAATAAACCTTCATAAAAAAAGAGCCCAAACAAAACAAATCAATATCATCAAGTTAGTTCACAACCTGAAAACCACAAAACGAGTGACATCCAAATTCATTTGAATATAAACATAACCCAAAACCTGGATTAATATTAATTTGATTCTGTATTTTATCCTCAATGACAGTTTGTATTGGGGATGCTGTCATCATAATTCACAGAGCTCTGTAATAAGGTTATTATATGGACAAAATCCTACTGCATAAACAACAGGATGTTGGGTGTTTGACGTGTCATTTAATAGATTCCATTTTCTTTATCTTATGTCATTCCAATGATGAATTCCTTGTTTTACTGTAATATTTTATGCTTATTAATCAATTATTTGCTTAAATTGTTTACTGACTTTTGTCGATGGGCTGTGTCTTCATCAAAAAGAATCTAATCAAGTCAGCCATGTCCATTGTGCAAACTGCCGGACAATACTCATGTATCCTTACGGAGCTCCCTCAGTCAAATGTGCAATTTGTCACTATATTACTAATGTCAGTGTAAGTATACATTGATAGAATGATATTAATGTGAATTCACTTTCTGTTTCACAAATGCTTTGGAACTCTTAAAATAAAATTGACGAGCGTTGTGTCACATGATTTGGGGTTCATTTTGTTGTAAATTTAGGTGGCTTTCTGTTGTAATGTCAATCAGAATCCTTTGTTGTAGCTAGAAACTTTGGTTCATTAGATTTGTAAAATAGAAAGGTTGTAAAATAACTAGAATTTTAAACATTTTAAAGATCAGGAAATTGTGGTCTGTAGGTAGTAATTTGAAGATTAAAATCTGGTATATTCTCTATAGCATCAAAAACTGTTTAGAGAACCCAGACAATGATCCCTGATTCTGAAACGTGTGACTTTAGAATAAAGAAACCACCCCCTCTGTTATCCCACTTTGGGGAAGAAAGGAATACTTCTGAATGGGAAACATAAAACAAAAAATAAAATCTTCTGGGTGTGCAAGTTTGTTGGGTAAGAGATGGAGGGAGCAGGTACTCGTTTTTTTGTATACTGCTAGAAGGCAAGGGATATTATATAACTTGGATCCTCTCAAGTTAAGGATGCACCTAAGAGTAAATATAAATGGTATCCACTCATGAGAAAATTGGATGGGATCTAAGATATGCATAGCTTGTTGTCTATGTACTTGTATTTTATTAAAAAAGCTATTGATTTGTTTAATTAATAGTCATCAGACTTGCTAAATTGCAGATTTTACACCCTGCAATTTAGGGTATCTTGACGTGATACTTACATCTTTAAGTTCATAATTCTACTTCATGTTTTGTTATCTAGAATCAGGCTTTTCTAGTATGAGGGAATCTATTAACCATCTTCCAAGTCTCTTCTCACTTTGTTCCCCCCATGTTAGCACTATAATAGCTGTTTCACATGAGGTCTTTCATCCACAATTCTTTTGACTTGATTATTCAAATCTTACCAACAACTGTCATTGTACCTATTCATTACTTTCCTTTCTTCTGCACCCCTTTATGTCTTGGAGTTTGAAGAGGGAGGAAAAGAAAATGAGCAGAAGAGGGAATAAAAGTTTGGCTTTCTTTTTCCATTGCACAGATGTTTAAAAATAAAGGCAAGGGAGAGATAGCCTGAAATAGTGAAGTTCCTTACTTCTGTGAAACTGAAGTTGGACTTGGAATGTTAATTCCTTACTTTTCACTTCTTTTTTCTTTTTATTTTTTCATTTGAAAAAACTTCACAAAGCCACCCAGAACACCTCATTTTGAAGTAGCTAACATGCATGAACTTTCAAATTGAAATATAGTTAATGCTGGCTACTTCATAATGAGATTAAACTTCATGAAGTGTCTATGTTTTGTTCCCTGAATAGAAAAAAAAAAAAAAAAAAGAAGGAAAAGAGAGTTTGAAACCTTTTCTTTTCCCTTCCTTTTACTCTTATTTCTCTTAATCCAAATGATAGAACTGGGGCACTATTCCTGACTTTGGTGCTTTAAGATGTTTTGGAGCAGTTAAGAGCATCATATTGTTGGGTAGCTTTTAATAGAAAAAAGTTTCTATATATACACAAGTTTGAAGATAATTTAGGCTTCTGCTATTTGTCTAGATATTACTGTCCATGACCTGTCATAAACATGGCCATTCAAGTAGGTTATTCTCATGAATATTTATCAGAGATTGGGATCATTCCTACCTAAGAATTGGAGCCTAGAAGGTGCTACAGCCCATTTTTATGCCCTAGGAGCTGTTATCTGATTCAACATTGGACACAACTCCAGATTTCTGTGCCTTTTACTTGTTATCACCATGACATGAAAATCTTGGAAATATGATGCAAATGTTTTGCATTTTATTTAATTTTCTGATCTGTTTTTCTACCATTTAATGGCTTCTGCTTCTCCTTCTTCTTCTGTAGATGACCAATGGAAGGCTTCCAATTCCTGTACAGAGACCAAATGGAACAGCCAACTCTGGAACAGTATCTTCTACTTCATCAGTATGCTTTTCTCTTTTTCTTTTGGTGATTCTGTTAGACGTATTGTGGTGTTCTTGTTATGATATTTGATACATGATTCTATTACCTGCAGTCAATGCCTCATTCTCAGAGACAAACTGTCGTAGTTGAAAATCCTATGTCTGTTGATTCGAGTGGGAAATTGGTAATTACTATTGCTTTTCTTTTTTGGTTAGTTTTGGATGCATATTTATCTTAAGTATGTTTTTAGCCCATGAAAATAAGATGTTTTTTTTTTAATCCCTACTTAAAGTTTATTCATTTTTAATTATACATGACAGAAACAGTTTATTTAATCCCTCACTGGTGACTGAAAACACTTTTTTTTGTTAATTTTTAAGGATTAAGAATAAATAAATTTAAATAAACTAATTTTAAAAAAATTGTGTGTTTAGGAACTAAATATACTTTTAGCCTATAATCTTTTACTTCATTTCACTAATTTTTCTGGGATTTTTTAGCAAAGCAAGACTTTCACTTATAAGAATTTGATGTCACAGGTGAGCAATGTTGTTGTGGGCGTTACAACAGATAAGAAATGATAGTATCACATTATAATGTTGCATAAGTGTTAAGGGAACATTATTTGACTCATCATCCGCTGCTGGTGCTTGAAGATATTATTCGTGTATGTGAAATTGCAGCCAATAGAGGTTAAAGAATATTTTTATCCAATACAAGTTTTAGACTGATTTAATTTATGTATATGATATGTATACGAGGACAAGTGGAAAGGGCACAAAATTTGTCATTTATGTGATTGCCAATTTTTGCTGCAGTTGTATCATAGGGTGTTTCATTTCTCAAATTACAAGTCCTAGATGCACATGTGATGTTTCTTCTTCTTTCGTGACTTGATTAGCATATTCAGTTGTGTTGTTAATAATAGCTTTGTTATGCAAGCATCCAGATAGAGTAATGATATCTTAATCTGCTGACTAATTCCTCGACTCAGTATAAATCGTCATCATATGCAATTCTCTCGATGCATAATCTGAAGATAATTTGGAGGATTATTCGGAGGAAAAAACATTTCTCATCTTGATAAGGTGCCTAGAATCAACTAGCGCAGAAATCCAATTATCAACCTGCTTGAAAATTGTGAATGATGAATGAAAGATAGTAAAATCTATGTATGACATACCTACTTTGCTATGTTTGTAATACTGGTTCAACAATTACTAGATGTCTCAGTTTCTTTCCGTTCGAGTGTCAGCTTTATATGCTGAGTATGAATAAAATAATGTTTTGTGGACATACAATGCTAGTTTATATTTTTTGAACGATGGAAATTGAATAAAGAAGTAATAATTTGCTAGGTGATACAATGTGGTAAGAAAGATAACGGGAAATGATGGGTGTTTATGTTGTTGGAGAGATCATACATCATTGCTTATACAAATACTGTGCTTTCATAAGAATTTTAGTACCTTTTTGTTGAAGAAGCAGAATCAATGCCTTCTATAGTAGCAGAAATTTTAATATAAAGTCAATGATTGAAATTTAGATACACATTTTTAATGATTTAAAATTAATTTTACTTAATTTTAAAACAAACAAGTCCTTAATTTAACAATTTTAAACTTGGGTCTCAAACAAATGTTATTTAAATACACAATATTGCTTTTATAGTTTAATTTCATTTTTGTTATGGTTCTTATATTTTAGTTTAAAAGTTTGTTTTCATGTTTATGTTCACACGAATTAATTCAATATATTTTATTTTTGTAATGCATTCAACTTAGTCCTTTTCCATTATGTCGTCCTTTCTTCCTTCCGTATAAGGTCAACTATAAGATTTCTCTTAAACTTTTTTTTTTTTGTCTAGGATTTTATTTCATTCTAGATTTTGATCCTTAAGCTACATAGGATATTGAACCAATGAAAGTATTAACAAATATTAAACAAAAAAATAATAATATTCATACTTTCTATTAAAAATTAAATTTTACTTATAAATGTCATTACTTAGTATATAATATTCAAAATTAAATATGAAACCAAATCAAATGACATCAAAATCATTAGTATCAGCACAATGTTGAAAGGATTTTGGTAGTATGCATGAGATTGTAGGTACAACAATCATTAGTGTTATCTTTGTATTTTCTTATTTTGCCAAAAAGTAACATATCATTTAAGTTCATCATCACAATAATAATTGTGAACAACTGTAATTAAAAATTAAAAAAATATAATTAATTTTGATCCAACGTTGACAAGTATACCAACAATACACCACTTCACATTTTATAAGAGACATTCATCATGAGCAATGTCTACTAAAACAATTAATACTAAACTTGAACCAAATAAAATTGTGATAACAAAAAGATTTCGAAGTATGAGAACTAAAACTAAAATCGGAGTAAAGTATAAAGAACAAAAGCTTTTAAATTTATAAATGTTATCCAAATATCTAAAAATTATAAGTGAAATTAGTTATTGTAATATTTGTCCAAGTATTACTACTATTTTAACCTTGATTTTTGTCTAGACTCAAGACTAATGAGTTATATGAGTTCTATTTTCCCTCATAAACCAATCCAGGATACGCTCATCACAACATCACAAGCTCAAAACAAATGCGGTGGGCAAAAGATTTAATTTGGGGTAAACCTATCATAATTGCATCATCACAAATAACTTAGTCCATTATTTCCTATGGTTGTGAGCTTTTTAGTTTTTGATTTTTAAATGTAATTTTTAAAATAAAATGTGTTTTTGTTAAATGGAACTAAATTGGTTTTTAACTCAATTTTGAAATAGTTTTACATTCATTTTCAAAATAAAAATAAAAATTGTAAATTTAGTTTTTAATTTTAAAAAATATTATATCACTTTATCCAACAATTATCATTCTTGTTGTCATTGTCACCACCACTATCATCATCGTTATTATCATCGCCAATACCATTATGGCCATCATCACCATCGTCTCTACACCATCACCACCACTACTCTAACTATTGTCACCACCACACTTTCGTTGTCGTCACCATTGTCGTCATTGTCCCACTACTAGTCACCATCACCATTACTATTATTCCTATCAACATGTAAACACACAATTAAACTAATTTTAACAAGATAAAGAATTTTCAAAGTGAGTTTATTTGGAAACTAAAAAGTAATTTTTGAAAACAAAAATACTAAAACTAAAAACTGGTTTTAATTTTTAAAAATTTTTAAATTTACAACTAAAAACCATCTCAAACATGCTCTTATAAATCTATTTTAATGGAATGATAACAATAAAGACTCGGTTGGTGATCTAACTAACATGTTATGATAAGATATAATAGTTGGATTAAAGTAGGATATAATAAAAACAGAATAAACTTTTATATTATCTAATATTTGATGTGCATTAAATAATTGGATTAGAATAAGATAAACATAATAAATTTTTATGTTATCTAATATTTGATGTGCATTAAATAATTGGATTAGAATAAGATATAAAAGTATGATAAATTTTTATATTATCTAATATGTGATGCACACTAAATAATCTTTTAAATAATATATATGTTATCATATTTTAGGGTTGAAGTGAATCAAATACTATTATAATATATATTTACGTGAGTGTACAATTTATTATATTTCACTATTTACTATTTACAATTTACAAATTTAAAATATTTAAATAATATTTAATTATTAATATATTTTAAATTTACATCTCAAAATTTCTATAAATATATACAATATAATATATCGAATACAAATATATGTGTATATTGATCATATATTGAGAGACTAACTTATCTTATTATTTTTTAATTCAGTTTTTCTTTTGAAATAAAAAATATACTACTATACTATAAGATAGATAGTAAGAAAGAAAATCATATTCAACCAAATAATTTATTATAACATTCAGTTTTCAACAAGACATTTTAAAGGATTTTTGTTAACCTTATTTCTTCGATTTATCCTTTTTGTCTTTATTTTTAAATTAAATTTCAATATTTTTCTAACAAAAATTATCAATAATTAAAAAAAAACTTTACATCTCACTATAAATTGTTTATAAATCACATACTTGCTTTTTTTCTTATTTTTTTTTTCTCTATTTCTATATTGGCTAAACATACATGTATGTGTGTGATAGTTTTAATATTTTTAAATTGGGCATGAAATGAAAGCGATTGAGTTTAATAAATCATCTGTGCCGCTGTGAAAAGGTAAAATGGTTTGATAAATGATCTGTGCTTCTAAAAAAAAAAAAAACAAAGAAATAACTGGCTTTAGTTAAGCTGAGACTAACCTAATAGAGTATTTTCAGTGATTGTTATTTATTATGTTTATGAAACTCGAAAGTTTTGGTGGCACACCACATTTCTACTCATTCTGATGCACGCACGCACATGTGCTGCTAATTGCTTGCTTCTGCTTGAAAATTTATTCCAAATATGTTCCTCTAGTGATTATAGCTTTCTGCTTTGTTACAAATAAAATTGAAATGTTACAAGCAACTGATGCTTCACTTCGTGTCAAACTGCAGGGAAGAAACCGAGTGAAATTGTCAGACATTTATTAAATCAAGCACAACGGTTTTTTTTTCAGCCTTGAAAATGTTGCGCTGCGAAACTTATAACATGGTAGCACTGCTACTAGTAATTAAAATTACTTCACAATTAAAAAATTGTACACCGCCTAGTGATTTGTACATAAAAGACAGTAATGTACTGCATATTTTCAATGTTTCGAATTTGTCCCATGTGCAAGTGTGGAGAAAAAAAAAATTCTTTCTCTCTTTATTCTTTTGCTACGTGTGTTATTGCAAGTGGATTATATACCTCTTTATTCTTTTGCTACGTGTGTTATTGCGAGGGGATTATATACCACTAATACCAAATTGGTATTTGAGTTTGAGAATTTGGTAGTAGTGTAAAAAAAAAAAATAGAATATGTTAGAAACTAGCGTGTTCTCATCTTGTAAAGAATTTATTTACTTCTAAAAGAGTGAGATATAACCACCAATTACAATATTGTTTGGTTTAGTCCCAAGTTGGATGGAAAATTAGATTTTAGTTATTGAGAAGTTTTGATTTCCATACATTTAAGAGCTCATAATATTTGGAGCTTTGTTGAACCTGGATTATTGTAAGGAGATAATGATACTAGTCGGAGGAAAGATTAGTTGGCACTGTCACATACTCACAAAGGAATGAACTATTTTATTTTTGACAAAATAGCAAATGTCAAAACAACTAAAGAAACGTGGAATTTTAAAGTTGTCATATAAAGGATTGTTGAAAGCCCAAAAATAAAATTTGCAATTTTTGTGAAGAGAATATGAAAGGTATAAGATGTCCAATTCTAAATTTGTAGAATAATATTTTTCACGTATTACAGATCTAGTAAATAAGATAGAAGAAATTATCGATAACAAAGTGATAAACAAAATTCTATTCATTATGCCGATAAAGTTTGACCATGTGGTGACTACAATAATTGAATATCATGACTCATACATCGTAATTGTAATAGAGTTGCAAGAAAGTATTTAAAGTCGCATGAGTAGAATTTTAGAAAAGACAGAAAAAGTAAATGAAGAAGCCTTAAAAAGTCAAATGAATTTCAACCATGATGTTGAATCCAATCAAAGTGCAAAAGGTAGAGATTGTGATAATTTCAACAATGGAGGAAGAGGAAATTATAGAAGTAAAGGTTGAGAAAATCATAGAAGTAAAGGTTGAGAAAATCATAGAAGAAGAGGACATGGTAATTTCAACCAAGGAAGAGACAACAACTTCATATCATATAATCAAGGAATAGGTGGAAAAAATTTTAATTCTACCAATCAAGGAAGAGGATGCAGTAACAACTACTAAGAAATAATAAATTTTAATTGTTTTTAGTATGAAAAGTTCAGATAGAACATTTTTTAGGTACTTAATAGTGACTTATGTTGAACATATTTGACATCATTTTATGGTTAATATTGACACATTAATTTAGTCTTGATTAATTGGACTTAGTTAGGTTTAGTTGCTAATCTTTGCTTATTTTTAGGCTTAATTTTCATTATGATGTTATCTTGTATAGGTCATATTTGGAGCTACAGACTTCCAAATTGGATAATCTTGATGACTTTGGAAAGCTAAGACAAAGATCTACAACTTCTCTCTTTTAGGCTCAACCCAGTTAGACCGTCTTAGTGTCAAAAGTCCGCGTAAAGTTGTGGCCTCTGCACCTACTTTGTTGGGCCTTTTTTTGTATATTCTAGCCCAATTTTAGGATCTCAGTTGATGGGCCTTAGGGATGCGAATCCTCTGGCCTAGACCACCTTCCTAAATTGGAACAAGCTCAATCATATGAGCTTAAGTTTTGACTAACTCATTTGTTGCCTAAGTTTCATGATCTTGTAGGTGAAGATCCTCACAAGTATCTTAAGGAGTTCCATGTCGTGTGTTTCACCATGAGGCCACATGGAATTTTTGAGGACTACATCAAGATAAAGGCATTCCCCTTCTCCCTAAATGGAGCTGCCAAGGATTGGTTGTACCTACAAGCGGTATTGTTTAATACATGGGGAGACATGAAGAGGATGCTCTCAGAAAAGTTCTTCCCTACCTCCAGAAAAGCATCAACCAGGAAAGAGATATGTGGCATAAGGCAACATAGTGGTGAGACATTATGAGTACTGGGATAGATTCAACAAGATGTGTGCAACTTGTCCTTATTACAAAATAAGTGAGTAGTTGTTGATCCAATACTTCTATGAGGGGCTAATGCCGATGGATAGAAGTATGATAGATGCTGCTAGTGGTGGAGCTTTAATGGACAAAACCCTAGCTACTACAGGAAATTTAATTTCCAATATGGCAGGTAACATTCAATAATTTGGTGTTAGGGGGTCTACTACATCCAAAGTAGTGAATGAGATAGTTGTTGTTGATAACCAGATATTGAAAAATAAGATGATAGAACTGACCTCTCTTGTTAGATAGCTAGCCATTGAACAGCACCACACTAGTTCACCAACTAAAGTGGGTGGTATTTATGCCTCTATAGAACATGTAATTGATGCATGTTCCACTTTGCAAGAAACTAAACCGAACAGTGCTGAAATTACTATAATGATAGGTGGACAACAATATAGGCAACCCCATGATCAATACTCAAACCAGAGATATGGTTCTATGCAAAACATACCTGAGAACCAACAAAGATACTGGCCACCACCTCCATTCAAACAACAACAACCTATGTAGCATGTACAATAGAGTTCCTTAGAGGATTTGGTCAAGCAAATGGCCATGAATAACGTTCAATTCCAGGAGAATGTGTCTGCCACTTCAGGGTTTGGACACCCAAATTGGTCAATTGGTCAATTGGTCACCACTGTGAATCAACTACAGTCCAAAGGATCTTGACAGATTCCTTCTCAAACCATTATCAGTCTACAAGTGAATGTAAGTGTCATAACCTTGAGGAGTGGCAAGGGGCTACCACAAAAGCAAATAGTAAATTTGCATTTTGAATTCCTTGATGATTTTACTGATTGATTATACCTATACTGAATTAACTGAGTTCCCTATTTATGCAGAAAGTAGTAGTGTTATTAATGCAGGTGCAGGAGTTGAAGATATTGCAGGTGCAAATGTTATAGGAGTTGTGGAGGTTGTAGCAATTCAACCTCAATTGCCATCCATTGTGCATTTATTACAGCCCCCAGTGATAACAATCAACAAATTCCAAGCTGAGCAAAAGGAGAGGTTGTTGCAAGACTTGAAAAAGTTGAGAGATTTCTATGACCACCTTGTCAAGCATTCAACTTTGAGGTTCCTATTGGAGAAGCCACTAGAAGATGTGGCATTGGAATTGTTTATATGGGTGAGGCTTCCCTAAGCAACTACAAATAGGAGCGAAGCAAAGATTTTGAATGCAAAATTTTGCAGATATTTTCCACCTTGAGAGAGAAGTTTTTTTTATTATTATTTTACCCCTTCTTTTGTTATTATTGTTTCATGTATTCTCTTTGTGTTATGTTCTTATATGCTTACATTGAGGACAATACTCATTTCAAGTGTGAGAGGGTGTTTTACTGTTTACTATTTTACACTTCTGTTTTGCTATTCTATTTTACTATTTTTTTTTTTGTTATTCTATTTGCTATTTTGCTATTTTTTTTTTACTAATTTTTTTGTTTTCTATTTTTACTAGTTTTCTATTTATTTGTTTTTACTTTTTCGTTTTTTTTTCTATTTTTACTATTTTTCTATTTTTCCGTTTTTTTTATTTTGTTGTTTGCTATCAAATTCGTTTTTTCTAAGAAAATTTTTTTTGCAATTTTGAGCACTTCATAGTGGATTCTAAGTTGTATAAATTGTGGATAGTTGCATCATTCTTGATTGAGAGGTTTCACAACTTGATATGAAACCACTTTTGCATCTTTACTGTAATGAGTGTCTTAGAAATTAAAGTTTGAATCATTGATGACATAACATTTATTCGTGTGAGATTTTGAGCCTTATATGTTGATGGCTTGCATCTTGTAATTCTAATCCTTCTTGTGTGATTAGCACATGTGTTGCTAGTTACTCTAGGTTTTGCCTTGACTCTCTTTTATCCCTCTTGTTTTACATGCATTGGTGATATGATTTAGATCTTCTTTTTTTATATATAGCCACTAGCCAAATGCACTTGCCTTGCATTAAATCCCTTGCTTACCCCTTTTGAGCCTACTTTCTTTGATATTATAACTTATTACAAGCCTAAAAGTGAAAAATCATGATCACCCTAACCTTAGGGTTAAAGGAGCTTTTGAATTGCTTTGGGAATGGGTTCTAAATAAGTGCAGGGGTGATACCCCAAAGCTTTGCAAGTGGTACCTTGATAATTTGACATTTACAAGTTGTTGTGTTGGGTTGATTTATTTTTGAAAAAAAAAATACATCAAAGAAAGAAAAAGGCAACAGAAAGGTTGAAAGAAAAACAAATGCAACAAAGGTTCTAGTGGTGCAAAAAAAGATGTGAAATTGAAGTACAAAGAAAGAATATAAAAAAAATAAGAGGAAAGGAGACAAAGTAGACCTTGTCATGTATTTTTTTGCATTGTTTTTGGTAACTTGTATTCTTTTGGGGACAATCTTCATGCTTATTAACTTATTCCTTATTGCTCATCTTCCTTCTTTGGTTGTATAAGCTTAAATTACTTCTTGTATCCTACCTTGTCCTTGGCCACATTACAACTTTAATAAAAGTCATTTTGACATTTGTGCATGTGTTTCAAGTTGTAGAAATTAGAGGCTAATCAAAGCTTCGTAGTGCTAGTTAGCATAGGGTGCTTGAGTATAAATACAAATTGAAACACTTAAAAGATTAAGAATATATATCTTGAGAGAGTTCTATCATTTGTTGGTCGTTCTTTAAGTTTTATTGTTTCCTTGTTTACTTTAGATGTTAGAAGTAAATTCATAAATTATTGAATACCTTGATTCTAGGATGCTTGTACTCTTATTCCTTTTATTAACTTAAGATTCATTGGAAAGTGTTGCACTTTATTTGTACTTATTTTAATTCATTTGCTTCATTTTCTTTTATTTTAGATTTTTTTTTATTTTGCTTAGAGTGCAGAAGTTCAAGTGTAAGAGAGTTTGATAGAGCATTTTTTAGACACTTAATAGTGACTTATGCTGGACATATTTGACATCATTTATGGTTAATATTGACACATTGGTTTATTCTTGGTTAATTGGACTTAATTAGGTTTAGTTGCTAATCTTTTCTTATTTTCCAACTTAATTTTTATTATGATGTTGCTATCTTGTGTAGGCCATATATAGAGGTACAGACCTCCAAATTGGAAAATCTTAGTGTCTCTAGAAAGCTAAGACAAAAACCTACAACTTCTCCCTTTTACGCTCAACCTAGTTCGACTGTCTTTAGTGTCAAAAATGAGTGAATTTGCAGTCTCTACACCTACTTTATTAAGCCTTTCTTTGTATATTTTGGCCCAATTTTGGGACCTTGGTTGGTAGGCCTTTGGGCTACGAATTCCTCTAGCCTATACCACCTTCTTTGGCATTCAGAGCATGTAATAAATAGTAGTTGGTTAGTAGGGTTAGAGCAGATGTTTTGAGATTTTACACACTTAGATTTTGGAGGTTTCTTGTATCATACATTTCCTCTCTATTCTCTCTCCTCTCTCCTCTTCTAGTTTTCTTTCTGTTTTATGTTGTGTTTTCTGTGATGATTGTCATGAAAGACTAGACTCTCATATCAATTCAAGGTTCCATGGTTGTTGTTAGGTTTGAGTTTTTGAATTCTTTATTATGCATTTTTTGTTATGTCTTTCTTTTCTTTCCAATTCTCAACCCATTTTCATGATTATGATTTTGTTTGAGATTTTGGATAGTGTTAGGTTAGGATTGATTGATCTCAATCTAATCAAAGTTAGGTAATTGATTGATCACTTAAAATCAACCAATTATGTGCTTGAATCCATACTAATTAGGGACTGCAATTGTGATCTCAATCTATATGGATGAATGTTAGATGATTATCTAATGAATCTTGAGTTGATATGAATTTTCACCTTTACGTGAAATGTGATAACAAAACTACATGATTGGATCCATCTTTGGATTGGTGTTACATAATTTTGTTTTGTTTTCTGCATAATTCTATTTTACATACAAAGCCTTTTTTTGCATTCAAACTGGTTTTTGTTCAAAAAGTTAGGCATTTCATGATTGTGTCCTTAAGAGATTTGATCTAGGTTAGTCCCTACACTACAGATAAAAGGAAAATCTAGTAGTTTCGATAGTATTTCGATAACATTATCAGACACTAAGCTCTAGACTGTATATTTAAACATTAGGCAAACATAGCAGAAAGTTGGTATAAAAAATATTAGTGAGAATTCTAATAACCTACAAAGTTTATTTTTGGTGAGTAATACATTTTCAAAGCATGAAAATATTTGGTATTGGATACTTAGTGTAGCAATTATATGTGTGAAAAAAAAAAGTTATTTTCTATTTTAGATGAAATGGTAAAATCTACCATAAATTTTGAAAACAATACAAATATTCCTATTTTGAGGAAGATCAATTTACTATCAAATTGAAGGATGATTCTCAAAATTTCATCTCTAGCATTTTCTATACTCTTGGTCTTCATCACAATTTATTAAGTATGAGACAACTATCAGAGAAAGGTTACAACATGCAAATTCATCATGGTTGCTACTTATTGATTAATAGGAATGGAAGATTCATTTTCAAGGTAAAAAAGACTCCCAACCTCTTATTCCCTTCGAAAATTCATCATGGAAATTTTTCTTGATTGAGTTCTGTGATTCCAAATGATGATTGATTGTAACACGCATTTTGAACACTTTCACTTTTTTGGATTAGACTATTTGTCAAGAAAAGAATATGTTTTTGGTTTTCCTGATGTCAATATTCCTAATGAAGTATGTAAGACATGTGAGATTGGAAAGAAAGAGAATCATTTCCAACTAGAAAGTCTTGGAAGGTGAAAAAGGTACTATAGATAGTTTATTCAAATCTTTTGTATTATTGTGATACCAGAACATGGTGGCAACAAGTATTTTATTACCTTTATTAATTATTTTAGTAGAAAAATTTGGGTATACCTTTTGAAGCAAAAATCAAAAGTTTGTAACACCTTTAAGACATTTAAGGAATTTGTAGAAAAACAAAGTGGACGTAGAATCGAAGTTCTAAGAATGGACAAAGGCCAAAAATACCTCGCATGTACAAATTTCTTTCAGCATCATGGAATACAACATCATCTAACAACTAGATAGACATCTCAATAGAATGGAGTTATTGAAACGAAGAATAAAACAATTATGGACAAGGTGAGAAGTGAGATGCATGATGAAAGCTAAACAAATGCCTAAATAGTTTTAGGCAAAAACAGTTGGTATTGTTGTCTATATTTTGAATAAGCGCCTAACAAAGAGTGTTTGTGCATTGACACTTGAAGAAGCTTAGAGTGGAAAGAGATCATCAATCAGACACCTTAGAGTTTTTGGATGCAAAGTGTTTATGCTCATGTTCCTACCAACTCAAGAAGAAACTAGATGACAAAGGTAAAAGGTGTATTTTCATTGGATACAACACAAATTCAAAGACATACAAACTTTACAATCCGAAGACAAAGAAGGTATTAGTCGATATGACATCTAATGAGAAAGATATGTGGAATTGGTCCTTAAAGTCTCAAAAGGGAAAGATGGTGATTCCTAACAATTGTGAAAAAAATGAAAGACAAGTGAATCCAACTCCTAATGAACATAGTCATCTAATAGGTCATAGAGGCATCATCAACTACTAGCTACATTGCAAGATTATATATTGGGTAATGATAATGATCCATCTGATGAGAAGATTATCAATTTTGCTATATTTGTAGATTATGAGTTAGTGACCCTTGAAGAAGCTTTAAGTGAAAAGTCATGGATGATGAGATTCATGCTACTGAGAATAATGAAATGTGGGAGTTAACAAATTTGTCAATAGATAAAAAGCCAATTAGAGTGAAATAGGTATACAAGTCAAAGTACAATCCTAATGGAGAAATTGATCATTTTAAAACAAGGTTGGTTACAAAACAATATAAACAAAAACCAGGTATTGATTACTTTGAGGTATTTTCTCATGTTGCAAGATTAGACACAATACTTATGATTATTTCCTTTTCAGCTCAAAATAATTGGAAGATATATCAAATGGGTGTTAAATCTACTTTTCCTAAATGGTATTTTTGGAATAAGTATATGTTGGACAACCTGAAGGATATATAGTTAATGGAAAAGAAGATAAAGTCTATAAATTGAAGAAATTTTTGAATGGGTTAAAGCAGGCACCACAAGCATGGTATAAGAAAATTGATTCATATTTTGTACAACATGGTTTTGAAAGATGTCTTTTTTAGCACACTTTATATGTTAAATTTGTTGATCATAGAGATATTCGTATCATGTGTCTTTATGTTGATGATCTAATTTTCATCAGCAATAATTTAAATATGATTACAAAATTTAGTGAGCCATGTTAAGTTGTTTTGAAACTATAGATTTGGGCCTAATGTCTTATTTTCTTGGCATTGAGGTAATTCAGCAAAATGTTGAAATTTTTATTTCCCAGAAGAAATATGCAGGTGACATTTTAAAAAAATCAAGATGGAAAGTTTAAAGCCAATTTCCATGTCAATTGAAGAAAAACTAAAGCTGACAAAAGAAAGTGAAGACAAAAGGATGGATCCAACTCAATACAAAATTTCGATTGGAAGTATGAGATATTTAACCATTTTTTGGAGTCGGTTTGCTTACCATATTCATGGAAGAGCCTCGTGTTTTCTACTTACAAGGAGCTAAGAGAATTCTTTGTATATCAAAGGTACTTTGGGTGATAGAAGTTCTTATGCTAATAATAACGATGTGAAGCTTGTTGGATGCATAGATAGCAATTGGGCTAGAGATGAAGCAACAAGGAAAAGCATGTTATGGTATATGCTTTTCATCTAGGTACTGGTGCAGTGTCATGGTTTTCAAAGAAACACCTAATTATTTCACTCTTAACAACTTAAGCAAAATACATAGCAGCAATTAGTTGTGCTACACAAACAATACGAAGAAGAAGAATTCAAGAAGTAATACACCAAAAGCAAAATACTCCCATAGAAATATTTTATAACAAGTCGATCATTGCACTGAGTAAAAATTCAATTTTTCAAGGGTAATCCAAGTACATTGATATTCGATTTTACAAAATTCGAGAATTGATAACTAGGAAAGAAGGGAAGATTAATTATTGTCCAACTAAAGTAACAAATAATTCAAACTTGATTTACGAGAGACAATGTCAAATATTTATTAAATCAAACCACAGTTTTTTTTTTTTTGGTGACAGCCTTGAAAATATTGTGCTACGTAACTACAACATGTTACATTGCTATTAGTAATTAAAATTACTTCACAATAAAAAAAAATTACACATCACCTAGTTTTGTTATAATTTAATTAAGTGATTTGCCTATAAAAGACAAACAATGTACTGCATAATTCCAATGTCCGGAATTAGAGGTTTTATGAGAAAAAAAAAAAAGTTAAGAGAACTATTCGTCTAACGTGCGTGTGTGAAAAAAAAAAACACTTTATCTCGTTTTTTCTTTTACTATGTGTGTTATTGTGAGTGAATTATATCCCATTGATATTGAAAATTAGCAAGTATTGCTTGAACCTAGCCACCAAGGCCTTCCCTTGTCAACCCCATTTGGTTTAATGATGATGATGAGAATGATGTTGAGATAGAAATTCTCTCGAGGCTGGCAAGAATAAAAGTCTCAAGGAACATTGTTGATCTTGCTATAATAGCTTCCTTGGTGTTTGATACTTTTTGAGCATGTGTTTTTCTTATTGTGACTATATTTTATTTGTTTGTTTATGTTATGATCTTATTTTCCATTTGTTTTCCTTTTTAAGGTCGAGGAAACCCTTGGACTGGTAGCCATATTTAGAGTTTTTTACGAAAACTCTAAACAAGTGAGATGTAACATCCTAGGCACCGATGAGGACAGAGAATGATCAACAGTGGTTATTGGTGCAAAAAGAGATAAAGCACAAACATTGAGCAGCTCTTTGTAGGCTTTTGATGGGGTACATGAACTTATAGTTGAGGATAACTTAAAAGAATTGACTAGTATTACTGGTATCAACAATATGTATCTACTTTTTGGTGACTTAATACTTTTATAGATAGGCGTGCTTGACTTGAAGCAATACTAGAATAAATAACTCTTGAGAAGCTTCTTAAGTGAGGACATAACACCAAAAAGTTTTATGCAATCAATTTGTAGAGACAGTGGTCAATCTTAAAAGCGACTATGCTTTACAAAGTGGTATTAAAACAAGATTCTCCCAATATGGTGCGGTTAAAGAACTAACTATTATGTAAAAGCATGTAACATCTTGGGCATGACAAAAGCAGGGAGTGATCACCAATGCAATAGGAGATAAAACACGAACAAGGAGCAACTCCTCGAAGATTTCCAATAGGAAGGAAATGTGAATGAATTGAATATGGACTAGAATGAGAAGGATCCAAACACTGCAGGTACAAATTGGGAGGATGAATGAACTCCGGAGATGTGTGACCCGTGGTTGTTTGAGGGAACAATTGTCGATTCTATAAAATTATATCAACCAACTCTATAAACTCAAAGGAACAAAATAGAAATAAAGTACCCACCTACCTAAGTAGCTTATCGACTAATCACATACACATTTACAAACTCCCAATTAATAAATGTTTGGGGTAGTGATATATTCCAGTCCAACACATCCGCATAAAATTTAGTCATAACATGAGGTGCCAATAATACAATCTCTCCATTGCTATAGTATTATATGTATTTATAAAGATTTTGTACATTAACATATGAGCAGCTGTAGCAGATAGTTATATTCTTCGAAGAGAAGCCAATCTCTTTTCAAGATCTTCAACATCTTGGGCTGCTTCTGATCTGCATTCACAGGATTCAACAGGAAATCAATAAAAAAGAAATATAATACAATGTTTTTATTGGTGGTAAGGGTGGGAATAGAGAGGGATGGAGTGGAAAGAGAAGTTGTTCCATTATTTGGTTTGTAAAAATAAGAATGGAAGAAGATGGATGATGATCCATTCCATTTCATTGCTTAACCCCAATTTTCTCGCCCTTAATCTGAGGTGCACTTGATGAACAAAACTTATAAATTATAAAATGACTATTTTATCTTTTCAAATTTTACCCTAGTCATAAGTCTCCTTAAGGATAATATATTTAAAATAAGAATAATATGGAAATTAAAAAATTATAACTCATTCAGTCCTTTTCATACAATGGGATGCAATCTTTGTTCCGTTCCATCATAAAATATCCAAATAATAGAATGACATTTTATTCCATTCCGATCCATTTCATTCCATTGTCTGCCACCAATCCAAACATAGACTTATCGGGCAGATCAATATAAAGGATACCATGCAACCAATAAAAGAAACTGTATACATAACAAGGAGTGAATGTAACAACAGCATTTTCATGAATAAGATTGAAATGTACCTTGGAGCAACATTTTCAGTATTCCTTGAAGCAATTCGACCTTTTGGAGCAGAAGATAACTAGCATCATAAAAGGACCAGCATCAGGCTCAACATTCAGAAAAATAATTAAATGAAAGAATCAATGCAAAGACAACAGATTCATGGTGTCCAAAAACCAACCTGGGATGCAATATCCACTCCAATCTCATCAAGAACCTGTCATAAATAAAATGAAAATGTTACAAGGAAAATATTTACTTCTAATAGCAGGATATATAATTAAGTTGGTAATTTATATTCACCTGGTTAGTGAGCTCTTCTGTTTCTTCCTCAGCTTCATCTTTGTCTAAAGTTTCATCAATAGATTCTGACATCATCTCAATCTGCAAATAGGATAATGTTATATAAATTCATGGGGCCAAAGAAAATGTTGTCATGCAGGAGCGTGGAGACGACCTTGAATTCATGCAGGCACCCCAGAAAATGTTATTTTTTAATAAAAAGTGTGCTCCAATTAATTCATTTCCAGCTAATTGGTAACTGTAACAGGGTAGTGAAATGTTATTTAAAAGATAAAAACACCGGAGTGTTTTCAAAGAGCAACTTCTTTAGAAAACCTCTTAACAATTCATATGAACAGAAACTTCTGAAACATGAAGCCAATATTTTTCATGGATACTTCCAGTTTTAGTCGCTTATGTTCTGCTGTTTGAGGCAGCTGCAGCAATGTTCTGATTCCTTCATTTCTTTTAGTTCTTGTCTGCTGCCCAGTCTTGAAAAGCATTTCTGTTATTCCCATCTCAATTCTTCCTTCTATGTTTTTTTCTTTTCTTCTTTTGAGTCTTTGACCAAATTAGAAAAAATAAAACTAATTTTCAAAATAAAAATTAAAAGAAAATTAATAAACTGGCTGGGATGGGATCAGGAAGTACGAGGTGCAAAGCTAGCTTCCACACTAGGTGACTCGTGTGTTGTGCTTTTTAAGGAGGCGCCATGTGTTAGCGGAGGGTGCATGTGTAAAGAAAATAAATTATTAATTTTTTAAATAATAATTTCTACCTAAATAAAAATAAATAACAGTTAAGAAAATAATCAATTATTAATTTTTAAAAAAAAAAAACTTACTAGAAACAACATAAAATTATAATGTTCTACCTAAAAATGACAAATATTGTAAAAACTAAAAATACATTACAAGAATTTAATAATAATAAAAAAAATTACGAATTAAACTAATAAAAACAAAATATTATATTACAATTTCTACTTAAAAATAAAAAAATAACAGTAAGAAAATAAATTATTAATTTAAAAAAAAAACTTACTAGAAACAACATAAAATTATAATGTTCTACCTAAAAATTATAAATATAGTAAAAATACATTACACAAATTTAATAATCATAAAAATAAAAATTATGAACTAAACTAATAACAGCAAAATATTATATTACAATTTCTACCTAAAAATAAAAATAAATAATAGTAAAGAAAATAAATTATTAATTTTTTAAAAAAACAAAACTTACTAGAAACAACATAAAATTATAATGTTCTATCTAAAAAAGCCAAATATAGTAAAAATATAGAACACAAATTTAATAATAATAAAATAAAAATTATAAACTAACGAAAAACAGCAAAAGATTATATTAAAAATAAATATACTAACCAAATTTCTTGAAGTACTTTGTAACTCAACAATTAAGTTGATCAGGTACTCTACCACAAAAAATCAAATATCCTGGTTACTCTCCTACTCAAAATATCATGTTCTCAACTATCTCTCACAAAAAACTTCTCAGCCAATACAACACACTTTTTAACCTCCTATTTATAACTCACAAACCTCGTTCAAAAATTCTTCAAAACTCTCCCAAATTTGAATTTCAAACTCAAATTTTCACTCTCCCCTACACACTACACTCACACTCACTTACAAACTCACAACTCACAAGGCTACTCCTAGACACACTCCACCTAATGTGGCGCCTCCTAAACACACCACACAATGCACACACATGAGGTGCCACCTAGTTAATATGGTCAAAGACCCACAACATATTTTACTATATTTGGCTTTTTTAGATAAAACATTATAATTTTATGTTGTTTCTAGTAAGTTTTATTTTAAAAAAATTAATAATAGATTTTTTTTACTGTCATTGATTTTTATTTTTAGGTAGAAATTGTAATATAATATTTTGTTGTTAATAGTTTAGTTCATAATTTTTATTTTATTATTATTAAATTCGTGCAATGTATTTTTACTATATTTGTGACTTTTGGGTAGAACATTATAATTTTATGTTGTTTCTAATAAGTTTTGTTTTCTTTTTTAATTAATAATTTATTTTTATTTTTAGGTAGAAATTATTATTAAAAAAATTATTAGTTTATTTTTTTTTTACACACACAATGTGGCACCTCCTACTCTCACACAAACTAGGCATGAGCTATCCTCGTGCCTCCTACTTCCTGTATCCAACCCTAGCTAGTGTCCAAAAGGACACCAGTTTAGTAAAATCTTTTTTTTTTTATTTTGAAAATTAGTTTTTTTTCTTTTACTAATTTGGTCAAAGACCCCCTTTTTTTTTCTTTTCTCTTATTTTTTTGACTTTATAGTATGATCTTTTCCTTTTCCTTTTCCATGCAAAAACTCCCATATTCCTCTTCAGTATCCACTAACAGAGACTGCCGCACATTAAACTATACCCATAGTCCTCATCTTTATTGCTTTCGCTCCTACTCTTTTATGTAAAATGTTTTTCTTCATTCAACATTTTAACTATTATTTTATTGTTGTTCCTTCATTCAGTCCTCTAGTTATGTATATCGTTATTAGATATAGATAATGAAAACAATTAGTTTTCTCTATAAACCATCATACTTTTAGGTGGACCAAGCAATGTCACCATTGGAAATACTGAACTGAGAATTTAAATCAACAGTACATTATGCTGAAGTGAAAATCAAATAATTCCTTATTCAATTTTTAGTGTGCAAAGCCCTGTTTCATGGAGTGAAATAGTTGCGATAATAATGCCAACCAATAGACCCCAACAGTGGACCCTCTAACAACGTCTAAGAATATTGACATATATTGTTCAGACAACTTGATTAAAGGCCTAATGAAGGCCAAACTGGATCACAGTCTAAAAGCAGTTACTTAAAAGAACTTACTGAGGAATCTTAATGTAGCCTACCACTAATGCATGAAACTTGCATGAGAACGCATCAGAAATATTCTCAAAAGGATAAATTACCGTCATGTCCAATTGTGCTGATTGCTTTTGGAATTCTTTAATCACTTTAACCTGTTTTGCCGGTGCCATTTGCTGAGAAGAAAAATAAGACAATGTATCATTTTTAGTCATGTCTGGCAAAAATCAATCAATGTCACAAGAATCTATCACATATATGAACTTTTGACCAGTGACAGCAGAAATTTGCTGAAAGAACCAATTTTGCAGTTTTTTGTATTAAACAATAGCCTTCTGTCAACATATCCAATGGAAGCCAAGTTATTTAACATATAGGAGTTATGCTCAGTTTGCTTCCATGGCAATGGCATACACGAGTCCAAGACTCTTTGACCTTTTGGTATTTGGATGGGTGGAAGTGCAAGGTTCCATATACTATATTTAGATTGCACTTCCATATACTATATTCAGATTTTTTCAATGCCAGGGAAAAGAGTTTGAATAACAAACTGATTGCATATTTATTTACCGGTAAACAAAAGAAATGCATTCCATCATTTTGAGTGATACGAAGCAGAATCAATCAGGATAACGTACCTTATTCATTGCCACCATTGCTTTAGTTGCACCCTTCATTCCCGTAGAGATTGAAGTGCTTGCATATAATGCCTGCAAAAGAAATTGGGAAATTGTGAAATTTGAAAATCCTGTTATCATCTTCAAGAAAAATAATTCACATACCTGTGTGTGAGTTGCCACACCCCTGATCTGAGCACGACTTCCCTGCAAATTGGTTATCTGTTGACGTAACCTAACAAGTTGACGAGCTAAGATTTTGGTAGCAGCCTGTAACCAGACACTTCTTTATTCAGTATTTCTATGTAGCTAATATCATGCATATCAATCAAAGTGAGCATAACTCAAACTAACATATATAACAGTATCTTGAAAATAGCTAAATAAGAATATTACTTCTGAAACTCAAACTAACATGAAAAGACATGCATGAAAAATAGAGATACTTGTGTATTTTGTATTTCTTGCTTATGTATGCATTAATTACAGCAATTAACCTTTCTGTTAACTGTTATAACTAACAGCTTAACTGTTATAACTAACAGCTAACAATAAAAATTCTTAGACCCTGTATTCTTGTATTCTGATAATGATTTCAATTCAGTAATTCTACGATGGAGGTTTGACTCTCTCTTCTTCTCCCTCTCTCTGTTTGTTATATTTTTCTCTCTTGCTCCTTTTCTACCATGGTATCATGAGCTTATAGAAACTTGCGCAGCCACCACATTCACTCATCATTGAAATCCATTACCAAGGGTGACAGAACTATTGCTAAATATCTAGCCCAAATTCAAGTTATCGTTGATGTTCCTCTGTCAATTGGAGATCTAGTCTGTTATTGTGACCACATTAATGCCATTCTGGACAGACTTCCACAAATAACAATTGGTATGACTTTTAAAATAGTTATCGTAAAAATCAACAAATTCAACATACATGATAGTTTGCGATTGAATGCCAGTGTAAAATAGTTTTCCACAGTTAGTATATGGCCTTTTTAAAAAAAATGAGATGTGATACACATATAGTAGTTCTTGCAACAATGTGTATAACAATATTTTCTTTGTTTATCTCTTTTCATCACATCATCAATTACAGTATTACGCCATACACTAAGATTGTAAAATAAAATTCTGTCCAGAGAAATCATTATTGGGTGCTCAAATGATCAACTTGCAGACATCTTGACAAAATCTTTAAGGGGACCACAAATTCAACATGTTTGTTCCAAGCTTGGAGCATTCAACTTAAATGTTCTAGCTTGTGGGGGAGTGTTGGACACATTTATATATTGGGAATTGCTGTTTACATGAATGGTCAAATTTGTGCATATTACTTATGTACTTAGGTAATTGCATTTATATTTACCACTCTTAAATGTAATTAATTTTGAAATGTATATAAATATAGTTTGTTGAGTGTTTTTTTTTTTCACTCAAGCTATTTACAAAAAAATCTCAATCTTTAACTAGGACATTTTTCTTTAGTTATATATAAAAAAAAAAAAATTGTTATTGGGTCACTTGCATTTGTCCATGCTTAGGTGTGAGAGGGTATTTAGATCCACATCAACTAGAGATATGACTAATATGGTCTTTATAAGGCTTGGGCAATTCTTACTTTACAAGCTATAGTTTTGTGGGGTTGAATTTGGCCCTAAGCCCAAACTCTACGACTGCTCAAACAAAGGTAATTGCTGTGAGGGTGGGACCTTAGTTTCATTCACTGAGAGAAGCTCTGTGAGGCTATCTCGAGCTTTTTGAGCATAGAGTTGTGGCTGAGAAGCATTGGTTCTTCCTCGAGAGTGTTGTGCAGGGCTCTCACCTATACTGGATGATGGCGGTAAGGGGAGTTGCATTCCTCCTTTCAAATAGTAATTTTATGACTTAAATCTCATGATTTGGGAGATGACAAATTTTAATAAATACATGTATTACAGTGTGACTGTAGTAAGAATAATTAGTAATAGGGTTAAATATGTTTTTAGTCTGTGATATATTTGTTTTATAGTTTTAATTATTGTAAAAAAAATTATGGTTTTTGTCTCTATAAAATTTTATTTTACAGTTTTAGTTTTTATCACTATTTATTGATGACGTGACAATCATCGATTAGAGAACAAACTTGATGTTACTTAAATAATAAAGACTAAAATGAATATTTTGTAATATAAGAAGGATCAATATCAAAAGTTTACAATTTTATAAGGACTAAAAATAGAGTTTAATGGTCAAGTAACTGACAGTATAAAATAGAGTTTATCCCTTTTCTCAAAGTGACAATTAATTTCTATATGTTTGGTCCTCTCATGAAACACAAGATTAGAGGCAATATGAAAAAGAGTTGCTTGATTATCACAATACAAATAAATTTGTTGATCGTCACAAAACTTCAACTCTAAAGTTGTTTAATCCATACAAGCTCCCAAGTTAGCCACAGCCCTATATTCTACTTCTATACTAAACCGAGCAACTACATTTTCCACGAGACAATATTTCCATCAATAGACACACAGTATCCATTAGGGGAGCATCTATCAATTGGTGACCCTGCCCAATTTGCATCATAGTACCCAGTAACTTAGGTGCTCCCTTTATCTTCAAATAGCAATCCTTGTCCAAGAGTCTTTTTAATGTACCTTAGAATACGAACCATTGCATCCCAATAAAACCTAGGCTCCCCCCCTTGAGAAACAAACCCAAGAGATTGCTCCATATAGATTTCTTCTAGTTCACCATGAATAAATGCATTTTTAACGTCTAACTAATGAAGTGGCCAATGATAGATAGCATCCATTGCAAAAAAGAGATCAATTGAACTCATTTTTGTTACAAGAAAAAAAAAGTAGCACTATAATCAAGACCATAGATCTGAGGATACCCTTCGACCACTAATATGGTTTTAAGGCAACCTAACATTAAGATCTAATACCACAAAAGAAATGGATAGAGCCTAACTCACTCTCACTAGGCTCCCTTTATCTTCAAATAGCAATCCTTGTCCAGGAGTCTTTTTAATGTACCTTAGAATACGAACCATTGCATCCCAATAAAACCTAGGCTCCCCCTTGAGAAACAAACCCAAGAGATTGCTTCATATAGATTTCTTCTAGTTCACCATGAATAAATGCATTTTTAATGTCTAACTAATGAAGTGGCCAATGATAGATAGCATCCATTGCAAAAAAGAGATCAATTGAACTCATTTTTGTTACAAGAAAAAAAAGTAGCACTATAATCAAGACCATAGATCTGAGGGTACCCTTCGACCACTAATATGGTTTTAAGGCAACCTAACATTAAGATCTAATACCACAAAAGAAATGGATAGAGCCTAACTCACTCTCACTAGGCTCCCTTTATCTTTAAATAGCAATCCTTGTCCAGGAGTCTTTTTAATGTACCTTAGAATACGAACCATTGCATCCCAATAAAACCTAGGCTCCCCCTTGAGAAACAAACCCAAGAGATTGCTCCATATAGATTTCTTCTAGTTCACCATGAATAAATGCATTTTTAATGTCTAACTAATGAAGTGGCCAATGATAGATAGCATCCATTGCAAAAAAGAGATCAATTGAACTCATTTTTGTTACAAGAAAAAAAAGTAGCACTATAATCAAGACCATAGATCTAAGGGTACCCTTCGACCACTAATATGGTTTTAAGGCAACCTAACATTAAGATCTAATACCACAAAAGAAATGGATAGAGCCTAACTCACTCTCACTAGCACAAGGGAGGAGGATTTCCCAAGTCTTTATAAAGAGTACTCTAGTTGTATTCCTAGTCAACGTGGGACATCTTAACAGAGTATAACTTAATCGAAGAATCATTATTAAAAAGTAAAAGTGTTAAAACAAATAGAAACATTATTATGAAGTTATGGGCAGATTAGAATGACAAAGATGTCAAAGTGTAATCAAATATAGCAAAGTGTCTATCAAACTTGAAGGAAAAACAAGACAAGTGTTGCTATATCACTATGGGTAGTAAGTGTTAGGTAGTAAAATGCTAACATAAGAAAAAAAATATGAAGAGAATGCTAAGGTGACTAGAAATGGAAGTTTATTGGAAAAATCATCGAAAACTCAAAAAACATGGTTTGTTCATTTGAGAAGATCTTGCTCTAAATGTTTAATAACTCTTGAAAATGGAGTTATCTAGGCATTAGCCCATGACTCCTTATGTGAGTCAATATGAGCAGCTTGTATCATACAAGTCTACTTTACTTCAAAATACAAGTCTACTTTACTTCATTATTTGCATAACTTGTACCTTTGCGGACAATCAACAATGGTTTTAATGAAATTTTCATTTTTGATAGAATCCAATGGTATAGATTGATTGATGAAGATGACTCATTTGGTAGGATAAAGATTGGTTGTTGTTCTTAGAGATATTACCAAACATATGACAACGAAAACTTGTATGTTTTGGAAATGTAGTGAAATGCAAAAAACACAAAAGACAAAAGGCACCACTTAACACATAAGAGATTCATGACTTAGGTAAGATTAGGAAAGTGAAGAAATATAAATTTCATCATCCAAACTATTATAAACAAATTGAGCTTAGCTCATTCCCAAAAGCTAACTCTAGGGAAGAGGATCACCCAAGTCTTCATACAGAAAGTATTCAGCTATATTCCTAGCCAATGTGGGACATCTTAACACACAACCCTCACATTGGACATCTAGAGCATGAAGTTTGCAAAACTGGACATCTTTGGGTGGCTCAACATTAAGACCGGATAGCTCTGATTAGAAGCGGATCAAGCCTAATCCCAAAAGCTAGCTTAAAGGAGGAGAGTCATCCAAAGAAATATAAAATGGTTATTCAAGTATTAGTTAAAATTTAAAAACAAAGGGAAGATCTTGCAAGGTATTTTCTATCACAAATTAAAGTTCTTGATAAACCAAATTTGGCATGAAACATACACTTACTGCTATTTACTTATATGGACAACTCATGGCTTTATTACACCCTGGGACAAAATACAATAAATATGCCCCAAGTGAGAAGCGCGCATGCACGCTATCCAAAAAGTGTATACCAATACTACCAAAAATAGCAGTTAAATATGTTTCAGTAGGCTATTTTTATGGGGTAGTTGAACTTCATTTCACCTTGGACCCAAGTGTGATGAAAACCACATAGATATACAACTGACTAAAGATTATTATCAATATCACATTGTCAATAATCTGTGGATTGCATAAACAAAAACCAAGCATATTTTTATGGCTCATTAACAATAAGGAAATGGAGGAGATACATTTAAATGAGAAACATACCTCATTTCCAGTTTTTGCTTCTCTTTTAATCTCTGCCACCAACTTCTTTTCCTGCAATTGACAAGGTAATGAAGCACTAAAAGGAAATATGAAACAGAAAGGAAATCTCTAAGAAGGTCTCTGTAAGCATTATGTACCTCCATCTGAAGCGATGCTATCTCTCGTTCAATTCCTACAAGAGTGAATGAAAGAAAAAGGAAACAAATAGGTTACAAAAGTGCTGCTTTATTGAGATTTAAAACTAAACAATGATATCAAATGTAAAACCCTTGCTATTTCCTACCAATACCTTTAAAATGTACAGCCTAAAGATAAAAAAATGAACCAGAAAGTGAAGAAAAGAAATCAGAGAAGAACGATACATAAGTGCCACAACATTAAAATTAAAAAGTTATATCAAATGTGAATTCCTACTAATCTCTTTTAATTTACAGGCACATATGACAGACATTAGTGACACCCAGCCTATGTTGATGTCAATGTTTTGAAAGAAATACTTTTAAGAAGAAATATATATTTAATGTAGTTGATTTGAATTTAATAACAAGCATTATTCTGGTGTCCATATTCTTTTTCTTGATATGGTACCCGTCAAGCATTTCATTGGCTTCTGGTTTTTTGTTTTCAATTCTAATGGAAATTTAAACATTAATTGTGAAATCATCAATTAATAATAGCAAGTATCATACCCATCAAGACACTATAAAAAATTGGAGCAAAGGCAAAACAATGTGAGGAAACAAAAATGATTGGTCAAAACCATTAAGGAAATATAGTTTACAAGAAACCATTGAGGTAAAGATTGAACCATTTGGGACAAAAATAAAAATTAGGAGCAAGAACAACAATAAAGCTGAGAAACAGAAGCAATTGTTGAAAGTTAGGTAGATTGACTTATATATATCAGCCTGAATATTTTCTACAAAAAATTAGCATGGGCTTATCGAATGACACAACCAATGGGTCTCAGAGTGTATTGATAGGCAATGGCACCAACTGAAAACAATCCAATCCTAGGATATAAGATTATGACCTCCACAATAAATAATCAATAGTATTTCTGTTTGATTCACATAAACAATTATGGCTGTTGGAATGCAAGAGGAAGACAGTAATTAGCAACTATTTTCTCACAAATAATATATATATATATATATATATATATATATATATATATATATATATATATATATACATGTATATATTTAAAAGATCAACAAAAAACAGTTCGCTTGGGAAATTTTAGTTGTACATCCTCCCATAAAAATTGAGTACATTGACCTACAACTATTTGATTTAAGTATTAGCTCCCAGCATCCCAACTATTTTTAACACATTACATCCTCCCATGAATTATGCTGCCTCACATGATATACATTATATACAAAAAGGAAATTCACTTGAATAAGTTAACACACTGCATCCACAACAAACCCACCAACATTAACTTTCCTTATTCTAAATGAAATTGCCAGTGTCCATGCTGTGGCTCTCACAGCTTAATTGCATAAATTGATTTTATTCTTGGAACTCTATTAATCTTATGAAGATCCATGTTTATTTTATCTCAGGAAAGCAAAAGTGAAAGAGGGATTCAACACAAATATCATGAAGTACCGTGTACTCAAGCAAGGTACATGATGAGTATATATATACAAACAAGTACATTCATGATGAGTATAGGCCACGGGGAGTACATTCAACCTATGCATCAAAGTACATTCATGATGAGTATACAAACAAGTAGTCAATACTAGAACTTCTAAATCAGCAACCATTCAATTCAAGTAATTACCTCTGGTTGCAACAGCCATTTCTCTCTTACTTGTCCGCAGAGCTTCTGTTATATGAAAACAAAACAGACGCAAATGAGTGCTACTGCAACTTATTTCCCGTTTTCATCAAAACACAAACAATGCCACAAAATATTGACCAGAAAAAGAAACCAATGCCACAAAATTGAGCAGCACAAAACCCATAATTTCTAAGGATTCTAAAGATCCGCGTGTTTCTTCTCAACAGAAACGAGATCCAATTTAGCACAGAGTCACACAATTCCAACGTTTCTCCGATCCAAAATTCCTATTTTTCTTTCCTACCAAGTTTTCCCCAGCACCCAAACACTGAAGAAACGAGTTTCCCTTTTGAGAGGAAAAAAAAAAGTTCGAATTTTGAACACAAATCCTAAGCTTTGGGGGCAAAGGGAGGGCAAAAAAATGATAAATAAAAAACAATGTAGGAAAGTTGGGAGAGAAGACACCTTTGGGTGAAGTTTTCTTCTTGAAGATGTTGATGTTCATGTTGGTGTTGATGTGGAAGAAGAGAAAACCCTAATTGAAGAGGAAGCAGAGTAGAGGGAGACACTGTGCAGTGTTTGTGAAGTGTGATGTTTGTGGCAAACAAAAGGAAAATAGGCCTCGGGGAGCGTGCTGCTGTGGTGTCCACGTAACCAACGGTCGTTCTCCAAGTAGCCGTTACATACAGCTTCCTTTTGACTCAAAATGCAAATCGCGTTTCCAGTTTTTTATTACTTTATTATTATTATACAGAGTAACACATGCTTTCTCAATTTAATTATTATTATCTATTAATCATAAATTATTACAGAGGAAGATGGTTAAGTTTTATAATAATTGTTTTGAAAATTAACTTTAAAATAATTTTAATTAGTTGATGGTATAAAAATTTATATTAATAGAGTATGAAAATTAGAATCATATTTTTTTACAAAATTGTTTATATTGATATTCTTCATGATTGTATAAATAAAATGGTTGATTTTTATAATAATTATTTTAAAAAAATATTTACATAAGTATTAACTTAAAAAATAACAACACATTATAAGAGACTATTCATCGTACTAGTCTCAAATCTCGTTGGTAAAAATGATTTTTATAATAAGAGTAAGAGTAAGATGGTTAAGTTTTATAGTAATTGTTTTGAAAATGAGCTTTTAAATTATTTTTAATTAATTGTTGGTATAAAAAATTATATTAAAATTAGAATCATATTTTTTATAAAATATTATGTTTATTACATAATTACTGTTTTAAAAACATGTATTTGATTTTTATATTAAAATTTTAATTAGAGTGTATCTATAATATAAAATTTTTTACAATAATATTCTATCATAAATTAGTATATAACATAACTAAAAAAAATTACATAAATATCATAATGTGTCCACTTATTCAATTTGAATCAAGTCATAAAAGTGATTATTAACTGGTTGATAATATAACATTTTTATATTTATAATATATCAAAATTAAATTATTATATTAAATATATTTAAATTATTTTTTATGTGAAAATATTCAATCTAAATGTAAAAAAAAATTATAGTTTAAACTAGTTTTAGTATAATATTAAATCTAATCTGATTTTTTTGGGGGGAGATCTAATCTGGTTAGAACCGAGTAAAAATCATTTGAATAAAATTAAATAACTTAATTTTCTATTATTTTTTATTTTATTAATGTTATTTAAATTAAAAGACTATTTTTTAAAGAAATTAAAAGACTAGATTAACATATCAACAATTTTAGGGACAAAATCAATAAATTATCAGTGATATGAAGAAAATACACAATTTAGCATTTTTTAAATATACTGATCACTGTACGTAATTCAGTATTATAATATAATAATCACAATATACAATTCAACATTGAAAAAAATATATATTTCTCCGGTTTATACATTTTTATTATAATTTAATTAAAATATACTAATGTAGATATTATGCATATTATCATTTAGTTATAAATTGTCATGATATGATCGTTGGTTTTTAGAATAATTATTTAAAAAATAAAATTTAATTGATTGATATTGTCAAATTATTGAAAATTAAACTCATATATTAACAGTTTAATTTTTATACATTATCCTTATAAAATATTTTTATACAAATATTTAATAAGATTTGATCACGTTATCACATTATTTTATTTTTATTATGATGTGATCATAAGGTAAAATTATATTGAATCAATGTATAAAATTTATATAGAGAATATATAAATAAGAATACTTTGATTATAAAAATAATAATAAATATTAATATAAACTGTTAATCATATTTAAATAATTAAGATTAAAAGAAAAAAAACTACCCAATACTTTATTTGATAAGCATGTATTAGAAGATTTTCCACACTTGATTTTGATAAAAATTCATCTTGTGTTTCGTTATTTATCAAAAATTTGAGATACCAATTGATTTCACTCTAACAAAGAAGATTATTTTCTATTAGATATACTTAAATATTTATAAAGACAAAAAAACTGTAAATGAAACAATACAGATCATTTGCCAAGGATTAGTACATTATAAATATTTAAGAAGCTAAACTCTTTTAATTACAAATAATTCTAAGATAGTTAAAAAAGAAGAAATTGAGAACTAACACTAAAACATACTCATGATTTGTTCTTTACTTTTCCAATCTTAATGGTAAAGTAGTATAAAAAAGTCCTTGAGTTTTATCCAGTGCTCTACACAGTCTTTTTATCATTAAAAAAATTTGTCATTTTTAAATTTTTTAAATTTTTTCAATGTTATTTTCTAGTTCTTACCACTAACTTTAATTAATTCACAATTAACATAACTAACAAAAAAATTAATATTAATTAAGATAATTAAAATAATAAAAAATATTTTAAATTAATATAATTTGATTATTTTTTGATACACAATTCAATTAATTAATATATTTATTATTTTATATAAATAAGGTAATTATATATAATTTAATTTTAATATATTATGAGAGATGATTATTATTACTTTTAATATTGTTCTTACTTTTTAATTAACTATTTTACTTTTAATTTTGTACTTTCTAAAAAAATATAATTTAATCATGTTTTTATAACTTAATTTTAATATATTATTTTGAGGTTATTTTAGAATTTAAATTCAATAATTTTGACTTAATATAATATAATTTGTTTTTTAATATATATCAAGTAGTGATTTTGTCTCTAGAGATAAAAATAAATTAAAATATAATATATTAAAATTAAATTACATTACAATTAGTTAAAATTAACAAATTAAAATGTAACATAATATAAAAATATAATATATTAAAATTGAATTATGAATGTGTAAATAAATTATATTTTTTAAAATACAATATTAAAAATAAATTAGTTAATTAAAAAATAAAAATAATACTAAAAAAAATAAAATAATTGTTTATTTACAAGATCGTAGGTTCTAACTTTATTGTCATTATTGAATTTTCTTAGTTTATCAAAAACATTTCATTGTTCATTAGGAGTGGAAATAGGCCAGGTGACTTATGAGTGGCATGCGACCTCACTTGCATAAGGTCTGGCATAACCTATTTATTAAAAATGTTAGGAGTAGGCTTTTTAAAAGTCCTTTTAACTAAAAAAAATAGGCTTTAGGCTCCATAAAAAGCTTATCAAGTTTTGTCTTTATAGAATATTATATTTTTTATTATATAGTGTAAATATGTATATACATATATAAATTATATTAATTTATATTTAATACATATATAATTATTAATAATTGTTTAATAAAATATTTTTAATTAAAAATCATTCATACTCTTATGAGTGTTGTTTTCTTTACACTTTTTAAATTGAATCAAAATCCTAATAGATTAACATAAATTACATGAGCACAAGCGCAACACACCCTATTCTCCACTATCTACTATGCACCTACTTCTCATACTTTGATTCTCACATTTTGCACTTTTGTTAGTCATGTCTCATCTTAACAAATAACATGTCCCACTTAGGTTATGCTAGAACAAGTTACATAGTAGTTATAGGTCTTTTATAAAACAAGCCATATAAATAGGCTTTTGGATAGATCAAATTTTTAAATAGGTCATGTCAAGCCTTAGAAATGACCTATAACAAGTTAAAAGGTCATACTCATACTTAATAAGTAGGCTTATGATATTTACACCTTCCTTGTTAATAAATATATTTTTCTTTCTTTTTTATTACTAAAATATCATTTATATAAAATATTATTCAACATATTTTTACACCTCATATTTATCATTATTTATATCTTATTTTTATACATTCATTTTCATTATTCTTTGAATCATATTTTTGTTCCCCGTGTTTATCATTATTTAAACCTTATTTTTTATCCTCGTCTTCATCATTCTTTAAATCTTATTTTTTCACCCTTCATCTTTGTTGTTTTTTAAACCCAATGCATTTATTTTCTCTCATATCTTTTTTTCATAATAGGGTGTCATGTTTTGTGATTTATGTTTTATATTTGTTGAACATCTATCAATGTGTAGTAATTTTCTTCTACAATGTGGTAGTAATTTTTTTCTAAATATCACTTTTTTCTTTTACGATTGAGGTACAATTTAATTTCTATTTTTTAATTCTATCGGAAAGTAATTTTCACAACAAAATATATACTTATTTTGGAAAGTACTTTTCGGAACAAAAATATACTTATTTCAAAAAGTACTTTCTAAAAAAAATATACCTATTTTGAAAAGTATTTTTCCAAAACAAAATATACATTCCAGAAAGTATTCAAAATATATATCATCGTGTAGTGATTATTTTCTTTGACAGATCAATGTTAATTATTTTACAAATATTGATGTTTTCTTTGATAATAAATATTACATTTTAAGGTACAATTTAATTTATGTTTTTTATTTTTATCGAAAAAAATACTTCCCAAAATAAAAATATACATATTCCAGAAAATACTTTCCAAAACAAGAATACATATTCTGAAAAATAATTCCTGGAACTATGAATAAAACATAGTTATGAAAAAAAAACTTTTTAAAAAAAGCATTTTAGAAAATTTATAAAAAATAAAAAATAGATATATATTTATTAATAATGGGAGGTGTATATAACATTTATCAATATATATAGTGTGGGTTGTTTTCATCTCTATTGATCATAATATATTAAAGAATAAATTATAAAAGTAATGATATATAATTATCTTATTTATATAAAATAATACATTTATTAATATATTAAATTACTTACTTAAAATACTCTAATTATCTTAATTTAAAATATTATTTATTATTTTAATTATTTTAATTAATATTAATTATTTTAATAATATTAGTACCAAACTAATTAGAATTAATAATAAAGATTAAAACACGACAAAATGTCAAAAAAAAAAAAATCAAAAGTTAAATTTTCACATATTCATATTTATAAATACTTAAAATATATTTAAGTACTCGTGTAACTTTGTTAATTTCAAAATTAATGACATAAAGAAACCAATTCTTGCATATAAAACTTGCTCGTATGTGAAAGCCACGTAGAAATTTTGTTGTTACCTAAAACCTTAACAAGAGCCGCTACCTTTTCATGAAAATTAATACTAGGATTCCCTGAACTTTTTCCCATCTCTGAACATTTTTGGCTTTTTTACTTCTAAATTGTAATTCTTAAAAAAAATACTAAAATGGATAGTTTTTTTAAAAAAAAAAACTTCAATTAAGGTAAGTCATATTTTAGAAATACATATTCAAGAAGAAAAAAAAATCATATATTCTTCTACAACTTTAGAATTTATTATTTTTTAAAATTTCTTTTTTAAAAATCGTTAACATAAATACCACTTTGTTAATTTTTATGAAGTGAATTAATACACGACTTCAATTATTTTTCACTTTTGCAATTGAAAATATTTTATTTTAATGAAGTTGTAAAAATATATTCGACTTTTAAATTTATTTTTTAAATTAATCATCAAAATCGTATGTATTTGGATGAATTTATTAGTTTTAAAAAATTAATTGCTATAAAAATCATATGACTTCAATAAATTTAAGTTAATTTTTATTATTTTTTTACTTTATACTTTTTCTAATTTATAAATTTATATATGTTATTTTAATTTACTTTAAAAATTTATTATTGTTATTTTATTAAATTTTATAAATTTAGATTTTATTTCATTTATAAATTTATCTTTTATTATTTTATTTTATTTATAAATTTTGTTTTTATTATTTTTTCATTTATAAATTTAGCTTTTATTATTTTATTTAATTTATAAAATTTGTCTTTATTATTATGTTTCATTTATAAATTTATATTTTATTTATTTCCTTTAATTTATAATATTTATTTTTATTATTTTCTTTAATTTATAAATTTATCTTTTATTATTTTACTTAATTTATAAATTTCGATTTTATTATTTTATTTAATTTATATATTGTTTTTATTATTTTATTTAATATATAAAATTTATTTTATTATTTTATTATATTTATAAATTTAGCTTTTATTATTATCTTTATATTAAGAAAAATTAAGAAACACAATTACCACTCTTAATACGGTTTCTAAAAAAATTAAATATTTAGATGTTGTATTACATTTTATTGTTGAACTAAATACGTTAAAACGTCAAATTCATTATATATTTCAATGATAATAAAAATGGTTGAAAAATGTGATAGCTAATATCTTTGTTGTTATAAGTCATAAAGTATAAGTAAATAATGATTATGTGTGGAAAACGTATAAAAGGGAACTGTTTGAAATAGATTCTCATTTATATATATTTGTTTATGTTTATCTACTATATATATATATGTGGGATATTGCTTATACAATGACCTTTATGATAGAGTTGTGCTATATTAGAGACACAATAATTTCTCTCTATATATATTTTCTCTCTTTATATATATATAATCCTCTCATTTTATTTTATTTCATTGACAACTTCTATATTCAAAATTAATAAATAAAATGTGAAGTCGAATTTGATTTTACCACTTTCCTAAAAGAAAAAAATAATAATAACAAAGTTTGATTTCACGACTTCTGTTAAAAAAATCTAAAATTTAATTAATATTTTAATTAAAAAAAACAAAGTCGTATATTAATTTATGCCTTTCATTAAAAAAATATGAAAGTAGTAAAATTAATCATGACTTACAATAAAATTAAATTTCAAAAATAATATTCCAAAGTCGTATAAGTGTATACGATTTTTTTCTTTAGAGTCATGTTTATGAAATATGACTTACCTAATTTGAGTGTTTTTTTAAATTATCCATTTTTAATCATTTTTGTAAAAATAATTACTCCTCCAAAGTAAAAAAAAAAAAAAAAAGCTTTCTTTTTTTTTTTCCAAAATTGAAATTCTGTAAACAATATTCAGATTATGATAACATTATATTATTGACGTATAAAAAGACTTTAATTTTGATATTATATAGAACTTTAAAATAACTTCACATTATTATCACATGGGTGTTTAATTTTCTACCAGAAATGTAACTCAAGCATATCAAATATGAAACAATGGAGTAAAATAATCCACACAACACTCAGGCACAACGAAAACAAGAGGGAAGAGGAAGAGAATTTACTTATCACGTTTTTTTGTACAAAAACTAATGCTACAATTGCTAGCATGTGGTAGCCTTTTATAAGCAAGATTTTACCAATAAAATATACCAATTACTTAAAAACTAAACAAACTTAATATTATAATGCTTAATATTACAAATTAAATCTTTAGTGATTTTGTAAAAATATTTGCTACTTGTTCTTTAATATAAAAATATTTAGCTTGTTCTTTAATATTTGCTACTCAATCTTTAATGACTTTGTAAAAATATTTATCTTGTTCTTTAATATTTAACAAGCTCTACATCATTGTTATTAGCATCAAAAATTTCATCCGTCATAATCCCTTTAATATAACAAAGAATTTTCTTAACTTCTTGTATATGGAAAACACAAGACTACTCTATGAATTTGCTAAGCAAACCAACTCCAAAGACTATATTTGGTCTAGTCATGACCAAATATCTCAAACTCCCAATCAAACTTAATTGAGTTGGATCCACTCTTTTGTCTTCACTTTCTTTTGTCAACTTCAAATTTTCTTCAATTGGTGTAGAAATTGGCTTTGAACTTTTTCAAAACATCATCTGCATATTTCTTCTTCAGCATGACCTCAATGCTAAGAAAATAAGACATTAGGCTTAAATCTATCATTTTAAAACAACTTATCATAACTTCCATAAATTCTGCAATCATCCTTGAATTATTATTGACGAAGACTAGATCATTGACATAAAGGCACAAGATAAGAATATCTTCAAGATCAACAAATTTAACATATAAAGTGTGCTAAAAAAGACATTTCTCAAAATCATGCTGCACAAAGTAGGAATTAATTTCCTTATACCATTCTCTTGGTGCTTGCTTCAATCCATACAAAACTTTCTTTAATCTATAAAGTTTATCTTCTTGTCCTCTTACTACATATCTTGTGGTTGTTCAACATATACTTCTTATTTCAATATATCATTTAAAAAGACATATTTAACATCCATTTGATATATCTTCCAATTATTTTGAGCTGAAAAAGAAATGATCATGTGAATTGTGTCTAATCTTGCAACAGGAGCAAATACTTCAATATAATCAATACCTGGTTTTTGTTCATACCATTTGTAATCAATCTTGCTTTAAAATAATCAATTTCTCCATTAGAATTGTACTTTGTCTTGTACACCCACTTCACTGCCATTGGCCTTATATTTGTTGGCAAATTTGTTAACTCCCACATTTCATTTTTCTCAATAGCATGAATCTCATCATTCATGATTTTCCTTCAATTCTCATCACTTAAGGTTTCTTCAAAGGTTACTGGCTTATAATCTACAAATAAAGCAAAGTTGAAAATCTCACTATTAGATGGGTCATTATCATTACCAATAACTTAATCCTACAATTTAACTAGTAGTTGATGACGTCTTTGTGGTCTACTAGATGATTCTAATTCATCACGAGTTGGATCCACTTGTCTTTCATTTTCTTCATAATTGTTAGGAATCGTCATCTTCCCCTTTTAGGACTTTGAAGACTAATTCCATATGCCTTTCTCATCAAAAGTCACATCTTGATTGATAATCACCTTCTTTGTCTCTAGATTGCAAAGTTTGGATGTCTTTGAATTTGTGTTGTATCCAATGAAAATAATACATTTCACCTTTGTCATATAGTTTCTTCCTAAGTTAGTTAGGAACATTAGCATGCATTATGCATCCAAAAACTTTGAGGTGTTTGATTAATGGTCTCCTTCCACTCGAAGCTTCTTCAAGTGTCTTGTCACAAACACTTTTTGTTGGACACCTATTCAAAATATAGATAGAAGTAACAATTGCTTCTACCCAAAACTATCTAGGAATTTGTTTGGCCTTCAACATGCATTTCAACATGTTCATGATTGTTTTGTTCTTCCTTTCAACAACTCCATTTTGTTGATGTGTGTATCTAGTTATCAGTTGATGTTGTATTCCATGTTGCTTAAAGAAAATTGTATAAGCAAGATATTCTTGGCCTCTATTTACTCTTAGTGTTTTGATTTTGCATCTACTTTGTTTTTCTACAAATGCCTTAAACATCTTGAAGGTGTTACATGCTTTTGACTTCTACTTCAGAAAGCACACTCAAATTTTTCTTCTAAAATCATCAATAAAGGTAATAAAATTTTTGTTGTCACCATATATTGGAATCTCAATAATACACAAATTTGAATAAACTATCTTTATGCTTATTTCCAATCTCACATGTCTCACAAACTCCATTAGAAATATTCATAATAGGCAAACTAGAAACATATTCTTTTCTTGATAAATAATTTAATCTATCAAAAGTGAAAGTGTCCAAAATGAATCAATCATCATTTGGAATCACAAAACTCAAGCAAGAAAAAATTTTATGATGAATTTTCAATGAGAATAGATAGTTAGGAGTCATCTTTACCTCGACAATCAATCTTTCATTCTTATCAATCAACGTGCAATAACCATGATGAATTTGCATGTTGTAACCTTTTTTTGATAGTTTTCTCATACTTATAAATTGTTATGAAGACCAGTAAATGTCAGAGATGAAAATTTGAGAACCATCATTCAATCTGATAGTAACTTGGTCTTTCTCCAAAATAGGATTATTTGTATAGTTTCTAAATTTTACCATAGATTTTACCATTTCATCTAAAGTAGAAAATAACTCTTTTTTCCCACACATATGATTTCTACACCTAGTATTCAAATACCAAATATTTTCATCCTCTAAAAATGTATCACTAGCCAAAAATAAACTTTGTGGGATTATTAGAATTCTCATTGATATTGATTTTCTTCTATGTTCACTTGATGCTTAAATCTACAATCTACAACTTTATGTATGAACTTTCTATAGTAAAAACAATTAAAAAAAATTCTTTCTTGATAGTTTTTATCGTGTCTTCTTCCTTTGTAATTTCCTCTTTGACTAGATTCAACATCATGGTTGAGATTCACCTGATTCTTTAAGGCTTCTTTGTTTACATTTACTTTTTCTAGCTTTTACAAAATTCTGCTCACATGACTTTCAATACTTTCTTACAACTCTACTATAGTTATTATGTCTATGTTGTGGGACTCAATTATTATAGTCACCACATGATCAAATTTTAGCGGCATGGTGGGTAGAATTTTGTCTACCACTTTGTTATCAGGAATTTCTTCTCCATATACTCTCATTTTTATTTACTAGGTTTGTAAAAAAAATACTATTCTACAAATTCAAAATTGAACATCTTATACCTTTCATATTCTCTTTGCAGAAATTGCAATTTTGATTTTTAGGCTTTCTCCACTCCTTTATATGATAACTTCAAAATATCTCTCACTCCTTCCTTTAGCTATTTTGGCATTTTTTATTTTTTTCAAAATTGAATAATCTACTTCTTAGTGAATATATAGCAATGCCAATTGATCTCTCCTTTGAATAGTGTTATAAGCTCTTTGTAGTTACCTAGGTTTAATAAAACTTCATAACTTCATATATTGAAAGCTTTTAAATGTATGGACATCAAAATCTCTCAATAACTAAAATCTAATTTCTTATCTAACTTGAGGCCAAATCAAACTCTATTGTAATCAGTGATCATATATCTCTCTCAAATATATATTTTTAGAATTTTTGACAAAGTGAAATATTCTTGTTCTACACAACTTAATATATATTTTTTCTCATATTACTGCCAAACTCTGAAGCTCTAATTCCAATTGAAAACAATGGAGAAAAATAATCCTTACAATAATCACCCACAGCAAAAGTAAGAGGGAAGAGAAAGAGAATATACTTCTCACTTTTATTTTTCTTATCTTGAAATACAAAAATCGATGCTACAATTGCTAGCATGTGGTAGCCTTTTATAGGGAAGATTTTACCAATAAAATATTCTAATCACTAAGCTAACTTAATATTACAATGATTTATTTTCAAGGAATATGAAAGGTGGTTTGCTGCCATATTCTTTCGTTTTGCAGACGTTTCGAATTGCAGTCTTGCATTGATTATACATGTGCAAGACTTGATTTATGTTTGACAAAATCTTTATATACGGACATCGAGTCAATTTATTTGTACTTTAATTTACCCTTTCATCTGTCCCATAGATCTCTTAAAAAAAAAATAATCCCATAGATATCTTGCAATTAAAAAAAAAATTAAAGCAGGCTTAAATCCCTATAATTTCTAGGGTTTATTTCCATTGTTTACTTGTTTTAATTTTTATCCCTAATCATCCATATAAATCAATTTATCAAGATATTGATTTAAAAGAGGAATCAAAACCATACAACTATAAAATTAATCGGACCTATGCTCAAGAAATATTTTTTTTATAGGAATTTAAATTAAAGTTGTTCATGAACTGGATTAGGATGAGTTTACCTACATTCCTACCCATCATCTGAAATCCAGCAACATATTAAATAAGACTTAAATCAATTTAGCATTTAACATAATATATTAAAATATACAACTACAGTTAAGTTAAATTATATATATATATATATATATATATATTAAGATAAATAATATCGATACATCCATAATAGCATATTAGACAAAATATTGTTCATTAAGGTAGAGTTGTGTTATTGACATATAATTACTTAAAATTATTTTTTTAAAATAAAAAATATGACATTAGACTGAATTAAAAATACATGCAGTGCACCTTTTTAAACTTAAATCTGTCAAAATGTCTCTTCAAATTACACCAGATTAGTAAGACACTACAGGTCATAAACACCCCTAATCAAATCAAAACTATCGATACTATATGAAGTTCTTAAATTTTAAATTATTTATTAACATAGTTAAACTATACTAATGTCTCAATAGCATATAATCAATAATACAAAAACATTATTCAATCAATAGATCGTCATATCTATTATAATTGCAAGAAATTGTCATATGCTTATGGTTTCAGCACAATCATATGCCCTCCTGCACCATTAAATTATCACTACTTTCGTATTATATATATAAAAATAATTTTTCTATCCTAATTATAAGAAACAAAATTCACTTTTAAATATATTAATTACTAACTTTTTTTTATACCCTTCATTTATTGTAAAATTTATTATTGAGTCATATACTCATTTCTCACCAAAGTAAATTATTTATTGGATATTTTAGAATAAAATTTAAATTTATAATATTATTAATTAAAACCACTTCATTCAATTGCTTTTATTAATATAGATAAATTAAATATTTGTTTCTTATATACACAGAATCAATCAAAGATAATATTAGATTAGAACAAATATCATGTCATCGCTCCTCCGCTCCGACACCGATTGTATACATAACACTGTCAAAAGTGTATATTTGGCATTTTTCCCTTGCAAGGGTGTTGTAGCTCATGAAAATCTAAAAAGAATTCTTTATTGAAGGTACTTCTTATAAGGGAACCCCGAATATGCACTTGAACAGAACACACAGATTGGTAACCTCACTATAGATTTCTCGAATTGTGTACATATTTGATGCATAGATATTCATGAAGGGAAAGATTGGGGGTGGGGGGAGGGGGTGCAAAACTTAATATCTATTTTCAACTTAACATTACAATTGTGGAGACAAACCAAGAATTTGAATATCAACATCGACTGCTACAAAACTTCTGTTAAATGACCAACCACGGCTGCACAATGCTCAGAAATGATACATTACCTCGTATATCTACCAGAGACCAACCAAAGGCCTGAAAAAAAAACGGGGGGGAAAGGAATTCAGATTTTGTCTTGAACCCTGTAAGAAGAGTAGATCACATGGTTTTTAACCTTGAAAAAAGGGGTTAAAGATATCAAGAAGGACATTGGAAGAAATTATTGAAAGAGATCTTATGGTGAATAATATTTCCAAGAATTTAGTTTTTAACCAAGCCTAATAGTGTCATGATCCACGTAGATGATAATGGGATACGGCTACTGTTGTTTTTTCTGTCAGATCTCTTCTTATCAGCCGAAACAACAAAAGTCTACTACCTAGCCTATACCATACCAGCAAGTTGGACTTTATACAAACAACATTAATATAGTCAACTGCTTACCTACCTGCAAGAAACTATTTAGAGGTTCCTGTGTGCATATCCTATAATTTTCATTAATTTTGATTAGTTATTATTCAAGCATGTTACCTAACAATTTGCCACAAGGAACATTAAATTAAAATTTAGCATACTATTCTTATAAGAAAGATTATAAGATCATAGCAACAGAGATGAATCATTCACCTCAAAGTGAAATAACATAAATTTAGCAGGCATGCCATAGACCCTATAATTTTTTTGGTATAACAATGGTAATGAGGTTTGAATCAATGACTTCATCTAAAACACCCAAGCCTCTCACCACTAGTTCAATCCTAGTGGCTTCCCTGGCTCTCCCTACTTGGCGTTAAAATGATCAAGATAACAAGAATTCCTGTGTAAGAGATGAACAAAAAGTAGCAATAATATTACCTCAATTTAGTGTTACACAAAAATGCAGAGTGAAGAAGGTTTAAATCACACCCCCATATCTTCCAAAGTATGTTAGCCTTCCCACGGAAGCAATTGAGTTGCTACTTTACAATACAGTTTACTGAACAGCATCATTTCCAAATCTTTTCACCAAGAACTCATCCAGCTGACCCCAGTTTGGGGTATCAGATTTACTCAAATCACCCAATGGCAATGACCGTATGCATTGAAGAATATGTTTGATATCCCGATATAGCCTAGCAAGTGGGGAAAATTTAAGAAATGAAAACAAAATCACTGCATTTTTAAAGTGCCTTAAAAATTTATTTCTACATAATATAACTTCAGATAAGTAAATAACTAAATACCTATTCTGTGCTTGAGGAGTGCTTGTATCAAATCTTGAAAATGCTTCTGAAATTTGTGAGTGAAATATAATGACCACTTGCCTGAAAATAGCAAACTTGAGAAGTGAGTTACAGGAATTCATATGATGTTAGCATTATACAACCAATTTTCTTTCTATGCACAGAATGCAGCAGCCTTTCTTTCTTTCCTTTTTAAATGGGAAAATAAAAGAATTTTATTTCATAATTCATCACAGGAAATAATGCAGATCTAGGAAATTTAACAGTATAATTGATAGTAATACTAGTAACAGTACAAGAGATGATTAGGAGGTTACTTAACACTCCTTCTCATCATCCCTTTTTCATAAATATTTTGTAATTATCTCAATTTAGAAATGAAAAATTATCCCTGCCTTCTTCTGCCTCCAAATTCCACCTACCCTGAATGGTTATTTCATTAATAGTAAATCAGTATCACCCATTTCATGATCTTCAAATATAATATTTCAACCATGGAAAAGAAAAAAATTACTTCATTAGACACCAGAAATCACACCTTGAATAACAACAGAGACATCAACAAATCTTCACTCATAAAAAGAATCATTTACGTGGAGGAAAACTAATTTAAAACTCAAAGATACTACACTACTTTTTTTCCGAACAACCAGGTTTCTAATCAACTAATTATAGCTAACACCTAGCAGAGAGAAAATCATCAGTCACCTTTTGTTATGGATAAATCAATATATGGCCTAACTCAATTCCAAAAGCTAGCTCAATGGAGAATATTAGAATTAAGAATGAATTTGACCTAATTCAATTCCAAAAGCTAGCTCAATGGGAGAGGATTATCCAAGTCATTATAAGGAATATTTTGACCACATATCTGATGTGGGATCTTAATCTTAACCTAATATAAAACCCATCATTTTAATAAACTTCCCAGCATAAGAAAAAACAGGTACAATGTTCAGTAGTGTACTCATGATTATGATCTTTCATCAACATATAATAAAGAAAGTGGAGATTTCTGCGATTTTTACCTGAAAATTGCTTGAACATCTTCTTCATTCAAAGTTCGAGATAGAACACGTTGGAGGTATCCAACTTCCTAGCAACAAATTCAAAGAATAAATAAGTTCCCATTATGAGATTGCTTTAGAGACAGGTGGGGCATGAGAGTGGAACTGAAAAATGAAAATTTCATATCACCCCACCCCATTATCAACATATATATAATGATCGGTCATAAATCTGTTGTTACCTATAAGTGGTTAAGTTATTAAATCAGTTTGACAAAAAGTTTATTGCACAACTGTGAGGGGTTTATCTCAAATTTGACTGTGCAACAATCACTTGCTTATTTATGATAAACCTAGGGAATTGATTAGTGAGCCACCATATTCTCTCCAAAAAGCTTTTTGTGCTCTTTGGGATTCATATCTATGCTTTAAACTACAAAATAGGAAGATATGTATTAAATTCTCCGTCAATTTTAAAATTCAAGCAAACAGAAACAGAAGGTGAAAGACAGAACACAAGCACTCTAAGCATTTACATTTAATTATTTACCTTTGTAAGGGACCGAGCAAATTGACTAGGCTGAGGGTCAGAATCATCAGGTCTATTCCAACTCTCAACAATTTGAGGCAACCCACGCAAATGGACTAGTAATCTTTCTCGCATGATTTGAACTAATTTACTATGTATTTCATCTCTGTGGACTTTATAATCCTGGAATGGAAAAAATACAACAGTGAAGCAAATGTTATAAAAGAATACATTCTTAAAAGGTTCTTAAATTTTTTTGGCAAACAAAATGAATCATTATTTTTAATTTAACAAAATAGGGACAAACAACTGGTATCCTCCTAATAGAGAAACCAAAAAGAATAGGGAGCCCCCCAACTATAGCAAACACTAGACAGCTAAGGTTTTATAAATATGTTTGGACTTTGGACACTCAGGGAAGAATAAACCATATTCATTATTGAAATTCCACTTTAAATGCCTCCATTCCATGCAGTAATGGATTAGAAAGATGTCATACTTCTTAACAGAGAAACCTTATAGATGGGGCATGTGTTATGTTAATGGTAACAAGAAACAGAAGAACAAAAAGGAGTAAGGGAACAAAAGGAATTAATTAAGGAAAATAAAAAATAAGCAACAATATTTGGTACAAATGTGCAGAAACAACTAAAAAGTCATCACAATTAATGGCAGACAGTGTTGAATTTCATTGATGACAAAAGTTAAAGAATTTGAACTTGAAGAAACCATGGGAAAATCAAGGAAACCTTTGTTTTCAACTTTGAAAAACTGCACATTCACAATATACCCTTGTTTAGAGCCAAGCCATTGCATGCATTACAAGAGAGAAGACATAAAAATTGTGTTGAGCCAAAAGTCTGTCAGACTCTTCTGATATAAAACCAAACACTAATTTTTAGCTCCTTAGAGCACTAAAGAAGTTTGTTTTTTTTCTTTTTGGTTCTTGCTTTCCATCTGATTATTATAATTTTTTATAACATGTTTTTAAGTAAAAGAGTTGAGTTTGGGAGAAAAAAGGATCTAATGGATGATATAAGAGTAACATATTCAGGGTTCCTTCTCCTTATTCCTTTTCCTAAAATCAATATTCACACAAAGGTTGCAAAATCTTAACTATTGATCTCCAGATTAAACACTCACATATTGTTGCAACTCGCAAATATAATTTCATGTGCAAGTCTTATCCTCTCTATAACTGCTTACCTTCCTCTCTAACAATATTTCTTTTTCCATTCAAATGAGAAAAGAAAGGATCAGAGGAAGAGCAGGAAAATCCCTTTCCACTTATTCAACTACAAATAAAATTTCACTAAACACAATGAATTGCTTACCAATGAATTTTCATCATCAATATGCAGCAAAAGAAAGAAACCATCATACTTCCAACAATCATTCAAAAATGCAGTACATGAATAAAACATCTGAACAAGTCTTCCTCTAACAAAGGACTAAAGGAGTAAAGGTTAAATAACAATGGACCACATACCTGAGCGACCCGATCAATCTCGGAAAGCAATAGTGTTTTTCTAGTCTCAGGTACTTTAAGAAAAAGAATCTGCCGAATTTCTTATACCAGAAATGAAGAACAAAGTTATAATTTAATTCAAATGATGAAAAACAATATAATAAATTCAGGAAACACATTAAAAATTTCCTTTCAGTACAACATTAAAAACTTGCATTTGTACCAGGAATAATAGCATGTACAAAACTAATGACTTGACTTGCCAACGCCAGGTGTTTAGACGTGATGGACTTCAAACCAGACACCTGCACAAAACTTAGGAAGAATTAGAAGCCACTAGCAGAATGAGAAAGCTCCAAGTAAATTGAAACAGGATCAAGATAGATCAGTTAATTAGGGGGAAAAAACCCCAGTACAGGATAGGAAATAGGGAAGCAAACAAAATTCTCGGCTATGTTCTGTCCTTCAATTTATTGTTTTGGCACATACAGAGCAATCAGTTAGATGAAATAAAATCCAAAATGAGAAACCCAAAAATTCTAAAACCCAGCATTATCTTGCAATTTTTCCATTGTGCAGGACAGTTACACAGGCTGAAATGATTCAAGTATATACACCCCATGCTAGGCTTGATTAACACAGAAGTGAATTCCTATAGATAAGTTCCTCAAGTTTAGCTAGCTCCAACCAGTTTCTGGAAGGAGGGACCTAGATACAATTATATGCTTGTACATAATGAACAAAAAGATGAAGGTCATAGAAATGAGTATGTTGCAACAGATGATTTGGCATATCAAAATGTATAATAGATGTTATGAAAGTGAAACACTATGAAGGTCATTTAAGATGGTTTGGGTATGTAAAATGACAAAACTATAGTCTGACACATGGCATCATAGCAGACACCAAGCTAGAAAGTTTTGGAATTTTGAATTACATTATATTTCATGACTTTAGATACAGGATCAAGTACAATGATGCCAGAATCCATGTAGCTGACACTATTCAGTCAGAATAAGGCTTCGTTGGTGTTGTTGACTGTTGTATTTACGTGCCTGTACAGTGTATAATTTATCACAAGATATATGAAATAATTATAAGATCTGGCTAAAAGACCAGTGATGCTCTACGGTACCGAATGTTGAGCAATGTAGTGCCAACAAGAGCAAAAATTAAATGCATATGAAATGGAAATGTTGAGGCAGATGAACAAGCATATGATAGAGGCTTCAGAGAAACAAAAAACATTAATCAAATGGAAGAAAGTCCAATTAAAAGATGTATAGGAAGACCTAAAAACTTAAAAGGAGAAACCATTAAAGACATTACTCTATAAATATAGGTTGAGGATTAATTGGTACATGTAAGATTGACACAAATGTATATATGCACATATATCTAAAATGTGGCAACAGTTTTGAGAAAAATGTTAGCAGTACCTGCATAGCACCAGCCCCGAGCACAAGTTGGCATGTTCTTGTGTTGAAAAACTTCAAGATTTCTACTACACGGTGAACAACTTCTGAAGACAGTGTTGGCAAAAGGTTGTTCATATCGATGTACTCCGACAACATCTTCAGCAATATTAAGCCACTAGAAGCAAACATGACAAACCAAGCTACTTTAGTTTAAATGTATTCACAAGATGGCAGTCCAAACGAAAATAGGATCAAACAAAATCATAAAAAGACAAGTGATCCTCACAAATAGGCAACTTTAAATTAAGACTAACAAAAAGCAGTATATTGTAATAAAATAATCGAGCATACATACACAAACATACTTACAGACAGAAAGAACAGTGAAAACAGTAAACAAAAGAAAAAGGGGCACATAATTGGGAAAAAAGAGAAGTTGAATCCAGATAACTAACCAGTTTACCATGTGATAACCAACACCTTTGTAATAAAGAGCCTGAGATGCAGATTTTTTATGGTCTTTCTCATTATTGTTACTATGTGCTGATGAAATCCTACCATGAGCATTATTTGGTTCCATTGAATCAACCGGGGATTTGGATCTATCTGATGTTTCACTATCCATAGATGCTTCAATGGAATTAGCCCGCATAATTTGCATTTCAGCACTTGACCGTGCACTGTCTGCCATCGGCAGAATATCATTGTTAGTCGCCACACCATTGTAACTGGTTGAAATATCATCCTCAGTGTCATTAAGGTTCTCAGAAGTCAAATTATCAGATGTAAAAAGCAAATTGATGATGGATTGAAATTCATCAGGAACATCCATCTCCACCCAGGTTTCCTGGTCAAGCACTGCCTTAATCTTTGACATCTACATGAAAAGAAGCAGCAATTAACAATGATGTACAAAGATTTCATGATGAGGAATGCCATATGAAGGGACAAAAATCAAAACTAACCCGAGATTCATGCTGAAAATCAACAAAAGCCTTGGCCTGTGATTGCAGTGTCCCACGGATGCTGTATCCCAATCTCCCACCGATCTGTTAACATAAGCATGGGAATTAAATCATGGAACAAAAACCAAATAATTTTTAATTGTAAGATTTAAAACAATATGAAAACATATACTTTTTCTGTAGCAGTAATGAACTCCTGGGTAATGTTGTATATGGTTAGAAACTCCGGCAATTTCAACCTAGGATGAAGAATTGCACGGACCCCAAGAAGCTTTGCCCATCTTCCATGAGCAGCATCACATGCTGCAAAGACAGCTTCTGCGTTTTCTCGCAATATATCAGCTCTGTTTAGAACCAGATTCCTTGAGAACATCAAACAAATGGGACAACAACTAAAACACAATAGTAATGGCAGAAAACAAACAAGATCTGAAATGTGTTGTCTTATTTTTTATCTGGGAGTTTTATATGTAATCAGTGAATTGTAATCATGTCCCCGTCACCCTCATTTTTAAAGAGAGGAATTCCCCAAAAATGCCATTTCTTATCAGCAAGAAGAAATTCAGTACTTGACTCCTGACAGCCTCCACGACACCAAAATAACAACTAAAGGGTCTAATAAGCACGCATACTGGTTTAACATTATTGAGGTAATAAGAGCTGTTATTTAATGTAGCAACATATTACTCCATATTTAATGTAGTAACAAATTTATAATGTCACTCCTAATTATTAAAATAAATTAATATCCTGCGATCAGGAAGCTTGTGTGTCATCTATCACAACTTTCACAAGTGAATAACAGGAGTAAACATCCTAAAAAATGTCATCTACAGTATTTCATAAGAAACTGAAAATGTACAATAAAAAATTAACAAACTATAGATAGTTTTAGTCGAGCTAGAAAAGATAAACTTGATATAATGATGCACTCATGTGCCATAGCCACAAGTAATAACCACTCAAGTCTTAAGGAAAAACATAGAGGCTAATATTAATATTACAGCACAAATACTTCTTTCCAATTTTTCCTCTCATTTTCTCCCCCATTTCATATTTGGTAGCTGATTTTCAAATGACAGGATAGAAACTGTTAATTTAAAACCATTTATGGGCATTCACCTAACAACTTAAGCTTTTGGGATAATCGAGTATTGACATATAAATAGTGATTTATTAAAAAGCATTCCTACAAAATGGGCTCTGGAAAGGAATTGTTCCCCATCCTCTCAAAGCTTTGATATATCACTTGTCACCATTCAATGAATAATCAAACTTAAAGGGGGAAACCTACCAAAAACTTAAATGGGAAAAGCAAAGTTCCTTTCAAGAAAAAAAACAGAAGGAAATTTGTCATAACAATACCATTATGTATCCTATTGATTCAATTCTAGAAATCTTCACTATATAAGTCCACTAATTCAAATATAGTTAAAGAAAATGACAAATACAATCCAGGAGGCACAAGACAACAACGTTTCTTGATACTTATATCTCTGAACTGAATTATAAAGTTCAGGTGCTTCTGAACTATGTAATAGCAGTTATCATTTTGAGTACCAAAAAATGAAATTTGAAAGAAAAAATAAGCTCTAATCACAAATTACTTGCCCTTTTCAATCTAAACACCAAAAAGAATCTGGATTCTGGAAATTTTTTTCCACTACAAGTATATTAGAAACAAGAGCCTAGATTTAACCTGAAATTTTTTGACATGTTTGAGGAGCTCACAGCATCAATTGCTTTTCCCTGAAATGAAGACTTGGCAACACTTTTTTGTGATGAATATGGCAAAAAGGTGGCACCATGAACCTCGTTTTCTTGGGATGTTTCTGCAGCTGCAGCACCATGAGCAATTGCTGCCACAACTGAATCAGCAGCATAATGGCCATCAAGGTTGCTCAAAATCCATTCAATGGCCTTTTTCACTTCAGCAGCCCGCACTAAATGTGCCTGCAATCACTAAAAGGAAAAAAATCTTATTACATCACTCTTAAAACAACTAATCAAGTTGCAAAACAATGTATAACTGAATTTCGGTAACCTGGATGTAACCGTTAATAAATAAATTATATCTGTGCATTTGAAACGTAGCCAACAGTCTCTCTCTTGGAAGAAAAATATCTAATTTGCAACATCTCAATAATAAGTTGTTTTAACAGTCAATTATTCTTGGGGCACTACTGCACTAGGTATTAATGATGAAGGTGAAATGCACCAATGAGACAAAATCTATGTAGCAAGAAGTACAAAATAATAAATACAATTTAATATATTCAAAATAAAAAATAAGCCCTATGATTGCAGTAGAAGCAAACCATGTCAAAACTCATGACTAAAATGTTTGTAGGTTTAAGAAATATCCTACATGTGATTGGACATATTATAAACTTAAGCAAACAACACTAGTTGTAAAAAAAAAAACAGACAAGTCAAGAACCATACTAGAGAGTATTTCAATTCATGTATGGGCAATGCATTTCTTAATAATATCAACTTAAGATTACAGATTCACCACAAATATAAAGCAATTAAGCATGATCAAGGTTTTAGATACTATCAGTTAAAAGATGGCTACAACAAAAATGGTTGGGATATCATTCTGTTCAAGGGGAAAGCCTACCAGTGGCGTGGAGGGTAAAATCTGATGTTGAAAGGCAGGAAGAAAACATAACACAAGATTAAGAATTCTTGGAAAAGGAAACATCCCAAGAGGGAGAAACCCAACAAAAACAGGAAGTAGAGAAGCAAGATCTAGAAGAACGAAAGAAACATGATGAAACGGGACAAATCGAGGCTAGAGAAGCTAGAAAACAGCAACCACTCAACATTCTGAATCAAGAACATGCAGACAGAAGCAAAGATGAACATTTGAAGGTGGAAAACAAGAACCACATTGGAGAAAAAGCAAACTTCAGCAAAACAAAACCAAAGAGGGGCTATGATAGTCATCATCAGCTGCCACATGTCATAGTGCAGTTAAGAGAACCATGGAGTCACAGTCCAGTAGGAGGCATTGACACTCTGTTTTGCAGCCAAAACTATTGCTGGAAATAGAACATTGGACAAGAATAGAAGTATTCAACTATTTGTATTTGATCCAGGAGGTGTTGATGATATTTGGCGGACTGCTGCAGTGGTGACATTTGGCTTGATCACTATGCTTCAATCAGTTGGAACACCAGTGGGACTTCATTTCAGCAGCCACAAGCCAATTCACCTTGAGGAAAAGGTGAAACTTTAGGGGGTAGTATTGTCAATCTGTTATATTAGTTAGTTAGTTAGTTGGGACTGGAATAATTAGAGAAATAAGGCATGTTGCCTATAAATAAGAGGAGAGGTGGAAAGAGAGGATATCTTGTCATTTGTGAAAGAATTGGGGCCTTTGGGCATTGGGAGGTGCAAACCCTCGAAGTTCTGCAAGTTAGGAAGTTCTCTTTTTTGTAATTCTGATCCAGTTTCTATCACAGAATTTGGAATAAAAGGGTTTTTGCTTGAGTAGAAGTAATATAGAGTATATGCCTTGAAATTTTAGCAAGAAACAAAAGGAAAATGAATTCGAGATAAAATTGGGAGATGCCATACCACAAGTTTCTAAGTATTTGGGGAAATCAATGAAGATCTCCACACAGGATACAAGCTGGATGATTAAAAATGGAGAAAGGAATTGGTAGTTACTGCAAAGTACCTACCAAAACTCACAGAAAAGTTTTATCATATTGCTATACATTTAGCTATTCTCTAAGATAGTGAATGTTACAGTTAAAAATGACAAGAGAAAAAGGTAGTAGTAATAAAAATGAGAATGCTATGCGTGGCCACACAAGGAAAGACAGGATACAAAATGATTGTACACAATGAAATATTGGTGAGGCACCGATTGAGGAAAAGACGACAGAAAATTTGTTAAGGTGGTTTAGACATCTACAAAGAAGGCCACTGGAGGCACCAATGAAGAGAGTAGATTGCATGGTTTTTAGCTATGTGAAAAGGGGGAGAAGGAGACCAAGAAGGACATGGAGGAAATTGTTAAGAGGGATCTGATGGTGAATAATATCCCTGGGAATTTGGTCTTTAACCGAACTCAACGACGTGATGCAATCTATGTAACTAACCTCACCTAGTGGGATAAATCTTTGTTGTTATGCTCCTTGACTTTTGTTGTTAATCACTTCAGTGTTTGGCATAAGACTATGACTTTGGTTATTGATTTTGAATATGCTTATAATTTTGATATTTTATTTTTGAGCATTTATGTGTGGTATAAATTGTTGAATTTGTATCCATAATCTGCAGTATAGTGGCCATCCTACTATCTGCCATAGAGGGTTTTGTGATCAGCCACTCAACACTATCATTTGGGATTGATAACTATGCTTGCACTAAGTTCCATACATACTTTCGCAACCAAGCTACATGATCTTCTACACCTTACACATTTATTTGTCTTATAAGAAAAGAAATTTAATAGAAAGAAAAGAAAGTTCAATTATGGAGGATAAGAAATCCTTCAAAACAGAGAGAAAAAATATCTGGTGACATTATTTGGCAACTCTGAAAGACTGAAACAACCATGAAACACCACAGAAAAAGGTGTCATTAGTGCAACCCTGTCCCAAGGTAAGTTTAGGAGCAAATAATTTAGCTTAAAAAACAAAGCTTTCAGCTCCAACCAAAGGACCACAGGAACTGAACATCGCCACACAAGGTTTCCTCCCTTGTTGACAAATACTTCAAACCTAAGCAGTACAGACTGTTTCAAAGTAGGACACACCAAAATCTCACCAAGGAACATCCCCCCGCCCCCCTCCTTCCTGCTAAAAAGAAGTTGCTCCATTACTAAATGATAGGATACTTCAAAAAACATGGGAACACTTTCAAATTTTGATCTGCAGAAGAGTTCACGTTCATGCCACATCCCTTTGGTGTACCAGTGTCTATGCATCTTAACAATACAGGCAACATATCATAAATACACATCCTCTACATTATTAAAACTGTATACATTTCAAAAGACGCATGAATTCTAGTCTAGACGATGTAAAAAATTAACAATTGCCAAGTATAAATTACCTGTACTATCAAGAAAATAGCACTCAGAAGATGTACAAAGCAATCAGATGATAGGCTCCTCAACTTGCTAGCAAGTGATGCACCTCCACCTGAGTTACTATTTAGCATTAGAAAGTTGAAAGTAGAACAGATCACATAAAAACACAACAGAAGAAAAATATGTGGAAGTATATCTTATAGACAAACATCATCAGTTATACTAAACAAATTTTCACCATCTGCATCAACAGCTCTGTCTCCAGAGAAGAACTCTGACTCTGAACCTCGAGAAGCAAGAACTGGAAGCAACTCAGCAACAGCAGTCTTAATAGCATTCTTCATATCAGCAGTCAGTGTATCTCGATAAGTCCTCAGAACAGACGGAAGTTTAGCCTGAAAATAAGGGAATTATTTAACCAAATTAAGCTAAATCACCAAATTTTCTGTTCCTAGAGAACATTGGTCAAGGATAGTCACATTCTGAAGCAGTACTTTGAAAAGGTAGTCTTGATGTTCTATAGTGATGCTTCTCAGAAAAACAACAATCTCATGTCATTAAAGAATATGAAATCCCATAGCACATAATACCCGGCACAAAGAAATACCAAGGGAGATAAAACACATCAAACAAAGTATAGATGAAACAAGTTTTAAATTCCAAGCAAACAATTTCCCTCGTAGAAGGAGACACATCAAAACAACAAGTTATAAAAATTCAACTTTCAGGATAATCCTCAAATTAAGAAACAAAGGACAACTAAAATGTAGAGCCCAATAAAATTAAAGAGCACCAAATAGATAATAATTATTGTTGAAAACAAACATCTGTGGCATAATTTACCTACTGCAATCCTGTGGTGGTTTCAGACTTCATACAAAGTTCTGTTCAAGACATCTTGGAAAAGAGAGTAGTTCTTGTAGAATTCGTGATGGCATTTAGAAAAAAAAATACAAGCAATTTCAGGAGATTGAAATCACATGGGATGCATTAATATGGAACATTCAAGACATTGTTTCTTTGTGTATTGTAGCTCAGAAACAGAAACCTTCTATATGGCGTGAGATCTCATACAAGTTATTTTTTTCATTTTTTCTTTTCTTTTCCTCTTATACCAATTGCATAATACCTAGTATTTACAAATCTTGATGAAGGGATAAGGGACAACATAAACTCAAAAAATACAAAAGGAAAAAGCTCACTGCACTGATGTTACTAAAGATTCTTTATCAATCAAAAGTAATACTCAAACTTTCACAATAACTAGCTTAAACAATAAGTTTCTTAAGATAAGTACAGCTAATTACTTACAGTTCTAAGCAATCCAATTACAGTAGGAAGAAGACTATCTTTGAAATTATTGGTTTCTTCTTCTTCCAATTTTACCTGGTTATGAAACACAAAGGTTAGATCACATCCTCAAAACACTCCACAACTCAAGGTAAAAACACAATAGAATAACCATGCATTACATAACTTGACGTTGTGATTGTGAGACTTTCAGCTACCCAAACGTTGTACTAATGCCAAAACAGAGTACTCAAAAAATGATTGTGCAGTGTGTAAAAATTAAGGCATCAAGAATCAACAAGAGCTTCATTTTCCCTTCTATCATTACTTGATTCTACTACTCATCTATTTTCCAACACAGATAGATGAATTTGGATTTTGGATTCTTCACGTGTGTTCTCCTAAAAATCTTTTTCTCAGATGCAGAGATTCTAAATTAAATAATCAATCTCCTAAAAATAAAACAATTTCATCCCTGACAAACTCATTTCAAACTCTCGCACTACCCTCCTAAACACATGTCTTTGATTAGGACAGAGGTCCTTTATAAGATTAACAAATATAACAAAATATTACATATTCATATACCATGCACAGCTTTTCATCGGACATTTGTTACATGCAGACTAACACTGGAACCAGTAGAATAGGAAAAAAATAAATTTTATTCAAGAACTCTAATCCCAGTTCAGCCCCAGAGTGGTAAAAGAACAGGGATAGAAATTAATGCTTAATACAGAAATGGCCTTGGGAGTTTTGAGAGTCCCAGTATCTCTCATGCTTAATTTCAAAAAAATGAGATCCCCTTACCCTCACTCTACCTTCCTATTTAACAATCATACCAAAAATAACAAACCTCCTCACATGTTAGTTATACAAGTTGTAATCAGTTATGTTCAATTTAGGGGTTTTATTCCAATGTAACTCTCCTATTTCTCATCTCATAGACCCTCATAATAGAAGGTCAATACCAATCATGTGCAGGTTTAATTAGAAACAGTGACCCATTGGCTTCTGCAATGCAAAGTTGCTCTTTTATGAAATAATCTGGTTGGGATTCTTGATCAACACAGGATGTGTCCTTTCACCTTGTAGATTTTTTTCAACAGAAAATTAAATTTTATTAAGGAAGTAACAATGAGGAGGCTATGATATCATTGCAGACTGAGTGTGCTGTTTTTGCAGTTCTGTCGTGTACGTGGCAGGAGAGTAATGTTAATATTTTCCAGGGTGTCTGATTTCTCTTTCGTTTGTCACATGGTAGAAATGTTTTTATGGCTCCCTGATCCCCTGCTGGTTGTTTCAAGGGAATTTCTATTATTGATGTGTTCCAGTATGCCAAACTTATCTCATATCACCTAAGAGTTGAGGCCAAAAGTAGTTTATAAATACCCTCTTCCCTTAACCTATCAAGGTGTCTTTTAAAGACAAAACCGTGAAGGCCCACAAGAGCCAAAGTAGACAATACCTCAAACAAAATAACCCTAACAATGTCCTTGGACTTGAGATCAGAACATTGGCACTAGGAGGGCCTAGGCCACTCTTGCCCCTTAGCCTCAACTGGGGGGCTTGTTCTGGTATGCTGAAATAGTCTCATATCACCTAGGAGTCAAGGGCAAGGGTAGTTTATAAATACTCTCCTCCATTAACCTATCGAGGCACCTATTAAGAACAAAACTGCGAAGGCTCATGAGAGTCAAAGGGACAATATACCTTAGACGCAGTGACCCTAACGATGTCCTCGGACTTGAGGTCGAAACATTGGCATTACAAGGAGGGCCTAGGTCACTCTTGCCCCTAGACGACTTGTTTTGGTATGCCGAAATAGTCTCACATTGCCTAGAAATCGAGGCCAAGGGTAGTTTTATAAACACCCTCCTCTCTTAACCTACCAAAGCACCTTTTAAGGAAAAATTTGTGAAGGCCCCCGAGAGCCAAAGCAGGCAATACCTTGAATGCAGTGACTCTAACAATGTACTTGGACTTGAAGTCGGAACAATATGCAAAGAGATTGTGCAGTTTTGTTGCACTTTTGAGCCATTTCAAATTGTCCTTTACTCCCTTCTTGTTTCCCTTTTTAGTTGGACTTTTCTTAACCTCATCCAAATGTATATCTCTCCTTCCAGATAACAACGATAAACCTCTTCTATAGAAAAATAAGGAGATAAAAATGGTATCTACCTAAAAGACAACAACAATACACTAAACAAGAAATATTTATGAAGGTTTGAACTTCAAATTCTACACAATTAAAAAAATGAACGTACACTTTTTTCTTTAGCAAAGTTTAATATACACATGTATACATGAACTCCATCAGAAAATGTTAAAACTAGAGCCTATTGGCCCAGTGACAATAAAGAACAACTCATTTTGCTATATCTTGACACCACATTAAAGCAAAGAAACCACCATAGAAAACACTACCCACTCTAAAATGTAATGGTGAAGATTTGAAAGAATTCCAGCACAAGAGTCATAGAAAATTAAATAAAAAGTATTAAAGATAAAAGTAATTAGAGATACAATCTTACTTCATCATCCTTTCCATTCATTGAAAGGGAAGCTCTTGCTTTAGCTTTGGATAAAATTATCACATCTTTTTCTGCAGCATCGTGTAAGGAAGCTCGAATAAACTCTGCCGAAAGAATGCTACCAAAATAATACAATACATTACTAAACATCATATACAAAATTTAGCCTTTTCTTTCACAAATACAAAATCCAATTTTAGCAATATATAATAACCAAAAGTCAAGAATTAGAAGTTTTCAGAATAACAATGGACAAAAAAAATATGTTTAAAATATGCAGAAGTTTAAAATATTTAAAAATAAGAATGGAATTAGTTCACAAGCATAACTGTTGAAACTTGAAATTGTGATTTGCATCAAATCATTTGATACGATTTTTGACACAAATAATAGATTGGAGAGCCAATCACATAGTGGCCAGAGTAACTACTTAAATTGGCAGAATTATATGTTTCAGTATAAAAATTGAGGGTCATGTCTGCCAATCTATGATCCTCTGGTTTTTTTCTGATTTGCATGAGTCAAGAAGTTGGTTAAGCCATTAAGGGTGACCCAATGCTACCCAAAGCCAATACCTGAAGCTGAATTTTATTTTATTTTTTTGTATAGAAAAGAATAAGGACACATCAGCAAAAAGCATTGTTCTGCCTTAGTGTGTGAGAAAAAAGCTATTTTTATTTATTTATTTCTTCCTATCTTCCCTTTGCCATGATTGCGAAGATGGATAGAGTAAGGAGACAGCAAAAGAATAAACTTTGGAATTTGGACTAGGTTAAGTTGCTATTAGTTAATGGGTCCTGCTAACCAGTGCCCTTAGGGCTAAGGGCACTGATTAAAGAATCAATTAATAGAAAGCTTATATTGAAGATTATATTGGAGTTACATTAGAAATCATGGGGGAGTACATTGTTACACTTCTCAACAAAAATAATTTCCATTTTTTACTCCTTAACCAGTGCCCTGTTAACATTTTCCATATTTAATTTCTGTTTATGATTTTGTTCCATTAGACTTACGGTTATGATGTTTTGTGATCAATTCTTGGTTTAAAATTATTACATTGAGGATTTTGTTTATGGAATACAACTATACATCATTTATATGTATTTCAAGCTATTTTTCATTGATCTAAATCTTATGATTCAATATGTCAATATTGTTTCAACCAATCCAAGCCATTAGCAGAGTGCAGATAGTCTTTCAGCAACTAAGATTAAAAAAACAAAAGCAGCTAGCCAAACTAAAACATTATAACTCAACCCTATTCTCTTTAAAATCAAGAAAGTAGAAAGCACTGGTAACTGAATTTTCAGATGCAATCAGGACATCATTAAAGGTATACCTGTTTATGGATTCTATAAAGCCTATTACATGATCTCTAAGATGCCGAAAGCAATGTAGACCAGTGAGCTCATCTCCATCCTGCCAAAGTTACAGGAAATGAACAAGATAAATTAGTATAGAACTTTCAGTTCAACTTTCACGAATAGCATCATGCTATGTCATAAACAGTCTTCAAACAAAACTAGCTAATAAGTTCGACAAAATGACTGACATCAGCTAAGCATTAATCTCCAGTCTCATCCACCTAAGTTCAAAAACAATTAAAGACAGAATACATCCCAAGACCATCATTTACAATCATACATATTCACAACATACTATACAATGATTAAAGAGATACCAGCAAATGTTGCAAATCATCAGTCACATCCAGTGCTCCAGCACAATCTGCAGACGCAACAAGCTGTATCACAGCAAAACACATCAACTTAAATGCCATAGCAATACGCAAACACAACCAAAATAACAAAGGAAACACCAAAAATCAAGCAAAGAAATTACCAACAGCGAATCAATAAGGCATGCATGACAACTAGTAATCAAACAACCACCTTAAAATTCACCTAATTAATCCACAACCTAACCAAACTACAACACTAAAACACAAACACAGTTTCGCCCAGGACAAAACTTAGATACAGTTTCATAAGTATTTTTGGTGTTGTTCTTCAATCAGAATTGGAATTTTACCCCTGTAATTTATGTTAAACTTTCATGCAAACTTTTATTACGTCAATTATCAAGATAATACTTCAATTCTTATTAGAGAATGGCACCAAAAATACCTAAAGAACTACATTGTCCTTTTGCACAAATCTTCACAATCCTACTCAGCAAAGATTAGATACTCACATCGCTCCACTCTTGACAAAAACACCGACCACAGCGAAAAAGAGAAACATCAGAATCAAAAAACACGAAAACGAAACAAAGCAAGTGTACCAATTTGAGAGCTGAGAGGGCCTGGTTGACGTATAATATAAGCCTGAGTTTGAGCAGAAGCGCCAAGAGGTTGGTCCTGGTGCCGTTGAGCTCCTGAATCTGGCGCGCGTCGTGGACCAAATCGACGTCGAGGAGGCGAATGGTGTCTTTGAGGTGGCGAATTTGCGTGCAACCGTGGAGGATCTTAGCGTTAAGGTCCTGCAGCTGCCCCTGCGCCTCGAAGAACGAGGAGGAGCGGAGCGAGATCTCCTTGACGAGGTGAAGCTCGACGACGTCGAGGTAGTGCGAGAGCTTCTCCTGCAGCGCGACGTTCTCGGCGACGTTGGCGAAGGGGCAGGCGGCGCGAAAAGTAGCGCCGTCCTCCAGATGGAAGTCCTCCTTGAAGTAGAGCGCGGGGACTTCGCGGAGGCAGGCAACGAGGGCCTCACCCTGGCCGTCGGCGACGTTGGCGACGTCGTTAATCTCCTTGGTGGCGTGGTTGCGGATGTCCTCGAAGCGGTGGTGGGCGTCGGCGATGGGAGTTAGGTATGGCTGAAAGTCGGATCGGGAGACGTCGGAGGCGGCCTTGGCGGCGGCGATGGGGGCAAATTCAGGCGGGGCGACGGCAGTGGAGGAGGACCACCAGCCGACCCAGGAGGCGGCGTCGGAAGCGAGGGGATTGTTGAGGATCGAGGAGAGGCTTTGGATGGAATCGGAATTGGATTTGGAGAGAGAGGGGGAGGAGGAGGAGGTGGGTGACCTTCCCCACGAGTGCTGGGAAGGTGGGGAATCCATCACATTACGATTGGGGGGTTTTGAATTATGATTCGATGTTGTGTTAATGTGATGGATTGGTGAGTGTGGCTTTATTTCTGATACGTTGGGATCTGGAGTGAGAGCGAGAGTTGAGGGGGGGAAGGGGTGTTGTTGTGTTGTTGCCTGGTTGCTTGTGAAACGGAGGACATACGGGAATGCCGGGCTGGGATTGGGATCGGGATCGGGATCGGGATCGGGATCTTCAACCCGGAACCATCAAACACCGGACTACACTGGGTGGGGCTTCCAAATATAATCACACCACCATTCTGCGAGTAAAAGTTAAACATCTACAGTAATTATAAATCTAATCAGATTGCTTCTTAAATATAGAAAATATTTTATTTATTTATTTAATATTTTTCCTAAATATAAAAAAATAAAATAAACAAATTTATTGAAAGATATAACATCACTCAAACATTTATTACTCCAGAATTGTTATCTTATCAAAAAGGGCATTTAGTAGAGGGAAAAGTTTTCATACATTGAGAATTAATTTCTCTCATGATTATGATTTATAGAAATGACTTAAAATAATAAAAAAAATAGTTAGTCACAAGTATTATTACAAATATTTATACATGTCTATTGGAATTTTCATAGTCTTAACAAAACTTTCTCAGAGATATAATGTATTTTCTTAAGAAAATATTTTATATACAAGTAAGTCTATTAGATACATTTTTATAAAATTTTATTATTTAAAATTTTTAATCTTGTTTATTTATCATACAAGAATGTTGATGGATTAAAATAAACTTGCTTGTTTTTTAAATAGAGACAAAATTATGAAAATATTTTCTTAACTCATAAAACTGTTTACGTGCAATTGTATATTCTTTCCGATGCAATCATAAATCAAGGTTATGTATTATTTAAAAAAAAACTGGGATTGATTAACTCTAATTAAAATATTTTTATAAAAATATAAAAGAAAATCATCCATTTTATTTTTTGAAATGTCTCTAATAAAAGAAACTAGTCTTTTAACAAGAGGTGAACCAAATTTGAATGTTTATTGGGAGATATATCCATCACACTTAGGAACATATAGCTTCTAATGGAAGATATACATCGGAAGCCAAATTTTTTTTTAAAAAAAAAGATAAAAGTTATTAAGTTATCCTAATTTATAAATTTAAAATAATTATTACTAACAATTTTTTTCATAATTTAGAAAACTTAAAGATTACTCGATCGTCATAAATTAGATATTTCAAAAAAAAATGTAGTATGCACAATAACTAAATTAAAAGTAAATCTAAAATGATTATCACTACTGATATTCTAATTTTTTAGAAGATTTTAATTTTATTAAAATAATATATTAAATTGTTTTATAAGATTAAATTTATGTAAATTTTATTTCTATTTCTTATATAAACCATTTGGCATTTTTTTATGTAAATTATTTAAATTTTAGTATTACTAATTCAGTCTAAATATTTAACATGAATAATATGTAAAACCAATTATATACATAATAACATTTATAAATAGTTTATGATAACATTTCGTTGTATGCAAATTAAGATAAATTTTAAATTTTAATTTAATCAAATTATAGGTTTATATAAGTTTTTTAAAATTATAAATATATTGATGTAATTATTAATATTTGTATTTAACTTTAGCATCACAGAAATTTTCATTATCTCTACTTTGAATTTTTTTATAGATTCTACTAAATATTTTCTTAATTTCCTTAATGTAGCAACAATAATATTTTAAAATAATTTTTATAATGTATTGAAGATTTAAAAATAAATAAAAATTATTTAAAAGTATAATAATACATTTTATAAAATAATTTTTATTTTTAAAATTATAATAAGTATATTAAGAATATTTATTAGTATTTTTATTTTAAATTTAGTTATTTATCAAATTTAAGAAAAAAATATTTTAAAACTTTATATAATTATATTGAATGAACTAACAAGGCTATCGTGGTCTTTATATATCTTTAAAATTTTCCTTCCAACTCAATAAAGGCATGTTCTGACTTATCTTGTAAGAACAATTTTATAGTAATCATAAGTCAAAAGTATCTCTTAGAAACAATGTTTGTGAGAATATTTTTAAAATTGTATATCAAACATGAAAATTTAACATTTTGAAATTTAAATTCCTAGAAAATTAAATGATAGAATATTTTCACCACGGTGAATACCTAATCAATGTTAAAAGCTATAAGTCATCCTTAAGAATTAAAGAAAAACTTAAAGTTAAAAGGTTCATTGTTTGCTTACTAAACTTATCATTTATTTCTTGTGATTTTTTATTAATATTGTAATTAAAAATATGTTCATTTTTGTGAAAAAAAAATTATATCAAGAATGTCCATGACATTATACAGGTAGCACTAAAATCAATAATATTAATGTTATGTTGCTCATAAAACAATGTCACTTTCTTTAATAAATCTTGTCAACAATCATCTCTTAACTTTTGGATCAACATTTTAGCACTAAAATCAAAAATATCAATGTCATGTTGCTTATAAAATAATATCACTTTCTTCAATAAATCTTGTCAATCATCATCTCTTAGCTTTTGAATCAACATTTTAGTAGTGTGGATTACCTGCATAACATTAAGTATGTATTGATTGTTGTTGCAAAGTTTGATAAAGTTAATCAATAATTCTCATAATCTTTTTCATCATATTAAAATTAATATAAACTCGAATAAAGTCAAAATATTATAAACTACATTTTTGAGAATAAATTGATCTATCAACTATAATATTTTGAAGAACAAAAAAAATTGTGTTATATATTTTCATCATACTACAAATAAAATTAAAATGATTTCTAATGAGGATCTCCAACTCGTTTTAAAGTGCCAATTGATTTTTTCCTTAATTATCAATCTCAAGATCACTTATTTTTAATAATTAAATTATTTTATCTAACTCACCAACTTGTAACTCATCATGGACATTATTAAAGCAACACATAATGTGGATAATAAAAGTCAAATTAAAAAAAGAATTGATGAACTGGAAATACTTCTTTTAAGTAGCAACTAAAGCAAGTTATAATTTGTGAGTAACTAAAGCAACGTACTTTTGGGCTTCAAAGGGTTAAGATTCCACCTTTCACCTTTATAAACATTTCAAACCTTCATGTCTCTCTATTTCTTAAGCTTCCTTTTCTTTTCCTCTTCTTTCTATACTATATGAATCTATCTCTCTATTCCCATCTTGTTTTTGTTCCTCTCTTCTTATCTTGAGCTCAAGAAGTTCATGATGGTGATTTGAATTTCAAGACGCTAGCTTGTTAGAGATTTGACGTTCTGCAATGATAATGGAAGTTTTGCCCTTTTAGACTCAAAATCCCTAATCTTTTGTCTATGCTATTTGTTTAAAAATGTTTGTTGGCTGAATTTATTGGTAAAAATGTGTTCTTGATTGGTTTTGAGCTTGAAAATGTGCCTAATGTCATATATGTTCACCTATGCTAAAAAAAAAACGATCATTTCACTATTTTTTGGTATGCTATTTTCCACAAAATATACTCACAGTTATGAATTATATATGGATGGATATAAACTGTATTTTTTATATTTTATGGATGTATTTTGATCACTATGTCATTTGGTGTTATTATTGTGTGATTTGGATTCATAAAGATTAAGCCTTCATAAGATTTGTATAAACACAAAATATGACAATAAGTTTTGAATCTAACTAACCTATTTTTTATGCTCTAGAAAGTGGTAGAGGAAGAACTAATTGGTGCTAGACATAATCTCAATAATCGACACATGAACCCTAATTAAGAGTTAAGAGGATTAAACATAAATTTAACTAAACCTAATAAAATGTTACCATTGGTAATGGGTAAAGCAATCACATAAACAAAATGATTAACTTGAGATTAGTAGTTAAAACTGATCAATTAAGAATTAATGAGCTTAGAAAAATAATATTGGACTAAAAAGAAGCTAATATATACTAGTTTAAGCAATTAATTTGATGATTAGGTTAAATGGGGAAAATTGATAATTTTACCTGGACTAAATTAATATCATGATAAAAATAATTAATTTTAGTGTAATAAAAATTATTGAGCCAAATTTGAAGACATAATAATTTTTAGAATTAAAATAAGTTAATTACAAGTATTATAGTTAAAATTGGCTAATTGAGACTATAATTATAATTTTACCATAATCGAATTAGTTTCATAATAAAAATACTTCATTTTAATCATAAATAATTTATCTAAGTCATATTTGGAAGGAAAAATATATTTTAGACTTAAATTAACTTAATTATGAAGGTTCTAATCAATTAAAATAAAATTAAGGGCAAAAATGTCTTTTACAGTAAAAAATTCAGAAATTGCATAGAAATTTCCTGCTATAATGTAACGATAATATAAGGTTAGCATACAAATTTTCTAGTCAAAATGACTTTATCTCCTAAAACAAAATTTTGAAGTTAAGTGTTTAAAATTGAACGTAGGAATATTTTAGGAATTTAAAAAATTTTAAATAATTTATTCTAGAATATTGAGAAAATATTAAAATTCTGGAATCAATATTTTTTTATTTAAATTTACTTAATATTTTTAAGTGGAACTTCAAGGGATTTTCATAAAACTTAATACATGACACGTAGATGACAATTTAGTTGCATAATATTTAAAATTTGTATAATATTTTATAATCTATTAATAAGTTAGTCAAGCATTGCTTCAATTGATTTAAAGTTTCTATAATGTTACATAGATCATAAATTAAGGTCGACAATGAACCAAACCAACTCAAACATATTTTGAAACTCAATTCAAAAAAGAACTCGTTGAACTTGGTTGATGAATTAAATGAGTTGAACTTTAATTAAAAATTGAGCTCATTAAATAAACAAGTTAAACTACAGCTATATATAATTTAACTCAATTGATTCCTGGACTAACTCATGTAAGTGTATATATATATATAAAAGAAGATATTAACTTATTCCAAGAGTAATTCTAAGATAATTAATTTTTATTCTTATCCTTCATTTTCTTGCAATCTAACGAATGACATGTGTCACTCATTAAAGTTGTTAGGTTGTAAGAAAATGAAGGGCAATGATGAAAAGTAATTCTCTTAGAGTTACTCTTAGAGTAAATTGATCACTCCTCTATGTATATATATAGTTAAATAATATATTTTCTTTTTTCACATTCATATAATTATTTTTTTAATTAATTTCATATTAATTTATTTTAATGTAAATAAATATATAAAAATATGTAAAAATAATTATAATTTTAAAACAAATTGAACCGAACTATTCTTGAACTTGAATCGAGTTGAAAAAAAAATAATTTTAAACTCTCTTAACTTCGAGCTAAATCAATTTTTATCAAGTTGAATCAAATTGAACCAAACTCAACTTTACTGGATTCATTTCTAATCCTACTACATGATATTGTATTGGTATTAAGGCTCTTAGTGGTCATAGTAAATAACAATAAACATAGTAATAAATTTTCACTAACCATATTAAATTCAAACTAACCATCAGGAAGACAAGTCTTTAGAATACTAAAACTAACTTAAAAAATAATGAAGAACATATAACTTATTCATTCAAAATTAAATATGAAAATATTTTTTTTAAAAAAATGGCTTAATTATTACTAATCAATCAAAGCATTTAATACCATCTACATAAATTTATATTATAAAAAAATATTTGTTTGAATATTTCTTAGAAAAAGTTGTGCTTAACTTTTCCTCTAAAAAATTAATGACAAATTTTCCTCTAAAAAAGCATTTGAGACTAAAGAAAAGAACTTATCTATCATGTCAAACTTTAAAAACTTGTTTGATGAGTTTATTGGTAATGCATTGTCCAACTAATCACAAATCACCGATGCTATAATTTATGATTGAAAGATACTAGTATAAGTCTTATTTCCTCTTTTTTAAGACCATAAAACTTTTTTTCATTTAATGTACATGATTAAAAAAACTGACATTGTAACATCTGCCTGATGTTACATGAGATTAATTAACAATAAACCAAAATATTCAATTTTAATAAATGCTATTTAATTTAATTATGAAAATGTAAGCAAGTTTTTTTCTATGCAAAAGACAAACTACATGCATAACAAATTGAAATAAATAAAATTAAATACCTACAAATATAAATACTAAAATACCTCATGCACAAAAGAAAACAAAGTATATAATATATTGTGCCATATATATAATGCTACATAGTTATCGAAATAACATGATTAATTACCAGAGTATTTCAAAACAACTCATTATATATCGCTCATTGGCACTGCATAAGCCTAATTATCGAATGACAAAAATTTCAATTTTAAGTACAAATTAATTAATTTGATTATGAAAATTTGAGTGAATTTTAGCAATGCGAAAATAAATACATCATAGACCAGTAATTCAAATAAATTAAACAATTAATTGCAACAAAATATAACTAAAATACCATCATGCATAGATAAAATAAAGAAAAGTCTCATATGACACTACATTCATGAATTCATGGTCATACATACCAAATAAAAGAGTATGTGAAAATATAAATGTATATGTTCTGGTCAATAAGATAATTATAACTCTCTTATTTTCATGTTATTATTATTATTTGTAATTATCTTATTAAATAATTAGTTATTATATTTTATTATTTTTTAAAATAATATTATTTTATAAATAATTAAATATATTGTATTTTTGAAAATATGTGTTATTTAAAAATCATATAATATTTGAATTTAAATATAATTAATAAATTTTGGATATTTAAAAAGATATTTATATTATTTTATGGTTAATAGATGTTTAGCAAATTTTCAAATATAATTATAGATATTGTAATATTTAAAAAGATATTATGTATATCTGGAAAATATTATCTTTAGAAATAAGAAACATTTAATAGTAGATAAATGTTTAAATTATAGATATTTAAATAATCTAGTCTGACTCATTCTCACACTATAAGAAGGGGCTACCACAACCCTTAATGCATTAAAAATTCTTCTACTAAACTCTCTTATGCTACTATAGTAGAAGACATATGAGAAGCATCCTAAGGACATCTCAAAACCTTTGTTTTACACCTTTTAAGTAAGGAAAAAGTGAAAAATCTCATTCAAGGGTGTGGGTATGACTATGGATACAGGGTTAGCCTTAAACCTCGTTGGTTGTTTGTGTTTGATTAACTCTGTCAATTCACATAATGTTTAGTTGTTTGTCCAATTGGTTGCTTGTGTTTGACTATCTTTGTCAATTGGTAAAGTATTTGGTTGTTTGTTTGTGGTTGCTTATCTCTGTCGATTGATAGAGTACAAAACTCTTAATTTGTGATTGTGGGTTAAAATGAGTTGTCTCTAGAACGCGAATTTGTATGCGAGGTGTAACATCCTAGTTTTTATTCTATTTTATTATTGGTTGTAAATATTATATTTTATTAATTATTATTAATAATTGGTTTAATTGTTTTATAATTAAATAAATAATATTTTGGAAAAAATATATATTGGATTTTAATTAATTAAATTAAGAAAAATAGGTCATTTAAATATGGTAAAAGCTCAAGTCCCACATTAGACAACATGAGCTCATGCATCACCTTCTTCTCCTATACAAGGAGTAGGATAACTCAAGTCCTACAATGGGTAATATGAGCTCATGCATTGTTTCCTTGTCTTATAGAAGGAGTTGGATATCAAACAATGAAGAAGGAAAGAAAGTATCTAAGAAAGTTGGATTTAATGCAAAACATTGAACCCATGATAGTTTAATTTTTCTCATCTCTTAGAGCTTCCTCAAGAGATGCAAAGATCCTTTGTTTGGGTTTCATGTGGGCTATCAAAGGGAGTTGTGAGACCCATTTTGGGGCTATATAAAGGAGCGACCAAAGGAGAACTGTAAAGACCTTTAATGTTGTGTTAATTTTCCTAAATACGTGATTTTAAACTAGAGAGTAGAGGAATGAGAATCTTTGGAAGAAACCCCTAAGGAACAAGAAGAATAACCCTAAGGAACAAGAAGAATAACCCTAAGGAACATGTTTTCTACATCTACGCTTTTCTGGGCAAGGGGGAGTGAGGAAACTTGCTTAAGGATATGATTGTGGGTAGAGGGGTTGGCTATAGATCTCGCTTAGTGTTTATGTTTGACCGTCTCTATTAATTGATAGAGCGTTTAGTTATTTTTTCGCTTAGTATTTGTGTTTAATTGCCTTTGTCAATAAACATAGTATTTAGCCGTTTTCGTGCTTGGTGCTAGTGTTTGACTACCTCTATTAATTGATAAAGTGTTTATTTATTTTCCTATTAGTTCTTTGTGTTTGATTGTCTTATGATTGACAAAGTATTTAGTTGTTTGCCTATTGGTTGTTGTGTTTGATTGTCCTATGCTTAACATGATGTTTAGTTGTTTATGTTTGACTATCTTATGATTGACCAAGTGTTTGGTTGTTTGCCTATTAATTGCTTGTGTTTGACTATCTCTATGATTGGTAGAGGATTTGTTTTTTGTTTGTGGGTTTTTGTGTCTATCAGTTGATAGAGTACAAGGCTTTTAACCTCATAGTCATAGGTTAACAGTTATCCCTTAAACCTTGAGTTTGTATACCTTGGTTTCCTGAAGGGGAATCAAGTTAATGACTTTTACATATTGTTATAGATTGTATGTCTTGGTTTCTCAAAGGGGAAACCAAGTTAAGTGCTTATATTTGAAATTATATGAAATTATGGGTTATGTTTGTGTATTTCGTCATACATTGAATTCAATTCAAGACATGATGAGTTATGATGTGCACTATAATAATAATTAAGAATGATGAGATGTGGCATGAAAATGAGTAATAATGTTAAATATTCTCGAAGGGTGACCTAGTATGTGAGAGACAAGATGGGCTCGAGGGATATTTGTCTAATGAGTGACCTAGTCTATGAGAGACAAGAATGATACTCACTAAGTTGTGATGGGTTGTGAGATGAAGTGCCTAGTTTATGAGAGGAAATAATGGTCTTTATTGGCCCAATATTGAAAGTGAAATAATAACTAAATTAAATTGCATTTCATGTATCATTTAATAAAACAAATGTGTAAGGAAGTAGACATGAACCTAAATGGTAAGGTCACTAGACCTTTGAGGGGCTAATCAATTGGTTGTGATTGATCCCACAAGTTGAGATAGATGATGCAAGCCAAGTAGTACCTGAGGTGCTACCAAAGGACATTTTGCTAGTGTGGGACGACCAACAAAGAGGTTGAATTGCGTATCTCTAACCCGCTTTCCTAAATTAGAGTTGGTACTACGTGGCATATGGAGTAGTACTAGGAATATATCATTATCATTCATGTACATATGTGGATAGTTTGTTTTCTATTTTTATAATTAATCGTGTGAATGTGTGTTAGTTACGTTGTGCTCGTACCATGAACTTGAGTAAGGTATATTTCTCACTCCTTTTTATCGTATTGTTTATATTTGGGTTGAATGCCACCTTGTAGGCAATAATGAACAGGAGCATTAGGATTGAGCTACGCTCCTCATTTAGCTACTTTTCTTCTAATTTCATTTATTTTGGGTTAATGCTCTAATAAGGCATGTGACATCGGTCAATTGTAATTACTTAATGATGATATGTTTTTGTTTATATTTTATTACTCCTATGATGTTAGATATTGGTCATAAGTAGCTATACATGTTTTTTTTAATTAATGTGAGAAGGTAATGTGAAGTCCTTGTTAATGTAATTACAGTTATTTGTATGACAATTTACCTAATTTAGTGAGCTAAAAATCAGTTAAATATCTTGTAATTATTATTATCTTAATTAGGATTAACTATCACATAAATGTATATATGACAGTTTAGCTAATTTAGTGGGTTGACAGTTCCCTAATTTAGTGGCTGAAAATCAACTTTATTTCTTGTAATTAAATGATATTTATATGTGAACTCCCAAAGAGGAGATATAGTTTTGAGCCTATTTCTCTCTAAATTTGACATTGTATTAGTCTAGGTTACGATCCAGAACCTTGTCTATTTTTTTTTCTTTTTTTTTCAGACTCATTCAAGTTTCACGATTTTGTTTCACTTATCAAACATGGGATATAGTGTCATGTCCTCCATCTATTAAACCTTTAGGCAGCAAGTTTGTGTTCTCTATAAAGTTTCGTTTAGATGGATCCATAGATCGTTACAAGGCTCAATTGATTGTGCTTGGAAATAAGCAAGAATATGAACTAGACTATGATGAGACTTTTGCTCCAATTGCCAAGATGACCATTGTGCACACTCTTCTTGCTTTGGTTGCATCACAATCTTGGCCACTACATCAAATGAATGTCAAAAATGCATTCCTCCATGGTGACCTCAAGGAGGAAGTTTATATCAAACTTTCCTATGGGATGCACACACATTCCTCTAATACTATTTCCAAACTCAAACGCTCTTTATATGGATTGAAACAGACCCTAAGATTATGTTTTGAAAAGTTTCGCTTCACAAACAATACTTGGTTTTTCATTCACTCAAAATTAGTATGATTTATTTCTTTTCTTCCAAAAAACTCCTAAAGGCATCGTGGTGCTTCTTGTTTATGTGGATGACATTGTGGTGATTGGTTCTAATCAAAAGGCAATTTCTAAACTCAAACAAATATTGCATTCCACTTTTCCTATGAAAGAGTTAGGTCATCTAACTTATTTCTTCGGTTTAGAGGTGCAATGTCATCGTAAAGACATTTTTTTTAAATAAGCAAAAGTACATTCAAGATTTGATCTAGCTAGCTGGACTCACAAAACTCCACCTCTGTTGACACTCATTTCAAAGTTAATGTTAAATATAGATGGGAGGAAGGTGACATTCTTGATGATCTTATTCTATATCACAAGCTAGTTGGTAGTCTTATCTATATAACTATCACTTGCCCAGATATTTCTTTTGTTGTACATACTGTTAGCAAGTTCATGCAATCTCCAACATTTCCATTTTTCAGCAGTACAATGAATCATTAGATATCTCATTACCTCCTCAACATGTGGTTTATTTTTTCCTACTGAATTCATCTCTAAATATCCAGACACAAGGAAATCTACTACTGGTTGGTGTGTGTTCCTAGGGAATGCTCTTATTTCATGGAAATGTAAGAAACAAGATTATGTCTCAAAGTCATCCACTAAAGTAGAATATCGTGCAATGTTCGCTGCTTGTTCTGAAATAATATGGTTGTGTGGTCTTTTTACAGAACTTGGATTCCCTCAAGCACAACTAACTTTGCCGCATTCTGATAACACTACTGCTATACAAATTGTAGCAAATCCAGTTTACCATGAACAAACGAAATACATTGAAGTTGACTGTCACTCGATCCGAGAAGCATATGATCATAGAGTCATCAACCTACCACATGTCTCATTTATTCAAATAGTTGATATTTTCACTAAAAGTTTGACACATTAGCACCACAATTTTCTACTTGGCAAATTGATGCTTGTTGATTTACCAGCATCAATTTGAGGGGGATGTCAATGTAATTACAACATTTGTAATTATTATTCTCTAAATTAGGATTAATTGTCACGTAAATATATATATGACAGTTTACCTAATTTAGTGGACTAAAAATCAGCTTGATATCTTGTAATTAAATGATGTTTATATGAAAACTCTCCAACAAAAGGGGACACAATTTTAAGCCTAATTATCTCTAAATATGACAATCCTTTACCAATTTATGTATGTTGAAAGTTAGAATTTCTTTTAAGTTTATTTATTATAATTATATAGCACTGGGGGTAAAGGGTGTCACACGAGGGGTCCCCGAAACCCCAAGTTTGTACGCCTTGGTTCCTTGAAGGGAGAATCAAGTTAATAAGTTTTACATATGGTTAAAGAATGCATGTCTTATTTTCCTAAAGAAGGAATCAAGTTAAGTACTTATTCTTGAAATTGAATGAAATTATGTGATATGTTTGTGTATGTTGTGATAAGTTGAATTCAAGACATGATGAGTCATGATGAAACATATGCATTATAATAATAATTGAGATATACATTAAGAACATTAAATGAAGATTAGTAATAAGGACGAGTGTCAACAGGTTACCTAGGCCAAGAGATGTCGAGAATAGGCCCAAGTGGTACTTGTCAAGTGAGTGACCTAGTGCAAAAGGGTAAAAATGATACTCATTGATTATTGTGGGTCGTGAATGAGGTACCTAGGTCTAGAGAGGCGAGAATGGTCATCATCAACCTAATTTATGAAAAGGGAAATGATAAGAATAAGTTAAGACATATCATGCATCATTAATAAAGACAAATGTGTAGGAAAGTGGATATGAACCTGAATTAGTAAGGTCATTAGACCTCTTAGGAGCTATTTGGTAGTTAACCTCCAATGGTCATGTCTGATCTCACGAGCTGAAGCATACATGCAAGCTGAGTAGATCTTAATATGCTACTAGAGGATATCAGGCTAATATGGGATAGGTCAACCAAAGGGTTGAGTTGTGTTACCGCCAACCCTGTTTTGGTGATAGATTGATACTACATGCATATGGAGTAGAGACTAGATTCCATCGTTGTCATTCATATGCATTCGGATAAATGTCTTCATGTAATTATTATAATTTGTTATGTTTTTTATGGTGTCATGTGAGTGCTACTTATGTTGTACTCGCAACATGAGCTGAGTGAGATGTGTTTCTCACTCCTTTTTGTTGTGTATTATTTGTGTTTGAGTTGAATGCCACTTATAGGTGATGAAGAGCTAGAGCATGAAGACTAGTGTCTTCGTACCTTATGGTTTTATTTATGTTTTGTCTTGGGATGCTCTGATATGGTGTAACATTAGGGCTAGATTTATGAATTGGATTTATTAGGTTTTGAATTTGAAGATATGAATTTTGAAGTGCCATCTTTTTGTATATGATTTATTTTCTGTATTAAGAATGTGAGGTCTTGTTTCTTTGCCACCGCGAACCCCAATTAGATTTAAGCATGATATACTTTTTAGTTATTGGGGAATATGAACTCTTTACCTTTTGAAATAAATAAAATATAAGTATAAATGTTAGAGGGGTAAAGGGTTGTCACAATAATCAAAATAAAAATGCATCTAATAAGAGGAGAAGAGCAATTCTACTACAACAAAAATAGTCTCTACATTGGCTTACCTACTACCCTAGACATTGCTAATGTGATGCCTAAGAGGGATCCTCCTCTTCCTTGGAGCTAAGATAATATATCATCATCACATGACATTGAAGTCCAACATAAATGTCATTCTGTGTAGAGTAAGTCATTGAATGATCTTTGAGTGTATAGAAGGGTGCATGGCACATCTCCTCAATTAAAAGCAAAAACTTCACAAACATGTTAAGCAAGATTTCAAACGTCAGGACTTCTATAAGTATGTACTTTATGATGATATCGTCAATATATCAGACTAGTTAAATGTAAAAGTCAACATGCATAATGCCAAAACTTGAAATTGATAACAACCTTTAGAGAATGCTTATTAAATAAGCACTTTATAATAATTATGAATGTTATAACAAAGCATTTATTCAAATAAGCAATGAATATGTTTGGTACATAGACAATGCTTATTTAAATAAGCATTGTCTTGTAATATATGTAGTTAAAAGAAAGCACTTATTTAAGTACTCTGCTAACCTAAAATAAGAAAAATCTTCCTTACTAAAACTTGTTCCAACAACCCTTATTCAAGCAACTCGCATTCTAACAACCCGTGTTCTAGTAACCTTTGTTCCAATTAGTAACTCGCATTTTAGCAACCCTCATTTGACATTGATAAGCTCCTTTTATGTGACAAAATTTCCTCCATAGAACCTATTAGCAATGAGTCTTTATTTTTCCACTCATATTCCCAACCTCAATTATCATTGTTACCAAATAGTGGCAAGATTAGAAAAGGAAGGAGAAGTAACAATTTCAACTCTAGGAAAAAAACTTGAGGGGGTAATGAGTATAACTTCACTATGGTAATTTTTATTGTTGTTTGATTAACTTTGAAAAGGTAGAGGACATAACCATTAAATTTGGTAAATCTTTTGCTGGAGAACTAGTCACAAGCATGTGGGAAAAAATATTTTTTTAGTTAACATATTGGAAGTGCTACATGTCAATATTTTCCTCTAGCAACTTATACTCTATCTAGAAAGGAGAAAATATCTTTTTGTGAGTTTCTACATGAAGCAAAAGTTCCAGAGGGGTATTCTTCAAACATTAAGAACTCATATTCTCATAGAGCATTTTTTACCAATAGGTAGATGTTCCATTTTGCCTATAAAAGTGAGGTGGATCATAACCAAACTATGTTACTTTTTTTGAGCCATTTGCAAAGAGATGATTGACCTTGGGATGTTGCAAGAACTTTAAACAAAAATTGTTATCACTTTGTGTGAGCTTGAGATTTATTTTCGACCATCTTTCTTTGACATAATGATTCATCTAATTGTTCACTTTGTTAAAAAGACACAATTTTATGGGTTGGCATATATGAGATGGATGTACCCAGTCGAGCTTTTTATGAAAATATTAAAGGGGTATATGAGGAATCGAAGTTGACAAAAGGGTTGTATTGTGCAAAGCTACATAATCAAATAAGTTATTGAATTTTGTACCAATTACCTATCTAATGTTGAACCAATAGGGCTTTCAATGTCTTGACACTCAAGAAGAACAAAAGAGGAAGGGATTAATGGAATGACAATGGTGACCATATTGAGGAGAGAATGAGAGCAAGCACACTTGTATGTCCTACATAACATTTATGAGGTCCGATTGTATATTAAGAGACATAAAGACATGATTAAGAGATCATATCCAATTAAGAATGACAATTTGATAACAAAAGAACACAATAAAAGTCTTGCAAAGTGGCTAAAAGAACGCGTTGTAAAGTTAGGTGTAACTTCCTCTTCAATTTTTGAAAGATTGATATGGTTAGCAAATGGTCCAAGTGTACATGTCTTTTCTTACACCAATTATATGATTAATGGGTATGCATTTTGTACGAAACAATAGGATGATCAAAGTACTATGAAAAATAATTATGTCACTCTCATGGCTGAATCTATACATACCTCAAGTGACAACGATAGAACTCTCGCATATGCATATATGTCATATTTTAGGATAATTGAACGTATATGTGAGTTGGATTACACAACATTTTGGGTGCCTGTATTTAGTTGCAAGTGGGTTGATAACAATAATGGAATTCAGGTTGACGAGGTAGGGTTCATGAAAAGTGGACCTTAATAGGGTGGGGTACAAAGATAAGTCATTTATTTGAGCATCATAAGCTTAACAAGTGTTTTACATCATTGATCATGTTGATGTCAATTGGTCTATTATGTTGTTGACCAATAAAATAAATGGTCGCACAATCAAGATACAAATATTGAGGATGATCATTTCTTTAAGACATCACAATCATTTTATAGTGATCCAACAAGAGATGATAACTTATATACAAGAGACGACCATGATGAGGGGATTTAAATCAATCCATCATTTCATATTAATGAGAGACAAAAATGTTTAAATTTGACTAGAAAAAGAAAAAGGTTGGATTAGATATGCATTTCTTACGTTATATTTATAATTTATTGTATTTGTATATCTTTCTTTTATATGGATGCTAATATTTCTTTCTTTCTTTCTTTTTGAAGGTAAATGGTATCTCTTGGTTATAATGGTAGTCCTTTACTCGAGGTAACCAAAAGAAAGGAGTAATTATTACGAAGATAGTCATTTGAGTTAAAAGTAGGGGAAAATGAAGGTAATGTATTTATTGTTTACTTTGGAATTAATTATGTTTTATTTTAAAAAGACTAATATGTACTCATTCATTTGATTAGGTTACGTGGAATAATAAGGGTCAATCAATTGAACTTGATGGTTTAATGTTGAATAGTTCTATTAGGTCTATTATTCACCTGTGAATTCCTATATGTTGTGATATTGGAGAGTTAAGGCTTTGAAGGAAGATAAAGAGACAATTTGGTTGAATATACAAGTAATATACTAATTATATCCATTGATTTAAGTTATTTATTAGGTTAACCAACTTAAATTGACATTTTGTGTTATGTATCTTTTTTGTCGGAGAGTTTTAATGTTGATAAACCTCACAAGAGGTATGTACTTAGGAAGTGAGTAAGCTACATAGGATATGTAAAACCAAAATAGCCAATGATTATATGAAAGACAAGGATGAGACTTATTAGAAAATCCTCTTGTGCACCTTCTTGCAATGTATGCGTCCTTAATCCAAGAGGATGGTTGGAGAAAATTTGTGGTGAAACATGCAAATAAATATTTTTATCCTATATCAATTCTCATGCTGTGATACGTTCACCCAATACCACACATTTACAAGATGTGACATCCGGAGAATATTTTTATCATATATCAATTCTCATGTTGTGATATATGTGACTTGATGTGCACTCTATTGGCAATGTACAACAAAAATAACAAGATTCACTTCTACCATAAATGTTTCTCACACCTCATCACGTTATAATCACGATCAATAGGAGAGTGATATAGATAAAAGTCTCATATACTCTTTAACTTCTATATCGATAATTTTTCACTACAAACACTTATTTGAGTCTCGAAATATTTATAAACACATCACTAAAATTCGATTTAAACTAATAAAGATATTGTTCAAATGTTTCTTCCATTTTAGTTTGGTGTTAAACATTTTTAATAATTATAAAAAAAAAATTTAACTAATAATTATTTTAAAATGGATAAAGTATAAGTCCTCATTAATTTTCTCAAGATAAATGTTATATACATCTCTTATTATAATAAATATATCTTTATTTTTATTTTTTTAAACTTTCCTACAATATTCCTTTTGGAAAGTCTTTTTTTTTTTGAACTATTTTTAACAAAAAAAATACATGATTTTTGAAAGTATTTTTCGAAATATGTATTTTTTGTTCTAAAATGTTTTTTTTTCTAAAATATATATATTTTTGTTTTGCAAATTATTTTTGAATAATATATATATATATATATATATATATATATATATATATATATATATATATATATTAAAATGTACTTTAAAATAAAGTGTTTATTGTCATATAAAAAATGACACTTGAAAAACAATTAATACCAACACGTGGAAGAAAAATTTCATTGCATGTTGATACCTATTCTAAAAGTATTTTTTGGAACAAAAATATGCATTATGCAAAGTACTTTTCTAGAATGTATATTATTGTTTTGGAATAGGTATATTTTTGTTTTGAAAAATACTTTCCATAATAGGTATATTTTTGTTTTGAAAAGTACTTTATGAAAAATTATAAAATAAAAATTGAATTGCATCTTTACCATAGAAGAAAAGAATGATATTTAGAAAACAATTACTACCACCATGTTAATACATGTTCAACAAATATAAATAAAATAAAATATAAATCACATTATATCTTATTACAAAAAAAATATGAGAGAAAATAAATGTGAAGGTTCAAAGAACAATAGAAATAAATGGTTCAAAAATAAAATTTAGAAAAAAATAAAGTTTAAGAGAAAAAAATAATATTTAAAAAATGATAAACATGAGTGTAAAAATAAGATTTAAAAAATGATAAACATGAGTGTAAAAACAAGATTTAAAAAATAATAAAGATAGAGATGTAAAAATAAAATATAAAAAATGATAAAAATATACATAAAAATATATTTTATAATATTTTATATAAATAATATTTAATAATAAAAAAATATATTCTTTAACCAAAGAGACGTAAATATCATGAGTCTTTTATGGTAAACTCACACCATCCAATATAATCGATTTGTTACGGATTGGGCATGTGGTCCAAAAGTTCTTAGCCCAAGACCACCAACTACCATGCGTTGTGGGATGACTTTGGTCACATTGCTCACTTGGCGTATTATTTCCCTCAAATTAGAAGACCATGGGCCTCGAAATAGAAATCCAGCCTACTCAAAAGCTCCTATAAAACAACATGAACATCATGGTGTAAAGGTATATATTTAATATATTTTATTATTTTAAAAAATAAAAATCAGGTAAAATAGTTTTATATAGTAATTTAATTAAATTATTTTATATGATAAATTTACTGACTTTTATTCTTATTAAAATTTATATCAATCATAATTTATAATTGAAGAATATTATAAAACAATTTTAATAAAATTATTACTAACTTAAACGTATTTTTTTTATAAGTACTCTGCCATTAACCCAAGTGCAACCACTGTGCCAGAACATCCCCGACATTTGGATTTCCTTTCTATGAATCTGGAATAGTAACATCATCTATTATCAATCACACTTATTACTATTACCATTTTACCAACCAAACTATGTTTATCCCTACACTTGTTGCTATCACCTTTTATCAATTTTTGATGAGACAAATCCTTAATTTAGCTAGTATCTGACTTATGTGATATGGATGTGTTTAGCACAAGTGTTTCATAGTTGTTCACATATTACTTTCCAGCTATTCTTATAGTTACAAATTTTCTTTACTTTTAAAATAAAAAATAAATATCGACCATTAATTATATATTTTACCTCTATTAATTTAGTTCAGTCGTGTTATAAATAATATATATATATATATATGATTATTACATCTATAGTTATTCTTATACTATAAATAAATAAAATTTAATTAAAATATCCTAACACTATTAATATTTTCTTTATAATATCATCTAATTATAGATTATCTTGTACGATAAAATTATTAATTAACTTTTGTAACAATCACTTTAAATGTCAATTAGAGTGGTTTTAATTGGTTGACCATATAATGTGTTTCACATTAATATTGTATGAAAATTAAATTTAAATAAATCATTTTCCTACAAAATTAAAAAAAAAATCCTAATGGTGTGTAAGTTTACAACAATGTAATTAAGCTGTATTACTTTGAGGAAAAATTTACGGTGAATATTTTAGGACCATAATTATATTTTTATAAGACAGTTCTGTTTTTGAATATTTACAATATAATAACGCTAACTTTAGAGTAGGAGTACATATATATAAACCTCAAACTTGAGGAGATAGATGAAGTTAAGTTTGTATCACCTAAATCAATCACCTCTTAGTTATGAGAAGAGCTACTTTAACAACTATTACATAATACATAGCGATGATTTTGTTAAGGTTTAGCAAAATAAATTAAAGAGAAATAATCTTTATATATGTTATTTTATATTTTACTTTTCTTTTATTACAGAGAAAGTCATAATAAGTCAATTAAAGTGAAGGTAAATTAATAATATATATTTTTTTAAAGAGAGAGTAAACTCGGACAATTCTATGTAATTTGATAATTTATAATATTAAATATTAGATTATTGATCACAGTTATTTTCTTTAATAAATTATCATTTTAGTCCTTGAAAATGAATATTATTATCACATTTTTTCTTAAAATTAAAAAATTTAAATCAAAATACAATTTGTCAAAATTTAAAAATATTATTAATTTAAGTGATAATATTAGCATATGTTTAGAAATCAAAATGATAATAACTGATTAAGTTTAAAAACATAAATAAAACAATTGAAAATTTTAAAAATTTATTTAATTTTTAAAATTTAAAAAACTATATATACTTTAAAGGATTAAAATAGTTATTTACACTTATTTTTCTCACTGGCCATGACTTAAGAATGTCATGACGTGATAAAGTCTTTTGCTTACGTGTCTTTTCCTTGGAAATATCAAACAAACAAATTCTAGATCTACTGGACTGGGAGATACACTTGTAGTTGTTGTATTCACACTAATTCCATAAACGGCTTTGAAGTGTATGGATGAAAAGTGTCCTATAATATTTTCCTCAGTACTATTAAATTCCATTCACCCATATATTCAATTGGGATGTTAAATTAATGGTTCAAATTAATTGATATTGATAGAATTAGTTTATCCTCTCCCTATATAAGTATGAAATAAATATAATTATAATATAATAATTAACAAATAATCATAGTATAGTCTGTGCTATATTATTTAAATTAGTGATTTAGATATACAATTTCAACTTATATTAACAAAATTTTCTACTAAATATTTTATAAAACATATACTACGGTTGAAGCCGATTTTTATGACACTGGCTAGCCTTGAACTTTTAGATCAAGTAATTAACCGCACAATGTACCACTCCACAATTAAGTTAATCAACTATTTTACAATAAATTATAATATAAAATTTAGAATTATTCTCCCAATTCTCTCTATTGGACATTCTTACTTTACTAAAAAAAAAAAAAAAAAACCACCAAAAGAAAATTCAACATTCTCAATATTCAATTCTCTTTCTTCTCTTATTTATAAATGTATTTTTTCGCACATTATTACCTCAACTAAGAAAAATCTTTCCCACTCAATTATCTCAAATACCCTAATATTATCTTCAAATTAAATTTTAATAATTTTTATATAAAAAATTAAATATTTAAAAATAATGTTATATCTCGACTTAAATTATTTATTATAAATAAAAGATATATTTTATATATTCAAATATTTATTTATTATAAATTTTAATTATAATATAATTTATATTGTTCAAAAATTTTGTTTATTAAAATTTTAATTATATAAAAATAAGTATTTATCCTGTACAATAATGAAATTAAAATACTAATTATATCTAATTGTGCCACTCCAATTTTTCACTTAGACTGAAATTGTGATGAAAACTAGCGAAAATAATAAATGCAATTCTCACATTTATCAACGTAACTAGATTCCAATTCAATAAAGGAAATATCATTAACCTTCCAAAGAAAAACGAGGATACAGTGGCTCTATATCTTTTGATCTTGACCCATTAGTCCGTTACATCTGTCATTTATATTTTTACCTACTAAAATGACGACAAATGTAGATGTACAAATTTTCTAAATGGAAAATGTTGCTATACTTTTATTTTTTAATTTTTATTTGATGAAGAATCTTAACTAGTTTTTAAAATATTTATTAAGAACATAAAAAATTAGAATGAATGGAAATACTCACACCTATTTAACGTTTCAAAATATAAAAATAATTTAAGAGAACGGTGGATTAAATGAATCATACATTTTTCTGAATAGTTAAGAATTTCTCATTACCTTCATTTTTATTTTATTATACTTTTCTTTCATCTCTTTTTCTTAACCGTTTATATACTGTACTCTCTTCTCTCTCCTTTGTCTCAAACTCTGTTCTATCTTACCTTTTATTATTTTAGTTATCATTCTCTTTTTACTATTTTTGGGGATTACTTTTTCCATGCAATACTATTTATTTTAATTATTATATTTTTTATCTTATTTTTTAAAAAATATTTAATATTTAATCTTTAACAAAGTTAATAAAAATATAAAAATATACAAATATAATTACTTAAAAATATTTTTTTATGAAATAAAACTAAAATTTATTTAAATATGTTTTTTATATAAATTTCTATTTATTTATTTCAATAATAATTTTTGTCAAACACTTATAATGCAATAAGCCTGCCTACAAACTGTAAATTTTAAACTAATTAACTTAATTATAAGCTTTAAGTTAATTAATTAACTAAGTTTTCCCAAACATATATAACCTTAGTCTAAAAAAAAAAAAAATGACGGGAGCAAAATTTGATATTCACTTGTCATATTTCAACTAACTTAATTAGCTCTACAATTATCATTTGATCCAGAAGTTTAAGCTTTATATGACAATTGTCATCCACAATTAATTGGAAAGCTTGTTCCTACCATTTCTAAAGCTATATACGAAGTTAGTGTGAGCTAGCTTTTAAGTCGTTAGTGTCAGAATGAAGTTACTAGTTAAAGGGAAAAAATAGCAACACAATATACACAAAATCAAACTTTGTGGTTATTGTACATAAAAAAATATTTATATATAATTTTTTATTATTATGTAAAAATTTTACACCAGTCATACAAAATAAAAATTGATATTATAAGTTAATAAATGAAATATACACATAAATTTTATTTAATATTTATACAAGATGTGTTATATATTAATAGCATTCCTCATGTTTTAGCATTCTTGGAAGTTTAGTCCATAGATATAGAGGTTGTTCCTTACACATGTAATTGTTAGGTGTCAAGCATTGAATGGTGTAAAAAAAAAATTCACATATTTCAAATAAGTTTGAATTTTTTGGCTTAGTGTTTGATACACACCAATGTGAGAAGACATAACACAAGGAAAGAGAGATCTCAACTACATTTATTAGTGGCATGTAGTTTGCCATTCCATTATAAATACTAATCCTTGCTAGCTTTCAAATTACAAGTCAAAAAAAGAGTTCTAGCTTTATTTTCTCTTGTTGTGCAACTATGGGGAAATTAAATAAGTGTATTGAAATGTTTATTGTGTTGTTTCTATTGATAATAGGAATGGCAGAATGCCAAAAATTCGATGAATCATTTGACGGCATTGAAGGAGGTAAGGTTGGTGGTGGTGGAGGTTTTGGTGAAGGTGGAAGTGATTGGTTTGGTGGAGGTTTTGGTGTTGGATTTGGTAGAGGTTTTGGAGAAGGTGGTGGTTGTGGAGGTGGTATTGGAAGAAGAGATAGTGGATTCGGAAGCAGTGGAGGTATTGGAGTTGGTAAAGGTGACAACATTGGCGGACCTAAAGGTGGTGTTGGTGGAAGCTTTGGAGGGTACAAAGGTGGAGATGGAGTTGGTGGAGCCAAAGGTGGTGTTGGTTTTGGTGGTGGCAAGGGAAGTGGATGTGGTGGTGGAATTGGAGATGTTGGATGTGGTTATGCAAAAGGTCTTGGAGGTGGCAAAGGTGGAGTTGAAGGTGGGAAAGATGGTGGTATAGAGGTTGGATATGGTAGTAAGGATAGTGGTGCAAGTGGTGGTGGTGGCGACAGTGGCTTTAGAGGTTATCCATAAATACATCATATAAGCATGTGCTAATAATAAATGAAATAAATAAATCAATAAGTTCTATGATGCTTGTCTAAGAATGCAAAAAGTTTAATAATATAGATTAATAAAATAAATTTGAGCGTTATCATTATCTTATGTTTTTGCTTATTATTACTATAGTTAATTTTCTTTTATCTATTCACAACTAATGCTACTAGCTAGTTTTTATTTAATTTATATGAACATGAATTATGATTATCATAATTATTTACTTTATACGAACATAAACATGAACTATGACGACCAAATCCAGTATAAAGTAGTTTACTACAATAAGTAACAAATACACCTCAAGTAATATGTTTATTATTTAATACAATACAAATTAACCTAATAAGCCAATGAGCTTATAAAAAAAAAAACATAAAAAGCCATAGAAGACAAGCTCAAGCAAGGAACATGTACCTAATTTTAAAATAGTTAGTTAACAATTTGAATTCCATAAAAAACTCATCATAAATAACTATAATATTTTTTCTAAATGAACAATCCAATTGCATGTTTTAACGGTTTCCTTAATATTTATATGATATCCATTTTTCAAATTAGAGCTTGTGTGGAACAAGAATATGACCATCCATGCAACAATTTCTTGCCATCAATGTAATTATATAAATAAAAATAACACATTTTTCTTTGTCAATAAGTTGCTTTGACGAATAACTGTGCTCCATCGAGTAGCTGTAGATCCATCGCACTTGTACTTTGTATGGAATAAATTTCTATATATTTTACAATATTACCACAATTAGTCAATATTCTTATTCACATAATATTAACTTTCTACAAATTACAATTTTACTTAGTCCACCATTGTGGGACAATGATATGGAGAGATATGTCTTGGCAAAAATTACATTAATATATAAACTCCCTTTTCCCTTCCTAGGTGCACCTTACTAATGTTATTAACCTTTCTTTTCATAAAGACAAATCTGTTAATCACGTGCTTGCTTTTCCTATTTAACTCATTAGTCATTAATAAAAAAAACATTTCATAGCATTTTTTATAAGCAAATTTATTAACTAACATAGTATAAGAATTACTCTAACGTATATGCAATAGACTTATATGGCCAAATCAAACTTTGTAGTAACGGTCCTTGTATATCATAAAATTTATGATGCAACTACGAAAATGAGAGTTTGATAAAACATGAAATAAAGATATATAAACAAGAATCGGTCCCAACGAAAAAGAAAAAATTAGATTTGTAAATAATACTACTGTACTTTCTAATATAAGACTCGATTCAAAAGGGACTAAAAGAAAATCACGAAGCCATTTGAGTAAATCCATTATATGTATAACTAAATAAAGACAAGTTACAAAATCAATACGCGGATAATGTTATAGATCTTATCAAGATCTATAGCAACTAGCCCAAGAATATTAAAGAAATATTCAATGTAGACAATCATTTCTTTAAGATTTGCTAGTCTATCTTCAAAAGAGGTCTTGAGCAAGTTTAGGTTTTGTGATTTTTGGGCTATGGTGAGATTGGGGATTTAGGGTTCCAAGAGTGTTCTTGCAGTTTTAGAGAGAAAAGAAAATTTTTCGCAAAGACTGTGAATACGGATTTTTTTAAAAAACTTCTGTATTTATAAGAAACTACTAAACGAAAAGATGTTTTTTTACAATGGTTAGAAAAGGTTTTTTGAAAACATGTAAAATCGTCATACTCAACTTTTAGAAGAGAGATACACTCACATAAGACAAAGACATAAAAGACAAAAAGAAATAAACACGTTCCATGCAATGGATGCACTAGTCACATAAACTTTAAACTTCATTTTTTTTATAAACTTCATACCAAGAAGATCTCTATATGAATAAGTTTATTTTCAAGGAGTTTTGTAAATATATCAACTAGTCGTTCATCTGTACTGATGAATTTTATCTCATAGATCCCTTTTTGAATATAATCTTTGATGAAATGATGTTTAATTTCTATGTATTGAGAGTAGCAACTAACAACAACTATGTATTATGCTTCTACAGTGGACAAGGCAATGGTGCCTTACCTTTTGCTTGTGCAGGAGATTAGGTTGACTCCAATGAAGTGGCAACTTCCACTAATACTTTTCTTTCAATTCTATCTCCAGCATAATTAGAATCCTAGTATCCTACTAACCTATACTTATCATATTTCTTAAAACACAAACCAAGATTAGTTGTTTCTTTGAGATATATGAAAACACGTTTAACTATTGTGAGATATGATTCTCTAAGGTTAGCTTGAAAATATGCACACAAGCATACACTAAACATAAAATCTAGCTTAGATGCAATAAGATATAAACGTAAACTAATCATACCTTTGTATGCAATTTGGTCTACCTTTTTATCATAGTCATCTAGAGTCAAGACAGATGTTGGATGCATAGGTATACTCATACTTTGTAATCATAAAAAAATATGCATGCCTAACATCATCATCCACCCTACTTTCACACATACTAACCTAAATCAACAAAGAGAAAAAAGATTACCAAGTTAAAACCATGCAATTTGATATGATTTTTCCATACTAGGACAAACAAAGATAAAAACACAATTAACATTAAAAATTTCATAATATATACATGAATAAATATATTTCCTATAGTAAAAGCACCATCCAACAAAACAAAGGTAAGGGGATAACATGGTTATACCTGCTAGAAGCCATTACATCTTGTGCTCCACCATCCCTATTTTGATTCCTCTCCTTGACCTTAGCTAAGGCATAGAAAGCATCAATGATAACATGATCATACTTATTAGCAACCATTACATCTTGCACTAACCAAACACAACAAGTAATGAAAACACACAAGTCTTATACTAGCAATGCAATCAATATACCAATAGAACACTTTTATCAGAGTACGCACGAGTAGCAAGACAAGTACATAACATACAAAGGCCGAATGACTTGCTATGATACCACTAAATGTGGCATCCTTTACCGCCAATACTAAACAATTATATTAAATAAACTTTAAAAGAATTTCAAAATTAAAAAAAAAACATACATCAATGGGTAAAAGATTTCATATAACCTACTCATATACCGTAATTTAAGACAATGTATATTCCTACCAACACTCTAAAAGGCCAATTTCTAACATCATAATACTCATAAAACATAAACTAAAACATATTATCAGTAAGTAATTATAATTGCCTCGATGTCACATGTCCTATCAGAGCATTAAATCCAAAATTAAAAGAAACTAAAGAAAAGCAGTAAAATGAATAGCTCAGCTCAATGATAATGTTGTCGACACACTATCAAATACTAGATTTCCCTTAATTTTTATAATGTAGGGGCCAACCTAGGTCAATCTTCACAAGGACACAATCCTATCACGCCTAATCATGAGTATCAGAAACCAGAACATAAATCAAAATGGGGGTTTAGTGTAGAACAAGAAATGCAAAATAGAAAATTATGCAAAATAATTTGACAAAGCAGAATTAATTTGGAAAAGAATTAAGGAACATGAACTCAAGAATTCAATCATGCAAATCGTTATCATGGTTCTTCTAAAGACTGATGCAATTTCATATCAACCAACCTAACTTTCTTTAGATAATCATCTAACATTTGTCCATGTATATTGAGATCACAATTATAGTCCCTAATTAACATGGATTTAAGATCATATTGGCTGATTTCAGGCTATCAATCGATTACCTACTAGAAATATAATCCAAACTCAGCAAGATCACAATCATAAAAACAAATTGAGAATTGGAAAACACAACAATAAAAATTGCATAAGGTAAAGAATTAAGAGCTCAAACTGGTTGCAATCTTGAATCTTGAATTGATAACGAAGTTAGCCTTTCATGTTCATCATCATAAAAGACTTAGCAACATTCAAAGAAGGAAAAACATAGAGGATGCAAAGAAAATTACAGTAGAAAAGAAAACGTAGCAGAGAAAATCTGTGTAAAGAATGGGAAACTTCTCCTACAAGCAACACCTTTCAACTACCCAAAACCAAGAGTCTCCAACAAGTTTCTAACCAACCAACTAACCAACTAACTAACTAACTCTTCAACTTCTTAACTAAACTTCCCAATGATTACATGCTCGAAAATGCTAAGGAGAATGAGTTTGGACCAGCAGCTTTAGCAGCCCAACAAGCCCATTAGTCTATAGGGGAAGGTCCAATTTAGAGTGGTGTAGAGGTAGTGGCTTCTAGTCCGTTTTTGACATTGCAAACAATCTAACTGAGTTAAACTATAAGGAGAAAAGTTTTAGATCTTCGTCTTAGATTTCTAAGGCTACCAAGATTATTCAATTTGGAGGTCTGTAGCTCTAGATATGGCCTACACAAGATAGTAACTTCATAATGAAAATTAAGTACGGAAATAAGTAAAGATTAACAACTATCCTCAATTTAGCTCAATCACCCAAAACTTAACCAATTTGTGATTATTAACCAGAAAATAATGTCAAATATGTCCAGAATAAATCGCTATTAGGTGTCTCAAACATGTTCTATCACTCAATCCTCATGCTCCTTCTTATTGTCATATGTAAAGTGACATTCAACCCAAACACAATACAACAGAAGGGGTGAGAAACACACCTTACTCAAGCTCATTATATGAGTATAACATAAGTAATGCACAACCATACAATTAAATATAAAAATAGAAAACAAACAATCCACATATGCACATGAATGATAATAATGTATTCTTAGTACTATTCCATATGCCATGTGGTACCAACTATAATATAGGAAAGTAGGTCAGGGGCACGCAACTCAACCTCTCTGTTGGCCATCCTACACTAGCATGATGCCCTTTTATAGCATGTTAGGTACTACTTAGCTTGCATTATATGTCCCAGCTCATGGAGGTCTAATGACCTTACCACTCAGGTTCATGTTTACTTAATTATGTATCCGTTTTATTAAATGATGTATGAAATGTAGTTCAATTTATCATACTTTCAACATTCAAACGATGAGGACCATTCTTGTCTCTCACAAGCTAGGCACTTCATTCCACATCCCATCACAGATTAGTGAATACCATTCTTGCCTCTTACATACTAGGTTACTCACTAGACAAATGTCTCCCGGACCATCCTTGTCTATGACAGACTAGGACACCCGTCGAAAGACATTTATCCTTACTACTCATTTTTATATTACAAACCATAATTCTCAATTATGCAATTCTTAATGCAAACATATCCCATACAAGTACTCGTGGTTTAACATATATATTAAATTTTAATTAATTACAACACAAAAACTCATATAGGCATAAATAAGGAAACATGGGTGTGCTCCTATTATCATGGTCGTGCACAAAATCTGCACGGTCTATTTTCACGAGCATGATTGTGCTCAACAACCCACAACTCGATTTTTTGGATTTTTGCCTAGAATTTTGAATTTGGTAAGGGAACCTAAGATTCTCTTTGTTTTGCATACACATGAATAATTACGCAACCAATTTCACAAAATAACATATAAAGAAACAACCTAATCCATGGAGCTCAGTCTCCTATTCAGAGACAACCAAAAACATACAAATTATATCAATTACAATTCATATTATTATCAACAATTAATTAAAAAGGCAATGTCCTAATCCAAGGAGTCCAATCTCCTATTCAGATAAGTCAAAAGATACAATTTTAGGGGTCTTAGGGATGACCATTCTCTATCAACAGTTATACTCATACCTTGAGTGAGATTTCTCATCCCTTATATGGAATGTCAACTCCCAAGTAAGGTCCCCGCTTCTTAGGGTCGTTCCTCTTGATCCTTAGATGCCCCCTCCAAGGATTCTCCTTTTTGACTCTCTGTGTAGGAAACAACCAACTTTTTAGCAAATGATTTTTGACATAGAAGGTTCAATAGGCTGCTTTCTTATAAAGTAGTGAAATGGGCTTTGTTGATCACTGTTGGGCTGCGAATCTACATGGTCGTGGTCACCAAATAGCACTGGCATGGTCCCTTTTGTGCATGGTTGTGCTTAGTTATTGGGTGCAGTCCACTCATAACTTGAGCTTTAAAGGTCCTTTTGTTATTTTTACTTACCAAAAAAACCCCATTTTTAACCCATTACTTCTTTTCCCGAATACATCTTGCCAATAAGTGACAAAATAATCTTTTAAACACGCACGCATTTAAATAAATAATTACATCATACTATATAATACATGTAAATAAAAATTGAGGTGTTACATCAGTCATATCAAAACCACTAGTACATCTGCTATAAATAAATTAAATTAGTTATTCCAAACAATGGATACTACTTTTGAATCCAAGAACATGTATAATTCAATAATTCAAAGTAAAACTCAACAATATCTAACACAATTCTTAAAAAAAAAGAATAAGATTTTTTTCATTTATAAAAATAAAAGGTTGATGAAGTATAAACAGAACATTTTTACAATCAAACATGGAAGACGCACTTTAGGATGTATGCATAATGCATCCCTTAGCTAGATGACTCAACCACTATAACATATGACTCTTTTCTCCCCCAAATTTTGACCCCGACAGAAAGAAGTTAGAGAAAAGTTTCTTGTTTATACAAATAAGTGAGCTATGGGTGGAGTGGTTTCCTGATTTAGCATACATAACCGTCCTCATAGGAGATAGAACTATGAGGTGATTTATTTATTATATTTCATTAACAGAGTAAGGAAGGCATAATGAGGTGACTTATTTATAACCTGATAACAAATTATTTGTCCTTCCTTTTAAAGGTATCTTTGCCTATCTCGAAAAATAAATATAAAGACAACACGTCGGCATACTATGTCCTCTTGTAGAACCATATCTTAATCTTGATATAAAAATATTAACAGATGACAACATAGTTGATAAATAGTTGATTATTTTAAAGATGTCGTTAGAAATTGAATTTTTAGTTATATAAATGAAGAAAAAGTTATTAAAAAAAAATTCAATTCACTTTAATAATTATGTCTTAAAAAAATTAATTTTCAATTATCAATTAAGAGATATTCATGATGTAGAAAGAAATATACGTTTACAATATAGGACAAGAAACATTAGTTAAAAATGCAAATAAGATTATTCTACTGACATGATTAAACAAATAATAATAACAAATAATAATAACAAATAGTAATAATAATAATTGTTAAAACATAAATTTATGCATTCAAGATGACCTAAGGATTTTGATAGTAACAAACATTATGGAAAGGGATAATATATTATAATTAACCACTGTTCTCTAGATTTAAGAAGAACTGCATGTTATTGGACTTAAAGGTTGGATTACATCAATTTAAGGGAAACTGACTTTAAATGAAGTTCATCCACTGCCTCCATAAGGAGCTCACCATCCATAGATGCACTCATTGTCCAAATGACGTACTCAGACGTGCTCAATGTCCATAGAGTCACTTTGCTGTCCAAAGGCATTCCAAGCATCCATAGCGAGATTCATTGTCCAAAGGACGTACTTAGACATTCCTAATGTCCATAGAGTCACTTGCCGTCCATAGGATATTCTGCGTCCATAGAGAAGCTCTTTGTCCAAAGGATGTTCTCAGCATCCATAGAGGGACTCAATGTCCAAAGACACAGCAAGGGTCCATAGAAGAACTTAGCGTCCTAAGACATTCCTGCTATCCAAAGAAGAGATCGTCTAGAAAGTGGAACAATTGCAATGTTCTAGTAAGGAAGAATTTCTTGTAAAAGTGTAAAGTGTTGTTTATCTTGCTTATCTTGTCTTGTGAACTCTTTCATCCGTATAAAGAGCTGATTATCTAGATCCAACATTCAAATGTCTACCTAATATACTATTTGAGAACATGTTAAACTTTCAGATTAACAATAACAAAGATTTTATAATACAAGTCAAGTATGATAAAAGGAAGCCCAAATTATTACTTCATTCAAAAGGAACCAATAGAAGCTTCCTCATTCATCAACAATAGACAACACGTAGAATTCAAAGAAAGACAACTTTTTACTAACATAACCTTTCTCTGTCTTCAGAAAAAGAGAAGTCTTTGCAGAAGTACTCCAAGAAGCAATCAAGTATAATTTAATGCAGATCCAACCATGCAAAAAGCAACATTCAAATTTTCACGTGCTATATAAAATGATCTATCAAGCTCAAAAGAAGTAGAAGCTGAACTACAACGCATTCTATCAAGAAAGAAGAAACACTCTCTTATGCTTACTGTAAAGTATGTGCTTTGTATTGTACATGCTTACTGTGTGAGTTAATTTTTTGTAAAAACTTTACTGAGTTAGTGTGGTAGCTTGAAGAGGCTAAGTGTCAAAGAATACTTGGGTTTCTTGTAATCAGGTAGATTACAAGGGTTGGAGTACCTAGAGAGGTAGAAAATACTTGTTTGTAAGTCAGGTAGATTAAGTGAAATTCCTTCACGTTGAAGGGACTGGACGTAGCTTTGTTGAAAGAGTGAATCAATAAATCTCTATGCAATTTTCTTTCTTACCCTACATTCTTTTATTTTTGTACTCCTTTACACAATCATATCAAACTATGGTTTTAAATCCTTTAGTTTTGTGAAAAACTTTCACAAATCACATATATACAATTCAAACCCTTGTGTGTTATCTTTTTCTTCAATTGATAGAGCTCATCCTCTAGGGGTTGAGCATTTAACAATGTAGGAGAAACGATCCTAAAAGCTATGAAAACTGAAGGACACATAGTGAGCAAACCTCTTATGTTCAAAGGATAAAACTACGACTATTGGAAACAAAGAATGATGGCATTCTTTGATGCATGTCACATTGACATGTAGGACATAGGTTAAAATGACAATTATATCTCTACCAACAAAGAAGGACCAGAGATTCCAAGCTCTTCGTGGAATGAAGAGTAGAAGACAATGTACCTTCTAAACTCAAAGGCTAGAAACTTTGTCATGTGTGCATTAACGGAATCAGAATATGAGAAAGTCCATAGTTGCAAGTCATCAAAAGAAATGTGGAACACTCTTGCTCTAGTTTACGAAGGTATGTCTTAGGTAAGAAACTCTAAAATTAACATGCTAGTACACAAATATGAATTGTTTAAAATGAAAGATAATGAAACTATTGATCTAATGTTTGGAAGATTCCAAACAATTATTAATAGTCTTATATCACTAGGCAAAATTTATGATAATTATGGTCACATGACAAAAATTTTTAGAAGCTTACTTAGAAGATGGAGACCACAGGTCACAAACTTAAGAGCATCCAAAGACCTTAAGAAGTTTCCCATGGAAGAACTTTTGGGTACACTCAAAGTTCACGAGATGGAGCTAAATGAAGATGATGGACAACGAAAAGGAAAGTCCATAGCCCTCAAAGCTTAGATGAATCCTAAAGGCTCAATGTCCAAAGCCTTCAAGGCAGAGGAATCATGTGGAAACACATCAGACGAAGATTGTTCTGATAAGCATGAACTCTTTTTCATTTCAAGGAAGATCTAATCTATGTGGAAGCACAAGAAAGGATCAAGATGGAAGAACATCTTTAGGAAGCATACCAAGGAAATGAAAGACAAGATACAAGTGGTGTGTGTGGACACCTCATTTGTCCCTTCCTTCAATATAACAACAACAACAACAACAACAACAATAATAATAATAATAATAATAATAATAATAATAATAATAATAATAATAATAATAATAATAATAATAATAATAATAATAATAATAATAATAATAATAATAATAATAATAATAATAATAATAATAATAATAATAATAATAATAATAATAATAATAATAATAATAATAATAATAATAATAATAATAATAGTAATAATAATAATAATAGTAATAATAATAATAGTAATAATAATAATAATAATAATAATAAAAATAAATAAATAAATAAATAAATAAATAAATAAATAAATAAATAAATAAATAAATAAATAAAGGAGGATTGGCATGATAAGGAAGCTTCACATCTCTTCAGACTCCGCCACCCCAATCTTTGGGAGTCGTTGTTTTTTCTGAAAAGAAGCCACCAATCCCCTGCTGCAGCATGGCTTCACCCTTAACACAAGGTCAGAGGTCAGAAGAAGGGTCATGTCCATTAATGAGGGAGATATCTTTCAAAGATCTAGAACTAGGAAAATCCCCTCTATAAAAGGGGAACAAAGGTTCAATGAAAGGGGTTGAAAAAAAAGGATAATGAGAAATAGGAGAAAAATGTTGAGAAGTTCCTAAGGGATTTTCGTTATAAAAGAGAAAGGAAAAGGAGTTTAAGATAGTTCCTCGATATTGGGGAGGAAAGAACAATATATTGTCTGAAGGAGAGGAATCCTCGTAGTGACGATAGAGTAACCAAACAAGTAAAACCTTATCCTAACAAGCCTTTCTTTAAGTTACACACCAACACCAAATTAATAATAGGTTTCGTCAGAACCTTAGCCGACTTCAAATCGGCATACACTCCTATGTAGCTGGTTGACTCCTAGTCAGCCTCACCTTCCCCTTTGTCTTTGCTGATACCTAATCGACCTTAGCTACTTGCAGAACAAGCAAACACCCCTTTAGGTATCACCTAGCCAAAACTACGTAAACTTTGAATTCTCTATTGCACTAGGAGATACGTAGGAGCAAGAGACAATTCTTGTTATGTTCAAAACCCCCAAAAAACATATTTTTCCTTCCAATAATAAATTCCATTTCTGTTTGCGCTTGAAAGGTAAAAATAATAACTTAGAAGTCATAATAATTTCACGCGTCTAATTAAGGTGTCTGTCTTAGGACGGACATTGTAGGGTGCTAACACCTTCCCTACACATAATGGACTTTTGAGCCCTAAATTTGATTCTGAAAGACCAGCATTATCCTATCCTAGGTTTTCTGGCATTTTCCTCAAATACGATGGTGACGACTCCCGAATCCATATTCTTTTGTCGAAAGGAAAATGGAAACAAAAACTCTTCATCGAACCCATCGTAGCCACAGTTATGACAAATGGCGACTCCACTAGGGTGACTTTTTAGAGAGTTAAGCCTGTACAATTGGATGTGGAAATTAATGACTTCTTTTTTTTATTTTTACTTGTCAGTTATTTTATCCATTCTTCTATTTTGCATTCTTGTCTTGATTTGCATGCTTTTATTTTATGTGCTTTATTTAGCTTAAACCTTAGGATAGAAGACAAGTGAGTGTGGTATTATGTTTCTTAGCATGGGCAAATTTGTAGATAGTTTTCTATACATACCACTTTTACACTATTCACACTATTCATACACCTTGAGTGAGGTCCTATACTCGAGCCTGAGTGCAACCTAAGGAGTGAGGCGAGTAGTGGTGTCCACTTTGGGGATTACTCCCTATTTGGCCATCACGAAAGTCTTAGCTAAAGTGAGATCGTCTTATGAATAACCACACCTAGGACGAACGTCCTATTTGTGAGATGTCATATAGAAGATATTAAGCTCTAGAGACTTGTGTTGAGAGAAATAGAGCATTCCTTAGGGAATAACATGTAGCAAACCATGGATCAATCTGATTGGAATGATATTCAAGATCAATAGGACACTTAAGAGAACCCAGATTCTCGAATCGATTACGACACCAAAAGCATATCTACATCTTAAGTGTTGAGAGCCTACCCACGTTTTCATTTTCTTTTCATGCATCATCACATTTAGACATTGCATAGACTTATCAAGTCATCACAGGACGAAATATAGTGATAAAACTCCAAAAGAAAAATGACTATTGAGCCAAAGGAAGGGAAACGAACCTCACTGCCCATTAGGGTCAAAGTACCTAAATTGAAATCCTTGAGGTGCTTTGGTAATCTATTGAACGGACGTTAGTGTTTGAACTTCGACAACAAGTATGAAAAAATCTTAGAATTGATGGAAGTAGAAGTTCAGCCCAGGGCTCTGCTGACATTGCCCCAATTCTATGTCCTCCATCTTAGAAGTTTTATCTTTCAAGACTTCCAACTAGCCCCTACACTTAAGGAATATGAACGCATCCTAGGGTTTTCACTGATAGAAAGACAACCCTACCTATACCAAGGAAATTATCCATCATGGGCAAAGATCACAAAGTTGCTAAAGGTGATGGAGTCGAAGTTGGCCAAGAAGAGGTTAAGGAGAAATAGTGTGGAAGGCCTTCCCAAAGCTTACCTAGAGAAGAGAATGAAATACTTGTATGAAATGGGAGACTGGGAGACCTTTGCTAACATACTAGGACTATCACTCTTTGGAATAGTCCTCTTGCCTCGCCTGGACGATCATGCAACTATAGACACTTTCTGGGCAGGTTGGGAGAAAAATAAAAATCCTATGGTGGTCGTATTAGCCAATACATACTACACATTGAACAATAACCATGAAGGAAAAGGAGGAAGAATGACCTATTACTTACATACCTTGTACCTATGGATCATTGCCCATATATTCACTAGTACATGCAAGACACCATGCCCAATAGAGGACTACAAATGGTGCTTTGTGAAAATCTTGACAGATCAAGAATGGGCCCAAATTTTGAGAAACTCCTCCAACAAGACCATTCGCTGGTACCCCATATGGAATGAAAGAGAAGAAGTAATCTTACAATGTGAAGTATTCCCGAATATCCCTTTAATTGGGACCCAGGGGTGCATCAATTATAACCCCACCATCCCGCTCAGATAGTCAGGGTACCCTATCATGTACCTCCCGAAAGAAGAATCATTGAAGCCCCTTCTCATACAAGGATTAGGACCAAAAAATATGGGAATATTAAGAAACATAAGATGATATTGGGGGCAAATCAACCGGAAGGGATGTGAAATAGGGCCTAGGTGTCACGATGCCTCCCCTAGTTATAAAAATTGGCTTAAAAATAAGCTTGACCAAATTGGGCTACCCATCGGCCAAATCCTTTCTATAGCCGAGAAGGATCCCGTACTTGACTTATGAAGTGATGAGGTGGCCTAACTGAAGGAGACCTTGGTTGAGATAAAGGAAGAAAAAAGATACCTAAAAGGAAGACTAATGGAAGCTCATGAAGAAATAGAGAGGGAAAGGAAAACCTCTAAACTAAGATGGAAAAGAGTGAAGTGGGAGGAGGAGAGCAAAGCCAAAACGAAAGGATGCTTGATGGCAGTAGATCGAGAAATGTGTCTGAGGAGAGATGAAAGAAACTAAGCGCTATTGGAAAAACAAGAGCTGAAAGAAAGATTAAAAGATTCCAAAATGATAGAAAAAACATTATAGGAGCAAATGGAAAGCATGAGACAACAATTAAACTTGGCAAGAAATGCTGTGATGAGAGACCAATTGTCAAGAAAAGAATCAGAGCAAATGTTCCATCAGGTTCAAATCTAGTTAACCCAAGAATGAAGAAGGAATCGGGAGATGGAAGAATGTACTAAAGGAACTATTTTCAAACTTGAAACAGAAATCATGGCATGGAATAAATAGTTAGTGGACTTATAGGATCATGCCAAACAACATTTGAAAGTCCTAGGAGGGGAAGCTGCCTTTTGGGAGGATCGGTAGAGGAAGTTGGCCTGGCTTGCGAACCAAGCAATATATGATATCCCAAGAAGTCTTAAGGAAGTAGAGGCAGTGACTAACCCATTAGGCTTCTATAAAAAACTTGTAACTTGGGGCCATGTAAAGATGTTTTGAGTAATGAAAATGGGCATGACCCACCTTTGGCTTAATAGTCTACCTTAGGATATTATGATTGAATTCCAAATTAGCATAGGCATCGTGCATCATGACATTGCATGCATAATTTAATACCCTACGTCTTTTTAAAATTGCAAAAAACCAAACAAAAATAAGAATAGGACATTGTTGCAACATTCCTATGGAACACACGCTAAGAGCAAGCTAATGGAAGTGGTGGTGGACGACTTAGAACAACAACACGAGGAGCTGAAGGAAGATGTGAATCAATTGAAAGTTCAATACGCTGAATCCTAGAGCACCTCTAAAAGATGGAGACTGAAAAGGGGAATGGGGGAAGTCTGAATACTCTTGACCATCCCCCTGGATTCACCTCGACTTAGCAATTGTCATTTCCGCCTTATGGCTTACCCCTGGGTTATACCCCTCCTATCGAAATGGAAGAAAATCATCAAACAACCACAGGGGAATCAACAAGGGAAGGAAATATCCCTTCGATAATAGTCCAAAACCCAACGTAGAATCAAGAGCATGCCGAAGGGAATATACACATGCCTTCGATGACCTCGAAGGATGCCTAAGGACCCGATCCCATTCCAACTTTTGTGATACATTCCAACCAACAAACTGACCCCAATCCCTAAGAAATATGGCAATACCTAGAGGAGAGACTGAGAGCCATAGAAGGGGTGGAACGGTATGGGTTCAAAGCAACAAATCTATGCCTAGTATCGGACGTCATCATTCCCCATAAATTCAAAGTCCTTGACTTTGATAAATACAAAGGGAATTCTTGTCCAAAGAACCATTTGGTTTCTTATTGCAGAAAGATGGCTTCACATGCTCACAATGATAAACTGCTCATCCACTTCTTCCAAGAGAGCCTTATTGGAGCTACATTTGGTTGGTACCTTAACTTGGAGAAAGGACGGATCTAGACTTGGAAAGAATTAGTGGAAGCATTCTTGAAGCAGTATAAATACAACGAAGATATGGTTCTGGACCATACTCAGTAACAAAACATGACCAAGAAAGAAACATAGACTTTCAAGGAATATGCCCAGTATTGGAGAGTGTTGGCGGCGTACATCCACTCCCCGTATCAGAAAAAAAGATGGTCACAATGTTTATTAATACACTCCAACCACTGTTTTATGAGAAGATGGTGGGAAATGTATCGTCTAACTTTGCTGATCTAGTCATCATAGGGGAGAGAGTGGAAATGGGAGTAAGAAATGGAAAAATTGCCGGGATAGGGGAAATGATGGGTAAAAAGATCACCTCCAATGTTGACAAAAATAAAGGAGAGACAAATGCCATGTCGGGTACTATTGGAACGAGAACAGGAGGTGACTCCAAGTACTGCTTGACTTTTTCGAAGGCTTCTTGGAATTCTTGATTCCATTCCACCTTTTGGTTCTTCTGTAGGAGTTTGAATATTGGGCTACAGGTAGCCGTCAACTAAGAGATGAATCAGGCTATGTAGTTGACTCTTCCCAAGAAACCTCTTACTTTTGTTTCAATTTTTGGGGCCAGCATGTCCCGAATGACCTTGACTTTATCTAGATCTGGTTCAATCTCTTTTTCATTGACTATGAAACCCAATAATTTCCCGTTCCAACTCCAAAAGTGCACTTGGCGAGGTTTAGCCTGAGCTTGTATTTTCGCAGCCTTTCGAAAAGTTTTCGCAGGTTGCTGATGTGTTGCCTTGGTGTTTTTGACTTGGCAATCATATCGTCCACATAGACTTCCACTTCTTTATGCATCATGTCATGGAAGAGGGTGACTATGGCCCTTTGATAAGTTGTCCCGATGTTTTTGAGCCCGAATGACATGACCTTGTAACAGAACATTCCCCACATGGTGATGAAAGTGGTTTTCTCCTTGGCCTCAAGGGGTCATCCGGATTTGGTTGTATCTAGAGAATCCATCCATGAAGAAATAATAAGAGTGTTGAGCAATGTTATCCACCAATAGATCAATGTGGGGTAGAGGAAAATTGTCCTTTGGGCTCGCTCTATTGAGATCCCTATAGTCAACACACATTCGCACTTTCCCATCCTTCTTGGGGATTGGCACGATGTTGGCCACTCATTGGGGTTATTCCGCCACTGCCAGGAAACTGGCTTTCCACTGTTTTTCGACTTCTTTGATTTTCAAGGCCACCTCTGGCTTCATTCTCCTCAATTGTTGCCGCATTGGGATGGCATTGGGGATCAAGGGCAGCTTGTGTTCGACGATGGCAATGTCTAGTCTGGCATATCTCGATAAAACCATGCAAAAATATCCTCGTATTCTCTTAGGAGCTCTATCAACCTTTTCCTATCCATATTTCTTTGGTTTCCTCTCCTTTGCCGAGATTAATGATCTCTAGCTCTTCAGTGCCGGACTGAAGCTTTGCCCTTTCTTGTTCTAACAACCTTTCGAGCTCGATAAGGCCTTGTTTTTAGTCGTCTTAACGGGCATCAAATAACTAAAGCTAACTATAGTATAGTCAACCCTAGGTCATTCTTCTCAAGGATACAGTGTGCTCGATTATGATTCGGTGTGAAGTGAAATGATGTAGAAGTTGAGATGTCGATTATTGACTTGCCTCGGTAGTGGCCGAGTCGCTCTCGACAGAGACTGAACCAACATGATCTCAGCAGAGATCTATCCGACTTGGTCTCGACTGAGTGCAGACAGACGCTACAGAGATGGACTATCTCTGTCTCGGGCTAAAAAGCAGTAAATAAGGGGGATTGAAATGCAAGTAAAGCAGAAAATAATACTAAAACTATGTATGCAGTGAACATATACTAACGCTATTGGTTTTACAATTATTATTATGATATAACTGTGTTCATGTTCAGTTCTATTAATTCAAGTCCAGTCCGATTTCCACACTTCCAGTTCTCAGTCCATATCAGCCTTGAGAATTCTTATGGCAATCGCCAAAGGTTTGTCCATTGCCATACCGAGGAATTATGCAATCGCTACCTCATCAGCTGGCAGGAATTAAGTTCAGAGCTGATTTTAGGTTCTCGATTAACAATCGTTAAATGATTACCTACTGAATTAGTTAAACCAGTTCCGATCGGCTTAGCTTAACATTGTTCACAATTCAATTGCAATCACGGATTAAATCATGAATTAAAGGAGAGGAAGGGAATGGAGATAAGAAATGCAGAATGAAATTGATTAATAGAAAATAGAGTACAAACACAGTGGTCTGAATTCAAGTGGATCCATCTTCCACGATGATCGCCATGGTTGATGATGGTGGTTCACCTCCAATAGCCTGAGCGTTGAGGATCAGATTCACCAGAGTGTGTTGGAAGTCCCAATCAGTCTCCTTTGACAAACTTCGGCTTCCCAATCTCAGACCTGCATTTCCTTGATAGAGAGAAACACCAATGTAGCATCGTACACCACCGTAACGAAGGAAAACGAGAGTGAAGAAATGGATACAATGAGAGTGTGTTTAAAATGAATTCAAAGACTCCTAAAATGTACACGACTATTCTTATTTATACATGAGCACGCAAACCACGATGCCTAATAGAATCACAAGAGTGGGTTTCCTAATTTGTCCTTGCAATGTGCGTAGCTGATTGCACCAGGAGTGATGTGGCATCTAGCTGGTGCTGAGGTGGCCTCTGTGTTGGATGGCTGACGTGGGAGATGCAACTAGGCCATTCCTCATTGGGCCGCTATTCAGCGAATTTTTGGAAGTTTGGCCAGGCTGAGATGGCATCGGCCTGAGTTCCCTGATGCTGGATCTGAAAGCCTTGGCTAGACCTGCACTAAAAGGGGAATCAACTAAGATCCTTGAATTAGCACAATTTTGTATTTTCTCTATTTTTTGGTTCCTAATATGAATCCCAGCTAAGATTCATTCCTTAGTTGTTAAACATGCTTGCAATGGTCTTTCTTAGGTCCAAGATAGGTGTATAGTTTGTGACTCATCAGACCCCCACACTTACTCTTTTGCACTCCTGGGTAAAATAAAAATGAAAATCAACAAGGGCTTTTTAAGGTTGAAAATAAAATTTTCAATTAACTTCCTTGAGCTCAACCAAGACAGATTCAGTACTCATTCTCCTTGGGATTGAGATACTCAAGCAATCTGAGAATTACTTCTTTAGTGCTCGAGGCAAATTCAAGATCTGCAAACAGGAGAAGGTAACCAAGAGTGATAGAGCTCTCATTTAAGCAAATAACTCTCTCACTTCTCACGTGTTTGGGCTTGTATTTACACTCAACATTCATGGAACTGATATTACAATATTTTGACAAAGCTCTCTTCTTACACCTGCAAAAACACAAACAGTTATGATCACTAGGACTTCTTTTTCGGCTTGTAGCGAGGCTGGGGTTATAGGTAGGATAAAATATAGAAACTGGCTTCAGGACCCGTGGGGAAGAGAGGAGTAGTGGGGAGTAAGCTTTATCAGCATGAGGGATAGCGCAGAATGCTGTGGTTTCCCCTCTTTGTTGTTGCCAACTCACTTTTTTCCCTTTTTCTTATCTTTCTTTCTCTCTCTTTTTTTTATATGCAGCTTTGCTGTTTTCTTCCTTTGTTTGATTCAGCTTAGATTTTTCAGCTGCTGCTTCCACTTTTTCTTTTTTTTTTCTTTATTTCACTCACTTCTTTTCTTTCTTTGTATTTTCAAGCTTTTAGAGGATGCTGAACAACTTCTGCTTTCTGGAAATTCCCCCACACTTGATTATGACTTACTCCCAAAATAATTCCAAAGCTCTTATGCTTCTTGAGGGTGAGGTGAATTCAGGGTTTTTCCAGCTTTGGCTTGTAATGAGCTGTAAGAAAGAACGGTTATGCGACTCAATGGGGGGGGGTGAGCAAGGGACAGAATTTCAAGTAGGCTTTATTTGGCTTGGGACTAATCAAAAACATGGCCTAGATCATGTCATTCCTGCATGTGAAAACAGTTGTATCCAGAGAGTTAAGGCAAAATGCAGAATACGCAGTTATCATGAATGCAAAAATCACAGTAGAAAGAAAGAGGATTGGCAAGATGTAAGCCATCAATATTTACAAGGGCTCAAATTCTTGCATAGGTTGTTTTTGCTCTATCACAGAGGGTTTTCTTTTTGTTTCCAGTCAATCACTGCCTAGAACGCAGGAGTTTCCCTCCCGTCAAGCTTAGAGAAATCTCTTCCAGGGCTATAGAGATACTTCCTCCTGTCTTCTCAAACTTCCAGAAGTCACTTCAAAACATCTTTTCAACTCACCTTTTCTTTTCGACCACCTAATTCTGGAATTCTGCTAGGAGGGGCGAGACAGAAGACAAGAGGCGAGTAAGGATTTAGGTCTGGCCGAAGTCATTCCGGATTCGGCCATGACAGCCTCAGCCTGGGATGAATTCGGTTCTGAATTTTTATTGGAATGGAACAACTTGGGAAAGAAGGAAAAGTGACTCAGCAAACAAGGCATTAACTTTAACAAGACACTAGAAAGATGAAACAAATACTGGAAATAAAACATAAATGCAATCAAGACAAAACAAATAAAATTGAGCCAAAATGAAAGGTGTGAACAATATCAGATTATAGAATTCAGTTATGCAGCTTTAGATGGCTATAACGGTGTACCCCCCCCACACTTGAATTCTGCATTGTCCTCAATGCCTGCTATGATTGAGAGGGGCTGGCAGGGTAGGCTTAGGTAGTACCATCCGGTGGAGTCGGTTCCATGAGGGAGATGATCTCCACGTTAAGTGTAATTGGAGCTGGACCTTCATGGAATGGCTTAATCTGATGCCCATTGACCTGGAAGGTGCTACTGATATGTTCATCTTGCAATTGTACTGCACCATTGGGAAATACGTTAGTGATAACAAAAGGTCTGTCCCATCTGGAATGAAGCTTACCTGTTATGAGCTTGAGTCTTGAGTTGAACAACAAGACTTTTTGGCCGACATGGAAATCTTTTCTTAGGATCTTCTGGTCATGAAATTTCTTGACTTTTTGCTTGTATATCCTGGAGTTTTCATATGCTTCCAAGCGGAGTTCATCAAGTTCCTGTAGTTGGAATTTTCTTCGCTCTCCCACTTGGTCATAGGCCAAATTACACTGCTTGACAGCCTAGTAAGCTTTGTGCTCTAGTTCCACAGGAAGATGACAGGTCTTACCGAAGACAATCTGGTAGGGGGACATCCCTAACGGCATTCGGTAAGCAGTTCTATGTGCCCAAAGAGTGTCCTCAAGGAGTCGGCTCCAATCTTTCCTGTTGGGGTTGGTCATCTTTTGCAACGTTTTCTTGATTTCCCTGTTGAAAACTTCTACTTGGCCATTAGTTTGGGGGTGGTATGTTGTAGCAACTCTGTGTGTGACCCCATATTTCTGAAGAAGAAAGACCATGGCTTTGTTACAGAAGTGACTGCCTTGGTCACTTATGAGCACTTTCGGCACACCAAACCTGCAAAAAATATTGGACTTTAGGAAGTTCACAACCACCTTTACATCATTGGTCCTGGTGGCGACGGCCTCTACCCATCTTGACACATAATCGACGGCCAGCAAAATGTATGAATAACCATTGGATACTGGGAATGGTCCCATGAAATCTATTCCCCAAACATCGAAACCTTCACAGAACAGGATGGGTTGCTGGGGCATTTCATGCCTTCGATTCATGGTCATTCCTACTTTTTGGCATCTTTCGCAGGTGGAGACGAAATGATGAGCGTCTCTAAAGTAGGCCAGTAAAGACCACAGTCCAACACTTTCCTGGCGGTCCGAGTTGATCCATAATGGCCGCCTCCAGGTGTTGAGTGGCAGAACTGGAGGATCGATTTGATCTCGGTATCAAGAATGCACCTCCGGATAACTTTGTCACTGCATAGTCTCCAAAGGTAGGGATCATCCCATATGTAATATTTGGCATCGCTTTGGAGTTTTTCTTTGTATATCCTGGATGCCTCAGGTGGAAACTAAGATGTTGCCACATAGTTGTAGATGTCGGCAAACCATGGTGTGGATGCTTTAATGTGCAGGAGCTGTTCGTCGGGGAATTCGTCTCGAATAGGCATTGGTTCGCTTTCTTTTTCGATTCTACTTAAGTGGTCTGCCACAGAATTCTCAGCACCCTTCTTATCTCTGATCTCTAAGTCAAATTCTTGGAGAAGAAGCATCCACCTAATCAGTCTCAGTTTGGCATCCGCCTCCTTCAACAACTATCGTATTGTCGCATGGTCAGAGAACACAACTATCTTCGAACCGAGAAGGTAAGAGCGGAATTTGTCCAGGGCAAACACAATTGCCAATAGTTCCTTCTCAGTTGTTGTGTAGTTTTGCTGGGCCGGATCCATGTTTTTGGATGAATAGGCAATCACATGCACTGGTTGGCCGACTCCGATTCTCTGGCCGAGGATAGCTCCTAATGCGGAGTTGGATGCATCACACATCAATTCAAATGGCAGGTCCGAGTTTGGTGCTTGTAAGATGGGGGCGGATGTGAGTCGGCTCTTCAGCTCCTGAAATGCTTCAATACATGGCTGATTGAAGTTGAATTCCACATCCTTCTATAGTAGTTTGGACAGTGGTAGGGCAAGTTTGCTGAAGTTCTTGATGAACCTTCTGTAGAAACTTGCATGTCCAAGAAAAGAGCGAACTTCCCGCATAGAAGTGGGGTTAGGAAGGGAGGTGATGATGTCTATCTTTGCTTTGTCCACCTCAATGCCTCTATTGGAGACCAGATGTCCCAATACTATTCCCTCGGTCACCATGAAATGACATTTTTCGAAATTCAGTACGAGGTTTGTGTCAATGCATCTCTGCAACACCTTGGATAGATTGCTCAGGCATGCTTCAAATGAATCAGCGTACACCGTGAAGTCATCCATGAACACCTCCATGCACTCCTATAGCAACTCCGAGAAGATACTAGTCATGCAACATTGGAATGTGCTCGGTGCGTTGCACGGGCCAAATGACATGCGTGTGTACGCAAAGGTACCAAATGGGCAGGTGAAGGTTGTCTTGTGATGATCTTCAGGTGCGATATGAATTTGCATGTAGCCTGAGAATCCATCAAGAAAACAATAATGGGATTTCCCTGCTAGTTTTTCAAGCATTTGATCAATAAAAGTCAAGGGAAAGTGATCCTTGCGAGTTGCCTAGTTTAAACGTCTGTAATCAATGCAGACTCGCCAGCTATTCTGAATCCTTGTTGGCACCAACTCGTCGTGTTGATTGCTTGCGACAGTCATTCCAAACTTTTTCGGCACTACTTGCACAGGGCTCACCCAATGGCTATCTGAGATGGGGTAGATGATCCTTGCAGCAAGGAGTTTGGTGACTTCCTTTTTAACCACGTCTAGGAGTGTTGGATTCAGTCTTCTTTGTTGCTGCCTTATGGGCTTGATATCCTCCTCCATCAAGATTCTATGCATGCAAATGGAGCGGTTTATGCCAGGAAGGTCTGCTAACTTCCACCCCATTGTCTTCTTATGTTACCTTAGGACCTCCAGCAACTTATCTTCTTGCTCCTGGTGGAGATTGTTGGCAATGATAATTGGGAGTTGTTGTTCCTTATCTAGGTAGGCATACTTCAGGTGACTCGACAATGGTTTCAGTTCCATGAGTGGGGGCAATAATGGAGATTTTTCAGTTATTGGGCTTGGATCCGACTGGCCGACTTGATCTCAACTCGGCATCAAGTGTGCCGACATGATTTCGGCCTTTGGATGCTTCGGCCAACACGACTCGGTGGCTTTGGTTCTTGTGTTGCTTCAAAGCCAGATCTAGATAGAACTGTAATTTCAACTCCAGCTCGTGTCTGGTCTTCATTGGCCGAGTCGGTTTCGGCAAATGTGTCAGCCTTGATGTTTGACTTTTCGACCGAGTTGACTTTTAGCTCGTCCTCAAATTGGCCTTCTTTGGCCGACTTGACCTCGGCCGTGAAAATGGTCGCCAATTGTGCAATGGGAGATTCTTCGATTTCGGTGACTTTGACTGCTGCCTCCTTTGTACGCTTTGAGTGTTCTTGGTTGCAGACTTGGTTTAGTAATTTAGACAATTCAACTTCAAAGTCCAAGTCAACAATATCGCTATGATCATCCTCAGGGTTGGGAAGGTCTTGTACTTCCTCATGGTCGGCCTCTTCATCTGCGACCCCTAGGCAGCTGGTCGCATCGGTGCTTCCAAAGAACTTCTCATTGTCTTCACTGCTGCTATTTAGTTGAAAGTATTCTTCAACTATCTCCTCAAGTAGATTGATGCCAAAGAGAGAGTGGTCTTCAGTGGGATCCTTCATTGCTTCAAAAATGTTGAATTGCACTAGAGTGTCACCGAACTCCATCGAGAGAGTCCCGACATGCACATCAATCTTGGTTTTCGCTGTCATCAGGAATGGTCTTCCCAGAGTTAAGGTAGATCCCTTCCCGGATGTTTCCTCCTCCATGTTAAGCACATAGAAATCAGCTGGAAATATTAACTCGTTTACTTGGATGAGAACATCCTCGAGAACTCCCAAGTGTTGAACAATGCTTCTGTTTGCGAGCTGAATGGTCATCCATGTGGGCTCAAGATCGCCAAAATTCATGGACCTGTAGATTGATGCGAGCATGACATTGATTGAAGCTCCCAAGTCCAACATGGTGTCAGCAAAGGTGCAGTCGCCAATGGTGCATGAGACAGAAAATATTCCAGGATCTCTACACTTCTGTGGCAGTGCTCGTGAAGTACCTGCAGTGAATTCTTCATTTCTTGTCAGAGCCGACACCACGGGCTCCAATCTCCTTTCTCCCCTTGATCTTCCTTCTTTTATGTATGCACAATTCCTTGAGGAATTTTGCATACTTAGGGACCTGTTTAATTGCGTCGAGGAGTGGGATATTGATTTCCACCTTCCGGATTATCTTCAACAGTTCTTCGTCTAACTCTGGCTTCCTTGCCGAGATGGTCCAAGATGGAAATGGCAATGGGACAACTCTCTCTAGCCGAGACTGCAGATCAGCATTCGGTCCAGAGTCGGCTTGGGTTGGTCTCGGCAACTACTGTAGTGTAGACTGAGGTAGTTCTTTTCTACTTCTAAGTGTTACTGCACTAGCATTCCCTCTTGGATTCGGAATGGGTTGAGAGGGGAGGTTGCTGGATCCAACCGACTGCAATTGACTCACAGTGTTGGCTAGCTGTCCGATCTGCGTTTTGAGGTCGTGGATGGTGGCGGTCATGTTCTGTTGGAATTGCATATTATTGGAGCTCACAGATTGCTGGAACTCCAAGTTACTAGTTGCAAGCTGCTTCATTAGGTCTTCTAGAGATGGAGAGTTGCCTTGGGTAGGCACTCTCTCCTGCGGTTGTTGTTGTTGGAAAGGTGGTGCTTGATATTGTGGAGTTGGCTGCTGATAACCTGCATGTCTTTGATAGGTGTTCGGTGTGGATCCGAATTGTTGAGCTGCGTATGGCCCCTGATTCGGTCCTGGCCGAAATGGCAGTCTTCCATGTTGTTGGCCATCAAATGGCCGATTCTGATACGGTTGTTTCCCGTACTGAAATCCACCTATGGCTCTAACGTTCTTTGGTTGGTCCGATTCAGTTTCCTAAAGAGTGGGGCACATATCAGTGGGGTGCTCCAAGGAAGTACATATGCCACATACTTTTGCTGCCAGGGTTGGTTGGTGTTGTCCAATTGCAAGATGTCTTACTAATGATGTCATCTCAGTCATCTGGTTTTCCAACCTTTGGTTGGAAGATGCACCTATTTCATTCACCATCCGAGATTGACTTGGCCCTCTAATCCCAAACTGCTGTGTATTACTTGCCATATTGGAGATCAGGTGCCTTGCTGCTGCTGGCATTTTATCCATCAAGGCTCCTCCACTAGCTGCATCGATCATGCTTCTGTCCATCATTGAGAGTCCTTCATAGAAATACTGGATCAGCAACTGCTCGCTAATCTGATGGTGTGGACAAGTGGCACAGAGTTTATTGAACCTTTCCTAGTACTCATGTAGAGTCTCTCTTGTGTGCTGCCTTATCCCACATATCTCCTTCCTGATGGACGCAGTTCTGGATGCCGGAAAGAACTTCTCTAGGAATGTGCGCTTCATATCTCCTCAAGTGTTGAAAAGTACTTGAGTGAAGGTATAGCCAATCCTTCGTTGCTCCGTCCAGTGAGAATGGGAAAACCTTCATTTTGATGTAGTCCTCTAATATCCCCTACGACCTCATTGTGGAGCAAACCACATGGAATTCCTTTAGATGTTTGTGGGGGTCTTCTCTTGCAAGACCATAAAATTTAGGCAACATGTGTATAAGTCCAAACTTCAATTCATATGTTTGAGCCGGCTCCAACTGTGGGTATTGGATGCACCAAGGTTGATACACCACATCTGGAGTGGCCAATTCCTTCAATGTTCTGTCATTATTCTCCATCCGTCCTGGCTCTACAAAAATGTTAGAACTAGTAACAGAATTATCAGTACAAAACTGGTTAGAGTTAATGATAGGATCAGAACTTCTACTATTATTGACTATTAGATTCCTAGTCTTCCTTAGTCTATGTAGAGTTTTCTCTATTTTAGGGTCAAAAGCATATAAGGGGTCAGTGCTACTCCTAGTCATGCATTGTACATATTATGCAGAAAAATCAGACTTGAAACAGTACTTACAAACAATAAACTACAACTATCAGTCAATTACTTGATAAAACTACGAGAATGCAATGTAAAAAGATGCAAGTCAACTGTGTGAAGCGGAAATGAATGCAAAACAGAATGCTAACACTATGCACTACTTACAAACAATAAACTACAACTATCAGTCAATTACTTGATAAAACTACGAGAATGCAATGTAAAAAGATGCAAGTCAACTGTGTGAAGCGGAAATGAATGCAAAACAGAATGCTAACACTATGCACTGCAGGAAAAATTTACACAGAAAAATTAACAACACTCAACATGCTTTTTATTTAGGATCCAAAATCTAGAAGATAGATACAGACAAATTCAAAGGACTCAATAGACTAACTTGGCAGACACACTCTACAGACTCGGGATTCGACTTCACTTAACTTGGCACTTGAAAACACAAAAGAACTTGTATCCCCGGCAACGATGCAATTTGATAAGGCTCGTTTATAGTCATCTTAATGGGCATTAAATAACTAAAGCTAACTATAGTATAGTCAACCCTAGGTCATTCTTCTCAAGGACACAGTGTGCTCGATTATGATTCGGTGTGAAGTGAAATGATGTAGAAGCTGAGATGTAGATTACTGACTGCCCTCGGCAGTGGTCGAGTCGCTCTCGACAAAGACTGAGTCGAGATGATCTCGACAGAGATCTATCCAATTGGTCTCGGCTGAGTGTAGACAGACGTTACAGAGATGGACTATCTCTGTCTCGGGCTGAAAAATAGTAAATAGAGGGGATTGAAATGCAAGTAAAGCAGAAAATAATACTAAAACTATGAATGTAGTGAACATATACTAACGCTATTGGTTTTACTATTATTATTATTATGATATAATTGTGTTCATGTTCAGTTCTAGTAATTCAAGTCCAGTCCGATTTCCGCACTTCCAGTTCTCAGTCTATATCAGCCTTGGGAATTCTTATGGCAATTGCCAAAGGTTCGTCCATTGCCATACCGAGGAATTGCGCAATCGCTACCTCATTAGTTGGCAGGAATTAAGTTCAGAGCTGATTTTAGGTTCTTGATTAACAATCATTAAATGATTACCTACTGAATTAGTTAAACCAGTTCCGATCGGCTTAGCATAACATTGTTCACAATTCAATTGCAATCGCGGATTAAATCATGAATTAAAGGAGAGGAAGGGAACGGAGATAAGAAATGCAGAATGAAATTGATTAATAGAAAACAGAGTACAAACACAGTGGTCTGAATTCAGGTGGATCCATCTTCCATGACGATCGCCATGGTTGCTGGTGGTGGTTCACCTCCAATAGCCTGAGCGCTAAGGATCAGATTCACCAGAATGTGTTGGAAGTCCCAATCAGTCCCCTCTGACAAACTTCGGCTTCCCAGTCTCAGACCTGCATTTCCTTTGTGTTGGATGGCTGACGTGGGAGATGCAACTGGGCCATTCCTCATTGGGCCGCTATTCAGGGAATTGCTAGAAGTTCGGCCAGGCCAAGATGGCATCAGCTTGAGTTCCTAGGTGCTGGATCTGAGAGCCTTGGCTAGACCTGCACTAAAAGGGGAATTAGCTAAGATCCTTGAATTAGCATAATTTTGTATTTTCTCTATTTTTCGGTTCCTAATATGAATCCCAGCTAAGATTCATCCTTAGTTATAAAAAATGCTTGCAATGATCTTTCTTAGGTCCAAGATAGGTGTATAATTTGTGACTCATCAAGCTCTCTCAAGGCCTCTTCCTTCGTCTCTTCGCCTTCGTCTTCCCTACTTGACTTGTCAACGTCATCGGGCGTAAGGGCAGCGTTATTGATTTGGGGGAAGGTTTCTGTGTTTGGGCTGATTATTATTTTGACCGCATTTTAAAAGAAAGCAGGAAAAAAAACATGCTCCAAACGCGACCCTAATGCGAATGAAAATGAAAAAGGAAAGAGAAGCGACTATGAAAGAATGTAAATGGAAGTATACACAACTTTTATTATTTTTTGGTACTGTTCAGAAGTGGTCTCAAGGCCCTCTTTTTTACATGTTTTTCATTACATTTTCCAAAAGGCCAATTCGGGCAATGCTTCGGCAGTCCAATTCTCCAGCTCTCGCACCATGGGGTACACCCACTCTGCCGATTTTGTCGGTTGGTTGTCTACTACTGCTACTTGTCCTGGCATCACAAGGTCCCCACTAACGAAGCGGTAGTAGAGGCTAGTCCTTTCTTGTTGCTTGCTTTGGACCTTCCTCCCCGACCTTGCTTTTCCTACGACCCCGCTATAGCCGAGTTCGGCTCGTCTTGGATTTTCTTGTACTGCCACTGGGTTGGCCATGCCGTCGAGTCTCCTTCCTAACCCTTTACCAGGTTCGAAGCCATTGACGATCAACACCTTTGCCGCCATAATCGTAGCTTTGGATGGCTTAATGTCACCCCTTCCTGTTTCGACGTTGGTTGTACCTACTATTTCAAGTGTTTGAAAAGAGGTTACCAAAGCTTCTTCATCTTCTTCTATGTGGTTCGTGGGAAGGGGTGTGTTGTCCATTATTTCTTTCTCCCCCATGATGCTGATCAACTGTCCATCGGCTATGAATTTGACTTTCTGGTGCAGTAATGAAGGGACTGCCCCTGCGGCATGTATCTAGGGTCGGCCTAGCAGGCAGCTATACGCTGGTCGGATATCCATCACCTAGAAGGTGATGTCGAAGGTTGTTGGCCCTATGCGTATTGGGAGAGTGATTTCGCCCATCACTTCCCGTTTGGAGCTGCCGAAAGCCCTGACCACAACTGGACTGTTTCTCAAGATGGTGCCAAGGCAGTAGAGTTTGTCCAGTGTAGTTTTTGGCATGACATTGAGTGAGGAACCGTTGTCTATCAGTATTGCTTTTATGTAATTTCCACACTTGACTGCAATATGAAGGGGCTAATTGTGATTTATGCCCTCATCCCGGACCTCTTCTTCGGAGAATGGTAGATGGCGGCTCGTAGTGATGTTGTTGATGATACATTCGAACTTTGCGGGAGTAATATCCTGAGGTACATGGGCTTCGTTCAGTATTTTTGGGAGAAGTTCACGGTGGCTCTCCGAGTTGATCAACAGCGAGAGGAGCGAAATACACGCGGGTGCTTTGTGCAATTGGTCCAGCATCTCGTATTCGCTATGCCGGATTACCTTAAGGAACTCCTAAGCCTCTTCTTCCATCACCGTTCTTTTGGGCGACTCTGTTGTTTTTTCTTTTCTCGCGGGATCCGGCTCTTTATTCCTCAAGGCTTCAGGGGAGAATATCCTCCCGCTTCATGTCATACCCCCTGTTCCGACTATATTGGTGATTTTGGGGGTTGTAGTCTCTTCTTTTATTTGAGGTGTTGGATACCTGCATGGTACCGTATTATTATTATAAACAGGCTTGGTCACGACTATGGACACCCCATTCCGTCCGGGTTGGTCATTCTGCCAACTTAGCAAAAATAGTCAAGGAAGTCAAGTTGAAAAGAAAAGAGAGGCAATTAGGAAGGGAAGAAATAAATCTCCCATGATGGCAAAAAAATGGAAAAAGGGTTGATGGTAAAACCTAAGAAAAGCCAAGAAAGGAGTTTGGGCGTTTTAGCATGTGGATCCCAAAAAAGGGGAACAATAACAGCTTCAAGGAAATCCCAAGAACATTACATGTCAAGAGACGTGATATGTAATATCCATGCATAAATCAGGCTTTTCAGAATGGACTGAGATTTGCTGATAAAAAATGGAACACATAGCACTAGAAGGGAAAGGCAAAAAGAATGCCATAGACAGATCGTTCTTGACAAAGAAAGGAAAGGAAGACCACGGGGGTAAGTTGAGAAGTTAGGCTGTCCTTAGTAGAGCCTCGACAAAAAGAAGGGAGTTTAGATGCCTGGCTCCACAGGACTGTCACTCCGCCGTATGGCAGAAAGCATTAGTGCGAGGTCAACTCGAAAAAGGAAGAATGGTCTACGTCATATTCAAAAACCCATGAGAGATGGTAAACTCCTGGAACACTGCGTCATTAAATGACTAAGGGAAAGAGGCGTTTGCAGAGGGAAAAAAAGCCTGCACCTAGACAGTGATAATGATGATCTTGGAGGAAGGCCATCTATAAAAGGGCATTCAAGGCACAAAAGAAGGGGTCGAAAAAAAAGGGAAGAAGAAGAAGGAGGAGGAGAATCATTATCACACGAGAACGAAGGCACTCAAGTCACCCTTTGAAAGATTCAGTCTGTCATCCTTGGATAGCAGTTTGGTAGAAGTCTCTTGAGTTTATAATCGCAACCATAAAACAATAGAAGTGTTAGCATCCTCAAAATACGAGGATCTCTGCATGTAAAGAATAAGTGTAACAAGTGTTTAGATATCAAACTGCACCTCACCTCATAAACTTGAATGAAAATCATGAGATAATCAAAATTCGGAATTTTGACTCTTGACAAATCTGCCTCAGTTTAGGACACCATGCATCTAGTAGGGTAACTATCTTTGTGGTAGACGTGTTCGAGGCCTTGAATCTCTTATGCGTAAACGATTCCCGAGCTCAAACTCTGGAGACTTATTTTAGTTTTTTTATGGAAGTATTCTTTAACACCAACAAAAGTCTGGAGACTTATGCGTTATGTTTTTTTATGTATATAGTTTTAGGGAAGTATTCTTTAACACCAACAAAAGTCACATAACATGAAAAAGTCTTGGACACCATGCATCTAGTAGGGTAACTATCTTTGTGGTAGGCGTGTTCGAGGTCTCGAATCTCTTATGCGTAAACAATTCTCGAGCTCAAACTCTGGAGACTTATTTTTGCCTTATCCCTATTTGGGTTTTTCCTATGTTCCCAATAAAACATAGGTGGCGACTCCCCCTTTTGTTTTTATCTTTTCGTTGTAGGGATAAAAACGGGTGAATATAACGCTCGCCATCTCGCTATCGCGCCTTCGGTTGCAACAACGACCTGGTTAGCTGGATCTACGGTATATCCAGGTTCTTCGTCCCTTCTCCTATTGGGACTCACAACTCTTTCATCAATGTGACTTATGGCATTGACTGTCGTAGTACCGTGGGCCGGGAGAGGATTATTATGCACGTTGAGCCCAAAAGATCCTGGACCTTATGCTTCAAACTCTAGCATTTTTCGGTGGCATGTCCTATGGCTCTGCCATGGTAGTCGCACCTGGCATTAGGGTCATAACTCCTTGGGTATGGAGGTTCAAGAGGCTTCAAAGGAACTACCTCTATTAGTTTTTGTTCTAGTAGTAGGGGACAAAGCTTGGTATAGGTCATGGGGATCGGTGTCAGCACCTTGTGTGACCTTCTCGCGGCTTGCTTGTGTTGACTGGCATTGGCAGTAGCCCCCACGTCCATTCGCGGTTGGCTTGGTGGAATGTACGGTGTTGGTTGTGTCACTACTAGCTGAGATCCCGCTTGGGTAGGCTACGAGGAAATGTTTATCTTGGTCCAAGGGAAGGTGGGCTCGATTAGCATAGCGTTGGTCTCGTCCTTCTTCTTTTCTGACGTCATCTTTTTGGCGAAGCCAGCGTCGCTGTTGGTTTAGGCGAACTTTCCTCGTTAGGTGCCCACCTCTATTCTTTCGCCTACCACCACAAGGTCGGCAAAATTAGAAGCCACATTTCCGACCACCTTGTCGTAGTACGGGGAAGGAAGGGTGTTAATAAACATAGTGACCATTTCTCTTTCTGTGATGGGTGGCTACACCTGAGCTACCAACTCTCGCCACCGCTGAGCGTATTCTTTGAAGCCTTCTTATTCTTTTTTGACCATATTCTGGAGTCGGGATCGGTCAGGCGCCATGTCTTCATTGCATTTATACTGCTTCAAGAAGGCTTCTGCGAGATCTCGCCAAGTCTTGATGTGTCCCCACTCCAGGGCAACATACTAGCTGAGTGCTGCCCTAGTCAGACTGTCCTGGAAATAGTGAATCAAGACCTTGTCATCATAGATGTATGCCGCCATCTTTTGGCAATACATAGTTAGATGCACACGAGGGCAAGAACTCCCCTTATATTTATCAAACTCTGAGGTCTTGAAGTCTGCCAGGAGCCTTACATCCAGAACTAAGCATAATTCTACAGCCTCCAACCCGTACTTGTCTCCTTCTTCTATGGCGCGGAGACGTTCCTCCAAAGACTGTCATTTTTCTTTCGTCTGGGAAGCTTGTCTGTGAACCACGAAGGGAGGGGGATTCCCCGAGGTTTGGTGCTAGGCTCCTGAATCCTCTTTTGGATTTAGGCCGGCTCCTGAGCTGGCATTGAACACTGGCCCATTCTTCACAACGTTTTGCTGTTCCTGCTCCTCGTTGGTAGCGTTTTCGATGTTCCATCCTTGCGACATTCCATATGGTGGATCCCTGACGTTGCGGGCATAGCCATTTTGTGCATACCTGGTGGCATTCGTGTTAACCAAGGATGTGACAGCTGCATTGGTCTGAGTGAGTATTTGGAAGATTTGGGCCATTTGCTCCCGTAGTTGTCCAACCTCACCTTTGAGGTCTTGATTTTGCTGTTCCAATGTCTCCACCTTGCTTTCCATAACCTTGGACTTTAGGCGCGTGGTGTATTTATGTTGGTGCGCGAACTGCTTCGCTTTTTTGGTGTCCAATGCACATGGCGTTGAGCGTATTTATTATGAGATGCATGTTATGCATGAAAAACAAAAAGAAAACTATGCATGTTATAACTTAATCATGAAACATTCAAATATGGTGGAAGGAAAACTTGTCATTCTTATGTACTGTTACGAAGGTGCCTCAAGGAGGCGAAGACAATGTCTCTATTTTGTCGTACAGATTTCGACATAAGCCTAGGAATTGAGTGATTTCTATGGGTGTATGGGGCAGGTTAACCATTTCTTGCTCCATACGGAGGCTCCTGGGTATACTTTTGATGGCTTGGTTGGCTATCTAGGCTAACTTGATAAACCTATCTTTCCAGAACCTGGCCTCCTCCTGGACTTCTCGTGCTGCCTCCTCGACACCGGTTGCCATCTCCAAGGTTTATTGGCTTGTTCTTTTAATCTTCGGACTGCGGTGTTGACCTGTAAGCCCTAATCGGTGACTTTCCTCTTTTCCTTAGCGAGCTCTGCCATCCCTTGCCGCCTTTGTTTCTCCAGATATTTGTTGTGGAGTTTGTATTTAACCACCTCCATTTTCAACAAGCTTATCTGCTCTTGGAGTTGGCGAAGGTGACCTCTAGCGTCTTCCTCCTTTGACCTAACGTTCACCAAGGCCGCTATCAACTCCTCTTTTTCTAATAAGGCTTGATTTTGCTCCAGTTCCCTCAATCCTTTTTCCTGGGCAGCAATTCGGAACCTACGTTCTACTTTAGGAGTCTCCCGGCTCTCCTTGTCTCCGCGGGAATCAAGTTCTTTCTGCTTCCTCTTTGAATGCCTTTGTAGACCTGCTAGTTCGCTTTCCCCGGCTTTGATCTACGGGTCACCAAATGTCAAGAAAATGGACTCTGCTCTATGTTGCAGCCAAGAATTGTAGCGGGAAATTGATATGATTCAGATTCTAAAGCTTAGGCTCGTGATCGTGTTGAAGTGGAATTGTACTCGTGGATGATCTTAGCTCAACCTGGACTCTCCACTTAACACAAACGCCATTATTATGCAGAAAGTAGGAATAGAATTTTAGTGATTTTCAAAGTAATAATTGCAAAATTTAAAGATAGGATAAATAGAATAAATAATAGAAAATGGATAGAGTTTAGAAAGGGCTCGCCACTTATTTCAAGGAAATCAGATAAGAAAATTGAGATTCTCACAAGCCTCATGGAGAACTTGATGAGAATTAAGTGTTCTAATTTAAGAACAAGATAAGAGTAACTCTTTCAATTGATAAACAACAAATATCATTCAAAATGAACCAAAGTTAGTACAAGGAGCCTAAGATCAGCTATATATACATTTAAAAGGCACGCAAAGCATTAGAATAAGCTTAATTGGGCCTTAGGCCGCGTCTCATGAAAGAACTCTCGCGAACCTTCCATCATTGACACACCTAATGGCTGTACATACATAAGCATGAAGCTCTAGCAGCTACGTCCAAAGGACTCCATGCATCATCCAGGGCTTAGAGTTTCCTCGAGGGATCATCTGCCAAAAAGAAATGGCCCAGAGGTGCATCCAATAAAGGGTGTCTTCCATCGTCCAAAGGCAGCCTGCGCCCGTAAGGAGCATCCATAAGACCCAACATCCATACATGTTGTCCAAACAGAGTCTAACGACGTTCCTCGTCCAAAAGGCTTCAAGGGCCCTTAGAAGGCTTCATATGTCCCATAGAGCCCATCGTCCAAAGCATGCATCCATAGACGCTAAATGCATCTAAAGGCATTAAGCGCGTCCAAAAGGCGTTACGCATCCAAAGGCTTAAATGAAGTCCTCCTACTTATTATAAGCTACGTATAGAAAATGTACATGCTTCTAAACTACGTGAGGACATTCACAATACATAAACAAAGATTCTTTGGACGCCCCTTGTCCTCTATGGAGATTTACATTCTTATGGATGTCAGCTTCTAGCCTCTTCAATCTACCTCGAATGAAGGGTTCTTGAAGAGTTTTAGCTATTTGATGCTCAATGTCCTTCTTCTATTCTTCTTGATCCCTTATATTCACATAAGAGATACATTATTTATACTTTAGCTTATAGATAGCACATATACGAAGAAGTACTATTTATAGAACAACCTATAGACAACACTTAATATAAAAAGCACTATCTATAGTTTAAATTATAAATAACTTTTTTTATAAGCATTATCCATCGTAGATAATATCGAAATAGAAAACGCTTCTTAAGAGCTATCTAATGCAAAAAAAAAAGCACTTTGTATAACAATTTATAGCGTAGTGACGTCAAGTGCTACCATATTCTATCAATTTCTCAATGAACTCAATAAATATGGTCCCCATGAGTTGTTGAGTCTTGCCATCTACTGTCATGAATGTGAATATCATAATCACTGCACACACATACACACATAAGTAAAAGGGTAAACTTACACAAAATAAAATATAAAAGTATGTATGCAGTAATGCACTTTGGACAATCAATACGACTAATAGTAACCACCAACCAAATATCAGTCATCACATAATAACATTATATTAAACAAATAATCAAAACAACATTTGTACACAAAATGCAACATTTGTACACAAAATAATGCAACATGTCAACAATTATGCATGTGACAAATTCAACTCTATAAAAATTGATAAACACTGAGAAAATAATTCATTCATGTCCTTTAACATAATATAAACAAAACTCACCTATAAGTGAAAAGTAGCATGTGTCATAAACCATTGATCATAAAGCAATTGTGACTTCATTGGAATATACATACAGGAGCAATTGCCATCACACACCGTCAAGTTCGCAAAGATCCCAACCTCATGTGGATTTGCACACTTATATATCCTTAATATCCTATACGAGCAACTATCATATAGCATTTTCACATTAGTCCCAAACTAAGTGCACACTCACAATAAAACACATACTCATGTTCACAAATGCATGAAATGTAATCATATATTTATTGTAATATCAACATTTAGACCTTAATATATGTCAAGCTACAACTTAAAATGATCACCCAAGGTCCCATCAATTCTGCTATATCAAATGTAGCCTTCTACAAGGTTCTAATCACAGAAAATACATTTTTTAAAGATTTAGGAATGTTGGCAATAACTTAGGAATTTATTTGTATTTTACTTTAGTATGCGATTAAATCGTTATTTTCGTGTATAATGTAAATGATTAAATTTTATAAAAAAAAATCATATAATACCGCACGGAAATCTTAAATAAATTCTAGTAAATATATTTAAGTTTGGATTAGGGTATTTAAGGTACTATTACATATTTTTAAATTACTTATAAATTTAGATTCCCAAATTACTCTTATTTTAATATATTTTTATTAAAATTAAAAAATTCATATCTAATTATTCTTACATTATTTTGACTTGAGATTTTATGAGAAGCCTAAAATAATGTTATTGTTCAGTTTGAATTTCCGCAGAATTTTCTAGGCACATTTTATATGAAAAGATAATTTTGTCCCAAACATTCAATTAAATACTAGAAGAATTATACCTTGGTCAAATTAAATTTAATTTTAAAAATTCTTTCAAATATGACTAAATAAAATTGTTTTGACTAAAATAAAGTATTTCAATTATAAATTCATTTAAAATCGTAAAATTATAGTTTTGTTCTTCTTTTATTAAATTTTATTAAAATACTTATATTTAACTCATTTTAATTCCAAATTTCATAAAAATATCAAACCTGACTTGGACATTAATTTTACCATAAAAATTAATTTATTTTTTTATTATTAAAAAATAAAATTACCAAAACTATGATTTTATGAATTACTATTTAAATTCACTAAAAAAATATTTACTCTCTTGAAACTTCTCATCCAATCACACTATAACAAATTATTAGAATTTTAAATACATTATTCAAACAACATATTTAATAAAAAAAATTAAAATTCTCACTTCAGTTGAATTACTCACTTAAATTTTCCTACCCGAACACACCATTATAGAATGTGAGAGAACTGAGTGTGGTAAGAGTGAATGTTCAAATGAAAAAAGGTTGTTAAAAAAAAATGAAAGTCTTCTATTTTGTTAAAATGAGCTAAAAATAGAGGTTCTAATGTGAGAGATTTTTGCTACCTTTATGAGAGGAAAATTATTACATGATCCTAATCATTGTGATCCTAACCAATCTTGGGACATAGTGTTATGGTGTCTACTCCTCGCTGTAGGAGCAGGGAGGGAAAAAGTAATGGATTGATCATAATAATTAAATTTGAATAAACGAGTGTGAATCCAAACTCACCTTGCTATATATTTACACGCTATTTTTTATAATTAATAAAAATATAAATTAATTATTATAACAACTAAATAATTTAAATTATAATAGTAGTAATTAAATAATAAAATAAAATTACATAATTTATTAAAAATATAATTTAATTTTTAAATCTATGATTTTTATGATTCATTTTGTTTATTAGTTTTTATATATTATTCATATGATTTATTTAATATTATACTCAAGTAAGTTAATTATTAAAAAGATGTATGTAGGTTTCTTGCGAGTTTCTCTTACCTCAATAGATGGAGCTGAATTTTATGTTTTTATTGTTGTCTATTATAAACTCTTCCTACCCTTTGTGTGAGCGAGGAGAGGGATGACTAAACCTTTCCTTGTCCCACCTTAGTTGTCATCTCTACCAAGAGACACTAGAGAAACATAAGGCTGCAATACTCATAATAGTAAAAGATCAAAAGATCTATTTATTTTATTTTATTTTAGTATTTTTTTATTTTTGTATTTTTTGTTGTTTACTTTATGTATTTTCTTCATTTTGTATTTTGTATTTTTTGATTTTTTTTTATGGGTTTAAAGTGATGCAATATAGTTTTGTTAAAGGAAACCGATGAATAAAGAAAAATAAAAGAAAATCTAATTATTGATATCCGCTTGATTTGATTTAAAAACCTAGTAAAGGAAAAATATAAAATAAAAATTTAAATAAAATAAAAATAAAATAAAATTGAGTATTCATAATAAGTGAAATAAAAAAAATTAGGAAGGGAAAGAATTATTTGGTCAAATACAATTATATTCTTAAAATAAAATTTTTTTAATTACTCTTTTTTTTTTGTTCTAGACTCATTTAAAGAATTTAGATTAAAAAAAAAGTAAATACATTCACCCAAAACCACACGTCTATCAGACGCGACACACCATAGGAATGAAAATATTTTTATCTTATATCAATTCTCATGTCGTGATATATGCGACTTGATGTACACTTCATTGTCAATGCACAATAAAAATAACAAGATTCACTTCTACCATAAATGTTTCTCACACCTCATCACATAATAATCATGATCAACAAGAAAGTGATATAGATAAAAGTTTCATATACTCTTTAACTTCTATATCGTTAATCTTCTACTACAAACACTTATTTGAGTCTCGAAATATTTATAAATACACCACTAAAATTCGATTTAAATTACTAGAGATATTGTTGAAATGTTTCTTCCATTTTAGTTTGGTGTTAAACATTTTTAATAATTATATAAAAAATTTTAACTATTAATTATTTTAAAATAGATAAATATTATATACATCTCCTATTATTAATAAATATATCTTTATTTTTATTTTATTTTTAACTTTTTCCTACAATATTCTTTTTGGAAAGTTTTTTTTTTGAAATTATTTTTAATAAAAAAATACATAGTTTTTAAAAATATTTTTCGGAATATGAATTTTTTTTTCTAAAGTATTATTTCTAAAATATGTATTTTTTTGTTTTAAAATTATTTTTAGATAAAATATATATATAAATTAAAATATACTTTAAAATAAAGTGTTTATTGTCAAATAAAAAATTACACTTGAAAAACAATTAATACTATCAGGATTTCCTTTCAATGCATCTGGATTTCAAGTAAACATCGCCCGACATTTGGATTTCCTTTCTATGAATCTGGAATAGTAACATCATCTATTATCAATCACACTTATTACTATTACCATTTTACCAACCAAACTATGTTTATCCCTACACTTGTTGCTATCACCTTTTATCAATTTTTGATGAGACAAATCCTTAATTTAGCTAGTATCTGACTTATGTGATATGGATGTGTTTAGCACAAGTGTTTCATAGTTGTTCACATATTACTTTCCAGCTATTCTTATAGTTACAAATTTTCTTTACTTTTAAAATAAAAAATAAATATCGACCATTAATTATATATTTTACCTCTATTAATTTAGTTCAGTCGTGTTATAAATAATATATATATATATATGATTATTACATCTATAGTTATTCTTATACTATAAATAAATAAAATTTAATTAAAATATCCTAACACTATTAATATTTTTTTTTATAATATCATCTAATTATAGATTATCTTGTACGATAAAATTATTAATTAACTTTTGTAACAATCACTTTAAATGTCAATTAGAGTGGTTTTAATTGGTTGACCATATAACGTGTTTCACATTAATATTGTATGAAAATTAAATTTAAATAAATCATTTCCCTACAAAATTAAAAAAAAAATCCTAATGGTGTGTAAGTTTACAACAATGTAATTAAGCTGTATTACTTTGAGGAAAAATTTACAGTGAATATTTTAGGACCATAATTATATTTTTATAAGACAGTTCTGTTTTTGAATATTTACAAAATAATAACGCTAACTTTAGAGTAGGAGTACATATATATAAACCTCAAACTTGAGGACATAGAGGAAGTTAAGTTTGTATCACCTAAATCAATCACCTCTTAGTTATGAGAAGAGCTACTTTAACAACTCTTACATAATACATAGCGATGATTTTGTTAAGGTTTACCAAAATAAATTAAAGAGAAATAATCTTTATATATGTTATTTTATATTTTACTTTTCTTTTATTACATAGAAAGTCATAATAAGTCAATTAAAAATAATATATTTTTTTTAAAGAGATGGTACACTCGGACAATTCTATGTAATTTGATAATTTATAATATTAAATATTAGATTATTGATCACAGTTATTTTCTTTAATAAATTATCATTTTAATCCTTGAAAATGAATATTATTATCACATTTGTTCTTAAAATTAAAAAATTTAAATCAAAATATAATTTGTCAAAATTTAAAAATATTATTGATTTAAGTGATAATATTAACATATGTTTAGAAATCAAAATGATAATAACTGATTAAGTTTAAAAATATAAATAAAACAATTGAAAATTTTAAAAATTTATTTAATTTTTTAAAGTTAAAAAACTATATATACTTTAAAGGATTAAAATAGTTATTTACACTTATTTTTCTCACTGGCCATGACTTAAGTATGTCATGACGTGATAAAGTCTTTTGCTTACGTGTCTTTTCCTTGGAAATATCAAACAAACAAATTCTAGATCTACTGGACTGGGAGATACACTTGTAGTTGTTGTATTCACACTAATTCCATGAACGGCTTTGAAGTGTATGGATGAAAAGTGTCGTCTAATATTTTGGTCAGTACTATTAAATTCCATTCACCCATATATTCAATTGGGATGTTAAATTAATGGTTCAAATTAATTGATATTGATAGAATTAGTTTATCCTCTCCCTATATAAGTATGAAATAAATATAATTATAATATAATAATTAACAAATAATCATAGTATAGTCTGTGCTATATTATTTAAATTAGTGATTTAGATATACAATTTCAACTTATATTAACAAAATTTTCTACTAAATATTTTATAAAACATATACTACGGTTGAAGCCGATTTTTATGATACTGGCTAATTAAATTAATTAACCGCACAATGTACCACTCCACAATTAAATTAATCAACTATTCTACAATAAATTATAATATAAAATTTAGAATTACTCTCCCAATTCTCTCTATTGGACATTCTTACTTTACTAAAAAAAAAAAATCACCAAAAGAAAATTCAACATTCTCAATATTCAATTCTCTTTCTTCTCTTATTTATAAATGTATTTTTTCGCACATTATTACCTCAACTAAGAAAAATCTTTCCCACTCAATTATCTCAAATACCCTAATATTATCTTTAAATTAAATTTTAATAATTTTTATATAAAAAATTAAATATTTAAAAATAATGCTATATCTCGACTTAAATTGTTTATTATAAATAAAAGATATATTTTATATATTCAAATATTTATTTATTATAAAATTTAATTATAATATAATTTATATTGTTCAAAATTTTTGTTTATTAAAATTTTAATTATATAAAAATAATTATTTATCCTGTACAATGATGAAATTAAAATACTAATTATATCTAATTCTGCCGCTCCAATTTTTCAGTTAGACTGAAATTGTGATGAAAACTACGAAAATAATAAATGCAATTCTCACATATATCAACGTAACTAGATTCCAATTCAATAAAGGAAATATCATTAACCTTCCAAAGAAAAACGAGGATACAGTGGCTCTATATCTTTTGATCTTGACCCATTAGTCCGTTACATCCGTCATTTATATTTTTACCAACTAAAATGACGACAAATGTAGATTTACAAATTTTCTAAATGGAAAATGTTGCTATAATTTTATTTTTTAATTTTTATTTGATGAAGAATGTTAACTAGATTTTAAAATATTTATCAAGAACATAAAAAAATTAGAATGAATGGAAATACTCACAACTATTTAACGTTTCAAAATATAAAAATAATTTAAGAGAACGGTGGATTAAATGAGTCATACATTTTTCTGAATAGTTAAGAATTTCTCATTACCTTCATTTTTATTTTATTATACTTTTCTTTCATCTCTTTCTCTTAACCGTTTATATACTGTACTCTCTTGTCTCTCCTTTGTCTCAAACTCTGTTCTATCTTACCTTTTATTATTTTAGTTATCATTCTCTATTTACTATTTTTGGGGATTACTTTTTCCATGCAATACTATTTATTTTAATTATTATATTTTTATCTTATTTTTTAAAAAATATTTAATATTTAATCTTTAACAAAATTAATAAAAATATAAAAATATAATTAGTTAAAAATATTTTTTTATGAAATAAAACTAAAATTTATTTAAATATGTTTTTATATAATTTTCTATTTATTTATTTCAATAATAATTTTTGTCAAATACTTATAATTCAATAAACCTGCCTCCAAACTATAAATTTTAAACTAATTAACTTAATTACAAGTTTTAAGTTAATTAATTAACTACGTTTTCCCAAACATATATAACCTTAGTTTCAGTAAAATATAAAATGACGGTAGCAAAATTTGATATTCACTTGTCATGTTCAACTAACTTAATTAGCTCTACAATTATCATTTGATCCAGAAGCTTAAGCTTTATATGGCAATTGCCATCCACAATTAATTGAAAAGCTTGTTCCTACCATTTGTAAAGCTATATACAGAGTTAGTGTGAGCTAGCTTTTAAGTAGTTAGTAACAGAATGAAGTTACTGGTTAAAGAGAAAAAATAGCAACACAATATACACAAAATCAAACTTTGTGGTTATTGTACATAAAAAAATATTTATATACAATTTTTTATTATTATGTACAAATTTTACACCAGTCATACAAAATAAAAATTGATATTATAAGTTAATAAATGAAATATACACATAAATTTTATTTAATATTTATAAAAGATGTGTTATATACTAATAGCATTCCTCATGTTTTAGCATTCTTGGAAGTTTAGTCCATAGATATAGAGGTTGTTCCTTACACATGTAATTCTTAGGTGTCAAGCATTGAATGGTGTTTGATACACACCACTGTGAGAAGGCATAACACAAGGAAAAAGAGATCTCAACTACATTTATTAGTGGCATGTAGTTTGCCATTCCACTATAAATACTACTCCTTGCTAGCTTTCAAATTACAAGTCAAAAACAGAGTTCTAGTTTTATTTTCTCTTGTTGTGCAACTATGGGAAAATTAAATAAGTGTATTGGAATGTTTATTGTGTTGTTTTTATTGATAATAGGAATGGCAGAATGCCAAAAATTCGATGAATCATTTGACGGTATTGAAGGAGGTAAGGTTGGTGATGGTGGAGGTTTTGGTGAAGGTGGTAGTGATTGGTTTGGTGGAGGTTTTGGTGTTGGATTTGGTAGAGGTTTTGGAGAAGGGGGTGGTTGTGGAGGTGGTATTGGAAGAAGAGATAGTGGATTCGGAAGCAGTGGAGGTATTGGAGTTGGCAAAGGTGGCAACATTGGTGGACCTAAAGGTGGTGTTGGTGGAAGCTTTGGAGGGTATAAAGGTGGAGATGGAGTTGGTGGAGCCAAAGGTGGTGTTGGTTTTGATGGTGGCAAGGGAAGTGGATGTGGTGGTGGAATTGGAGAGGTTGGATGTGGTGATGCAAAAGGCCTTGGAGGTGGTAAAGGTGGAGTTGAAGGTGGGAAAGATGGTGGTGTAGAGGTTGGATATGGTAGTAAGGGTAGTGGTGACGGCGGCTTTGGTGTAAATGGTGGTGGTGGCGGCAGTGGTTTTAGAGGTTATCCTTAATTGCATCATACAAGCACGTGCCAATGATAAATAAAATAAATAAATCAATAAGTTCTATGATGCTTGTACAATAATGCAAAAAGTATAATAATGTAGATTAATAAAATAAATTTGAGTGTTATCATTATCTTATGTTTTTACTTATTATTATTATAATTATTTTTCTTTTATCTATTCACAACTTGATACTAGCTAGTTTTTATTTAATTTATATGAACATGAAACATGATTAGCATAATTATTTACTTTATACGAACATAAATATGAACTATGACCACCAAATCTAGTATAAAGTAGTTTACTACAATAAGTAACAAACACACCTCAAGTAATATATTTATTATTTAATACAATACAAATTAACCTAATAATCCAATGGGCTTATAAAAAAAACTTAAAAAGCCATAGAGGACAAGCTCAAGCAAGGAACATGTACCTAATCTTAAAATAGTTAGTTAACAATTTGAATTATATAAAAAACTCATCATAAATATGAAGCACTATAATATTTTTTCTAAATGAACAATCCAATTACATGTTTTAACAGTCTCCTTAATATTTATATGATATCTTTTTTTCAAATTAGAGCTTGTGCAGAACAAGAATATGACCATCCATGCAACAATTTCTTGCCATCAATGTAATTACATAAATAAAAATGACACATTTTCTTCGTCAATAAGTTGTTTTGATCAATAACTGTGCTCCATCGAAGTAGTTGTAGATCCATTGCACTTGTACTTTGTATGGAATAGATTTCTAAATATTTTACAATATTACCACAATTAGTCAATATTCTTATCCACATAAGATTAATTTTCTACAAATTATAGTTTTACTTAGTCCACCATCGTAGGACAATGATATGGAGAGGTAAGTCTTGACAAAAATTACATTAATATATAAACTCCTTTTTTTCCTTCCTAGGTGCACCTTACTAATGTTATTAACTTTTCTTTTCATAAAGACAAATTCGTTAATCACGTGTTTGCTTTTCCTGTTTAACTCGTTATTCACTAATAAAAAACATTTTATAGCATTTTTTATAAGCAAATTTATTAAGCAACATAGTATAAGAATTACTCTAAAATATATGCAATAGACTTATAAGGCCAAATCAATCTTTGCGGTAGCGGTCCTTGTATATCGTAAAACTTATGATGCAACTACAAAAATGAGAGTTTGATAAAACATGAAATAAAGATATATAAACAAGAATCAGTCCCAACAAAAAAGAAAAAAATTAGATTCGTAAATAATACTACTCCCATACTTTCTAATATAAGACTCGATTCAAAAGGGACTAAAAGAAAATCATAAAGCAATTTGAGTAAATCCATTACATGTATAACTAAATAAAGACAAATTACAAAATTAATACACGAATAATGTTTTTAGATCAAGACCTATAGCAGCTAGTCCACGAATATCAAAGAATTATTCAATGTAGACAATCATTTCTTTAAGATCTGCTCCTCAAAAGCAGTCTTGAGCAAGTTTATGTTTTGTGATTTTTGGACTACGGTGAGATCCGGGATTTAGGGTTCAAAGAGTGTTCTTGTAGTTTTAGAGAGAAAAGAAAACTTTTCGCAAAGACTGTGAATACGATTTTTTTAAAAACTTCTGTATTTATAAGAAACTAGAAAATGAAAAGATGTTTTTTACAATGGCCAGAAAAGGATTTTTGAAAACATGTAAAAACGTCATACTCAACTTTTAGAAGAGAGATACACTTACATAAGACAAAGACATAAAAGACAAAAAGAAATATACACGTGCCATGCAATGGATGCACATCCATTGGACACTATCATGCTTATGAATACAGATATATTATGGACGCACTAGTCACATAAACTTTAAACTTCATTTCTTTATAAAATTCATACCAAGAAGATCTATATATGAATAAGTTTATTTTCAAGAAGAAGTTTTATAAATATATCAACTAGTTCTTCATCTGTACTGATGAATTTTATCTCATAGATCCCTTTTTGAATATAATCTTTGATGAAATGATGTTTAATTTCTATGAATTGAGAGTAGCAACTAACAACAACTTTGTATTATGCTTTTGTAGTGCATAGGACAATGGTGCCTTGCCTCTTGCTGGTGCAGGAGATTAGGTTGGCTCCAATGAAGTGGCAACTTCCACTGATGCTTTTCTTTCAATTCTATCTCTAGCATAATTAGAATCCTTGTATCCTACTAACCTATACTTATCAGATTTCTTAAAACACAAACCAAGATTAGTTGTTCCTTTGAGATATCTGTTATGATTCTCTAAGATTAGCTTGAAAATGTGCACACAAGCAGACACTTAACATGAAATCTAGCTTAGATGCAATAAGATATAAACGTAAACTAATCATACCTTTGTATGTAGTTTGGTCTACCTTTTTTTATTAGAGTCATCTAGAGTCAAGACAGATGTTAGATGCATGGGCATACTCATACTTTTGTAATCATAAAAAAATATGCATGCCTAACATCATCATCCACCCCACTTTCAAACATACTAACCTAAATCAACAAAGAGATAAAAGATTACCAAGTTAAAACCATGCAATTTGATATGATTTTTCCATACTAGGACAAACAAAGATAAAAACACAATTAACATTAAAAATTTCATAATATATACATGAATTGCTATAGTAAAAGCATCAGCCAACAAAACAAAGGTAAAGGGATAACATGGTTATACCTACTAGAAACCATTACATCTTGTTCTCCACCATCCCTATTTTGATTCCTCTCCTCGACCTTAGCTAAGGCATAGAAAGCATCAACGATAACATGATCATACCTATTAGCAACCATTACATCTTGCACTAACCAAACACAACAAGTAATGCAAACAGACAAGTCTTATACTAGCAATTCAATCAATATACCAGCAGAACACTCTTATCAGAGTACACACCAGTAGCAAGACAAGCACATAACATAAAGGCCAAATGACCTGTTATGATACCACTAAATGTGAAATCCTTTACCCTCAATACTAAACAATTATATTAAATAAACTTTAAAAGAATTTCAAAATAAAAAAAAACATACATCAATGGGTAAAAGATTTCATATAACCTACTCATATACCGTAATTTAAGACAATGTATATTCCTATCAACACTCTAAAAGGCTAATTTCTAACATCATAATACTCATAAAACATAAACTAAAACATATTATCATTAAGTAATTATAATTGCCTCGATGTCACATGTCCTATCTATCAGAGCACCAAATCCAAAATTAAAAGAAACTAAAGAAAAACAGTAAAATGAATGGTCTAGCTCAATGATAATGATGTCGACACATTATCCAATCACTAGATTTCCCTTAATTTTTATAATGTAGGGGTCAACCTAGGTCGATCTTTGCAAGGACACAATCCTATCATGCCTAATCATGTGTATCAGAAACCATAACAGAAACTAGAATGGGGGTTTAATGTAGAACAAGAAATGCAAAATAGAAAATTATGCAGAACAATTTGACAAAGTAGAATTAATTTGGAAACGAATTAAGAAACATCAACTCAAGAATTCAATCATGCAAATTGTTATCATGGTTCTTCTAAAGACAAATACAATTTCATATCAACCAACCTAACTTTTTTTAGATAATCATCTAACATTTGTCCATGTATATTGAGATCATAATTACAGTTCCTAATTAACATGGATTCAATATCATATTGGCTGATTTCAGGCTATCAATCGATTACCTACTGGAAATTTAATCCAAAACTCAGCAAGATCACACACATGGAAACAGATTAAGAATTGGAAAACACAACGGTAAAAATTGCATAAGAAAAGTAAAGAATTAAGAGCTCAAACCGGTTATAATCCTGAATCTTGAATTGATAACAAAGTTAGCCTTCCATGTTCATCATCATAGAAGACTTAGCAACATTCAAAGAAGGAAAAAATAGAGAGGATGTAGAGAAAATTACAACAGAAAACATAGCAGAGAAAGTCTATGTAAAGAATAGGAAACTTCTCCTACAAGCAACACCTTTCAACTACTAAAAACCAAAAGTCTCCAACAAGTTTCTAACCAACCAACTAACTAACTAACTCCTCAACTTCCTACTAAACTTCCTAATGATTACATGCTCGAAAATGCTAAGGAGATAGGGCTTGGACCAGCAACTTTAGCAGCCCAACAAGCCCACTAGTCTATAGGGGAAGGTCCAATTCAGAGTGGTGCAGAGGTAGTGGATTCTAGTCCATTTTTGACATTGCAAACAATCAAACTAGGTTTAACTATATGGAGAAAAGTTTTATATCTTCGTCTTAGCTTTCTAGGGCTACCAAGATTGTCCAATTTGGAGGTCTGTAGGTCTAGATATGGCATACACTATAACTTTGGAATCGAGCAGATATGAACGAATTTGTCTAAGGCAAATACAATTCCCAGCAGCTCTTTTTCCGTAGTTGTATAATTCATTTGGGCTGGATCCATAGTTCGAGAAGCATAAGCTATCACATGTGGTGGCTTGCCGACTCCAACTCGTTGGCCTAGGATGGCTTCTAGTGCCGAGTTGGAGGCATCACACATTAACTCGAATGGATGCTCCCAATTAGGTGCTTGAAGAATTGGTGTGGATGTTAGTTTGGTTTTCAATTCCTAGAAAGCATCTTCACAGGCTTTGTGACAAAATCCACCTCTTTTTATAGTAGCTTGGACAAAGGTAGAGCAATCTTGCTGAAGTTCTTAACGAATCTCCTATAGAATCCTGCATGTCCCAAAAATGAGTGCACGTCCTGCACAGATGCGGGGTTAGGTAGGGAAGTAATGATGTCGACTTTAGGTTTGTCGACTACGACCCCTCTGCTCGATACAAGATGTTCTAGCATAATTCCTTCTATAACCATGAAATGACATTTTTCAAAGTTGAGTACCAAATTTGTCTCAATGCATCGTGTTAATACTCGGGATAGGTTCTCCAAACACGCGTAAAAGGATTTCGCATAAACTGTGAAGTCGTTCATAAACACTTCCATACACTCCTCCAACAAATCCGAGAAGATCTGATCATGCATCTCTAGAATGTACTTAGGGCGTTGCATAATCCAAACAACATTCAAGTATAGGTGAATGTGCCGAAAGGACATGTGAAGGTTGTCTCATGCTGATCTTCAGGTGCGATATGAATTTGCATGAACACAAAGTAACCATCCAGAAAGCAATAATGGGACTTTTCGGCTAGCTTTTCTAGGACTTGATCGATGGAAGGAAAAGGAAAGTGATCCTTGTGAGTTGCTTGATTAAGCTTCCTATAGTCAATACAGACTCGCCAACTATTCTGAATACGTGTCGACACCATCTCGTCATGCCGATTCTTCGTGATTGTCATCCCAGACTTCTTTGGTACTACTTGTACCGGGTTAACCCAGTTATTATCTGAAATGGGATAGATGATTCCGGTAGCAAGTAGCTTCATCACCTCCTTCTTCACAATGTCCAGGATGGTCGAATTCAATCTTCGTTGTTCTTGCCTTATCGGTCAAGCTTCTTCCTCCAATAATATTCTATGCATGCAGATGGAGGGGCTTATTCCTAGAAGGTCGGATAATTTCCATCCTATTGCCATTTTATGGTGCCTTAAGACTTGCAACAATTTCTCCTCCTGCTCCCAATGGAGGTTGTTGGCAATTATCACTAGGAGTTGCTGGTTATTGTCTAAGTAGGCATACTTTAAGTGACTCGGCAATGGCTTGAGCTCTTTTGGTGGTACCTGTGGTGGGAAGGTTTTAGTGGTTGATCTCAGCCTCTATTGACCGACTCGGTCTTGGTGTGTCGAGTCAGCCTCAACTTTTATATGCTTCTACCGAATCGGATTCGGCATTTGTGACTGTTGCCACTTGTGCTTGCATAATCCAGTTTTCATTATAGATGCATACCTGGTTAATCAAATCTGGAAATTCAAAAATTTTCATCAAGTTGGCAGGATTGTCAAAGTCTTCTCCAGAGTCGGACAAATTCGGTACTTAACTCATTTCGACGGAGTCGACTGCTCCCACCATAGAAGCTGCACCGTCAAGTACATTAATAATTTCAACAAAACTTGGCATTTCATCACATCCAAGATCTATTTGTGTATGTTCTTTGACTATTTCATCAATCACATCAATTCTAAAGAGTGAATGGTCTTCGGTGGGGTGTTGCATTGCTTCAAAAATATTAAATTGCACCAAGTTGTCCCCGAATTCCATTGAGAGCATCCCTGCATATATGTCAATCTTTGTCTTCACGGTCATCAGAAAAGGGTGTCCCAGAATTAAGACAGATCCCTTCTGGATTGTTTCGTCCTCCATGTCCAGCACGTAGAAATCAGTTGGAAAGATCAAGTCATTAACCTGGACTAAAACATCCTCGAGAATACCTAAGGGTTGTACGACACTTCTACTGGCTACTTTTATCATTATTCTCGTCAGTTCTAGATCTCTGAAATTCAACTATTTGTATATTGATGCCGACATGATGTTGATTGATGCCCCTAGGTCCAACATGGCATCGGCAAAAGTGCATCCGCTGATAATGCATGGGATCAAGAAGATCACAGGGTCTCTGCATTTCTTTGGCAAAACTAATTATGATCTGGCTTTGGGTCCTCCATTTTGAGCTAATGTTGACACGATGCCTCCCTTTCAATTCCTCCCTTTATCTGCCTCTTCTTGTGTATACATAATTCCTTAAGGAATTTAGCGTACTTGGGAAACTGTTTAATGGCATCAAAGAGCGGGATGTTAATTTCTACCTTCCTGAACATCTTCAGCAAGTCTTTGTTCGTATCAGATTTTCTTGTCGGAGTTGTCCAAATGGGAAACGACAATGGGACGGGTCTGGCCTGTTGCTATATTGGCAAGTTGGCTTCCAGCTCATACTCAACATCAGCTAGTCTCGGCATTTGCTGTGGTGCCGAATGTTGTGGTAATTCTCTACCACTTCATAATGTCACGACTCTCGCATTCCATCATTTTGGATTTGGAATGGTTTGTGAGGGAAGATTACTCGAACCAGCTGATTGTAGCTTACTCATTGAACTGGCTAGTTGTCCAATTTGTATTTTTAAATCTTGCATCGTGGCGTTCAGATTTTGTTTAAATGACATCTACTCTTCCTTGGATGGTGGATTGTTTTGTGGTGGTAGTAGTTGTTGTTGTTATTGAAATGGGGCTTGGTATCTTGGACCCGGCTGCTGATAGTTGTGCTGACTCAAATTTGGCATAGCCGGCTCGAATCCGAATCTTGGGGTCAAATACTACCCTTGACTCGGGTTCGGTCAATATAGTTGCTTCCTAAATCATTGACTATCATATGGCCGACTCTAATACAATTTCCTTTGATATGTCTGACTCACATACGATTGATTGTCGTATCAGTGTTCACCTATTGCTCCAACAACTTCTGCACCTTCCGTCTCGGTTTCTTGTAGTGTGGGGCACATATCAATTGGGTGCTCCATGAAAGTGCATATTTCGCAAACTCTACCTTGTATACTTTGCTGATGTTAGCCAACAGCGAGCTACCTCACTAATGATGTCAACTCGGTCAATTGATTTTCCAATCTTAGATCGTCAATTACTCCAGCTTCATTCAACGCTCGTGATGGTCCTACTCTAGTAGTTCCGAACTATTGCATGTTGCTTGCCATGTTCGAAACCAACTATCTTGTTGTAGCCGACGTCTTGTCCATTAATGCTCCACCACTTGTGATGTCTATCATGCTCAGTCCTTCGTAAAAATACTGGATCAGTAGCTGTTCGCTAATCTGGTGATGCGGACACGTAGCACATAGCCTATTGAATCTCTCCCAGTATTCATGTAGAGTTTCTCCTAATTATTGCCTAATCCCACATATCTTCTTCCAGATAGTCGCAGTTTTGGACGCCAGGAAGAACTTCTCTAGAAACATGCTCTTCATATCTCCCAAGTGTGGAAAAGAACCGGCTGTAGGTGTAACTAATCCTTTACTGCTCCATCAAGGAAAATGGAAATGTCTTCATCTTTATATAATCCTCCAAAACCCCTGCGGCCTCATTTTGGAGCAAACCACGTGAAATTCTTTAAGTGCTTGTGGGGGTCTTCACCTATAAGACCATGAAATTTAGGCAACAAATGTATTAAATCGGACTTGAGTTCATATGACTGAGCTGGCTCCAATTACGAATACTGGATACACCAAGGTTGGTACACCACATTCGACATGGCCAACTCTTTTAATGTTTGATCTTGATTCTCCTTGTACTCCAGTTCCTTGGATTTATTCTCAACATAATTATGTTTTGACTTAATGAAAAAACTAATGTTGCTACAATCAGGAAATTCAAAGTTAGTAGCAAATGAGTTATGCACAAAATCAGAAATTGAATTAAAACTATCACTACTTCCTATGTCGATCTTTTGGATTTTTCTTAACCTATGTAAGGTCCTATCTATTTCCGGGTCAAGATTATGCAAATTGTTAGAATTACTCCTAGTCATGCATTAAAAAAATCATGTAGAAAATTGCAAAATCAAATACGCAGAAAAATTAAAGTTAATTATGTAGAAAAGGAAACAAAATCAATTATGACAAAAATACAAAGTCAACAATTATTTATGCAAAAGAAATACAAAAGCAGTGATCTAACAACTTTCTCTTCTTTCTTTTTCTTCTAACAATACTCAAAAACACATACAATAGAAAAAAATTAACATGGACTCAACATGCTGTAAGAATTTTAGACTCAACAAAAAGAAAATGAAAACAACCTTAACAAACTCAACATATAAAAACAGAAGAAAAAGAGACTCAGTATATTAAAACAAACAGACCTAGCATTCAACAGACCTAGCTTCCTTATTCATTATGTGCTCCATTTCCTTCACGTGCTAGATTTCTTCATTTGGCCATGTGCTGGATTGCCATCCTGGTTATGTCCTTTTGCCTAGAGTTGGTCTTATATGCTGGGACGGATGGAAGTCGGTCTATGGAGTCGGCACTTTATAGCCAGCTTCATCTCGGCCTGGGTCGATCCTGATTCCAGTTTTTGGGCCTGCATAATTGAGTTGAACTTTTTTTAGCTAAAATCAAGCAATTAGCATCGATTTATATTTTCTCTATTTTTAGGCTACTAATCTGAATCTTAGCTAATTTGTGTTTCTTAGTTACAAGATAGTCTCAATTGTACTCCTTTTTAGACCTTGTAAGATGTCCAAAATATGACTCATCACACCCACTGTCCACAGGGATTTTCTTCCTATTGTTAAACACATATGCAATAGGAATAATTATTGTTTTAGGTACCCAAATTTTCTTGAGTCCTTTCAAACACTCTCTACAATCATATGATCTACGTCCAAACTTTCTATAAGTTGAACAATGAATATTTGGTTTTTCTTTTATTTCCTTTTCCTTTTTCAAAACCTAAGTTGGATTTGTCATGCGGACTTCTATTGTATTTCAGTAACTTGTTTAAATTTTTTGTACCATTGGCAAATTTGGCTAGACTTTGTCCAAGGCCAATTACTTCTTTTGAAGTTCAATTACTTCAAAAGTGTTGACTTTAGATAAGTCATTGGTTTGTTCTTCTTTCAAATTTTCATTTTCTTTCTTAAAGATTTTGTTTTCTTTTTCCAAGGATTCAAAACCTTTAGATAGTTTTGAAATTTTTTGATATAGTTCTTTGTATCCAAGAGAAAGAGTTGATAAATTTGAAAGAAGTTATTGATAGGCTATTTGTAAATAATCTAAGTTATTGAAATTTACCACTCCATCACCCTTATTTTCATATGTTGTGTCTGCCATTATGCATAAGTTGGCTTCTTCATCTTCATCTTCTAATAAAGATAAGTCCAAATTTTCCCAAGTGGTCATGAGGCTTTTCTTATTCTTGATGAAAGGTTTCTTCTTTTCTGTTTCTTTTTCTTTTTCTAGATTGTAACATTCAAATTAGAAATGTCCTGGTTTCTTACATTTGTAGCACACCACTTGCGTTTTGTCTTTTGTTTCTTTGGTGTGCTTCTTGGAATTGTTCTTGCATCTTGATCCTCTCTTGTGCTTCCACATGAATTCGATCTTTCTTGATATGAATGAGAGTTTAACCTCATCAAAACAATCTTTGTCTTATGTGTTTCCACATTATTCTTCTGCCCTGAAGGCTTTAGGAGCCTTTTGATCTTTGAGGGCTATGGTCTTTCCTTTTTGTTGCCCTTCATCTTCGTTTAGTTCATCTCATGAACTTTGAGCATACACAAAAATTCTTCCATGGGAAGCTTCTTAATGTCTTTGGATGCTCTCAATGTTGTGACTTATGGTCTCCACCTTCTAGGCAAACTTCTCAAAATTTTTCTTATGCGATCATAATTATCATAAATTTTGCCTAGTGATCTAAGATTACTAATAATTGCTTGGAATCTTCTAGACATTAGATCAATGCTTTCATTATCTTCCATTTTAAACAGTTCATATTGGTGAACTAACATACTAATTTTCAAGTCTCTTACCTGAGATGTACCCTCATAAACTAAAGCAAGTGTGTCCCCACATTTCTTTAGATGACTTGCAATTGTGGACTTTCTCAAATTCTGATTCTATTAATGTTCACATAAGAAAGTTTCTAGCCTTTGAGTTTATAAGGTACCTAGTCTTTTGTTCTTCATTCCATGAAGATCTTGGAATCTCTGCTCCTTCTTTATTGATAGGGAAATAATTACCATTTTCAACTACATCCCACATGTCAATATGACATGGATCAAAGAATTCCATCATTCTTTATTTCCAATAGCATAGTTTTGGCCTTTAAACAGAGGAGGTATGTTCAATGCATGTCCTTTGATTTCCATATCTTTTAGGATCGTTTTTCCGTTGCATTGTTAGATGCTCAACCCTTAGAGGATGAGCTCTGATACCAATTGAAGGGAAAGATAACACACAAGAAAGGGATTGAATTGTGTGTGTGTGATTTTTAAAAGCTTTTCACAAAACTGAAGGATTTAAGACACAATTTGATATGGTTGTCCAAAGGATGTGTGTGTGTGATTTTTAAAATATTTTTGCAAAACTGAAGGATTTAAGACACAATTTGATATGGTTGTCCAAATGGAGCGTCCAAACCAGTCATCCAAAAGAAGTGCATAAATAAAAGAGTGTAGGGTAAGAGAAAAAAATGCATAGAGATTATACTTGTTTACTCTTTCAATAGAGCTACGTCCAATCCCTTTAATACAAAGGAATTTCACTAAGTCTACCTGACTTAAAAACAAGTATTTTTTACCTTTGTAGGTATTACAACCTTTGTAATCTACCTTATTACAAGAAAACCAAGTATTCTTTGTCACTTAGCCTCTCCAGGATATCACACCAACTTAATGAGTTTTTACAACAAATTGTACTCACATAGTGAGTGTATAACAATACAATTCATAGACTTTTAGCTTTGTTGAGCAAAGTAAGCTTTACAACGAATGAAAGAGAGTGTCATCCAAAGCGACATTAAGAGCATAAGTGTATAACAAACTTTGTTCACATTATTGAGTTTTGTTCTATCATTCTCTACGTTCATTTGAGCTTGATCCATCCCTTCTTATGACATGTAGAAATTTTGAACGTTACTTGTGCATGAAGAGTGGTTGGATTTGCAATAAATGCCATGCGATTGCTTCTTGCAATACTTTTGTAGAGACTCCTCTTTTTCTAAAAACAAAGAAAAGTCATGTTATGAAAAAAAAAACTATTTTTCTCTGAATTTTAACAAGTTGTCTTCTATTTGATGAGAGAGAAAGCTTCTATTGGTTCCATTTGAATGGATTCATGATTTGGGCTTCCTTGTGTCAAATTTGACTTGCAATATAAAATATTTGTTGTTGTTCTTCATCAATTTGATAGCTTAACACATTCTCAAATAGTATATTAGGTAGAATTTGAATGTTGGATTCATGATATCAAGTTGTATATTTGAATGAAATGATTCACATGATAAGTTAGATAACTTAAACAACTTTCGCTTTGGATGCTAAGTACAACCTTTGGATGCTAAGTATAACCTTTACACAATGAGTGCGTCTATGGACAACGAGCTCCTTCTAGATGTAGTAGATGAACTTTTACTTTAAAATCAGTTTCTCTTAAATGGATGTGTTCCAACCTTTAAGTCCAATAACCTACAATTCTTTTGAAATCTAGAGAACAATGGTTAATCATAATATATTATTCATTTTCATAATGTTTGTTATCATTAAAATACTTGGATCATTTTGGACACATAGACTTATGTTCCAACAGTTTGGTTTGAGAATTGTTGGTTCTAGTTTAGGGTTTAGGGTTGTATCATGTAGTTCATGTCATGTCCTTTTTTTACTCTTCCTCGTCTCATCGATTTGTATAATTTATTATACAATATAAAAAAACACATTTAACATCCATTTGATATAGTCTCATATGATTATGAGCTGCAAAGGATAATAAGATGCGAATGAATTCTAATATAGCCACAAGAGCAAAGGTTTTAGTAAAGTCTATTCCCTCCTATGGAGAATAGCCTTGAGCTACTAAACAGGCCTTGTTTCTGACAACCTTACCATTTTCATTAAGCTTGTTTTTGAACTCCAAATTAATTCCAATGATGAACATATCTTCAAGTAGATATACTAGCGTACAAATATCATTCTTTTGAAACTGGTTTAGTTCTTCTTGCATAGATTTTATCTTGCCTTCATCCAAAAGGACATCACCTATGCTCTTAGGTTCTAACTCAGAAAGCAAAGCAATTTGAGCTTGATCTTGTTCTTACTTTATCTTGGACATCTCCAAGGATCTATTGCTCTAGATGGTAAGTCTTCATTTTCCAATTCCTCGAGGTAGGCTCAAACTTGTCATATTTTGGCTCCTCATCCAAACAAGGTTATTTAGATGGTGTTTGTAAATCTTCAAGGTTCATATATGCAAAAGATCATTAAGCTCTAGTAATTCCTTATTAGGCTTAGAGTCATTAAATCTTACATGAATGGATTCTTCTACTATCAAAGTCCTAGATTTATAAACTCTATAGGCTTTGGATGCATGAGAATACATAAAGAATGTTCCTTTATCTAACTTAGGATCAAACATTCCCAAATTTCCTATGAGTTCAAAATAAAACATTAACATACAAAAGGGTGGAAATAAGATATGTGTTGAAAAGCCAATAAAAACGGCCACCGTTTTTATTGTCAATAAAACGGCCACCGTTTTTTTCTTTTTAATTCTTCTTCCGTTACGCGTTTTCTCCTTCTCTTACTCGGTTTCCTTCCCTTATATAAGGGGAGCGTAGGCAGTAGGAAAGACACACCACCGAGAGAAAAATAACAAAGAGTGTCCCAGCAGTGTGGGAGAAAATTCCCAAATTGTTTCCTTGTTCTTTTGTTGTAATTACTTTATTAGTAAATTACATTCTTTGCCACTGGGTAGTGTATTTTTCTCATCTTTTATTTTAGTTGTGTGTTCTTATGCTATTATCTGAATCACAACAGTGGTATCGAGAGCCAGGTCGGTTGTGCTCATTGCTATAGTCACTAGAATAGTGTTGGAGAAAATTCTTAGTATGCTCTGTGGTGGTTGCAGTTAATCTGATCTTCCACATCAGAAAAGAGTTATTCTTGTTTTGGAGTGTGGTAGTGTGAACTTGTTCACGGTCTACCATTATTATCGTTCCAGTAGGCAATACTATTCATAAGTGAAGGTTGCATAAGTCGGTTTAAAACCATGACAACGAAATATGAGATAGAGAAGTTCAATGGGAGTAATTTCTCATTGTGGAAATTAAAGATGAAGGTCATTCTGAGGAGAGACAATTGCATAGAGGCAATTGAAGGAAGAACCGCGGCTCACACGGACCAGCGGTGGAAAGAAATCAATGACAATGCTATTGCAAATTTGCACTTAGCAATGGCAGATTCAGTTCTATCCAGTGTGGCAGAAAAGAATAAAGCGAAGGAGATTTGGGATACCCTCATCAAACTATATGAGGTAAAATCACTTCACACAAGAATATTCTTGAAGAGAAAACTCTATACTCTTCGGATGAGTGAGTCCCATATCGATGACGGACCACATCAACCAGTTGAACACCTTGTTTGCCCAATTATCAGCAGCAGATTTCAATATAGTTGAAAATGAACGTGCGGAGCTTCTACTTCAGAGTTTACCTGACTCGTATGATCAACTCATCATCAATATTACAAATAATAATATTGATGGGAAATTACACTTTGAGGACGTCGCTGGAGCTATTCTTGAAGAAGAATCCAGAAGGATGAGCAAAGTGGAAAGTTCCAAACAAGCAGAAGCTTTAACAATGATGAGAGGAAGATCAACGGGAACGTGGCTCAAGTGGGAGTCAAAATCATTATAGGTCAAACTCTCGAAGCAAAGAAGAATTTCAAATGCTACTATTGTGGCAAGAAAGGGCACACGAAGAAAGAGTGTTGGAAGAGGAAGAATGATCAAAAGAACTCGAAGAATCATCTTCACAAGGTAATGTTGCAAATACCTTAGAAGATGGAGACATTCTGGTGAGTGATACAGTAATGAGTCCTAACAGTAAAAGGGAGTTTCATGATAAATGGATAGTGGATTCAGGTGCAACTTGGCACATGACTCGCATCGAGATTGGTTTCACACTTATGAGCCTATCTCAGGTGGATCCGTGTTCATGGGAAACAACCATGCCTTGGAGATTGCTGGAGTAGGTACTGTCAAAATAAAAATGTATGATGGTACTGTTCGCACAATTCAAGGGGTACGACATGTGAAGGACTTGAAGAAGAATCTACTGTCCATAGGGCAATTAGATGATCTCGGATGTAAGATCCATGTTGAAGATGAAATCTTAAAGGTGGTGAGGGGGAACTTGGTAGTCATGAAGGCTAAGAAGATCTTGGCAAATTTGTATATGCTGGCTGGAGATACGTTGCAAGAAGCGAGTGCATCAGTTGCAGCACCAAGTCAGGAAGATGTGACATTTATGTGGCATTGCAAACTTGGTCATATGTCAGAACGTGGTCTGAAAATTCTTGCGGAACGTAATCTCTTACCCGGGCTTAAAGAAGTAAGTTTACCCTTCTGTGAACACTGTGTGATAAGTAAGCAACACAAATTGAAGTTTGCTAAGACAACTACCAGGAGTAAACATAAATTAGACTTGATTCATTCAGATGTGTGGGAATCACCGGTATTATCCCTAGGAGGAGCAAAATATTTTGTATCATTTATCGATGATTACTCCAGGAGATTGTGGGTGTATCCTATCAAAACGAAGTCAAGTGTATTTTCTCAGTTCAAGGAATTCAAAGCACAAGTAGAACTTGAGACTGGGAGGAAAATTAAGTGCTTGAGGACAGATAACGGAGGAGAATATGTAGATGGAGAATTTTTAGCATTCTGCAAGCAAGAGGGTATTGTCAGACAATTTTCTGTCCCACATACACCTCAGCAGAATGGTGTAGCAGAGCGGATGAATAGAACTCTCCTGGAAAGAACAAGAGCTATGTTGCAAACAGCAGGAGTGGCCAAGTCTTTCTGGGCAGAAGCAGTAAAAACTGCATGTTATGTAATAAATCGATCTCCATCAACAGCAATTGGTTTGAGTATACCAATGGAGGTGTGGAATGGTAAACCAGCTGATTATTCATCCTTACGGGTTTTTGGCTGTCCTTTGTACGTAATGTACAACTCACAAGAAAGAACAAAGCTGGATCCAAAATCCAGGAAACGTATCTTCTTGGGCTATGCTGACAATGTGAAGGGGTATCGCCTGTGGGATCCCACTGCCCACAAGGTTATTGTTAGCAGGAATGTAGTCTTTGCAGAAAATGAACTGCAAAATGAGCAGACAAATAACAGCTTGATAGAGGACAAGGTTACAGTGCCAATTGAGAAGAAGACTTGGAAGTTTCCTCCGAGTTAGAAGGGCAGCATGAAGAACAGGAGCCAAATGAGGTTGGCAATGGAGAACTCCGACGATCAACACGAGAAAGGAGCAAACCATCTTGGCATTCAAAATATGTGATGACTAGTCATGATGCGTATTGTCTTCTAAATGAAGAAGGAGAACCTTCAACTTTTCAGGAGGCTGTGAGTGGTTCAGATGCTTCTCTTTGGATGACTGCAATGCAGGAAGAAATTGAGGCTCTTCACAGGAACAAGACATGGAATCTTGTGGAACTTCCAAAGGGTCGGAAAGCCATCGGCTGTAAATGGGTCTATAAGATCAAGCGAGATGGCAATGATCAAGTGGAAAGATATCGTGCTAGATTGGTACTAAAGGGATATGCTCAAAAAAGAAGGTATTGACTTCAATGAGATATTCTCACCAGTTGTCAGGATGACGACAATCAGAATTGTTCTAGCTATGTGTGCTGTATTTGATTTACATCTTGAGCAATTAGATGTAAAGACTGCTTTTCTTCATGGAGAACTTGAAGAGGAAATTTATATGCTCCAAGGAAGGCTTTAAAACACAAGAAAACTTGGTTTGCAGGTTGACCAAATCTCATGTACGGTCTAAAGCAGGCGCCCAGGTGTTGGTACAAGAGATTTGATTCCTTCATTATTAGCCTTGGTTACAATAGACTGAGCTCAGACCATTGTACTTATTACAATAGGTTTGGTAATACTGATTTTGTTATTCTGCTATTGTATGTGGATGACATGTTGGTGGTAGGCCCCAACAAAGATCAAATCCAAGAATTAAAGGCACAATTGGCTAAGGAATTTGATATGAAGGATTTGGGACCTGCAAACAAGATTTTAGGGATGCAAATTCACCGAGACAGAAAAGATAGGAAGGTTTGGCTTTCTCAGAAGAATTACTTACATTGAAAATCTTGCGGCGCTTCAACATGCAAGATTGTAAGCCAATTTCTACCCCTCTTCCTACTAACTTCAAGTTATCCTCCAAGATGAGCCCTAGCAGTGAAGAAGAGAGGATGGAGATGTCTCGAAAATCGTATGCATCAGCGGTGGGAAGCCTTATGTATGCCATGATTTGTACAAGACCAGACTTTGCACAAGCGGTGGGAGTGGTTAGTAAATTCATGGGAAATCCTGGTGGAGAACATTGAATGCTATTAAGAGGATCCTTAGATATATCAAAGGGACCTCAGGTGTTGCTTTATGTTACGGAGGATCAGAACTACTTGTCGGAGGTTATGTCGATTCAGATTTTGCAGGTGATGTGGATAAAAAGAAAATCTACTACTGGCTATGTATTTACAATGGCAGGAGGGGCAGTAAGTTGGTTATCCAAGTTACAGGATGTTATAGCTCTGTCTACTACAGAAGCTGAGTACATGGCAGCCACCCGGGCATGTAAGGAAGCTATTTGGATTAAAAAGGTAATGGAGGAACTCGGGCACAAGCAGCAACAAATTGTTGTGTATTGTGACAATCAGAGTGCTTTACACATTGCAAGGAATCCAGCCTTTCATTCCAGGACAAAGCACATAGCCATAAGATATCACTTTGTTCGAGAAGTGGTGGAAGAAGGAAGTGTGGATATGCAAAAGATTCACACTGATGAGAACCTAGCAGATGTTATGACAAAGCCAGTTAGCATTGACAAGTTCGCATGGAGTCGATCCTACTGTGGCCTATCGGAAAAGTAAGCTACATGTATGGCAAAGGATAAAGAATAAAGGTGTGAAGATTTGATTAATCTAATCAAAATCTTCAAGTGGGAGATTGTTGAAAAGCCAATAAAAACGGCCACCGTTTTTATTGTCAATAAAACGGCCACCGTTTTTTTCTTTTTAATTCTTCTTCCGTTACGCGTTTTCTCCTTCTCTTACTCGGTTTCCTTCCCTTATATAAGGGGAGCGTAGGCAGTAGGAAAGACACACCACCGAGAGAAAAATAACAAAGAGTGTCCCAGCAGTGTGGGAGAAAATTTCCAAATTGTTTCCTTGTTCTTTTATTGTAATTACTTTATTAGTAAATTACATTCTTTGCCACTGGGTAGTGTGTTTTTCTCATCTTTTATTTTAGTTGTGTGTTCTTATGCTATTATCTGAATCACAACAATATTTGGGTTGTCTACCTTTCCACAGTTCATATGGAATCCTTTTCAAGATAATTCTATTATATATTCTATTTTGTAAATAAATAAGGACTTAGGAGAGTTGTTATCATTGTTGGAGATATTGTAAATATCTCATTAGATTAAGAGGTTATAAATATTTAAATATTTCATTAGGAGATCGTGAATATCGCATTTTATCTACAACGATTATCTTTTCTTTTTGTAAGCTATATTATCTTTAAGTAGTTTACCTTTACCTTATAAAAAGGGAGATTAGAAATTGTATTATTCAATTCAATCAATACACAATTCCTTTTACTTTCAATTTGATATCAGAGCTCCAGATCTTGAGAGCTCTGATTTTGCTGCCCTACTTTAGTAAACCGCTACCCTCTTACGAGACCCACACATAGGTGTGAGACTAGTCAAAGTCTTCTCTGCCATTCCCACTTATTAGTGATAATGGTAAAAGATAAAGCCATTATCTTGGGACCTAGTGAACTTCCAAATTTGGTAGGTACCTCTCGACTTGACAACCGCAATTATCTACAAAAGGCACAGTACATTTGTACTACTCTCAAAGGGCGCAAGAAGTTGAGTCATATTGAAGGAAGTGGCCCACCTAGAGATTATCCAAAGTTTGAAGCGTGGGAAGATGAGGATTCTATCATCATGACATGGCTATGGAATTCCATGACTCCGGAAATAAGCTGAAATTATATGCTTTATTCCTCCATTCATGAGATATGAGAGAATCTCATTGAGACATATTAAATGAAAAAGGACTCTACTACTTGCTATGATATTGAAGTCAAGATCTTCAACTCTAGATAAGGAACCCTCTCAGTAACAGAGTACTATGGTACTCTAAATGGGTTATAGATTGAGTTGGATCAGTACCAAGGATTGAAGACGTACAAAGCTGATTCTATTGCATACAATGAGCTCATTGAAAGAGGGAGAATCTTTAAGTACCTCCATGACTTGAATTAGAATATGATCCTATTCGGGTTCAAATTCTAGGCAAGGAGAAGCTTCCCTCTTTGTTTGAGATATTTTTTTACTGTGCGAAGTGAAGAGACCTGACGATCAGTCATGCTTGATAAAGGATGCTCCAACACAGGATCTGCCATGGTGACAAGAAAAGGTCCCACAAAAAGATCAACCTTCAAAGGAAAACCCTTCACAAAGAGTAGTCATGGAGAATACTGAACGTATTGCAAACGACCAGAACATACCAAGGATACCTGCTAAAAGCTTTATGGAAATGAGAAAGTTCTTAAATGAATGGGTGGAAATAAAGGCCTAACTCAAATGTCCGTGAATCAAACAACCTCTGATAAGGAGAATGTAGTTGAACATCCTTCTACCTTTCAACTTGACCAGGATATTCAAGCCTTTAGTAAGGAGGAGATGGACCACCTTTGAGCCCTCATAAACTCAACAAGTAAGTCTCTTGGCTCGTGTGGCTTGACCTTGAAAGGTAAGAATTCTTTTAATATTTTTGGTTTAGTTCCACAAAGCATCTGGATCCTTGATTCCGGGGCAATAGATCATATGACCCTGTTTCCTTCATATTTTACATCATACATTAAAGTATCCAAAGAGCAACTCATTACTGCTACTAATGGAGATCATGTTCCTATTGTTGGATTTGGCAACGTTCAATTTCAATCCTCTTTATCCCTACACAATGTTCTTCATGTTCCAAAATAGGCTAACAACCTTATCTCTATACATAGCCTTCTACAAGATTGGAATTGTTTAGTAACATTTTTCCGTTCTCATTGTGTTATTCAAGAACTTACAATGGGAAGGACGATTGGAATTGCTAAAGCAGGGTGGGTTATACTACTTACAACATACAAAGGTAGGTAACGACACCAATAAGGAAGATTTTCCTTCCATTCAACAGGCAACCTTAGAAACTTTGGCAACTTCTCAAATTTGGTTTTACTATAAACGTCTTGGACATCCACCGTTTGGGTTACTTAAGACAATATTTCCACATTTATTTACAAAAGAGTTTGTCGAGTCCTTTAAGTGTAATGTTTGTCAGTTTTCAAAGCACCATCATGCAACATTTTCTCCTAGTAATAATAAAAGTCTTGAACCTTTTGACCTTATTCATTTTAATGTGTGGAGGCCAACTAGTAACTCTATATCGGGGGCTAAGTGGTTTGCATCATTTATTAATGATTGTACCTGTGTGACATGGATGTTTCTTATGAAACATAAATCTGAGGTTTGTCAAATATTTTTCGATCTTTTTCATCTTGTCAAAAATTAATTCGGTAAATCTATTAAAAGACTACGGTTAGACAATGATACCAAATTTGTAAATCTTGAGTTCTCCAAGTTTCTTAAAGATAATGGTGTGATTCATGAACTGACGTGTGTGAATACACCCCAACAAAATGGGGTTGCAAAAAGAAAAAATCACCATCTCCTTGAGGTTGCTAGAGCCCTCCTCTTCCAATTGTCTGTTCCTAATGTTTATTAGGGAGAAGAAGTCATAACTGCCACCTATCTCATCAACAGTTTACCCACTCATGTATTAAATGATATTAGTCCAATTAAACATATGTTATCCTTCTTTCCTAACTCTCCCCTAATGTTAAGCTTACCAAGTCATGTCTTTGGGTGTATTGCCTTTGTCCACCCTCATAATCCATATCGTGGGAAGTTAGACCCTAGAGCTGCCAAATGTGTTTTTGTTGGTTATCCCTCAAATAAAAGGGGTTTAAATGTTATCATCCTCCAAATCGTTAAATCTTTATCTCAATGGATATTACTTTTCAAGAAACATAATCATTCTTTGTTATCCATCCACTTTAGAGGGAGAGCTATCTAGAAGTTGAGTCTATCATCGAGTCATTACCTTTTCCTACTCGGGATGTCATCGATTAATTACCTATTCCTACTTAGGATGTCATCGAGTCATTACCTTTTCCTACTTATGATGTTCAAGTTCAAGTTCAAGAAGTCACGGAACCCACTCTGGTCCCAAAGCAAGTCCAATTGTCTAAGCCAAAGGTAAGTATTCCTGAGAATCCCATTGAGGATGTTACTGATGATATGCCTATTGCTTCGAGGAAAGGGAAATGATCATGTGTCAAATATCCTATTTCTTAATTTGTGTGTACTGACCATCTCTCTATACAACATCAAAGTTTTATTGTTACCATTGATGCAATCAAAACACCTACATCAATACAAGAAGCTTTGAAAGATGAGAATTGGGTTCAAGCAATGAAAGAAGAGATGAAGGCGTTAAAGAAAAACTCAACTTGAGAGATTGTTGATAGGCTCAAAGATAAAAGAGTTGTAGGCTGTAGATGGATATACACTGTGAAGTGTAAATCTAATAAGACCCTTGAGTGATACAAAGCAAGATTGGTTGCTAAAGGGTATACACAGAATTGTGAAATAGATTATGAGGAAACATTTGCCCCTACAGCAAGGATGAACACGGTAAGAGTTGCTATTTCCTTAAGCACCCACTTTGGCTGGAACTTGCAATAGTTTAATGTTAAAAATGTCTTCCTTCATGGAGACCTAGAAGAAGTCTACATGGAGATTCCCCAGGATTCTATTCTCATAATGAAAAGAACAAGGTATGCATACTCAAAAAGGAATTGTATGGACTTAAACAGTCTCCCCGAGTATGGTTTGGAAGATTTGCTCAAGTCATGATATCCCTAGGATACAGGTAAAGTCAAGATGATCATACTCTCTTCATAAAACATTCTCCTAATGGTAAACTCATTCTTCTCCTAGTCTATGTAAACGATATGATTGTTATAAGTGATGATGAGATTGAAAAACTAAATCTGAAAGAAAAGTTGACAACACAATTTGAAATGGAGTTAGAAAAGTTGAAATACTTCCTCGGAATAGAGGTTGCATATTCCAAACAAGGTATTTTTATCTCCTAAAGAAAGTATGTACTCGATCTCCTCAAAAAAACAAGAAAATTGGGATACAAGACCTCAAGGATACCTATTGAGCATAACCATAGGATTGGACGTGAAGAAAGTCCAACCATAGAGAAGTCCTAATATCAAATATTGGTGGGAAAATTGATCTACTTATCCAGCACTAGGCCAAATATTGCCTATAATGTTAGTGTGGTCAGCCAATTATGTATGATCCCAGGGAAAGGCACCTTCAGGTAGTTGAAAAGATCCTCCAGTATTTGAAGGCAAGTCCAGGAAAAGGATTGTTGTTCAAAAAAGAAGGTACATTGTCCATAGAAATATATACAAATGCAGACTATGTAGGATTAGTTGTGGATAAAAGATCCACTTCCGGATATTGTATGTTTCTAGGAGGACATCTAGTAACTTGGAGGAGAAAGAAGCAAAATGTGGTTGCTCTATCAAGTGCAGAAGCAAAATTTCGAGTCATGGCACACGGTATATGTGAAGGATTATGGATGAAGATTATTCTTGATGACCTCAAAGTCAAATACGAGGGACCTATAAAGTTGTTATGTGACAACATCTCAGCTATTAGTATTGTCCATAATCCAATCCAACACAACAGAACAAAGCATATAGAGATTGATAAACACTTCATTAAAGAGAAGTTGAACAGTGGACTTATAGTCACAACACATGTTCCTACAGGGTTCCAAGTAGCATATATTTTCACCAAAGGGCTCCCTACAACTAGATTTCAAGAACTCAATGGCAAGTTAGGAATGATTGATATTCATTTGCCAACTTGAAGGGGAGTGTTGGATGAGGGGGGAGTGTTGGAGATATTGTAAATATCTCATTAGATTAAGAGGTTACAAATATTTAAATATCTCATTAGGAGATCGTGAATATCGCATTTTATCTACAATGATTATCTTTTCTTTTTGTAAGCTATATTATCTTTAATTAATTCACCTTACCCTATAAAAATGGAGATTGGAAATTGTATTATTCAATTCAATCAATACACAATTCCTTTTACTTTTAATTATCATTCAACATAGTTTTGGCCATATCTTGAAGAGACATATTTTTCCTTTCTATAACACCATTATGTTGAGGTGTTCTTAGACAGGAAAAATTATTAAGAATGTCATGTTCTTCAGAGAACTATTGAAAATTTTCATTCAAATTCTCCCCCATGATCACTTGATCACTTTTGATTAAGGCAATGTTAATACATTTCTAACTTTGAACTCTTTTACAGAATATAAAGAAGAGTTTAAAAAAACTCATCCTTGTGGGTGAGAAACATAACCACATGTCCATCTAAAGTAGTCATCAACCACTACAACTCCATAACGTTTTCCACTCATGGAGGTAGTTCTGGTTAGACCAAATAAACAAATATGTAGCAATTCCAAAGGTATAGAAATTGAAACAATGTTTGTGGACTTAGATGATCCTCCTACGTGTTTCTTTTTTTGACATGCATCACACAATAGATCTTTCTTGTACACAATACTTGGAAGACCTCTTATTAGGTTATGCTTTCTCATCTTTGAGATGAGTCTCAAGCTTGCATGTCCAAGCTTCTTATGCCAAGTTCATTGATCATTATTTATGGACACTAGAAAAGTTACACTTTGATTTGTCTATGTCAGGTTAATCTTATACATATTATTCTGCCTTTTAACAGAAACCAGCAAATGAACCATTTAGATTTTTTTACTGTGCATTATCCTTTGTTCAATTAAACATCATATCCACTATCACATAATTGACTTATGCTAAGTATATTGTGTTTTAGACCTTCAACAAATAAACATTATCAATAGAGGAGAAGTGATGCTTACTAATCCTACCAATTCCAACTATTTTACCTTTTTGGTTACCTCAAAAAGTAATCCATCCTCCTGACTTGGGCCTAAGGTCTTGGAACATAGACCTTTCTCCCATCATATGACATGAGCAGCCACTATCCAAGTACCATGATTGGTGCCTCCTTCCTATTGTCAAGCAAATTTGTAACAGGAACAATCATGTTATTAGATACCTAAATTCTCTTGTGTCCTTTCTTATTAGTCCTAGATGGTTTGGATAGTATCTGCAATCATACGACAAATGTCCAAATTTCCATAATTTAAGCAATGTGAAGTAGATTTATCTTTTTTCAAATCCTTTTTCCTATCATAACTAATACCAGATTTGTCATATGGATGTCTCTTATGCTTAAGGATCTTTTCCAAGTTTTCAGACCCTTTGACAAACTTGGCTAGACGTTGTCTAAGGTCAATGACTTCCTCTTGAAGTTGTTTATTAACTTCTCAAGTATTGACTTTAGATAAGTCTTTGGTCTTATATTCTTTTAAACTTTTATTTTCTATCTACAACAAATCATTTTCTTTCTGCAAAGAGTCAAACTCTTTGGACAACTTTGAAAACTTCTTTTACAAATCTTTATAGCCTACTGAAATAGTTTAAGAGTTTGAAAGAAGTTCTTGGTAAGCCTTTTATAGATGATTTAAACCATTAAGTATTACATCTTCATCATCTTCTTCTTCTGGAGTAGTATTAGCCATCAAGTAAAGGTTTGCTTCTTCATCCTCTTTTTTAAAAGAAGACATATCAAGGTCTTCTCATGTGGCCATGAGACCTTTCTACTTATTGAAGAAAGGCTTCTTTTTGTCCTTCTCCTTCTCCTTTTCCAAGCTAGGACATTTAAACTTGAAGTGTCTAGACTTCTTGCACTCGTAGCACACCACTAGACTTTTGTCTTTAACTTTCTTAGTGTACTTTCTGAAGTTGCTCTTCCATCTGGATCCTCCTTTGTTTTTCCATATGGAATCGATCTTCCTTAAGATAAAGGAGAGCTCATCCTTATCAGATCCTTCTTCTTCAGAGGCTTCTTCACAAGATTCATTAGCTTTGAAAGCTTTGAATGATGATCTATTTGAAGCTTTTTGAACTTTAAAGGCTATGGAATTACCCTTCCTTTAGCCTTCATCCTCGTTTAGTTCAATATCATGAACTTTAAAGATGCCAAGAAGTTCCTCCATGGGAATCTTCTTCAGGACTTTGTATCCCTTAAAAGCTGCTAGCTATGGTCTCCACTGTTTAGGCAAACTTTACAAAATTTTGGTTATATGATCATAGTTATCATAAGTTTTTTCTAAAGACCTTAGAATATTGATAATTTCTTGGAATCTACCCAACATTCGATTAATGCTCTCATGGTCCTCTATTTAAATAACTCATGCTGATATACAACCATATTTATCTTGGAGTCATTTACCTATGATGTCCCCTCATAGGCTAAAGCTAGTGTGTCCCACATCTCTTTCGAGGATTTGCAGCTATAAACTTTTTCATATTCTGCTTTTGTCAAAGAACACAATAGAAATTTTCTACCTTGGGAGTTTAAGATATACCTTGTTTTCTGATCTTCATTCCATGATTATTCAAGAATCTTTGTTCCATCTTCCTTGGTTTGAATGTAATTTTCGTTTTCTACTACATCTCACATCTCAATATGACAAGCATCAAAGGATACAATCATTCTTTGGTTCCAATAGTTATAGTTTTGTACCTTGAATAGAGGAGGTCTATTGACATCGTGTCCTTTGTTCTCCATAGTGTTATGTAGGATCTTTTCCTCTACATTGTTAGATGCTCAACCCCTAAAGGATGATCTCTAATACCAATTGAAGGAAACATGAATCAAACAAGAAGGGAGTTGAATTGTGTGTGTGATTTTTAAATAATTCTCAATAATGCAAGACAGTTATAAGTTCATAAATGGTGTTCAAATAGATCATTTGAAGGGTGCAGAAGTAAAAATAGAGATAAGAGAAAAAGCAACACAGAGATATATCCTTGTTCACTCTTCCAGAAGAGCTATGTCTAGTCTCTTCAATACAAAGGATTTATCCACCAAGTCAAACAGAACTTTACAACCAAGTATTCTCAAAACCTCTTTAGGTTATACAACACTTGTAATCACCTAGATTACAAGCAACCCAAATATTCTTTAGCATTTAGCTTTTTCAAGCTATCATGAAAACAAAAAGAGTTTTACAAAAGATAACTCACTAGGTAAGCATATAATAGTTACAAACAAAGTTTAACTTTGCTTAACAAAACAAATACAAAGATAAGATCTGAGCCTTTTAACTAAAAAACCTTTTACAAGACTTTTCTAAAACGTCATCCAAAGGCATATGAGCATTTGCTTTTCACTTTTCAAATATGAGCTTTTTCTTATATTACTACTTATTTTCTTCTTCTTCTTGAAGAATGATATATATATATATATATATATATATATATATATATATATATATATATATATATATATATATATATATATATGTGAAGAAGAAAGTTGTTGTCCTGCATAAGGAAAGAGGAATATCTTTGCATTAAATGCTAAAGATAAACTTTTGCAGAGTTGTAGTAGAAACTTTGTCTCTTTCTTAAGATAGAGAAAAAAAATACAGTAGAAAATTTGTTTCTCTTTGATAAGCGGGTTTTTAGTCGTCTTATGCGCATCAAATAAAACTAAAGCTAACTATAGTATAGCTAACCTAGGTCGATTCTCTCAAGGACACAGTATGTTCAGATTATGCTAAGTGTAAAAATCAGAGTTTTGCAGAAACGCTAATTGTTGTAAAATACCAACTTGGCTTCGGCGACGCTAAGGCCGACTCGCTCTCGGCAATCCGGTCTCGGCTAATAGGGAACCAATATGGTTTCGACCAAAAGTGATTTAGACGCGACAGAGTCGGACTAACTCGGTCTCGAACTCTAGGAAGCAGTAACTAGGGGGGTTTGTGTTTTAGTGCAAGAAAATAAACTAAGTGCTGAAAGTAAACTAAACTATGCTAAACTACTCTATACTAACTACTATATCAATTCGGGAATCAAAACACGACAGTTTACTATTCTTACATAGAATTGTATTCCGAATCAACCTTAGATTCTTACAACGACCGCCGAACGTTTGTCCACTGCCATACCGAGGATTTACACAACCACTACCTAATCAGATTGTTAAACTAGTTCCAACTAGTCCTAATCTAACGTGATCTACCCCTAATAGTGTGTCACGGCAAAATTAAGAGTAGAGTTAAAGCGCAGGAATTATAAGAAAATTCAGAATTGCAAACCAGTTGTATTTATTGATATACCAAACCGAATACAAAGGTGAGAAATCAGAGTCTCCAGATAGTCCGCCTTCCACGACGACCGCCAATGGAAGAACGGCAGTGATGCACCAATGATGGCCAGACGTTGAGGTTTTCGTCCAACAGAATGCGTCGGCTATACCGAGCGATCACCTTTGAAGGCTTCCAGCTTCCCAAATCCTGGTCCTGTACCTCCTCGACCGAGAGAGACACCATATTCAAGCTTCGTGTACCATTGTACTAGCTTGGAGTATCTACGATTGCTGACGACGCTAGCTCTAGATTCTGCTAAAAATTCCACCTTGAAAACGTGGCCTAGTGCGCTTATTTATACACAAGCTGGATAAATCTAAATCTAATCCTAATAACAGAAATTCAAATCCTAAAGATTCCAATTCGAATTACAAATTACAATCTCCTCAATCTTAGGAGTTTCCCAGTTTCCTAATTTCTAGCTGAATCATATCTGCATTCCTAGTTACCCGAATTACAGATTCCTTGATCTTAACAAATCATATCTGTATTACAGATTCCTTAATCTTAGCAAATCATATTTGCATTACAGATTCCTTGATCTTAGTAAATCATATCTACATTACAGGTTCCTTAATCTTAGCAAATCATATATGCATTATAGATTCCTTAATTTTAGCAAATCATATATGTATTCTTGCCAAAGTGATTTTTAGGCAAGATTTCCATCACTGATGTCAGCTTAACCAGGAGCAGCTGGACTGGTCGGGATGTTCCCGACTTGGGCCGAGATGACTTGGGTCAGGCCTGCAAAACAAGTCTTAACCTTTTTGTTAGTTAAAAACTTCATTTTAGCACAGATTTGTATTTCTCCTATTTTTAGGCCCATAATTCAAATCTTGATTAAGACAGGACTTTTAATCATTAAACATTCTTAACAACACCCATCTTAAGTCCACATAAAGTGTATAAAATATGACTCATCACTCTTTCCTTAAACATACTTCCTTTGATTGATATGCAGAAGACCCTTCTCCTTGTTTCTTTGTTTGTAGAAGCTTGATCAGAACACTCTTCTATCAAGGTTGACTTGTTTCTTCAGAGCTTGATAAAGAAATTTTTTTCTTCTCTAAAAACAAGGCATAGCATATACATAGAAATGAATGTTTAAAAATGTTCTTAAGCATAACTTTATGAAAGAAATGAGATAGTAGATATGTATAAGTTAAAGAGCGAGTTTCAGGATAATATAAGCATTAAAAACAAAAGGTGTCTTTTATGGGAATATGACTTAAGCCTTCTTTGGACAAATGCAAACTCTTATCTTTTATGTGAATATGACTAACTTGTTCTGAAAACAAGTTCTTTGTATGAATGCAAACTCTTATCTTTTATGTTGTGATGACTTGTTTTACTCCTAAAATACAAAGTACTTGCATAAACCGTTAATCATCACTCTTTAGTCATAATATTTGTTATTATCAAAACATATGGATCTATTTGACACATTAAAAATGCTCCAACAATTTATCTCTTTGCTCTTTGCCCTTTGCCCTTTGCCTTTGCCCGTGGAATGAATTCCAAATCGAATATCAACTTTTGAAAGAAATAAAATACTTTAATGTCTTGACAAACTCAACTTGAGATACATGATTTTCCCACCTTCATGATTCGAATTGAGTTACTATAAAGATATTATATATGCGTATTTGAAAAAGAGGAGGGTGAGGACTTTTGAAAAGGAAATTCCTTAACAAAAAATCCTAAATGAAAACATATTTAAAAGACAAATGAATAAAAAGAAATTAACATTTTTCGTAAAAACAAAAAAAATGAAAAAGGAAAAACAAAAGTTAGTTTAAAAAATATAAAATGAAAATATTTGAAAGGAAACAATGAAAGGTAAAAGTGAAAAGGGAAAGATGGAGTAGGGAAGCAAATGAACTAGTTGTGTCTAAATATGTCACTGATTTTAGATGACTTCCTTTTCTTTTTCAAATAGTCTTAATAAAGAGCACTCAACTTAATTATTCTTTCTAAAACAAATATCCAAACACCATTTGAGTTAATAATTAACTCTTCTCGTTGGATTTATGTGATGGTGTCTAAAATTAATAAAAGGAATGCGAGGTGCAATTTGATCAAACATGATTCTAATATATGTAAAAGGGGTCACAATCACAATCATAGTGGCAAATAGATCGAGTTTACAGTACATCCAAAACTACTATTTTTCCTTGTATTTGTTGAAATCATAATCTAGACCTAGTCTCTTTATCAACTTTTTTATGGTCATACAAGGAAGAAGATCATTCGTCACAATGAGTATTGCGTACTTGTTTGATGAAAGTCGAGCACCAACGACAATCCTTAGTTTCCTATCAATAATGACTGGGCAGATCTTTACTTAAGTAACCTTTGTTAAATAATCTCACAAATACACTAAAAAGAAATAAAATTCCTTAATCTTTAACTCTTATGTAGGAATTTATGAGGTGCTTAGCTATACATGATTTAATTAAAAATAAATTTCTTACAAAATGATTAATTACAATTTGAATTCATTACTATCGACATGTTTTTGACAATGTATCTAAAATTATTTTCTAAAACAATAAGTACTTAAATATGTTTTTACTCTTTATAAACATGAGTTTTTATTTTAGTCCTTATGAAACAAAAGATTTGAATTTCATCTTTTAAAAAAGAATGAAATAATTATTTTTGTTTCATTTGACATTCTTTAATTATTTATGCAAGTGGTTATTCCAAGTAGCACTCACTAGTATTTATTATATCATATGAGAATGTGATACTTTTAAAAAGATTTTTATATCCTTAATAAATGTTAGGGATAAAATAACCATCTATAATTTTAGAAGGATGAAAATATAAAAAATATTTTATAAAGATTAAACTAAAATTTATTTATTTTTTAGGACAAAAAACAATCAAATTTTAAATGAATAAAAAACAAAGAAAAAATTTTAGACTAAAGTCACTTTATAAAGACTAAACATATTCAAGTCAAAATAAAACAATAAATAACAAAAACAATAAATAACATAAAAACACTAAACAAGAAAATCACAATTTGTTTATCTTCTTCCACTCAACAGATATGGTTATATTTATTTTTATCCTTTTTGTTATATAAAATATTGAGAAGGATATATATTTTTGTTATATAAAATATAATAATTTTGTTTTATTATATTTTTGTTATGATTTTTTAAATGTTTTTATATTACATATTTATTTTAACTATTATACCATTTATTTTCTCATTTCATTATTATACTTCAAAATTTTGGTATTAATATATATTGCTTATTTTATTTTTCTTTTCTTTATGAATATTTTTTTTATTTCATTATTTATTTTAACCATTACACTATTTACTATATTTATTCTATTATTTTTAATCATGTACTTTAAACTATTTTAACATCATGAAAGTTTAAATTTATATTATTTTTACTTAAACTATAAAAAAATTGAAACTAAAATATAATTCAAATGATTTATAATATAAAAAATAACAAAAGTTTAGAATTAAGATTTAGTCTTTTTGTTTTTAAAATGCTTAATTTAATCCTCCAATATTTTTTTAAAATGTACACCGTTGTCCTTCCGTCTAAAATTGATACCAACAACTTTAATAAAATCTAGCATAACGATATCATTGAATATATTTTTATAAGTAGAAGATCCAAATTAAACATTTTAAAAACAGGTTTAGATTAAAAATTTTAATAAAAAAACCAAATTGGATAATTGACAAAATAATTTATACTTATAATCTTTAAATAAGAGCTTTTGTTTATTATTACTTTAGATTAACTTACAATAATAAGAAAATAAAAACAATTTTTATAAACATTTCTTTTTTTATCAATTTTAAATTGATTTAATCAATTCTTACTAACCCTAAGATGGACCAAATTTTTTTCGGTTAATAAACCAATCACCATATTTGTTAATGAAACTTGTTAATCAAATTGGTTTAGTTCAATATTTAAAAAAGTGATTAAAAATAAAAATAAAAATATCGCAAATGAAAAAAGTCATCCAATAAAAGAAATTTAGTTAAAAAGATTCAATCTTAATCGTAAAAGTAATAAATTAATTAGATGAATAATTGTTAATTATTATTCAATTTGATATCTCTATTTTTAAAATATTTAATTTCATCTTTAATTTTTTAAAATGTTATATTTGATCTCCTAGTTTTTTAAAAGTTCAGTGTTATCCTTATGTTCAAAATAACACTAACAATATTTAATCACATCAAACAAAAAGGCAATATTGAACATTTTAAAAACAAATTAAATGACTAAATTTAGCATTTTAAAAATAGAGAAATCAAATTGAATAATATAAAAAAGACCAAAGAAATAATTTAACCTAAAATTAGTTAATAAACTAGAATTATAAACACTCCCAGAAAATATTTTTCAATAAAATAAAATTAAAATTAATATCAATATCATATAAACATCATTTATCAACTTAATCAAATATTTTTACCAAATACTTATAATTTAATAAACTAATTTAACATCTTTAAGCTAAACTTTTCAACTTTGTGCTAATTGTTCAACTACTTTGATCAACGTACCCTTAATAGATTTGGCTATGTTTAAGCACGAATATTGTCATGCAGAATAAACCTTACTCGTGTCTCAGTAAATTGCGTGTCATTCAGACATCTAAAACATAAAAAATTCTTAATGGAAAATCTTTAAATGAGTGTTAAGCCACACGCACACAGATCTAGCAATCAATGGCCTGCAAGAATTATGGCATTAATAACTTCTCAAAATAACAATACTTACACTCAGGACAAGCAAAATGTGAGAAAACTGGCCTCAACAAACCTAGTTTCCCAGATCAAATATGACTATACAATGTAACCAAATCTATGTCTCTATCTTGAGAAGGGAATTGAGGGAAGTACTATTGAATCGCTGAGCAAGTCCTCGAATCACAAGAACAATAACATCCCGAATGTGTCGGGAGTGCACCATCAAGTCTGCTTCATTCTCACTGTCCACTACAATCCGTAGACGGTGTTGATCATTCCTGAAAAGCTCCACCTGATTCATTTAAAGATCAATTAACACACGAAAATCAAAGATACAGTTACATAATTGATAAGGGAAAATGAGTTTTCCAAATCACCCAAACTTACATGAAAGGGAGGGGCATAACTACCACGAATTTCTGTAGTTGGAAAAGAAGTCTTAGTGGCAGGCTTTACCACCTTGACTCTTTTCCTATTAATTTCAAGGATACGTCTCTCGTATGTGCCCACTGATGAAATCTGAAATAGTAATTATGACAAAATTGGTACTAGTACCTTTTTGGCTTTTCTACACTTTAAAAATGAATAAATTAACATCAGAAGACTATAAAGTACCTTTTTTGAGGTTTGGTCTTTGTCACACAATACCTGTCACAGAAGACAATGAGCTTATGATGAATAAGGGGAAAAGATATGTAAAGCAATCAAATTTTAGATGAGATTATTCAATGAATAACAGCTCAAAAAGAACGAATCAATGAGATGCAGGAAGACTCCAAAGGGAGGGGACATGAAAATCAATTTCCAAGAATAGTTTTAACATTGAAGGTACTAGGACAATATAGTTTAATCAACAAGGCTTGTTCTCCTAAAAGTTATGAAAGGTTTCTAAAACCTTTAGAAACCAGAACACACTAGAACTAGAATTTGGGGCATTTAACCAACACATGGCCACACTTGAATCACCATCAAATTATTTTTCTTGTTTAATTAACTTTTAGACATCGGTCACAGCAATTTAGGTTTCTTGTTCTAATAAGCACATATAAACTTAGTCGGACTAGAATCTCCAGACAAAAGTTAATAACTAATCATCCAAACAAATATATCGTGACATTTTTATTTTATCATTATACCTTGTGACAGGGGTACTGAGAACAAATAATCAACAATGCAGATTGCTAATAATACATTCTCTAACACTTTTTACTATTTATTAAAATTTATTAAAAACTACTAAATCATGAATAGATGCTCATTAAATAGTGAGACTCACAATATTGCGATTCCTAATAAATTCCAACTAATAATAAAGAATGTGTTTAAAAGAGTGTATTTGTAATGACAGTATAACCAAACTTATATAGATGTATCCCACCTCAAACTTCTCTGATCCAAGATCAAGCTTCTGCTTGACTTCTTTAAGAACATCAGGCTCTGCATTGAATTAAAGCTGAGATATAATTCCAAGTTCATTGTGAAAATTCCTAGCAAACAAAAGACAATAAAAAATATAGAGATGAAAAGATATGCACAAAAAGAAACACCACCGCACTTTGAATAGTTGCAATTGCAACTACATTAAATGACCAGACTAGGTCACACCCGATTATTTAGAATATCCATACCACGACACTAGATTAACACCCAGGAACGGGTTTCCTCATTCCAGTTGTTTTACTAATCTAAGGATTTTTGGGCAAACATGAACCAATATAAAACTTGGTGTTCTGCTCTCTTGCTCTCTGCATTTTACATCCTTAATCCTTTGCATGATAACTGTTGTACGCTCACAGTTGTCTGCACTCACTGCACTATGACTTTTGTTGAGAAAGCAGAAACAAAATGGCAAGAACACGTGAGGAATACAAGGCTCCTCTTCACAAGCAAGAGATCTCAATAAAAAAAAGATTTTTGCTTATAATACTCTCAGTTTGAAGAAGGAAAGAAACTAGATGTGTTAGGAAGGTATGTCACTGAGGGCATCAAGACTTGGACACAATTCTTCTTAGTTTCGAGCTACATATGATATGAGAACTTAAGCAATACTTATACAAGCAAAGCATTAATATTTAACAGGTGCAGAATTTTTATGAGAAATAGAGATAAAAAGTGTTTAATTTAGAGGGGGAGATTTAGAGAAAGAAAGAACTTAGAGAACAAAACATGTTCTTCATTCAAGAAAATATGTAACAAAAAGATTCTGCATATCATTGATATATATAGACTATTGATAGACTTAGTGGAGACTAATAACCCATGAACACTAAATACATTGAAACGTGAGATACATGACCATTGTATTTCCTAAGTACATTAAATGTCACTATTTTCAACACCCACTCAAACTAAAGCTTACAAGCTTTAACCTTGCTGCACAAAAACTTCCATTTTTTATTTAAATAAAAGAAATATAAAATAGAGAGTTGCAGAGATGAAAAGAATAAGCATTGGAGTAAAATGTAACCAGAAAATTGCCAGAAATTTTTCAGTGATAGTGGACACTACAGTGGAAGCCAAGGTTTTAAAAAAAAGTACGCAACCACAATTTTGGCTGCAACATCAAGGTTTTTGAGGTGTCTACAACCGCAATTGTGACCACATTTGCCCACAATATCAAGAAACACAATAAAATCACAACCGCTATTGCAATTTAAAACTTTGGTGGCAACAATGACCGGAGGAGACAACCCGGCAGAGAAAGGAAACCAGAGATGTTGCAGTAAAGGAGGCAAAAAAAAAAAACAGAGAGAAAACTTGGGAGAAAGAGAATGGCCAGAATTTGTGTTTTAGAATGCTGGAAAACAGGGTGAGGAAACAGCAGAAGAGAGAAAATGCATTAAAATAAAGGAGTCCCAAATTTAAAGGGAACTTAGCAATGGAGCTGTGATGGATTAGGTCATAGATGGTAGTTCTAATACCATGTTGAATTCAAAGGTAGGAGATTTAGAAGAAGATAGAACAGAATACTCTAAGAGAGAATTTAGTGATTGAGAATGCTTTGTTGTTCAAGAGAATGTGTAGTGCATAGGTTTTGCATATTATCCATAAACATTGACTCTTGATGAACTTAGTGGAGACTATTCCCTAGGATAATAATAAGTGATGCAACTTTCCTAGACACTAATATCCATGAACACTAAATATATTGAAACGAAAGATACATGAACATACTATTGTCTAAGTACAATAAATGACATTATTTTCAACAAGAGGAATTGAAGGCTCGCAAAGAACATTCAACACAGGGTTAGTTAGTGCAAAAGGACTGAGGTTTAAAGGTCATACTTGTGGGGTCCACAAGAATAGGATTTGATGGAAGTAATCTGATACCCAATTTTTTCGAAGGGTACCAATAGTCCAATACTCTGGATGAGTTGTCAAATATTTATTGCTTGTTAATGATATTTAATGTATTCATTAACATTTAGCTAAAACTAACAATGAACAAATATTTCAACACCCACCCTGGATTACTCCATAATGATAAAGATAATTTAATTATACACAAACTATGTTATTAGTTAGATAAAGAATTTCAGCTTACCAACTGCAATTGGCTCTGTGGATACCGAAATTGATTGTCCCTCTACTCCATCCTCTCTTACAGGAGTATAGATGGCCACCAGCCTATAGCCAACATCATCAACATTCGCTTCATACATTCTGCCTGTTTCTCCTGTAATTTACTCATTGAAAAGAAAAAGCAGATGAATTAATGATGATACACAATAAGCAATAGACGTAGAAAGGAAGAGAAAACAAAAGACAACAAATCTGTGTATTACACTACAGAGCAGAGCATATTATTATATACAATAGGTAGTAAATATAGGACTATTATAGATATCCTAATTACCAGAAGGCTTAAATATACCCTTGGTTCCTGTACTATATAGCCATTTTGGTTTTGGTACTTATAAAATTATTTTTCTTAAAATGGTCAAAATTTCTCTTTTTTTATTTTGGTCTTTGTTATTCTATTTAAGTCCTTATAATATACTCCTGCTTTTGTTTTAATCATTATAACATGTGAATAATTTGCTTTTAGTCACTATCTTTTTCTTTTTTTTTTCCAAAGAGACTATCTCAAAATGAACAAAATATTAGAGACAAAAATAAAATTACAGTGACCATTTTAAAAAAACAATTTTACAAGGACCAAAACCAAAAAAAGGTAAATTGTAAGGGACCAAAAACATAACATTACCATAGTTATGTAGATTGTAGTATAGGCTTTAGACAGAAAGCCCATTATACAGTATCTCTAATATCTAACAGAAGAAAATAGGGTTTCATGTAATATTATCTATGAAGCAAAGATATGATTTTGAGGCTGCCATTCGTGTCTACGATAGCACACGCACACACATACACACGTACACACATACATACATACATACATTTGTGCAACATAGATGATTACTAAAAATGTAATGAACAAGTTAAACAAATAAACAATAAATAGATATCAATAACAACCACCCTATTATCGATTGAATATTTTGTTCCATGATGTAATGAATTAATTCAAATAACAAAATATGTGAATACAATAAGGAAGAGTAAAGATACCAAACTAATATTGCAGTTTAGGAGAAGAGAATGACTTTTTATCATTGATTCTACATGGTCTACTTTATTCCCAGTGCCACCCAAACCCCCTCTTCTATGGATGTTCCTTCTACACGTGTTTCTCCAGTGTTGGTATCTCAAAGTGGTTCCTGTGGCTGGTCTTGCAAATTGAGCAAACCTCACTTTTAGTGTGATCATTAGCATTAGTTGGGCCAGACTATTGATTAATATTATGCTCTTCATGATTGTTTCCCACCCTCAGCTAAAGCTGCACAAACTGTATTGCCTCCTGCTGTAGTCCAGCTTCTTTTAACCATGTTACACAGGTCACTAATTTTCAGCAATCACCACCAATCATTTTCACTGACTTCCTTAGATGGTATGAGGGTATGAAGAGTGTCAAGCCTCCAATTCCCTACTTCTATTGCACACATGGGTAATTCTTTTATTAGTCTCTCATTCTCAATCTTAGTTCTTGGATCCTTAACTTTGGGCTATCGATCATATCATTGGTAACAAATCTCTTTTATCTAACCTTACTTCAAATTTTTTAACTTTAGTCACTATCACTAATGACTGCCAAACACAAATCTCAAGGGCTTGGTACTATTCGCTCCAATCCCTTAGTTTCCCTTAATAATGTCATTTATATTCAAAGGTCTCTTTTTAATCTTTGGAGTATTAGTCATGTGACTTGATCAGTTGATTGTGCAGTTTCATTTACTAAAGGCTTTGTTTTCTTACATGACAAGAGTTTGGGGCAGATGATTGGCATCAGATTTGAGTCTAATGGCTTATACAAACTCAACATCTCTGCACTTGTTGCTCTAGAGACTCACCTTTTCCCATCCATGCTCAATTGTATCACCCTATTCTTATCAAGCTTCAACACCTAGTGCCAAGTCTCTCCATGTTCTCCAGGTTATCATGTGAATTGTGTCAATTAGGAAAACATATTCGTTGTTTTTCCTTAATTGTGTCAATCAAGGGGATCCACATTCAAATCTAGATAGGTACAAACAACTGGTTGGGAAGCAAAATTATCTCACTTTCATCCAACCAGATATTTCCTTTGTAATCAATGTAGTCAGCCAATTTCTTAACTCTCCATGACATGGGAATGTTGTCATTTGTATTATGAAATATATCAAAGGAGCTGCAACAAAAGGTCTTTTCTATGAAGACAAAGGTCATACTCGAGTTGTGGGATACTTGGATGCAGTTTAAGTAGATTGTCCCGCTAATAAGAGGTCCACCTTTGAATATTGCATTCTTATTGGTGGTAACTTGATTACATGGGAAAGTAGGAACCAAAATCTTGTTGCACAATCTAGTGCAAAAGCAGAACATTAAATCATAGCTTCAGCTACTTGTGAACTTGTTTGGCACAAACAATTGCTCAAAGAACTTAAGTTTGGAGGTGTTAAAACAGATGATACTCATTTGTGATAATTAGGTTACCTTGCACATTGCTTCAACTCTAATATTCCATTACAAGTCTAAACACATTGAGGCAGATTGCCACTTCATTAGGGAGATCTTCTGAGGCGACATCACCACAAACTTTGTCAACTCTAACAGTCATTTAGCAAATGTCTTCACCATGTCTTTAAGGGGTCCTCAAATGGATTATATTAGTAAAAAGTTCGATGCATATGATTTATATACACAAGCTTGAGCGAGTGTTAGATATCTTTAATTATGATAATTAGGCAATCGTTGGACACTGTTATATATCCTTAATTATGGTAATTAGGCAATTCTAGGATTTACATAATTATGGTAATTAGGAAATTATTTTCTTAGTAACTATTACCCACACTATATCATAATACACATTGTTCTATGGACACATGGATTCAATAATATCTAACTTTCTCTTCTTCTCAACAACCTTTTAGGTCATTTATGTAGCCCCAATTTTATTTTATTTTTTGAAAAGAAACACTTTGAAGTCAATCAAGAAATTCACTAACAGAACACCAAATATTCTCAGAACTAAGTGATCCCATGTTTGATCCTTGCTGGTTGCCACTCCTTTCTCAAATTCCAATAATCAAACAAGAAAAGTTCTAGCAACATACTCTTTTGAACACACTATTATTGGCTGAAAGTTTTTTTAAATTATAAAAGTTTATGGGTCTTACTTGAACATTAATGAGCTCTGTTAAAAAAATTGAAGAAATATCTGATAATATTATTTTTATATCATAATATTTTAGAGTATCTTAGATGATCTCTTAGGACTTATTCTTTTTTATATTTTATTATTTGTTTCCTTATATAATTAGGATCTTTGTATTTATAGGCCTATCATATCACGTAGATAAGAATATCATCTCTTATATTTATTTGTATTTATTACAATATAAAAGGACTTTGTTGTGTAGTTCAAACACACACTTTCAGCATCTCTTGAATCTATTTTTCTCTCTTTCAACATAGTATCAAAGTAGTATCATCCTCCATGACCAATTCCATCACTATTTCGGTGTTGAGTTCCCAAAAACAAAAAAATTTAAAACTCCAACAAGTCACCTTTGTTTGGTTGTGTTGTCAAACTTTGTTCCCCCATTTCTTTTTCCTTTTCCTCTATCGTATGTTGCCTCAAACAACTCCAATCGTAGTTAGCCATCCACTTTTCCAACGAATTTTCTAGTAGTCTCCATTTGCCAACATTGATTTTTCCAATGACGTGCATATTTGTGGTGACTTCTTTCTCGTTCATGATCATTCCGATGATGACTCTTTTCCCACACATGAATCATATTAGTAGTGACTTCTTTCTCACCAATGTTCATTCCAGTGGTGGCTCTTTTCCCACATATGAATCATATTAATGGTGACTTCTTTCCCACCAGGTGACCATTGCGGTGGCAATTCTTTTTCCACCAACAATATTAGTAGTTCGATGCTTCCAAATGTTGTTTTAAGAAGGTCAAACCTTGCTTCACTTGCAAAGAAATTCCTCTCAAGCTAATGGTCATTCCAACTATCTAGCTAAGCTATCTTTTTAGCAACTTTCTCCAATTTCTCCTTCTTTTTCAATGGAGCTCGAGTATTATGTTTTTCCTTTATCTATAGAGAAATGAATTATTTTTCTTGTAACAAGTTGAAAGCTTAGTAAGTTTTAACTTGAGGGAGAATGTTAGAAAATCAAATAAATATCTTATGATATTATTTTTATATGTTACAATATTTTAGAGTATCTTAGATGATCTCATAAAATTTATTCCTCTTTTATATTTTATGATTTGTTTCCTTATTCAATTACGATTTTTATATTTATAGGTATATCGTATCATTTAGATAGGAATATTATCTCCTATATTTATTTGTATTTATTGCATTAAGTCTATATAAAGTGAACTTCATACTGTAGTTCAAACACACAGTTTCAACATCTCTTGCATCTGTTTTTCTCTCTTTCAACAGGCTCCATTCATGATTTTGTAGTTTCCAATTAATCTTGAGCAATGATAGAAAGTGTGTTAAAAGAAGTGTGTTAGAGAATGTGTTGTTAGCACTCTTCATCAAACAATAGGATAAGGTAAAATTTCAAAATATGCAATACAGTTTCTTTGATGGATGTTCTGAAATTCAATCACAACACTTCTTAAAATCTTTAATTGGAAACATATCCGTTTGAAGTTTAAGGATTTAGCATACCTGGTATAGAGATCAGGTCAGGACTTCCAACCATTGATCTAAGCCATTGAACTCTACTTTTTCCTTCCTTCCCCCCACTGTAAATGCCACGAACAGCATAGAGATTGGTATGAAATCCCCTTCCCTCAATCTCCAACTTTTGTATTCTAGGAATCCCTAAGAATGCACACATAATACTTAGACAAAGAGAGTATGCACGACAAAAAATTTAAGGGAGAATCAATCACAAAAGAAATGGCAATAATGTTTAAAACACTACGGTCTTCATTACATAGCAAAACTACTAGTATTTTGGAGTAAAATGATATGACGAAGAATCATATGGTTGGGCATCAGACAATCCAATTTCAATTTTCAATTTGCAAAGCCGTTGTGTATTTGCTTTGAGAAAGGGAAACAAGTCTTTGATGAGGGCGACATGAATGCCCATAAAGTATTTCAGAGACAATCTTTGCTGGAACTGTGTGTGTAACAAGGAGTTTAAAGCACTAAGACAGCCTGTGTTCATTATGTCATCCATTGACACCATAAGATAAACCAAATTCCACAATCACCTAGTAAATGTTCCAAAGTAGGCATGTAGACATTGTTACAAAAGGGCAATGCCCAGCCAATTGTTGTTTGACATTCAGCCACTAATCCAGTCTTATATTAAAGGCAAAGCACACTGGGGTTGATTGTCTTTTTCCTATTGAGAAGCATTAGCAGAGATTGATTTCTACATCATGTGAACACTAGGGAACTGCTGGTTGAGATGTTCACTAAAGCTCTTAGTTGTAATCAGGTTAATTATATTTTAACAAGCTGGGCACGATAACAACTGTGTAACAGCTTTGTTTATGCTACATTTATACACGTTCTTGTTCGTTTCATATAAGTACAAAGATAGGAAGCCTAACAAATATTGAGTTGGTGCATCCCACACTCCCTCTACATCTCTGTACCCAACTGACTCTTTGTTGTCGCAGAAATGTCAAGAAGACCTAACTAAACAGGCAGACTAAAGACATTCTTTTGGGATGAAAATGCAAAGAGGAATAAAATTGTAAAGCAAGAATGCATAAGTAACCAAAGCAATTACCTGGCAATACAGGTGTTGTCTCAATGCATACAGCCTCACCTGACCTTCCAAACACATCAGTTACAATACACTCACATTTCAAATGATGACCAATATCCTCTAGCCGCACCTTATAGGAACAAGAACTCTGATTAGGTAATGGATCGTATGAAAAATTGTCTCCCACGTCTGATGAACAAAACCTGAAATGTGATACATATAATCAGCATTGATTACAAGCATTGTTGAGTTAACAACTAGCATTCTCTTAATAAATAAAACAGAACCACCCTGATAATTATTACTTTGTTAGATATACAGGCCATCACCCAACAGCTTCAGCATTTGGGAGAATTGGCCATTGACATGGGACAGACTCTACTGACATGGTCAATAGTGTGATCCTTGCTGCCCCCACTCTTCTAAATTACAAGAAGCTAGCTTTAGACACATGCATTACATGGAAGCAATAAAATATATTACTATTAATCTTTATTGATTCCTCTTGAACTTGGGTTTGAATCTTGTGTTTGACAAAATCCCGTTGAAAGAGATAACCCCACCAAGTTATGGAAATTCCTGGTTTAAACAGGATTATCTCTCGAAGAGGATAGAAGATACCTTTAAGTATAATAAATAATGGCTCTCCTAATTTACATAAATACATACAACTCACAACATCTCATAATATCCTTAATTACAATATTTGCATAATCTCAACATACCATTTTCTATTTTACCAAAAACTATTATTTTCTAAGTGGATAACTTATTAAAAATGGAAAAGGCATCACTGTCCATAGTGATTAATTCTGTTACCTACTTAGTTGGCTATGCTTTTAAACTGGTTATTAGTACTTAAAGTTGCTTATTACATGTTAACTAATACAAATGATTTTTTCTTTTAATTTTGATTATTCAAAGAAAAAATTATTGTTCTTTTGTTTATAGTACAGTATTTCAAAATTATTCAGATTATTAATTTTGTGAGTTTTTCATATTTTTTAAAGAAGTATTTTCATTTCAGCTGCTATCTTTGGTGTAGCAGCCACTCCAAGATCTGTTATCTAGTACAATATTTTTAAGGTTGGCTGCTCTACACTGCCATCTCAGATAAACTATTATGGTAAATGAATCTCCCCTAGGAAATAAATTAAAATTTTAATTTGTTCATTCAGAAAAGTATCAGCATGCCGCATCAATGTAAAGTATATCACCATACCATTGGTATACTATATCTTTCTTGTACTTGCTCCAAACATGTTGCTGAATATCACTATTTGGAATCACTTCAACAGCTGTAAGTACATCACCTTCAACTGCTTTACCAGTCAGAGCAAGCATCTCCACATATGGAAGCTCTAGAGGACAATGCAGGAACCACATTTATTTTCCAGGAACAATTTTAAAATCTAGAAGGACAAAGGTGCTTCACTATTTAAAAATAAATGCAAAGTAAAAAAGCACAGGCTTGTACAAACATGAGAAATGGTTACCTGGAAGAACAATGTTAGTTGGATCAGATAACATGAGTTCTCCCACAGCTGAATCTGATCGAACAGGTGTATATCTGCAAAAAAAAAAAAAAAGGATGAAAATGTTAATATCAACAGGATATAAAGGATGAAATACAATTACAACTTAATTGTTTTCCTTGTTGAAAATACAGCATATGGTGGGGAAGGAGGAAAAGAGACAAGATTGTCTCAATAATAAGATATTTGGTAGATATGGTATATAATGATATGATACAATACAATCCAATCATCCTCTTACCACTAATAATTAGGTCAAGCACCACTGTAATAACACTAGCACAAGCCCAGCCCACTAATAGAATAAGATTATTAATCCTAATTATATTAAGAGTAACAAATTAGGGAACTACTAAAAATTGCTCCCTTCAACTAATAGAAAATCTGAGAAGTATCTGTGATTATATCTTAGAATATTTTAGATAAAATATTCTAAGATGATCTCGTAAGACTTATTCTTTTATATTTTATTATTTGTTTCCTTATTTAATTAAGATCTTCATAATTATAGGCATATAGTATCATGTAGGAATATTATTTCCTATATTTATTTGTATTTATTACATTAAGTCTTATATAAAACGGACTCTTGTGTACTTTAAAAACATGGTTTCAATCAATATACTTCTGTTTTCTCTCTCTTTCAACATCAACAATCAATTATCTAATAATTTGTACAAATTTAAAGCAGCAAGTACTTGAAAGATGCAAAATCATTTCCTCTTTCACACTTTCAAGTTGAAGTATAGACAAGATAATATGTTTAGCATGGCATACCACACACTATCTTCATGGTCAAACATAAAAAGCTAAAAGATAATATAGAATAATTACCCAAACAACAAACGACAATTGTAATCTGAATCAGTAACTTCATAGATTTTAGAATTTGCCCCATTAATCAGTTCAATGGTTCCCTCATTGTTTTCTCTATACCAGCTAAAGAGACTTTCTCCTTCATGTCCACCAAAATATTCACCTTCTCCAGAATAAATTCCCGAAGACAACTCTTTCACGCATACATTAGAAACTACTGGAGGAGCTGCAAATTATTAAAGGAGTGAGATAATAAAATGTGCTAAATACCACACACATTAGATGTCAGTAAGGGTAAAAACAGGTAAAAGAAATGAAAATTCAAAACATAATAAGCTCATCACATGCACAAATGCACAGAAGTTACAGGGGGCACACCCTACATCAGATGTAGGGGTGCTGAGCTGTACCCACCACCCACAACAAAATAATTTTAAACCATGAGATGAAAAGCTATCATCAGACAGTGAATAATGAACTTCAAGCAAAGAACTTCAGAGATACCAGGGGAAACTGGGGTACTGCAAATTGCAATCAATGGCTCCCCACATTTGCCATCTGCACGAGTAGGCACCCAATACAAAACCAAATAAGCTCCCACATCTTCAAGTAATGGTTTATATGTTCTGCAATGACAAGGAAAATAATCACAATCCCCAATTTCAGGTACATTTTCTCACAACAAACATGAACAATATATCAGTACTTACGGCTTTATCCCACATATTACAACATCAGAAGCATTAGATATATCTAGTAGTTCAGATCCTTCAAGTTTATGCTTTGTCTGATACCAAATATACTCTCCAACCCCTTCATGTCCACCAAAATATTTTTTCAGTGGCATAAGCTCTCTGTCTTCACAGCAGTCAGGAATCACAAGCTCCATTCCCTTAGGATCCGCTGTGCACAGGAGATAATAATGAAATTATATTAGGGATGCATATAACTCAACATTATAGAACTTAAAAAATAAAAAATATACCTCAAACAAACTGTTGAAAGAGAGAGAAACAAGAGGTATTATGAGAAACCGTGTTATTACAAAGTGTGGGCCAGAATGTAAAGGGATGGGGCACAAAGACAATTGTTCTATGTTTGACTTTAAAAATGGTTATGGGACAGCATAAAAGATAGGATGTAGTACAAGACAAAACTCAAATATTTTGTTACTCAAGAAACTAAAGGACAACTTTTTGTACCATGCAAAACATTACCAAACAAGGACAAGAATAACCAACCCACTTTGTCACTATTTTAACCCCCTAACTCTGATCAAAACTGCTGCACGGCATTTACCAAGCTAAAACCATAAATGCAACAACATAATCCAAAGGCCTGAATGGCATACCTAGTATGCAACAATCTAACATCAGAAACTATCTTGGCCTTTCCATCCTCTTCCACCAACCTAAAATCATGACTATTGCCAAGGCTTTGCAATAACAGTGTGGATTGTGGCTCTATTCCTCAAGAACCAAGGCTAATAAGCATCTAACTGGAGTTCCATGAAACCAGCAAGGCACTCCAGCATCAGAACCAAACCAAAGAACAAAGGGCAAAATTCATCATTCACATCAACCCAATAGTAATCCGTCCAATATATGGCCTCACATAATCCAACACATCAGCAGAAAGCTCCCCATGCATATTCCTACATATGCAAACAATATCTCTATAAAATAAGTTTTATTTTTTCATTTTGTAATATGAAATATACTTTATTTTATTTAAAACTTTGAAGTATATTAAAATTATTAAAACTTTTTCCTGTGCATTATCATAATGCAAAACATTGTACAACCCTATGTGTATTGTAAGAAATTTTGCATAACTATATCCAGTACTTATGCATATCAAACAACATACAAGCATCAACCACCAAACAACATACAAATAAAAGTCTGTTCTAACTCAACTAGTTGTACTGTGTTGTTCTACTTGTACTGTCCCGCAATGTGCATCAAATGCTCCCATACCAGGACAGCAATAAATACAAAAATCCTAATTATTTACTGTAATTGCATAATTTGATTATTCAGACAATTGGACCTATATCGGGAACTCTGATACCATGTAGAAAGAAAAGAAAATTGTATATTACTTGTGTATTTTGTACAATCACTATATCTCTTTTAAAAGGTAAAGATTATGCCTAAAAAAGAAAAAGGGAAATAGGAAAATAATCATAATAGGGAAACAAATATCCCATGATATCTCCTAAAATATCTTCTAAAATATCTTTGATATTTATAACAAAAATATATTTTAGAATATCTCTAATATATACAACACAATATTTACATAGATCAACACAAACAAGGAACAAAAGAAATTTATTAACCAAGAGATAGGCAAAGATGAGATCCCAATGTAGAATTCTTGAACACGGTCAGCGAGCAAGCACCAAACAATGCTCTCCAGAAGTATGCTATAGTAATAGTATTTAGTACATTTAGTACTACGGATGCACTAAACCAGTCTTATTAATATAAGACTCTAGGAGTAAAATAACAATCACAAACCTCATATTTGCTTGAGATCATTCCCAGCATAAACAGAACAATTACAAAGTCCAAGGTACTTTTTGCCAAAGTGAAAATTATCCATCAACCAAACAGCCATTTGTGGCCTAGAATATCTAAAACAAAGCATAACTTATTCATAAATGCTTAGTGTAATTGATAAATGGTCAATTTCAATGAAATTAATATAAAATTAATTTATGAACCAATTACCAAATGAATTAACTATTAACTAGATAAAGCAGGTTAACATTTGGCAAAAGTAAATAAATGGCACTGATAACACCGCTTGTATCTTAAATTCCACCTACAAAACTAGCGCCATGTTATTTAATGTTACCAAAGTGACTACTACTAAAATCATAATCTGTCCAATTTCACAAGTAAAACAATCTTACCAGGAGAAATCAGATCAGACAATATGCTCTTTGGGCTTCCTTTGATTCCATCTTTGCGCACGGGAGTGTAGATTATTTTAATACGCGCACCAACATCCTCAAGAGTCAAATCGAAAAATTCTGCCAATCATAAATATTAAACATTTACTTTTGCCATCACAAATAAATAACACTTACTGGTAAAACAACAATACAGAAGTCACCTTTGCTACTTATTATCTCTGGTGCACCATTGTCTTTTACCCTAAACCACTCATGGGTACAATCTCCTTGCTCCCTGAAAAGCAACCAACAAAATTCCTTGTCGGGGTAAATAACAACATGGATAAAATCAAAAGTACTAAAAGTAGAGACATGAAGTTATAAGCAATGGATAACAGAAGTCTGACCCTCCACTATACACAACATTGAAGTTCAAGCACTGCCCTTCTATCATTGATCCAAGAAATTCCAGAGAATGACAAGTTGGGGGACCTATATTTGCAAAGTTGTACCATTAAAATTGCCATAGACATCAAAAAATTAATGTCTATAAAAATCTGTCTTTATGAACAATATAAAGCTTCAAGAGCATACTAAGAAAATAAGAAATGCTTAGTACCCGGTATTATAGGTCCAATTTGTTCAGACAGAACCATTGGTCCGCGAGCCCAATCACTTCGGACAGGCTCGCATGAAACAGAAATAAAGGAGCCAATGTCATCAATTGAGGGCACATACGATGCAGTGGTGGCACCCGCAATTTCATTTTTTGTACCATCAGAACTGGTCTGCATAAAGCCATAAAATAATAGGTTGATCAACCAAATATTTAACTAACTATAACTATAGATAGTAGCACAAGACAGTAATGACAATAAAACAAGGTATGGAAGAATGTGCTATTTACGCCACAATTATATGGCAACTACAAGGAAGATTTAGTCTCTGACCCTGCTTTATTATTTTACACTAGTTTAGATATGTTTACTTCACCCCTCTTTCATGTTCAGGTCACAATATATTAAGATAGTTTCTAGATCACCAGGATTGATGATCATATTACATTGGAGATTCAAACACATACGCTGTAGCCCAACCCATCTATAACCACCATTTCTCAACTTCATACTGGCTTGTGTGTCTGATTTATAATTTTTTTGTACATGATTGTAATAAATTTGATGACTGGCAGCCTTGTAAATTGTAATCAAAGGAGCACTGCAATAGCCTCTTGGAAATAGAAGCATTTAATGACTATTAGTCTTCCAAGTAGCTTAATTGTTGTGTTTAGTTGAGTCCAATATTTCTTAATTGTTCTCTTGAGAACAGTAGTAGTTATTTATTATCCTTGTAATCATTATTATAAATAGAACACTTTGCTCTCACTCAAGCAATTTCAGAAGTTAAAATCTTTTTTTCTCACTTCGCACATGGTATCAGAGCTCCCAATCTAAGGGGGCTCTATTTCTCCAAAAAATGTCTCTGTAGAAGGTTTGACTGGGAAATTGAAGTTGTCAGACATCCAAATATACAAGTTGGACTTTTCTGGTGACTGTCAGAATTCCAGTAACTGTCAGTATTCTTCCAGTGACTTTTCCAGCCACCATCAGAACTTCTCCAGCTACTTCCTGGCTACTATTAAAAGTTTTCCAGCAGCCTCTGGATTTGTTTTAGGGTTTAGTTTGCCCCACTTTTTGCTTTTTTGCAGGGTTTGTTCTCTCCTTGTGTTGTTTACTGTTTTGCATGAACAATGAAAATTTTATCAGCCAGACAACACTTAATTGATTCTCATCTCTTCATCTTTATTCACTATGGATAGGGAGGATGTGCATCTATCCAAGAATAATTAGCATGGTGATTTGTAGAGCATTCAACCATCAAGCTCTTGTACTTTGGCATATTCAGGTAAGCTTCCTCTGTCATTCATTTCTAAGTCTTAATAATACTTTCATCCCACTGCATTCTTGACTCTGGAGCCAAAGACCATATGACCTTGTCATCTAAATACTTCTCCACCAATTCTCCATGCCCCAGCAATAAGAAAATAGCAACTACAGATGACACTCTCGTAGGTTAGTATAGTGAACATCCAAATAAATCCCTAAAAAATGTTCTTCATTCCCCAAAGTTGTCCACAAATTTTGTCTCTATGCAAAACCTTACAAATAACATATTTTGCTTCGTTATTTTTCACAATAATTATTGTATTTATCTTCTTGGGGAGCCATGTCTGCCCGCTACAAGAAAAAAACAGTCTCATTCATTCATGCCAGTCTTTACTATCAAAAATGGAAAAGATTTTACTCTTTGATTATCACTAGGACACCCCTCTATTGAATCACCAAAGATATGTTTTCATCTTTGTTTGCTAAAATAAAAATTGAATGTCTTCAATGTGACATAAGTGAAATTGCAAAATATAAGTGTGTACCTTTTCCGTCAAGTAAGAAGAAATGTACATTTCCTTTTTACCTTGTTCATACTGATGCAGGGCCATCTTATTTCAAATGCATCAAGTGTTTGTTCATACATGGTTGAAGAACTTAAACACAAATATGAAGTAAGCAATGTTTTTCAAATTCTCGAGTAAAAATCAATTTGGTGTGTCCATAGAGAAACTTAGGTTAGACAATGGAAAAAAGTATTTTAATCAAGTCATTACTCCTTTTTGCCAAAAAGAGGAAATAAATCATTAGTCTTCTTGTATCCAAACACAAAAGCAAAATGGAATTGCAAAAAGAAAAAACAAGCATCTCTTAGACCAAACCTGAGCACTGTTGTTTCAAAAAAAGTGTTCCAAGAAGTTTCTAGGGGGAGGTTGTTCTCACATTAACAAATCTTATTAACTGATTACCCTCTAGAATCTTGAGATTTATGAGTCCTATGCATGTTCTTTTCTATTTCTATTGTAACTTGTCCACTTTTAGTAAACTTCCTCCAAACATCTTTGGATGTGTCTCATTTGACCATGTCCATGGTCAAGAAAGAGGCAAACTTGATCTAAGAGGTCTAAAGTGTGTCTTTCTTGGATACTCCTCTACTCAAAAAGGGTATAAATGTTACCATCTTCCATCCAAGAAATTGTGTCCCAAGATGTCAACTTTCATGATGAACAAAATCATTTCAATCAACCTTATCTTCACAAGGACAATTTTAAGGATGATGAGATTATTCTATACGAATCTAACTTCACAAAACTGACTTATAAGATGAGGATTACTCGAACTTTATAAGGACTACATTGTCATATCCCTAGTTGATTTAGGATCTCAACTCCCTAAGATCCAACATCTCAACAACTACACTATGACACATCATTCAATCTTTGATGTGTTATGGAGAAGACGAAAACTGAAATATTATTTGATAATATTTTATATACAAGCACTAATTTATATTTATAGGCTGAACTTATTAAAGGAAAGATGAAAACTATGAATAGGCTAAACCCATTAAAGGAAAGACAAAAAATACAAACGATAAAATCTATCTTAATGATTAAAAATATATTTAAATAATTATATCATAAATTAGTGCCTATTTACAACACTCAACCTCAAGTTTGTGAATGGATGTCAATCATTCCCTACTTGATAGTAAGTTCTTGGAACCTCACTATAGGGAGTCCCTAGGTGAATACATTTTCCAATTGAAGTTCCAAAGCAATGTAGCTTGTAGCTATTAGACTATTGTCCAACTTCTTATTGATAAAGTGTCTATCTATTTCTATGTTTGCTTCTATCATGTAGCATAGGGTTGTGTGGAATACTAATAGCAATTTTTTATCACAAAACAACTTAATAGAATCCTTATACTTTATCTTAAGGTCAAGTGTGATCTTTATCTATAACACCTCACAAATACTTTGAGCTATAACTCGAAACTTTGCTTTTGTACTATTTGGAACTACATTTTGCTTTTACTTGTCCATTTCACCATATCTCCTCCTAGAAACATATAGTACCTTATAGGGGACCTTCTATCAACATTTGATCTTGCATAATCTACATTTGTATACACGTCCTCTGACAATGTACCTTCTCTTCTGAACAAACTTAAAAATTCTTCTCCTTTCAATGAATTTTGTCAATGTAGCAAAATCAACATTGCATGTCATCTTCAAACTCTAGTACTAATCCAACTTAATCTACAAGTCATTCAAGGTCTTATACTAATATATCTTCGAGAGCCTTCCTTGCTTGGTATTAAAACCTTCCTTTCAATCTCATAACAGGCAACAATATCCTTCATGCAGTATGTCTAGGCAAGGTTCTCCCAAATTTCCTTGGCAATGGAGAACATACAATTTTGGCTAATCTTTGAAGTCATAAAATGCCATAGCAAGGTCATAATAGGAAAGTCTTCAACTCCCCAAGCTTCAAACCTTGGGTCAATTTTGGCTAGACAGTTGCTTTTCATGTGATTAGGCTTCTTGCGTCATTTGAGAGTAGTATGAATCAACTAGCCCACTAAAGATAGTTACCACCAAGGTCAATATGAACCCAACAAGGATAGGAGATCATCAAGACCAAAGGAATGGAAGGAGAAACCTTTATCTTCAACCATGTTAAAAAAAAGGGCAGATGCGACATCCCATTCGAGGACGAGGAATTAGGGATTTCAAACAACCATTAAATGGGACAAGGCAAGGGAAAACTGAGCCCTAACCTAAAAGGAGGGCTCGTCAACAACCTGTTATGTGGCTATAGCAGCATAAGAGCAGTGCTGGAAGCCAACATTGTTCGATGTGTGCATGTTTGGTTCTATCATGCTGCATGCAGCATGAGAAAGAACCCTTGAGACACCACCAAGCTTAAACCTCGAGAACAAAACAACATCATATGCTTGTCAACAAACAAAATCAAAGCATTAGCATAGAAGAAGAGATTATGGCAAGGAAGCAATAGCAAGGATAATAGTAAAACATCCTAGTGATGTCCTAAATGAGATACCCACATACCAAAAGTGTTCAAAAACATAATAGGGAAGGTCAGCAAAAACAACAAGAACAGTTATGAAGACAACAACAAATGTTGAGGAAGCCATGTGTGAAACACATACGCCAACGAGGTTTCACCAGAGCAACCAATCTATTTGAGCCAAGTTTTTAAACATTGCTTAGGCAATCCTTGCCCTTGAGTTAACATGTAGAGTTGAGTTCAGCTCAATTCATTTCTAAAAACTTGAACTTAATATAATAGAACCATTGTGACTTGTTTTCTTTTTATTTTAACAATAACTACAAACATATCGTAAGACCTCAACAAAAGAGCAAACTCTTGACAAGTTGGTCAGGAACATTCTAATACCAAGTGAAAAAGACTTCAAAAAAAACCTAACAACAGGGAAGTTAGAAAATGACGAATAATTTAAAGTTTAATTAGAAACATAAACACAAGTTCACTATTGTGATTATTAATAAAGGTAAGATAATACCTTCCTAGTTCAAACATTCACAAAGTAAAATATAAGACTTTAATCCTTAAATTCAAATCAAAGACTTCAGCAACACAAAAAGTGGAGGTTACAAGTACCCTAAGCCAGCGGCAAACTGAATCTCCCTCTTCACCACCCCAATACTTTTTGTCAATTCTTAGAATTGATCCTTCAACAGCATTTCCAACTATGTGTAAAGAAAGCAATCTTGGGCTTCCTGATCACCAAGAAACAACTTCACTATATGAGAATCAGAATATATAGCTAATAAAATGACCTCAAATAAAGTAAAAGGCATCAATAAATCATGTAACCCAAAAAGTGAAGCAAATCTTATTTTTTACTATTATCAATTGTACCGTGTGTGGATAAGATCATTTGGTAAGATTGGAGAGATGAAAGATCTTATTCTTATTTACAATTTGCAAATAATAATTAACAATTAGAATGTTTGAGGAGAAAACCATGTGACTAATAAGTCAAAACAAGTACATATTTACACTACATACTATATTACTTTCAAGAAAATATTGCCTAATTAGACATTGGAAAGTTGGCTTGATTACAATTACCCCTAGCCCGCCTTAGTTACGGCCTTGTTGGGGGCTGCTTTAATGCAACTTCAATGGTGGTTTAGTTCCACATCGACTAGAGATGTAGCTTATAAAGTTTTCTTACCTTACAAGCTAATTTTGTTGAACTGAGTTAGGCCCTAAACAATTCCCAATCAACTATCAATAACAACTAATACTACTAAATTCATGTACTTAATTTTAACCCCCTTTTTTTTTTGTTTGGCATTCTTCTTAAATGGGGGAATGGTTCTAGTTTTTAGGTTTGGATGATAGGTGATTAGCACAACACAGTCCATCATTTTGCTTTCTCTACAATCCCATACCACTTTATATCTTGCATAATGCCTAATCTCTACAATCCATCATTTAGGATCATTTTCCTCTTACTATTTGTCTTTGTTTCTTATTTATCACTCTTTATTACATTCTAGCGTAATAGCTTTTCTTTTTCATGGTCTAAGCTCCCTCGATGATCAATATTTGGACATTGGAATTTGATATATTAAGATTAACTGTTTATTAACTTGCACAAATAACAAACCTAGACGCCATTTTTCCATATTGGCATTGTGCTTCAAAAATTTGTTAGAAATAATGTAAATAGGGTAATTACGGCCTAATTGTGTTTTATATATGATTGTCAAACTCGCAAAACTTGGGCAAGTTTACAAGTCCAAGGTCAAAAAAGATATTGCCTTAGTTGGACCTCATCAAACTCAAGTAGACTTAGTTGGAAAGGAACAAACTTGCTCAAACTTGCAAGTCCACACCTAATCAACAAGTTTGCTTGCAGTGCAGCAACAGGCACTAAAAAGCCTAAAATAAACCATTTTGTAGGCTTTCTCCCATTTAGTTAAGTTGTTTCAATCTTGTGTTTGCTTCCTCAGTTCCTCTTTCTATGATATCATTTTCCACCATTGTGTGCCTTCACAATCAGCATCTAACTAGTGAACATTTGCACATTTATTTCTCTAACCAAACTATGGCAATGCCAATCTCTCCTCCAACAAGCATTCTTGACCCTTGCTAATCTATTATCATTCCCAAAGCCCTAAAATCCATGATCTGCAAACCTACCTAGACCCTTACAAGTTGCAAATCAACAACCCACTCACGTGCTTCAACCCATCCCTTCAAGCTCAAACCTTGTGATCCATGTGACAAATCTGATAGCTTGGTTACTTACTTGCTTAGCTGTGAAAAGGCTACAATTAATTCATTGCTTGGTTGAAAATCTAAAACAGAATATTGTGAACAAGATATCCTTTGGCCTCAAGGTGAACAAGATGCCTTTGTTCTTATTCTTCTTTTCTCACGAATTTACAATAATAATTGAAAATTGAGAACATTAATATTATGAATCTATGACCAATAGTTAATAATAGTGTATTTCATTGTGAAGTTAGAATATTAGTTTTTGAAGGAATTACATCATGTTGGATACATGATTAGACTTTTTTAATATTATTTTAATATCAAGTGAACAATTAAAAGTTAGAGTCCACAAACTGTTTGTAGCAATGATAATCTCCCTACACAATTTATTGGATAGACTTGTTTTTCAGCAAATAAATATTTTTAAGTTCTTTCCTACATTAGACTTGCTTGCAAAAGGATTGTGCTTTTCTGCAAATAATTAATTTAAAATTTTCTTTTGTTTGTAACTTATGAAAGATGAAAGATTACTGACACTCCAGCTTTTGTATCCTTTCTCAATAGGTTATTCTAACATCAAAAAATCTTTACTGCACATGTCATTAATGCAAACTTCATTTTATATTATTCAAAGAAATAAACCAAATTCATATTCATATTTTGCTGCAGAGTCCCATAAATGTGTTACCAGGGCGAACGCGCTCCTGGCCCATGCAAATTCTTAGGTCACCTACAACACCATCATCACGCACTGGAGTACACTGGAATGAAATGAACTTTCCAATGGCTTCTTTGGTAATACGATACTGCAGTCCTGAAACCCCTGCTACCAAAGAGCCTGAATCACCTTCAACCTGCACATACCAGAAGAAAATTAGAACATAAATTGTCTATTTAAAGGACATTCTGTTACTAATAGGAATATTTTTCTATTTATTTCCAGTAGGTCAAATCTACACCTATTTTCCAACCCCTTTTAATTTGATTAAATTTCTCAATAGTCAATCTATTTTATTTTTTTCAATTAAATGCAACAAAAACTAGGACCAAAATGAAGTAAAACATGTGAGACAAACAAGTTTACCCAAACAATATATTAAGGAGCTTTCACTCAATCATTAGGAAAAAGTTGAATCACTTGAATATCCACCCGGACACATGTTTAACTACATTAGTAAATATGATTAACTTATTACACAAGTGGTTAAAAGTAAAAGAATATAATTGTATACAACTACCGAAGTAGTTAATATCACTTTTAAAACACAATTAACTACTAGTAGTCATTTCAATAACATCGTGACAATATTAACCACTTGTGAGGCAAAGTTAACCATCCTTAGACATTTTAATAACCTCATGACACTATTAATAACATATTGATAATTGATAATTATAGACCAACATTCTAGTAAACATAGCAAAAATGGTAAGGCTGGTATAGTGAATAGAAATAGAATGCTTGGCTGATAATTATATTTAGGTCAAAAGTCAAATCAGGGACAGTCCTTAGCCAATTATCAATGAGATTTGGCATATATTCTGTAAAGTGCATACATGAGCAAGAATTTACATTGTTGCTAAGATAAGGATTAGACTCCCCTGTAGCATTAATTAAATAAATTGGCATATACTGTGGAACATTGATGTAAGTACATACCTCGTGAATATACCAACTGTATATACTTTTTCCTTCATGACCTCCAACATATCCATATGAAGCTGTCAATATTCCATCTTCACTGTAATCTCCAATGATAGATAAGAAATTCAAGCTTGGGGGAAGAGCTGTAAGAAATGCAGAAATTTGTTATGTTAGATATTGATTTGAAGAAATAAATGTGAAATTTGAGGGAAAATTCAGCTTATATAGATTATGGGATTTATATTCATGTTACCAAAGGAATTTATACTTAGTTTGTACTCTCAACAGAACAAGAACAAAGGGGAGCAAGAAGAAACAAGTACACCTACTCTCAACTGCTTTATCAGATATTACAAATGCTGGTTCACCAGAATCACCATCAGGAGTCATGGGCGTAAATTTTGCCACAATGTAATAACCAACAGCTCCAAGAGGTATGCGGAATGCCTAAATAGGTAAAAACCCAACAAGAATTGAAACTCGATGTATAGGAGGAAATTGTGCCCTGTATTTCAAAAATCACTATAGGATCCCCCCCCTCCAAAAAAAGTAAAATAAATAAAATAAACATACTTTAGCAATTTTGGAAGTACTTAATGCTTCAAGACTGTTGTCATCCAAAGTTGATGAACATGTTTTATACCACTGAACTCTGCTAGATCCTTCAGTTCCTCCAGTTACAATACCAGTTGCAGTGACCTTGCTATTCTCTCGTAAATCACCAATTATTTTGACATTCATTACTTTTGGGGGTGCTGAAAATGAATTAGAAGCATCATAGCCATTCAAACTGTCGGTACAAATCAGCAGCATTTGAATTTTTTAACATCATCACCATAAAACATTTCATCATGTTACCAAAAGAATGGAAAAGAACTAAACACGCAAGCAACAGAGTATGCACACAATACATTTAGATTCTTAGAAGAATGAATGGCACTACATCAAATATGTACAAATTATGTTAAGAATGCAAAGTGTGAAAGGTGGAAGCCTTTTTTTCTGGGATGGAAACAGAAAAATCCATAGAGGAAGATATGAAACTGCCAGTACCACGTAAAACAAAATGGCACGAGCTACTAGTAAAACATTATGTAATGGCACTGACAGAAAACAGAACCAAAGTACAGCAGGCATTGCTAATAGTCATCCAGGTACCTTGTTTCACAACAGGAGACATTACTGACATAGATTTTCCTTCCTGACCTGAAAGATACACCATTGAATATTTGCAAAAACACGGCACAAGTATTTGAAAAAGATACATTGATCAGATCTGGATGCTAAACCTTCAAAATTAATGGGTATGTACACAAAAGCCAAACAACAACCAACATCCTCTTTGGTCAAGGTATACTCAGATGTACCCGCTGACACTAACAAAAAGCTTCTGCATAGATTTGCCACAATGAAACAAGAGTAAAGAGCTTAGTAAAGCACAATAAGGGACTAAAGAAAATAAATTTTAAGCAAAATAAAAGCAGGAAGCATCCACAAATCATTGTAATAAATGCAACAATACACATTCCAATTTGCAATTCCAATTTGCAAAAGCACAAATCAAAATTCTAGAATAAGAGAAATTATTTTTTAACTTGATACTTCCATGCCTTTCAGTGAAGCACAATGAAGAGTATACTGACCCGGAATCCCTGTTCTCCCGTAACCATTCAAACTTGCTGGGACCCTCCCTTCCACCAAAATAATCACCAACTCCTTTGATGGAACATCCCTCAACAGCATCTCCAACTATTTTAACATTACTGACAGAAGGAGGAGCTGCCATATGAGAAAAATGACAATCAGAGACAATTAGACAGTAGCATGAGAATGGAGTGGTTCAAGAATACTGGTGACTCGATGATCTCACTTCTCCAATTTTGAATCATTGCCAACTTTATACTTTCCTGCCATATAATTAATCCCTTGTTGACAACATCAATCTTCAAATTCAATCACTTCTTTCATAATAACCAATTAATCCATCAAATATATGCCTATGTTTGTTCATCTATAAATTTCCAAGACTTCACAAAGCAGCACATATAGAGTGTTCAGAACAATAATTAATAAATTAATTAAAGGAGTTCTGTAAAAAATATCCAATTTTTAAGTGTCACTTGTCCCAATCCAAACATCAGCAATCTCAGGTGAGCAAAACTTACAAAATATACATGCTGAAGAAATATATACCGAAATATACAAAAACTACATAATATAATAAAAAAACTAACATGTCAAGAACAATAACCAAAAGGCTTAATTAGACTTCTAATCCCTTTAATTTGGACTATGAGCAATTTTTATCCCCAAATTTCTTTCAACTCAATTAAGTCCCTCTAGTTCTAAAGTTAAATAAGTTCAGTCCATTTGTCGATTTTCTTTTACCTAAAACACTCAGTCTCATTTTCTATCCAAATATTTGATGTTTATGACAAATTTGGCAATGAAATAATTCTAGAAGTCCAAAATTTAGTAAAATCTTACAAAATTGAAAGGATTTAATATGATGTAAGATTAGGGTTCAAAGAAGGATAATCTTAAAATTTTATTTTAAAAGAAAATTCAGGTTTAGGTTGGTGAGTTTTGAGCAAAAAAAAAGGTTTAAAACAACTTGATTGATTCAATTTGTGAAGATTTGAGTAGATAATAAAAATTTAAGAATGTGATTGGCCGAGAAAGTTAAAAATTTTAGGGAATTTGAATTTCTTTAATTTAAATTTTCTTCATTTTTTAAATGTTTTGTTTGGATAAATCAATTCAAATTTCTTAAATTTCAAATTCTTAGTTTGGACAACACAATTAAATTTCCACCATATGCAAAATTTATTTTTTAATGATATGCTTAAAATTTTGAAATTACAATATTAAATTTTACCAAAAATAAGCCACTTTTAAGTATTTAATAATTCAAAAATAATTTTAATATTAGATAATATTTAATAATTCAACAATAATTTTAAATTTTAAATATTTAATAATTCAAAATTATTGATAATTTTTATGTCAATATTGATAGAGAGAAGGAGAGAAGAGAAAGAGAACACAAAGATGAGAGGTGGCGAAGAGAGAAAAAAAGGAGAGCAAGAGAAGAAAGAGAGGAGAGCGAGAGAAGAAAGAGAAAAAATAAGCATGAAGAATTTCAAATTCTTACTATTTTTATAGAATTTGAAAATTCTACAATTTTAAGTTATGATGCATGGATACAATATGCATCCAGTATAGCAATACATCGATTTTTTAAAATATAGGATACAATATGTTTAAGATACATATTAAAAGAATTTAAACTAAGAATATATTTAATAAACATCAATAAAAATAATATAGCAATTACAAATTCTATCCAAAAATCTAAATTAAGAATATACTTCTTACTTTTTAAAAATTACTAAAAATAATTATTAAAATATTAGAATTATATGTTAAAATATATTCAAATAGAAAAACTTGTAACTAAAAAGGAATAGAAAGAATGCATAAAAAAATAGAAAAAAGTATTAAAAAAATAATAGAAAAAAAGTGCAATACAGCTTTATGATGCCCAGTGAATGTACAAAAAGACACATACTATTGTAGACATGGAGTGGTGGATAAAAGATGCATCAATTGAAATATTAGAATTTGGGTGGGTGGAAACGCAGCCGGGTGAATAAAAGAAAATGTAAAGTAAAAAAACACCTAGCATTCACCCTTTTTTTTATAATAGTATTTGCCCTCTTTTACATACTTTGTTATCAAAAGATTGAAGATTTTGAGATTCAAAAATCAAAAACCAAAATGTGCCTGAGCATGATGATAGCAATCCAATAAGGAAAATGGAACAACACCCCATTGGAAACTTTGTAGTGATACATGTTGCCAATAGCAATCTCTAAGACTCTGACCTTCTCAAAGTTCATCTCTCTTTCATCTACTTTGTTAGTTTGATTAATATAAACAAGTTGAAGAGAATACATAGCTTATAGAAAAATCTAGTTTTATCCTTTTTTGGTGTTAAGCATATCCAAAAATTTGGGTTTATCCAAAATTTACATATCTTATCATATCTTAACCGTATCAGGCATTTTAGTTTCTTTTTATGAATAAAATTGTAGCCAATATTGGTGGGATATGTATCCCTGCCATATCATAATGTATCAATATCAAATATCAAATACATATCCAATATTGATACTAAGACTGATACATGAGGAAAATTTGTGTATTGGTGCAGCATAGATTTTAAGTAATCAAATACTTTCATAAATTACTTTTCTTTTTTTTTTCTAAATTTTCTATCCAAACAATATATTTCACCACAAAGCATTTTAAATTTACTAAAAAAACAAATTATTCTCTTAAAATTCCTCATCCAAACACACTATATAGGTTTTAGGTAGAAGAAAATCAATAGAAAGACCAAATTTGCTTAATTTTAAAAATAAAGGAAATGATTGGCGAATAAACAAAGAGGACCAAAATCACATATTCCATATTATAAAGACCAAAAAGTATAATTAAGCCCTCCATAATTCATGAACTTTGAAGACAAAATCATAAGTCACACGTCATAATAAGTTCTAGAAAGGAAAGACAATCAAGTCCATGTAATAAGAAATTGATAGAAAACAAGACAAGCATAAATTAAGACATCAAGAGAATAAGAGGAAAAAGCTATATCAATTGTTTGTCTCCAAAGTTCAAGTTTAGAGTTAACCTCTTCCCTTCATTTTGTAATCAAAATTGTATCATCTTGAAAAGGCGTGCATTTAGGGATAATCTTTTTTATGTCCCTGGTAATACATCAAAAACTAAATTAAACAAGGACTCAAAGCTAACCTATAACACGAACCTATCCTTGTAAAAATGTTCTTAGTCTTGCATCCAAGAGTTCTCCCACTAATAAATCCAAGAGTTTTTTGGGTCTAATAAAAGCTTTGATATTTGGATCCATTGGTGTGTGCACTAGGGATACCAACAAAAGTCATGAAAGATTGCAAATGACCAAAAAGATGAAGGTGAGTTTTACTGAAGTTAAACAAGGTTTCTGGCTCCCTCAAGAATAGCAATAGCAATGGCAACTTGCATCCCATCATGGCCAACTATTGCAGTGCTCCACAACAAGCATTCAGGAGGACCACAAACCGCTACAGCCACTGTTGCCAGTGCCACTAGGAAGGGCAACAACAAGAATGGTAACAGCATTGGAAGGAAACAAATGCCAAGGTGAGTAGTATCACTAGTGCAGCTTGTGAAAGTGTGTGGAAAAAACAAATAGGAGGGAAAACAAAGATTCCAGTAGCCAGATTTGATGCAAGTCCAACAACAAAGAGAGATTCAGAATACAAAGACCTTCGTAGAAGAAAACAATAGGGAATTAGGAGGGAAAACAAAACTTGCAGTAGCCAAATTGAGTGCACAGCTAACAGTAAGGAGAGATTTACAAGACAAAGACCATTGGAGAATAACAATGAAACAGAGTACATGGGAGAACCCATGTGTCTCTATCTCCTATCCATAAGAGCATCTCCAATGGTGCACTTAAGGTCAAGGTTCTTAACTCACTTTTAGTGGGTCCTACCATGCCACATCAGATTTAACCATTGGTACAATTATCTAAGATCTTAAATTCAGTCTCATAATATATTATCTAAAAACAGTCTATCATATATTATCTCATAATGTGATAATAATCAAACCAAACAAGGAAGTAAATTAATAAATCAATGACAAACTTAAAGCCAAGTGACTCACTAACAATAAGAAATCATAATTATCATTGACCATATATTCTAACAAGAGCTAAATATGTTGATGAATCTAAATTAGTAATTAGTATTTTGGCAAAGGCTATCAAGCACATTTCAAACAGAGCTACAATGAAAGTAAAAAACATAAAAATGGACAAAATTCAATCCATACCAGCTTTTACAAAATCTGTATATTTGTATTGAGGTTCTCCTTTGGCACCTTCTTCTGTTACTGGTGTGTACATGAAAACTAAACTTGAATCAACATCATCAATGGTTAGCTGATACTCTTCATCTTCTGCCCCAACAATTACCACAGGACTGCTGTTCCACTTTCTCCGTAACCAACTACAGCAAGAAACAAAACAAGACAAATGGGATAGTTATGTCACTCCATTTTTATAACAAACTATTTTGTTCATAGTCTTGTGCTATACACATAACAAACAGACACATATACAAATACAAGGAATGTCATCTCACCTGGCAACACCTTTTCCTGGAGTTCCACCACGCCATGCAACCTTAGCAGAACCCCTGATGATACTTCCTTCTACCAGTTCCCCATGCACTTCGAGGTTTACAGCCTTCGGAATTCCATTCCCTGGAGAAAGTAGAAATGTAAAATTATTCATGATGCATGAAGAATGTACATATTAAGAAATTATTAAAAGAACAGGACATTGAAATGGAAACCTGAAATCAGACAGATAGTTCTTTAGCCAGTAAGAAAGACAGGTTAGTCAACAATAATTGAATGATCTTTGAACAGTATAATAGAGTACAGCATAGAAAATTAGACAGCTCATATTTTTTTCTCTGCACTTAATCATGAGGAAATGAATTAGGTCATAGTTATCAATAGCAGCTAGAGCAGCCACTATCGCAACAAGGCAGAGCAGACCAGAGGCGCATCGACACTGCTGTTGTGCTGCGTTTTCATGTAGCAAGCAACTGTCACAGCTGCAATTGTGGCAAAGCAGACTGCCCCACCCAAACACTGAAGGCATAGGAAATCCCACAAATACCCTCATTTTTAAAGCATTGATGAGGGCATTTGTGGGTTTTCACAAAGTTAATTTTATAGCTTCTGCAGATCCACACACACCATTCTACCCACACTGCTTCCTTCTTCTCCGGCCACCTTCTTCTTTCAAGTAATTTTTTCATTACTTTTCTTAATTTCTTTTCTCTTAACTTCAATTCCCCCCTTTCCTTTATCTGATTCCTTTTTCTTTCTTATTGGCACCAGCAATGTTCTTTTTTTTCTTGACTTTTTCTGTCTTTTGTATTCTGCCCAGCACAACCATAGCAAAAGATTCCTATTAAGATTTGAGATGGATGTGTAGACACAAGAAAGGACAAGGTATAAATCGATTGTATACAAGATCTTTTTGTGGCACCAATTCTAGTTATGTTGATTCACCTTCATCTTCACCTTCTCACGTTTCTAATTTTGTTCCAGTTCTTTATTCTGATACCCAATCCTTCTTTTCTACCTCATCCTATTTTTATCCATCTTATGTGATAGGAAATCCAAAAATTAAGCATTCGTCAACTAAATGTGATAGAAGAAAAAGGGGAAATGGGATTTGAAAGATGTGAAGATAGAATTCTCATTCAATGTAAGTAGGAACAAGAGAAAAACTCCTCTTCATATAGGTATCACTCACAATAATATGTTAAACACTACTCTTTTTCTAAAAGAGGAGGTTTGTATGGAACAGCCCCCAAGCTCTGAAACAAGTAGCAACTGACAAGTCTCTTCGTTGCAAGTTGTTAAATTTGATCTTTAAACAAACTGGTATTATGTTATGTTGCCCATAGATATATAAGTTGGACCCTAAAAATTAAGGCAGATAATGTGAGACTTTCCAACATCCTCCATTCACAAATAGGCAATACACAAAGATGGGCTATAAGCCCTAATGCCATGTTAGATTTCATCTCAAAACCAAATAGCATTGAGTGAAGATGCCCAACAAATATATATAAGTTGCACCCCAAGTGTTGGAAATAGTTATGTTTTAGGAGATAAGAACATCTTTAATGTTCATTTTTCTAAGTTGCCTAGATACTTGGTATAGCTAGGTACAATGCATCATAGGAATTAGTGGTATCTTAATTGTTCTCTTGAATATAAATAAAACTATTAAGCTAGGTGGAAGACTCACTCCAGCATATTCAAAAAATATTTGTTTCTCTTCTAACATGGTATCAAAGTTCCCTAAGGGGGCTATGCTTTCACAAAACACATCTACATAGAAGGTTTGACTGGACTCTTAAACTGTTAGACATTAAAAAAAAAAATACAGCTAGAATTTTCCAGCAACCATTATACTTCCCAGTCACTTTCTAGCCGTTGCCATATTTTATGGCAATCTTTCTGGTGACTATCATATTTTTCAACCATCGCCAGACTTTTCGACAACCTTTTTTACGAAAATCAAACTTATTAGCAACTTGCTCCAATTTTCTGGTGCTGATTATTGTACTGTGTGAACAGTACCAATTTTTCATCCAAGCAATTGATTGTCTCTCTTCTCTTAGTCTTTTTATTCACTATGGAAGGAGAGGTTGTGAATCAAGGTACTTGTACTTCCGCATATTAAAGTATGTGTCCTCTTTCATGTGGATTTAATGTCTCAAAAACATTCTCAGATCAATACATTCTCGACTCTGGAGCCACAAATCATAAGACCCTGTCATCTAAATACTTCACCTATTCTCATGTCCCAACAATAAGAAAATAGCAACTGTAGATGGCACTCTTGTAACTATACCTGGTATAGGAAACATCCAAATAAATCCTTTCATAACCCTTAAAAATGTTCTTCATAGTTTTCCACATCTTGCATTGTTATTTTTCATAATAATTGTTGTGTATTCCAGGACAAAATTTGAGGAGGAAGATTGGGTGTGCTACAGAAGAGAATGGCATTTATCTTGAGGAGCCATATGTGCCCATTACAGAAAAAAAAAATCTCATTCATTCATTCATGTCAGAGGCTCTACTGTCAAAATAGGATAAGATTTTACTCTTTCATTATTAGTAAGGACATTCTTATTTTGAGATCATCAAAGTTATGTTTCCATCTGTTTTATGGAATAAAAACTGAATGTCTTCAGTGTGATGTATGTGAAATTGCAAAACACCAATATGTTCCTCTTTCAAGTAACTGGAAAAGTACATTTCCTCTTTACCTTATTCATATTTGTGTTTAAGGGTCATATCCTATTTCAAATGTGTAAAGGGCTCATTGGTTTGTGACTTCTATCAATGGTTGGTAGATACCCAGGTCACTTGAGTTTTCCTACTTTAAACAAAAAATTGAAGTAAGCAATGTCTTTCAAAAAACTTTCTCAAAGATTAAAAATCAATTTGGTGAGTCCATAAAAAAACTTAGGACTGACAATAGAAAGGAGTATTTTAATCAAATCATTACTCCTTTTTGCCAAAAAGCGGGAATAATTCATGAGTCTTCTTGTGTCCAAACACCACAACAAAATGGAATTGCAAAAAGAAAAAAGACATCTCATAGACTAAACACAGGCATTGTTGTTTATAAACCGTGTTCCAAAAGGTTGTAGGGGGAGGCTATTCTCACATCAACATATCTTATTAATCAACTACCCTATAGAATCTTAGGATTTAACAATCCTATGAATGTACTTTCCTCTTTCTATCCTAATTTGTCCACTTCTAATAAACTTCCACCAAAGATCTTTGGGTATCTCTTCTGTCTATGTGCATGGTTAACATAGGGGCAAACTTGATCCTAGGGCTCTAAAGTGTCTTTGTTGGATACTCTTATACTCAAAAAGGGTGTAAGTGTTAACATTCTTCATCCAAGAAATCTTGTGTCTCCGAGATGTCACTTTTCACGAGGAACAAAAATATTTCACTCAACCTTATCCATTTTGAAACGTTTGTCCTTCCCACTTGGGTTAAATTCTCAAAATTAATCTAACAAGGATGCGGCTCCAACCAGACCTAAAAATTATACAAGGTTTGGAAAGATTGACTTACACAAGATCAAAGGTCATTCTTGAATTGACACACCCAAGAGACCAATCCAACTCCTTCAGATCAGGTAACAAATTCTGATTGTCCAATTTTACAGGATAAAAATTACAAAATAAAATAAAAAATATCATAAATAAAAGAATAACTTTAAATGTCTCTACACTGCCCTAGTACTAGCCTTGCACTATCCTAATGTTGGCCTTCCAATCAAGCTCCAGATTATAAAAGTTGGTCACACTGCTGAACAGCTCATGCGATATTAAAAAACATTTTAATGCATTATCTCTCTTTCTATGTTATTATATTAATACAATTTTTTGAAACCAATAACAATTCTTCTTCAAACCAACACCAATTTATAAAAAGAAAATAACACTTCATCTTCCTTCTTCCCAATCTTTTGTCTTTCAATCTTTTTTTCCCACATTAACTCTCCCTGCTACAGAGGGGAAAACCCTAATCTTCTTTTTGCTTTCACTTTCCATTCTTCCTTTTTCACTTCATTCAATTGTGTTGTTCATCAAGTTCCAAAAGAGATATGCACTACTACACTACTTGTCAAGCAATTTGTCTTATTGATGCATTCCTTCTCTTGAAAGCTTGGTTGTTAATGGTTTTTTGGTGTTCCCAAGTTGCAAAACCTGCATTTTTTTCATCTTTTCTAGTTCATCTTCTTCACATATTCATGGACGAATTTCGACAACCCGATTTGAAAAGAAACACAAATTGGTACAAACGAACTGATTCACAGTACTCTGGTGAAGTGAGCAAATTATGTGACTGTGTGTGCAACAACTGATTCACAGTTCTCTGGTGAAGTGAGCAAATTATGTGACTGTGTGCAACAATGGATAAGGAGATGTATTAGCATTTGGTTGGAAAATTAATATATTTGTCTCACAAGGTTGGATACTGCATATGCTATAAGTTTAGTTAGTTTATGCATTGTCTGAGAGAAGTCTACTTACAGGTCACTCATAGAATTTTGCAATATCTTAAAGGAACCCCAAGAAGAGGAATTCTATATAAAAAGAATGGAAATGCAATTCTTAAGGCTTACAATGGTGTTGACTATGCAAGTTCAGTGACTAATCAAAGGTCTACTGCTGGATATTGTACCTTTCTTGGAGGAAATTTAATAAGAGGAGTAAAAACCAGAATGTTATGACTTGATCTAGTGCTAAAGCTTTGTTTCGAGCTATGGCTTTGGTTGAAAATTATTTTAAAAGACTTGAAGATTAAATGGGATGGACCAATAAAACTCTATTATGATAATAAATCAGCTATCAACATAACTCCTAATCCTTGTCAACGTGATCGAACAAAGCACGTAGAAGTTGGCAGACACTTTATAGAGAAAAATCTCAATTGTGGCTTGATTTGTACTCCATATGTACATTCACAAAATCAACTTGCAAATATTCTTACAAAAGGGTTGTGTAGTTCAATTTTTGAAAGAATATGCAAGTTGAGAATGGAAAACATTTATTCTCCAACTTCAGGGGGGTGTTGGAATATTTTAGGAGATGAAAACTTATTTAATGTTCATTTTACCAAGTTGCCTAAATACTTGGTGTAGCTAGGTTCAATACATCATGGGAAGTAGCAGTATCTTAATTATTCTCTTGTAAATTGTTTTAGCATTAATTATGTTTGCGATACTCTTGAATATAAATAAAAACATTCTGTTAGATGGAAGACTCACTCAACCATATTTAGAAAGTATTTGTTTCTCTCCTCTCTTCTAACACCAAGAATTGAAACAGGCAATATAAGCTACCCAAGGCTTTCTATAGGTTAAAGCAGATTCCTTAGGCCTGATTTGCCATCACATTACTTATAGCTTTCTCTAGGCTCAAATCCAACAAAGTAACCCCTTCTAATTTGTTTTACCACTTCCAAATACAACATGTATCCCCTTGTTTATGTAGATGATAGCATAGTTAACAGCAATTCTCCATGGTTACTTCAGCAACTTGTTACTAAACCACACTTTGTCATTGTGTTGAAACAATTAGAAAATTCAGACTTCTGGGTTTTGAAGTCCACCACCTTTCAAATGGTTCCTTAGAAGCCAATTCACTCCAGCCATTTTCCTTAGAAGCCTGTTGTGATTAAGATTCCACCTCAAAGGCTCAAACCCTAATGGCAGGAGGTCTAAACCTTGTGTGTATCTGGGACCTAATCTCATACTGCAATGGTCCAAGAAGCAACCCTTTCTTGCCATATCCAGCACTATAGCCAGATACAGAAGTTTAGAAGACACTATTAGCATTGTTAGGGATTCTTTTGGAAAGTCCCACATTATTTGCCTCAATTATGGGGGTGCAATTTATATACCTATTGGACAACTTCACCAATGCCAACTGGTTTTTAGAACCTATGGTATCAAAACCTAGCCTATTTCTATTGCTCTGTAGTCTTTGTTGTATATCACCTGGTCTAGCAAGCAATTGTTGATGGGGAATGTTGGAAAGTCCCACATCACCCGCATCAATAGGACATGGTTTATATATTTATTGGACAACTTCACTTAATGTCAATTGGCGGAATCTAAAAAATTCAAGAGTTCAAGGAGTTGGTTCTCACTCCTATCATCTAATAACCTTAGCATTGTTTACCCCTCACATAATGCAGTCCTTCACTCAAGGACTAAACATACAGAATTCGATATGTTCTTTCTCAGAGAGAATATCATTGAAAAGAAAAGAGCATCACAGTCCACCACATTCTTGTTCAAGATCAGTATGCAAATATTCTGACTAAGGACCTATCTTCATACAGGATAAGTTAAGTGCCTAACAAACTCAGTATTCTTGATCAATTTTTATGGACAAATCCACACTGAATTTGAGGGGAGAATATTATAGTAACAAAGCATGTCAGTTACAGTTCTTTTAAAATGTTACTACAGTTGTCAGATAGATGGTTAGATGGTAAATCCTCAAACCATAAAAGTATCATAGAACACTGCAGTTCAGTCAATTCATTTTGTTATTTTTACAGTAACAATTTACCCACAACTCTTCGAACACTTTCTCTTACTTTCTTGCCCTTTTTTCACTCTTGGTTTCTAAATGGTATCTTTTCCCCTTTACAATCCTTTAACTATAAAATATATACACACCTTGTTAAAAGAATGGAAATTCATAAAGTGTAGAACATAGCTTCAACTTCCTCATCACAATGCCTACTAAATGCAGTGCACAACAAAGCTTCAACTCCCTCATGCATCTAGATTTTAAATTCCACAAATATGTTTGAAAGCATATTTGGAAAATGCACATAAACAATAAAAAAGAGAAAATACATGTTTCAGTTTCAAACAACAATAAAAGCAAACAGGAATAAGAAGAATACAAACAAAAAAAGGAATCCACAATACATCATTAATATCACATGTACTTCCACAGCTCTATGCTAATAAAGTATGTGGGTCACTTAATTCCTATCAGGTTAACTAGGATTTAAGAATTTTAGCTGTTCATCCAAAATGCACATTACATACGAACACAAGAATAACCTACCTCGTGAAACACGAGAAGAGATGGCAAACATAGGAGGATACTCCATTTCTCCTAAAGTGAGAGTGCATTCCACTTTCAGAACTTTTCCAATGTCATCATGCTTTGGCCAGTAAATCTAAAAATCATACAAATAGCATGAACACAAACAACATAAACAAATATACAAACAAACAAAAATATGAACCAGTGATAATGATGTAATCAACTCATTACCTCATTGGTAGCATCTGGAATAGGGAAAAAATTTGAAAGTGATATATCACCATAAAACCATTGATATTTTAAAACTAATGGTGGGTCTGTACTAGCTGCACCATCAGGAATAATTGTGAAATGACAAGAACACACATCTTCTTCCACAGGTTTATCTATGGAGGCTTCTTTCAGGAAAAAACCAGGAGGAATACAGTCCTTCCATTTCTCAACTAAAAAGCGGAAAGTTGACTCTGCAGCCAGCTCAGGGCGACTAAACTCCCAACCATCTCTAATGCACAAAGCTGTATGTGCAGGATAACGCTTTGCTAGGGCCACTTCTTCACGGGAAAGATCTGCAAAACTTTTCATATTCAATAAATAAACTATCTTAATACATGATATAAGAGTTCAAAGATGCCAGTAGAAATCACTTGAAGATAACATATATGGCAGGTACTTCCAAACCTATAGTTATAATTATTCCACTATCAGCTCAACCAAAAAATAAAGATACCATAGGCTAAAATAACTTTACCACTCATACCTCTATCATTGTATTTTTTCAAAGTAGGTCCTACTAGCAATATTGAGGCTGCTTCCAAATGAGGCATCTTAAGTATAGGATTCTCCTCCACTCGCAAATGCTACAGTACAGTAAAAATCATTGAAAGTAACATCAACCAGTCTACATTTATGTATGCACCCAAGCATGTGTAAATACTAAATATAACATTAATTTAAGTCTCTGAAAGTTGCTTGAAATTGAAACTTTTAGGTTCAATTACTATGTTTATCCAATTTTTAAATTGTGAAAGTTTCCAATTAGATTGCATAATTACCCAATGTTTCTAATTGCATCCCCACCATGGCCAGTCTATCATATGATTGAGTTTTGACCTCTTAGAAAAATATCGCCTGCATCACATGACTAAATTAATGGATACCAACCAGCCAAGGTGCAAATCCAATTAGAAACATTTTGGCAACTGTAAGAACCCAAAATAAAATGGATTTAATTTTGATACATTATCCATGTAATGATTTTTACATTGTCAGCCAACTAAAAATCACCCAAAATATGATTTTTAAAACAATTATTACAAGTCAACAATTTTCAATTATATGACAATCATTGGAAAAGCCAATGAATACTTCACACTTATAACATGGTAACCAAAAAAAAATCAATTATATGGCAATAAATGATTGGATGACAGTATAGAATACCTTCACATTATCAATGTATTCCATTTAAATTCATAAAAAGATTTAAAATGTGAGGAGGCACTAATTTAAAACTTGGTGAGAGAAACCATTGGTCTGAAAACTCAACATTATTCACCCCTGCATAGCAGTAATATTTATAATTTTATTTTAAGAAATAAAATTCTATACTGAACTAATCTTTACAATCTATACAATGGTTATAAAACTTATAATCACGCCTGCAATAATGTTAATATAATGGTTGGTTAAAATTTGTCAATAATCAAGCAGTGTCAACAAGTTTAAACCCAGAAACTCTGATATTAATAATTAAAGTGAACTTCAACACAACGCAGGCATGTACTTCTCCACCTCCAAAACCAAAAAGGGCTTTGCCGTGGAGGGAGTATTAGACATATTAACAAGAGCACTCGACCATATGAAAACATAGGTTCCTAGACAAAGGGAATCAATGATAAAATTCCTGACAATCCAAGCCCAAGACATTATCTGTGGAAATAATGAACATAGAACCTAACCACGCATCACATCACATGACAACCTGTACACTTTCCTTGGTGCTTCTCTCAAAAAATCAGCAATTCACCAAAACAGAAAAACACTGCATAAAATTAAAATAGAGATTATAGTGTCCAAAAATTACTAATGTAACATATGCTTTGAAGAGATAACTAGACATCTCCCACAATGACTAAGATAATTTATCAAACAATAACACAAAATGATGAACTACGACCACAAGAAAGTCTACAAAAATAATTAAATAAAAATGTGATGATGTCTGATCACTTACTTAGGATAGGCCAAATAAAAATGGTTTCATACTAACCTCAAGAACCGGTAAATATGGGAAACCCTTAAGAGTAGAAATTTTGTTTTTACTGGCAGCTAAAACCTGCACCAAATTATTTCATTCATAAAGAACTCAGTTATACACATGCATACACAAAAACACATAATACATATAGTCAATAATCCATACAACTGAACAACCTGGAGCCGAGGTTGGCTTGCCATAGTGAGAGATTTCAACTTATTCTGAGCTACTGAGAGGAACTGCAAAAATGAAATATAACAAATACACAAAAAAAATTTATGAAAACTGAAGTTTGTTAGAACACATTTTAAAACAGGTAAAAAGAGGGATAAGAACAAGATTAGTAATATGGATACTGCACTTGCAAAACTTTATTTCTTACCACTATTTATCACATATTCACAAGTAGTTAACTAACAGCCCACTAATTAACTACCAAACATAAATTATCTACAACACTCTCTCCTAATTCAGATTAGTAATAAGCTGCATTTCTATCATGTCTCTAACCATCTTGAATTGGTCGCCCTTAAGAGGTTTTGTTAAAATATCTGTCACATGTTCATTAGTACATTACAGCAATATTTCAACTCTAGCTTCCCTTTACTGACTTGATCTCTGAGAAAGTGAAATTTTGTCTCAATGTGTGCACTTCTTCCATTAACAACATGATGTTTAGCCAAGCTTATACGACTTATTGTCTATTAGTATCTTCATTTCTGTCATCAACTTCTCAAGCCACAAGGCTTTTTGACAAGCTACCATTGAGGTTACAATGTATTCAACCTTACATGAGGGCAGTGCCACCACTGACTGTTTCTTAGAACACCATGAAATAGGTGCTCCACACATGATAAACACATACCATGTTGTACTTTTTCTATCACTTTTATCACCACACCAATCAAAGTCACAGTAACCATATATTTTATCAAAAACACTTCTACCATGTTTTAAGAACAATAGCACATAATCCAAGATGTCCTTCACATATCTCAATATTCTCTTAGTTGCAAGCAAGTGAGAAAGTCTCAAATGATCCATAAACCTACTAATCAATCCCACTACATAAGTTATGTCAGAACGGCTACCACATAGAAATCTCAAAGAGTCAACAACCTGTTTGTACAAGGTTGCACCAATCGACTTACCACTTCCTTCTTTCTCCAACTTTATACCACAATCAACTGGTGTTTGGGCAGAGTTACAATCCAGCATATGAAACCTCTTCAATACATCAGTTGCATACCTCATTTGATGCATGAAAATACATTCACTTGTAGTGACAAATTCCATCCCAAAATGTAGGACAGCAATCCCAAATCTATCATCTCAAATTCCAACATTATTCTCCTTTAAAACTCATCAATATTTGTTGTATTGCTCCCAATAACCAGTAGGTCATCTACATACAAACATACATACATTAAATCACTTGCAATAGCACTCACATAAAATGCATATTCTATTGCACATTTGTTGAAATCTAGCTACAAGAAGCAATCTATCCTTCTATTCCAAGCCCAAGGTGCTTGTTTTAGCCCATATAACGCCTTCTTCAATCGATACACCTTATTTTCATGTCTTGTCACTTCAAAACCAAGAGGTTGACATACATAAACCTCCTCCTCTAGTGGCTCATTTAGAAAGGCTGACTTTACATCCAATTGACATAATGACCAGCCTCTAAAAATGGTTACAACAACCACTAATCTGATAGTTTCAATTCTGGCCACAAGTGCAAACACTTCATTGTAATCCAAATCAACCTTTTGCAAGAACCCGTTTGCAACCAACCTGACCTTGTATTTTGCAACTTTTCCGGTTGGTTTTACCTTCACTTTATATACTCATTTCACTCCAATAAACCTTTTATTGTGAGGTAATGTGACCAGCTCCCATGTGTAGTTCTTCTCTATAGCCCTCAACTCTTCTTTCGTTGCTACCTTCCACTCAAGTTCTCTAAATGCTTGTTCAAAAAACACTGGTTCTATTTCAGGCAATAGAACCAAATGCACCATGTTCTTCCTTCTTCAATCACTTCAAAGTCAAGAATAGATGGATAATCTTTAAACCTCTCAAGTGGTTGTCTAGTTCTCTGAGGTCTACATGGCTTAATCTAAACTGTTTTTGCACTATTTTCATATTGCATATCAAGTTGAATTGGTATAGTTACTTTACCATTTTCAATTGTAGTCTCCCATCTCTAACCTTTGCTCTTATCTACAATAACATCCTTGCTCAACACTATCTTTTTACTAGTAGTGATGTACAATTTGTATGCATCATTTGAATCATATCCAAGAAACATCATCAATTGTCCTTTATCATCCAACTTCTTTCTTCTTTCATCAAGTACATGTTTAAAGCAAGGAGAACCAAATTCCCAAAAAGTGGCTTACTGTAAATTTTCTTCCAACCACACTTCCTCAGGAATCACATCATTTAGGCTCTTAGTTGGACTCCTATTTAGTATATAAGCTATTGCGGATACAGCTTCTCCCAAAACTGTTTTGGCATATTCTTATCTTTAAACATACATCAAGCCATGTTCATCAAGGTTCTATTCCTCCTTTTAGTCTTTCCATTATGTTGAGGGTATAAGGAGCAATAACTTCATGAATTATTCTTTCCTTATGACAATAGGAGTGAAAATCATGTGAAGTATATTCACCACTACCATCTGTTCTAAGGATTTTGATGGACCAACAACACTATTTCTCCACCATTGCCTTTAACCTTTTAAACACCTCAAATGTCTTTCCTTTTCTTTTAATCAAATAGACCCATAACTTCCTTGAAAAGTCATCAATAAATGAAATGAAGTAGTGATTACCTTCAAGTAAAAAGAACTCCATTGGATCACACACATCTGAATAGACAACTTCTAGTAGTGCCTTTGTTGCTAGAATGTTGGACTTGAAAGAACTTATGGTCTATTTGCTTATAAGACACCCTTCACATAATTCCTTTGGTGGCTCTATAGAGAGCAAACCATAGAACATCCCTTTCTTTTTCAATAGACCCAGACTCCTGAAATTTAGATGCCCAAATCTTAGATGCCAAAGACAAATTTGATCTTCTACTGCAACTGCAAGACAATTACTTTCACCAATTTGAATTCCAGATTTAAATGTTCTATTCTTTGAAAATGGAGCCTTCAAAATCAATTTTCTCTTGCTATCATACACTTTCATCATATTATGCTACATATTCATGACATATCCTTTCTCTAATAGTTGGCAAAGGCTTAACAAATTGGTCTTCATTTGTGGCACATAAAGAACATCTGTTATGAATGACTGCTACCCATCTCTTCTATAAATCAGAACTTTGTCCATTCCTTCAACTAGAACAATGCTATTATCAGCAAACTTCACCATTCTTTTAACTTTTTCATCAAGATTTACAAATTACCCCTTATTCTCAGTCATGTGGTTTGAACACCCAGTGTCCAAATACCAAAAATCAGATTTAGCACAATCTAATGTTGTCACTATAAGAAGAACGTGGTCTGAATCTGAATCATCACTATCACCTTGTGCCATTTGAGCTTCAACCTCTTTCTTTTGCTTTCCCTTTATTGTAGCACTCATCTACAAAGTGACCCCATTTTTTACAGGCATAGCACTTATCAAATTTCCTCTGCCCTCCTCTGTTTTGATCACCTCCTTTCTTGCTAAATTTTTCGTGACCTCCATTCTTCTTGTAGTTGTTACCACCAAAATTCTTATTTGAGATCTTTGGACCTTCATTAGAATCTTTCAATTTGTTCTTCCAATTTCCCTTCTTGTTCTTGCTACCCCTACCATCATTTCTCTGACAGGCTTGTGCTTGCAAAGCCTGAGCAACAGCTCTCATACAGCTTCTCTAAAGAAGCCTTTGTTCATGAGCTTCAAGGGAATTCTGAAGCCCCTCCACCCACATCCTTTGATTCCTGAATTGCCACCAAAATATGGTCAAATTGGGGGGGTCAAAGTTCTCAAAATCTTGTTCGCTATTTTCTGATCCAATAACTTCTCACCGCAAGCCTTCATTGAGTTGACCAACATCTGAATTCTAGTAAAGTAATCCCTAATTGATTCTTGATCATTTATGGACAACAACTCATTGTCTACAAAGGGATTGAAGCTTCACTTTCTTGATTTTATCAACCCCTTCATATGACTTGTTCAAAATATTCTAGGCCTCCTTAGCTGAGTTGGCCGAAGCTATCTTCTCAAAATTGGCAAAATTCACACATTGATGAATCAAGAGAGCTTTGTAATATTTCTTCTTAGACTCCCTGTAAATTGCCCTCTACATCCCTGTAGCACCAACCTCCATTTCTTGAATGTCATTCTTTACAATTTCCAACACTTTTTAGAAACCAAAGATGACACTCATCCTAATACACCATTGCTCAAAGTTCTTGTCATCAAGAATTGATATGTTGGCAGGAAAAGTTTCATTAGAACCAACCATGATTCACCTTTTGAATTTTCAGAATTCCACATGGGAAAGATTCACAGATAGGAAAACCCACACAAGAAAGGGTTTCTCACACAGCAAGTAAAAGAAAAAACAAGTTAATGGGTTTCACACACAAGTCCACAATCAATATAGCTCTAATACCACTTGTTAGAACACACTTTAAAATAGGAAGAAAAGAGGGATAAGAACAAGATGAGTAATATGGATACTGCACTTGCAAAACTTTATTTCTCACCACTATTTATCACATTCACAAGTAGTTAGCTACCAAACATATAACTACTAACTAAATTATCTACAACAAAGCTAACACCACAATATGATCTAAATTAAAAATCAGAAAGGAAGCAGGGTTTTTTAAACTTGCCTCCAAATTAGGAAGCTGAGGGAGACTTGCTAGTGATGTGATTTGATTTCCAGCAAGATAGAGTTGCTGCATGCAAGTGAAAGATTTCACACTGCTATTATTAAATAAATATTCTCACATCTTTTAACTTGCATATCTCAGCCACAAGACAATAGCATCCACACATAAAATAAAATTAAGACAACATACCTGCAATACTTTGCAATTCTCAAGAGGCTCAAATCCAGGCCCCTTAAAATCATTAAAACTCAAATCAAGAACCTGACAAAGTAAATGGTTTCTTTCAATCAGTCTTAAAAATTCTATCTGAAATTATTCAAACATACCCAAATGTAAATTATTTTATAAAACCTTCACTCTCGTCAATATTTCTACTCCTTCCAGTGTAGACAAGAGATTGTCTCGGAGATAAACAAACTGCCAATAAGAATCATAAGGTAAATGCTGTGAATTATGAAAATCCTCAAAACAGAAACGAACCAGAGTACAATAAAAATACAACCTGAAATTCTCTCCTTTACAGACTGCAGTGCTAGGAATTAACTATGGGAAATCAGAATTTTCATTTTATAATCTAAAAGAACAAAACCTAAAGCTATCAACAGAATCAATTGCAGATGAACCAACATCAGCTCACTTGTCCTAGTATATCTAAGAGGGTAAACATTTGGGGAAATGGTATACCTAAACCATTCTAACCACTCAACTAAATCATAGTTATCAATCTTAGACAGCAGTGCATAACAGCTGGCTCTGAAATCGCTATAGCAGAAAGCAGAATAACTGCTGTTTTAAATTTTAAATTTTATAATACAAACTAAATCATTTATGCTATAAATATAGATACTCAAAAAAAAGTAAAGAAATTCATCATAAATAATAAGTCATACTTTATACACACAATCATCATCAATCTAGGAATAATAAGAACATAGTATGAAGTCAAAAAAAACTGCAAGAATGGAACACAAGAAAAATAATAGCATTGTAAAGTTTGAAGAAATTGAGATCAAAACAAAGGTAATTCTTTATGGAATGATCAGGGAAGAAGGGTTTCGAATCCTACTATGTTTCTAAAGAAAAAATGCATTAGCAAATGGGAGAGAAAACACAATTTTACCCAAAAAATCCTAAACAAGATTGTTTCAAAGGTAAAAATAGATTTTTGAAGCCAATATCATGGTAATGCTGCTATAGCACACAAAACGCTGCTATTTGACCACTACTGTGGCCACAATGGCCACTATTGAAAATCACTCCACTATTTGAATCCCATAGCAGCCCAAGGCCACTCCACTACTCTACTATAGCATACTAATGACTACTATGAGTAAAAATACAATGCACTATGTACAGACACTTCTTGCTTAAGGAATTAGAGTGTTGAACACATATTTGACACCAACACCTTCCTAACAGACTACAGAGCGAGCTGAATTCCAAAATATGAAGAGAAGGAAAATGATCAAAAATTATCAGAGCAACTAAAAGAGAGCACGTCCATTAAATCTATTCATATGGTGATGCTCATTTGCTAGAATAGGATTGCCTGGCACAAATTAAATTTTATTAAAACATTGCCATGAACAACTTCGAACATATTCTCTAAAATAAATAATGAATTACACAGAAGGTACATTTACCTCTAAGTTTGAGGATAAGTTTAATCCACTGGCATTGAGACTACGAACTCTGTGTCCCCTAAGATCCAGTCGCTGATAAAATATCAAGATGGATCAGAAATTAGAATTAGAAAATGACTGGGTCTGAGAACTCCATCATAGTTGCTCAATATACAATACAAGTTTTAGCTTCAAATAAACATGAGATAGGAGGCAACAGGGTAGGGTGAATCCATTTTACGCTATCTACACTACTCCAATACACCAACTAGTATTATTAGTTTACTAAATAGTGAATAAAATACACAACCGGCCACTCAAATTTCAACATGTATAATTGTGCACGCTACTATATTAACTCCAACGTGGACCCTTTTCTCTACTGACATTCCAAGAAATCATTCAACTAGTAAACATAATTCCTTCTTTTTCCGGCAATTATTTCACTTTCACTGTTCCACTCTTATGCAGCTATAATTCCTTCTTTCTTCTCCAATCATTCCACTTCCACACGAGTCAACAGTAATTCTACATTAATGAGATCACAAACAGTTAACTAAAAGTGCTACCATAATCTCAAAACTTACCAAATCATCATTGGCCTTAATCTCAACCTGCGGAAGAACAATAAACCGCGACTCCCGGCTATCAGGAGTCCCCCCCTTCCTCCTTCCAGACAGTGCAGAAGTCCTATCCAGCGATGTCGAAAGAGAACCCGCCCTCAACCCACTGGAGACCGTCGGCGACGAAACCCTAGAAACCGTCCTCCGAGCAGAACCACCACTGCTGCCAGTGCTATCCACCGACGAAGAACTAATCCTTCTCGACAACGATGAAGCCGAAGCCGAAGCCGACAATGTCGGCTTACTAACCGGCTTCTTCGCAACCTCCACCTTACTAGCACCGGAAGTCCTCGAAGCCGAGCCCGCCGGCGAGGCCGCACCAGGCTTTGCCGCAACGCCAGCACGCGAAGAAGTTACAGAACTACGCCGGAGCTCCGGGAGAGACCTCCGCGCGGGTTCGGTCGCCGACGAAGCGCTGCTCTTAGCTCCGGCGGAAGAGTCGGCAACGATTTTTCTTCTTCCATCGGAGATCGACGCCTTCTGAAGCAATCCTCCGGTGCTGTTCCGTCTCGGTGCAGAAACCGAACTCCCGGAACCGCTGATTGAACTCGATCTCTTCGTCGCAACCGTGCCCGAGCCTGCACCTGAACCCGAACCACTCCGCGGTTCGACTTTCCTTTTCGCGGAAACCGAACCTCCAGAATCCGCGGCGGTTTTCGCAGCTCTTCTCGCAACTTCTGGAACGTTCTTCTTTGGAGAACTTTCGGGCTTCTCTGGTGTCATGTCTTCGCCAGATTGCTCCGACGACACCTCCATTTAACAGCGAAGCTTCTAGAAATTTGCACGAACTGAAAAACAAAATAGGAAGTAGCAAGTTAACTGGAACTGAAAACGCGGCGTTTTAAAATAAACACCGAGCGTTTTGGCTTGGATCTAAGTGCGGAGAAAAGGAAAAGAGAAAGAAGGTGAAGTGAGAAGCAAAATGTGAGTGATTAAAGAGTGGTTGCTTCACGAGGTACCTAGAAAATGTAGAGATCTAGAAGAGGGTGGAGCTGAAACCGAAGATGAGTTGCTGAGTTAGAGTAACATTTGAGTTGAACATGAGAAAGAGGGTGAAAAGAAAGAGGGAGTGGGTAGTGGGTAGCAAAAGGCGAAGGGGCGAGAGGGACAGAGGAGCTGGAGCCAATAAACGTGACTATAGAAATGTAGCAAGAGTGGAAAGTGACCTTAGTGGGGTAGGGTTCTTAAAAAAAATTTAAAAAATTGTCGATGACAACCGCGAAGGGAAGGGCGCGGAAGGAGCGATTTTGGACCGTGGAGCTTAATTTGGTCTCAAATTTAGCAAAGGAAATGCTAATAAAGTACTCTTTTTGTCCTTCTCGGCTTTGATCGGCTTTGATTTTGGTTCAATAATTTTCTTCGCTGTATCAATTGAAATTTGAATTTACAAAACTTCATCGGCATTGGCTATTTGTTATAATAACGACAAAACATCATCTGTCTTTAAGTCTTAACTCACTGTTTATCTGTTGATTTTGGTAGAAATCACGTATGGCTTACAAAAATTACAGTTTTTAGGATGAAGAAGTACGACAGGTGCCCTTCCCCAGATAAATATTTATGATCGGTAAATATAATATTAAAATAATAAAATATCTTAAAAAAATATCTTAATATTTAATTATTCATAATAGAAACTCAAACTAATATTTGACCATTTTAGAATAATAAATTTTTAAATACAACTCAATCCTACAAAATTATTTTGTAAAGTAAGGATCGATCTCCACTTATATACACTATTTAAGTCATCAAACTAGAAGATATGAGATCTCCAAAAAAAAAATAAAGATTAAATATTTATAATAGTTAGACATAATCATTTATTATATTTAATTGTGTTAATTTTGTGACTCACTATGTATTTATTGTGGAGTTGCTTATAAAAAGTCATATTTAGAGTATATTTTTATAGAAATTAAAGTTATAATTGAAGTATCACAATTTAACACATAAAAAGATGATTAAATTGTGTGTTATTTTATAAAACACTTATTTACCTTTTTTGCAAAAGATAACAATTTAACACAAGTTTAGAAAAAATGTCCAAAATATTTTTTAAGGCATTCAAAGGAAAGCGTCCAAAAAACTCATTTTTAATAGAGGTGTTCGGAAAAACTAAAAAATGTTTGTTAAAACACTAAACCAATAAAGAGGACAAGGATAGAATGACCACGCGGATATTTTTATATTGATTCATTCTATAACCTATAGCTACATTCAGTCCCTTCAACCTGAATGAATTTGAATGATTTAACCAAGTCAACTTGACTTATAAGTATTATTTACCTATTTAGGTTTCCAACTATTTTCAGTCAACAACCTTGATGGCAAGACTCAAGTATTTTTAGCTTAACCTCTCCAGGTTTTACAAAACAAGGTTTTGATAAAATGAGTTACTCACAAAGTGAGTTTACAATAAGACTTTAGTCAAAACGTTTTACAATCAAAATAGAGCTTTAAAAAGTTTTTGTAACATATAGAGAGAGTCCAAAAGACTTGAAAATATAAATATGTCTAGATGTAGTATGAACAACATGGTCTCTTGTTTTTTTGTGAATTTTACTAACTTTTCTTTTATTGTCTACTTTCAAAATTGCTTTTTAGAAAATCTCATTTTCCATTATATTTATAAGTTTTTTGTCACTTCATCCTTCTTCTTTCTTTTGTTGTTTTTTGTGTTCTTCATATTCTTCTTATTGAGGTCTTCTTTGTGTGTGTATATATATTGCTTAAAAAAGATTATTGTTGAGGCAAAAAAGCTTCAAGCAATAGCAAGCAAAGAGAGAGGTATATATGCAAGTCATACGTAACAAAATTTGAGCAAAAGAATGTTCTCAACAAAGAACGTGTAAGAACAAAGACAACTAGAAAAACAGAGCTTTGTCCTTTATGAATGTGACATTTATTAGAATCTTTCTAAGATTACCTTACTCAAAGCATAAAGGTCTGCAAGGAAGTGAGTGTTGTTAATTTTCAAATAAACTAGGTAAAAAAATAAGAGTTAAAAAAACTTACAAAGACAAAGAGGTCTATTAGACACTTCTCATATTGGATACTTTGTTGTCCATTGGATACTTTTGTATTGGATGTTTTGTTGGACAGTGATTCTTGGACAAATTGCTCAAGCTTTTTGGACATTGTATCTTAAAACATTTTAAGCATGAAATGTCTGAAATACTTACACTTTCAAACATTAGCAATACAAGTGAATATTTGTGATCTCAAAAACTCGGAAGATTGGATAGTCCTTTCAAGAGTGTTCCAACAATGACATGTTAACATATATCTTTTAAAAATAAAAGGACATGAGTTAATGAAATTTTTAAATGAAAATTATAAATTATATTTGAAATATATATATATATATATATATATATATATACAATTTATCTAAAATAAGAAAAATTAAAAATAATAATTATTTTTTAAAGAAAGTTAATTAAGAATTGAAGTCACTTTTAAGAATGCATTTTAATTTATATACTTATGGATTGTTAAAAAAAATAGCTAAAATATTAGTATAACTTGCTATTTAATTAAGTAAGGAATAAAAGATTAGATGGAAAACAATTCCATATTTTATTTGTCCAAAATTTGGACTTAAGATTATATATATATAAAAGATATTATATTAATTCTTATTGACCTAATTATCAACTTTTAAAGTTAAAATATTTCTCAAAAGAGTGTTATTGCACTCTGAAAACTTACAAATTGTATCTTTAAATTTTAACTTTCTTATGCCATGAATCTTATCTGATCCATTTTTTTTAAATCATCTACTAAGTGAGAAAACTAATTGTATTAGAATTGCAATACATGTATCTAACATTCTTCCATAAGTAAAAATTGCTAAGAATATAATTTTTTTCTTAATAAAAGCATTTCATCTATAGTTGATAGATGATATACACTTATATGTTATGTTTAAGTGATAAATGGTACCTACATCTTTTGATATAAAAAATCTTAGCAATTTGTTTATTATTATTCGAAACTTAAAGGACTAAAATCAATCTTTAATCTAACACAATATATGTGGTAGTGAGTAAATTTTAATCTTTTGCCATGTAAGTTTAAATAATAAAAAGCTTATTAGCAAAAGCATGGTGACGAGGAATTTCACTTTTCAGAAGATTAATAAAAGTCTTTAAATCAAAATAGTCAATTACTTTCTTGCACCACAACTACCAACACATACACATATTTACAGCAAAGTAATGATCTTTGTGTAAAAAAAAAATTGAAAGGCCAGCATTCCTATAGAAGCCTTTGAGAACTTAGCCACTAAAATCCCAATAGAGGCTATTGAAACCTATCATTTCCAAATTAGATAGGACACTATCATCCACATTTAAGACAATAGTGTTTATGTGAGGCTTCAGCCACATGTAAAGAGATGCTAACTTGTTGTTGCATGTTCTTGTCAAATGTTATACCAGTAAAATGAGCCAAAGATCACACCTTTGTATAAACAATAAGAAGTGGATCATGACATTCATCAAACATTTTTTGGAGATGCGAACGAGTTCCCATCTCCCATTATCCAACTCTTCTATGATCATGGTTCATGTTCCAGTATGCTAAGAAAGTCCTACATAACTTAGGAGTCGATGCCAATGGTAGTTTATAAATACTATTCTCTCTCAACCCATTGAGTTGCTTTTTAATGATAAAATCGTGAAGGCCTGTGAGAGTCAAAATGAACAATACCTTATCATAAGTTCTCTCCAAGTCTAGCTTGAAAACGATATCGCCTTTTTGCTTCTTGAACGATGTATCTGATAAATGAACTCTTACTTATCCTTGGTACATTAACTCCATGTATCTCTCCTTCCAATCTCTCCTTGGTGCATAATAAACTTTTAAAGAATTTAATTACTTCATCTTTCAAGACTTCCTCATTCATACACCAGACTCCTTATGGCATGTTTAGCTCATGGAATTTGTGTCTTTTTCATCTAATGACCTTCTAAGAATGGAAGCAATTGTGGCTTCATAGACAAATCCATTTTTCTATGAACTTTTGGAACGAATAAGCTTCTTCTTGGAACAAGATACTCTCATAATCATTTAGTAATTTTTTTAAAATAGGCTAACTAAGCACAATCCACCATTTCAAGAGTTTTTTAATACCATTTAACATGACTTCTACTTTTTTTTTCTTGCAAAAATATTCTCAAAAAAATATTTATTAAACTGAATAGAATCATGGGACATATTATGCAAATATGCAACCCTACTCATGCTCTCCTTCTAGCCTAGGATAATTCTTATGTGTACACCGAACTTCTTGGAATATGAAGGGTCTTCCCTATCGAGACAAGGAAGGCTAATAACATCTAAAAAGAAATGGGTTATGATTTGAATGTCTCTTAACCAAGTGCTCAATAGTAGCCTCCAAAAATCTCATATGATAATGTAGATCACAAACACCTCTGTCTAATCTTTAGAATACCAAACATTTTACAACACATTTTCTTTGTCATGTAAACTTGCTTCCGACATATTCCATTTCCAAAAGATCACAATTACTCAAGCACTGAGCAAATAAATCTGTCTTGGCACTATAAAACACTATTTTTTGCTCAAAGGGGAGAAAAATGTCATTGAAATCACCAATCAATGCCCAAGGAAGATGCACATGTTTCTTGAGATTAATCAAGTACTCCCAAAGAAGCCTCTTATCTATTTAGATTGGGCTGAAATAAATGCCTAGATAGGTCCAAGATTATTTTTCCAAGAAAATCTTTAGAGTTATGTGTGGCATAATATTAATCATTTGAAGAGAATAACCTCCACTATTGTTATAAAGACCTTTATGTGCCACCTAATTGATCATAAGCCTCCTCTAAGGCCACTAAAGAGTACATTTGTTTATCCTATTATTTTTTGAATTTGAGAAAAAGGTAGAAGTCTCATAAATAAAAACCAAGTCTAGCTTGTAGCACGCCAACAACTCACAATATGATTATAGCTCTGTTTATTAGCGAAGTCCCTAACATGCCACAATAATATGACAAAATCCTTAAACCCAAACATTAAAACACAAATAGTCATAAAGTTAGGTAAAGGTGTTGAGTTTCGTCCACCATCTCATCAATACTATCTATGACTTCCCCTTCTTGCATTTCTTCACTAACCCCTTCTTCCATGCATAAAGAAACATCCCCAACACCTAGATCCAAAGGTTCATTACCCTCAATAAATCATAGCTTGTCCAGAGTAACAACTTCCACAAGCATTTTGGTCATGATACCATGCTTATGAATAATGATATCTCCAATTGAAGAAATAAGAATTACGATATTAACATTTGTGATTGAACATGTCAATTTTCCATTCATGCATGAAACAAGCATGTTGACATTGAATATAGCCTTGATCAAATTTCCATCCATCCTTACAGGGGCTTATTTCATTATTGCCACTTTCGAGCCTAATCTTAAATCATTCCCCAACCTTTTTTGTCTTCTACCACCTTTAGGTAATTCCTTTCTTGACAAACTTATCTTTCCCACATAAAACTTCCTTGAAGGTCCAATAACTAGAGTATTAATATAATTTAATAATTGAAAGTTGTTACCCCCCTAATTGTCTAACTTTATTCTTTCCCTTATCACTGGCCTCCTTAACTTCAACACCTATTAATATCTTTTCTTTTTGCAATTTCTTTCCTTTGCAACTATAATCCAGTCACTATACAAGGCCACATTTCCTTTATTAGCATTTTTGTCATTATGAGTGTCATTAATGTTAGGGTTCGTCTATAAAATTTTCATCATCGGGCCTTGGTGATGCATATTTGGAGGGGTAAGGTCATTTTCCTTTTAAAGGCTCCAAGGAGGAGGTCACACTAAATTTCAAGGAAAGAAGCAACTCAAGTTGGTCGCACTCAAGGGCTAAGAGGAGGCCCAAGAAGGACTAAGGTCATTTTCCTTAGGAGGCCACGACCAAGGAGCTTAAGAGGACGTAAATGACATAGCAACCCCTGCACTTGAAGGACTCATGACTAGGAGGAGGCTCAAGAGAATCCAAGAGGAGGTGCAACACAAGTTGGTCACACTTAATGGCCAAGAGGAGGCCCAAGAAGAACATGTTATGTATCATTTGTCAAGTTGTCATGTTGGCAATGTTTAGTGCTAGAAATACCTTTTTTCTATTGTATTTTCATATTAGCATATATGTATTTTAATTGTATAGCTTAACCTTGGGCCAAAGGTCCATTTTAGACCCATTTTCCTTATTTTCGCAAATTTGTCGCTAAAGTCGTTGCTAAATGTGCGACTAAATCCGTTGCTAACGAGAAAGTCATTTTTTATGTGTTTTGAGCTTGCTTTCCTTATGGGCTTCGGTTGGCTACCTTAATTAGGCTTAGGTGACTTTAATTAGGATTAGGAAAGGACTATAAAAGCCTCTTTTGTAATTACCTTAATCACTTTTGAATGAAACCGAGTTATGTTTTGCACTCTTTGAGAGCTTCTTGTATACTTTTGTCTTGAGCAAGAAACCTCCATTCTTATCAAGTTTCCATGATGCTTGGGGTGAATCTCACTTTTTTTTTTATCTAATTCTCTATAAATTAGTGGCGAGCTTCATCTTCTTCCTTGTCCATTTTTACATTTTCTTCTTCCTACATTTTTGGTTTTCAAATTTCATGGCTAATTTAGGTTTTACTTGAAGTTAGGTCTTGATTGTGAATCCAAGGGTGCATCACTTGACTACCACCATTTTCACCTTCCTTGGAATAAGCTACCACCCTCATTAGAGGGGTTCTTCCTACCTCTATACAAGATATTGCAATATGACTGTTGTAACACCCCTCTTTTTCATTGAATGTATTATATAGTATTTTCATAATTATTAATTTAAATATGCGTATGTTTAAAAAATGTTTTTACCACTTATTAACAAGATATATTGGGGAAAATAAGTGTTCGGCTAAAATTGGATTTTTGGTAAGTAAAAATAACAAAATGAACCTTTGAAGCCAAAGTTGCGAGTAGACTATACGCAACAATGGAGCACAATCGTGCACAATAGTGGGCATGCCTGTGCAGTTTAGGCAAAGTGAGCATGCTTGTGTAGACTCACGGGCTCAAAAGTGAACAACAAAACCCATTTCATCGCTTTATAAAGGAGTGACCTATTGAATCCTCTGTGTCAAAAATCATTTACTCAAAAGTTGGTGGTTTGCTCTACTGAGAATCAAGAACAAGAAACTCTTAAAGAGGACGTTTGAGGATTAGGAGGAACGATCCTGAGGAGTGGGGACTCTGCTTGGGAGTCGACATTCCAATTAAGGAGGAGTGAGAAATCTTGTTGCTATAACTGTGTGTAGAGGGGATTGTCCCTAAGACCCCTTAAAATTGTACGTTTTTTATTATTTGATGTGGAGATTGAACTCCATGGATTAAGACATTTCCTTTTAATTAACTATTGATAATTATATAATTATAAATTGTATGTTCTTGGTGGTTTTTAAAAGGGGGGTTAAACTTCCTAGATTATGTTGTTTGTTTTTATAAATTTTGTTTTTGTGAAATTGTTTATATATATCCAAAACATAGAAATCATAGGTTCCATTATGAATATTCAAAATTTTGGGCAAAAATTCAAGAAATTCGAGTTGCAGGTTGTCGAGCACGGTCGTGCTTATGAAGAACAAGTTGTGCAAATTGTGCACGTCTGTGCATATTGGGCATGCCCATGCAGATTTTGTATAAGTGTTTAGGAAACATGTACCTTGTATCAAATTCTCAGACTTAGAGGCCTCAACACCATTGAGGGAAAAGACTTTGCCAATTGTCTTCGTATGTGCTAAACTCGTATGTGAAAGAACCTAGATTGACTAAGATTTCCTTGTTTAATTTGTGAGTTTTGGCTTAATTTTGGCTTAGTTTTCTACATAATTCATAAATTCGCAAATTGTTCTTTATCGCTCATTACTGAGCGAGAGATGACTCTCGCTGGGTGAGAGTGCGTCAAACAAAGGAGTATTAGTCGGGCAAGTATGATGTTTGCTGAGCAAATATGAGCCCTAGAGCCTTTGTGGTTTCCCTTGCTGAGTGAGTGGTGAGGTTCATTGAACGAGAGTGTTAGAACTTAAAGTAATGGTCTTTATGGTCCCACTCGTTGGGCGTAAGGGTGTCTTATTGAACGAGAGAGCAAGGGCCAAAGAGTAAAACTTTTTATGGCTCAACTCGTTGGGTGAGGGTCATGCTTCATTGAGCAAATGTAGTTCTAGGACCTTTAGAATCCTAACTCGTTGGGCACAAAGTTACCAACATCGAGCGAAGGTGTATAATAAAGAGTTGGGACTCTTTGTTGATTATGTTCGCTTGGTGAAAGAGGAGTTTTGCTTGGCAAGAGAAAGGAACAAAGAGCAATAAAGTCTCAATGGCTGACAAGAAAAGAATTCAGATGACCCTTGTTAGGTGAGCGACCTAGGCCCATATGTAGGCGATTATGGTGTTTACTGTGTGAGGTACCTGGCTTGTCGTAGGCAAACATGGTCCTTATCGACCCAGTTTAAAGAGAAACTAATGAGAATATAAATTGTGTGACATTCATCACATAATGAAACTAATGTGAGAGAAAGTAGACATGGGCCAAGCAGTAAAGGTCACTTATGGGGGCTTGGTACGAAAACCCCAATGGTTGTGACTGATCCTGCAAGCCAAAGCATACGGTAAAAGTTGAGTAGATCCTAACATGCTACTGGAGGATATCATTCTAGCATGGTATAACTTAACTCTAGAGGCAAAGTCTAGTAGTATTGTTGTCCCTAGCCTACTTTCCTGAGTTGAGTTGGTACCACATGCATATGAAATAATGAGTAGGATGCATTACTATCATAACACGTTCATAGATAATTGTTGTGATTTATGGTCGTGTATATTCCTATGTTTGGTAGTGGTGTTTGTGGTGTTGCCTGACCTTATTGAGGTTGCCTTGATAGTAGTGAGATGTGTTTCTCATTGTTGTATGTTGTTTTGTCTTGTTTGGGCTTATTGCCATTGTAGGTGAAGATAAGCGGACATAGGACGACGAGTGACGCTTTTGTGTTGTTGTTTTCTTTATTATTGCTTTAATGTTGGGTTTTGTCATCTATGAGATAATTGTGACATTAGAGTTGAACATGTTTGAATTTAATTATGTTTTCATGTTTTTAATACTTGAGTAGTTGGGTTGGCCTTTGGTGTGCTAGCAGGTTATGTTGTGACTTGTTTTTTTTGTTGAGATCATAGATGTTGACTTTTGAGACATGTAAATTCTTTATCCCTTGAGTTTATGCTTATAAAGTTTTATTTTGTTGAGAAATAGTGTATGATGTCATGTTTTGAGACGAGTTATGTGTTATCCATATTTAAATAAATTGCTTAAATATTATTAACTAGACCATAGGATAAAAGGTGTCACACAATCTCTACGCAAATTAGGGAAAACTTCCCTCTTAAAACATAAATAGTTTTAATGTACACCTTTGCGAGCCTTCCTACTATAATGGTTGGAGCCAATAGCGCACCTTCATCATAATATTCCATCCCTAAATTGGGGAAACGTAACCAAATCAAAGTTATGTCTATCTTTACTTTAGAAAAAATAAATTATGGAATTCATGGACGAATTGTCAGATAGTGATCAAAGATCATCCATGACCTTCCCCAAACAACCTTTTCTCAATTCTGAGAGTATCAAACTAAACCATATAAAAACCATGCCCCATGTCCACTACTTAAAAACTTTATGCCAATTTCTAGACTACCTCAAGCTTGTCTTTCATTGTGAAGAAGGTTTTTTCCTAGCAATTTCACAATAACAATATCCTTCCAAGGCAACCATAATTCTTGTAGAATGTTTTCATCAATAAAACACCTTGGTTCTAAACCATCACCCTTTTCTAATTCAATCTTAAACAAGTTGTTAGCTATCAAATCCATTTGGTCTCAACAAGGAAGCATCTTTTAATGCCCCATGAAATTATCTTTTCATGACACCTTACTTTGAGTATCACTTTTAAGAAGGGCAACGACACTATTTTGCATTTGCATATCTCCATAGCCTTTCGCCATCTCTATATAAACACATACACACAAAACAACTTACATTATGATCTTTTGATATATATATTTAAAGAAAATTATTAATTTTTGCGATACAAAATTAGCTATTAAATTTGTATGTTTGAGCTTTAAATTTAAATCTTATTCAATTGATACATAAATTAAATCATTCAATATTTATATATACATATTAAATATAGATAAAATTTTATTAATTTTAATTTTTAAAGTTTAACTAGAATAGTTAATATTCTATAAACTTTTCATGTATTAGGAATGATTGAATAAGTGAATTGAGACAATCTTTGTATGTTGGCAAGTGGACATTTGTTGATAACCAAATGATTATATGAAATATGAGCTACACAATTACCTCAAAATATAACATGGTCCTAGCCTCTTTATCCTTGTACGGAAGCTCGACGAATTTCCTTCATGAAGATCGACATCATCATCTTTGTCAAATCACCAAATTATTATGTATCATTAGATTATTATAACTAAAGATGTATAAAACATAATCCCTAAAAATTATTTTGATTATAAAAAATACATTTAAAATTATGAAATTACTAAGAATATACTATTTGTATTGTTATATTTCTTTAACAGAAATTTATGCATCCAACTTATTTACATGCTTTTTAAAATAAGCATTAAAGGATCTCTTTTTTAATAAATGTCTTCATGTTTTTATAAACTATCAGTCAAGGTTCATGATGGACAATATCTTTATAAGTGAATGTTGTTATATATACCATATACCTTATCAAGCTTTAATCACAAGTTTTCTAAATTTTACAAAAACATAAAAAAGTTTTGAAAAATAACGATGTTCATGTACTTGTTAACTATTGTCAAGTCTTTTTAAAAATCTCACATTTATTAAAAAGCATTATGTTATAAGTAAATTTTGTACTAGGTTTTTTCTCAAATGATTGGTCTCACATTTTGCATATTTGTAACATAAGCAAGAAGAATTTTTTCCATGTGAGATTATACATATCATCTTTTAAGTGAAATCCTCCTCTTCACTCTAACTAGCATGTTATGTTTCTCTTTATTTAAAGTAAGATAAGCTCATTTGTTAAAGCGGAAACAAATCACACTACATTTAATGTAATTAAAACAAAAAAACCTCTAGTTACAATAAAGATTATTTTTTCACCCCATTTTTACTATTCACATTATGATTTTTTTTCAACAATGCTCTTACAAGCGAGTGGAGTTTCATTGTCATAGAATTGAAATTCTAGAATTGTGAAAAAACGAAATGAATTCCAAAATTTAAATTGCAGAATTATACTTTCGAAAATTTACTCATTATCCATTCCCAAAACAAATCTGAAAAGCCCATTTGTATATTCTAGAGTTAAACTTTCAGAAGTCTACAAATAGACTTCCTGAATTTTATTTCTGAAATGTGAAACAAATAGATTTCTGGAAGTTTAATTCATAAATATAGAAATACTTTTCCAGAATTTTAATTACAGAACAATGAAACCAAACCCGTGTATAAGAATATTATTGGAATAAAATTATTTATAAAATAAAATTGAGGGTGCGAATAGCAAAAATAGGAGTGCATTGCCTACAAATAAATGGGCTATCTCGCTTGAATCTATATTTTAATTGGACATATATTTGTTTGGCCCACATAAACTCCCATGCTCTCGAGCCAATCAATGAGCTTGGATATGAATTTCTAGTCTTCTAAAAATATTTTTCTAACTAGAAATCATGTGCACAATATGTGCATAATATGTGCATTTAACTTAGTTAAATTTAATTATTAAATTAGATGAAAAGGAAAAATTACAATAAATTGTGTTAAATGAAAGTGTGTCGTGCTTAAGTTGATATCGAAGGGTAGAATCTGGAGTAATAATTGATGGGGAAAATGGTCTCTTATTTGATAACATTATGAACACAAAAAAATTCATTTATAAACAAATAAGAACAATGGTACAAGACACCAACAAAATAAAGACAACAATTTGATACAACTCAAAGGTGTTGCTAGATGAAATAAAGTGGCAAGAGTACCTACCAATACGAGAATCAACGAACAAGTGTTATATCATGGCAAAAATTCTGACAAAAAATTTCTATCTAACCATTTTTCATTAATTAATTTTGAAATATTTGATACTGCTGGGTATATCAAGCAGGAAACATCTGCAATCTGTTAGCAACCACCATATTACAAAGAAATGTAACTATAGAGCGTAATTATAAAAAATGTCTTGGTTGAATTGTAATTAGGCCGTGAAACAAACCTGACAGATGCCACACCTCCAGAAAATTGAAACTTCATTCAAGGATAAATTCCTTTGGAAATGGGAAGGAGGAGAGTGTGCTATGCAACTAACTACATCAAAATCTTGCCTGATTCTTCAGAAGTTGCTAGTTGCTACTTGCGAATGATGTTAAAATCCAACTCATGAATTCTTTACAGTCATTTCTTGGCACCAGAAGAACATAAATATCGCAGCATATATTCATTGGAGGAGCAGGTATCTGCTATTTCCTGATGTATTCTAGTAATTGCTTTCTGCAAAGATTTTAATGATGGTAACAGATTTCTAGAGTTCTGCTGAATAGAATTCCCATGGGCTTTGCAGAGCTCCTGTCATATCAAAGATAAAGATCGTTTTATTGAACTACTATGATCTTGAGCAAAGTTATTAAAAAACAAAATCTAAGTAAAGAATACCTGAGACCACCTAAGTATAAATTCCAAATGCGGACAGTTATCTAGAAGATCTGCAAGTGCCTCGATTAATCGCTGGATATATTTGTAAGGTATTGATGTGGCAACTGCTGGAATATCTGCTGGACTAACCGCAAATATACATTTTTTAATGAAAGAATCCTCGTTCAGGCGAAGGCTAAGGATCAAGGCTTTACTTGGTTGATTTTCACGAAGAGCTTCTTCAACAGCCTGTGCAGCAATGCCAGTCCAAGTTACTAACGACATCAGAAAAAGAAACAGTGCACTGAAGCAAGAACATAATATACAGCTACATGGAGTGAAATTAAAATTATATATGCTGCATTTTCAAGCTGCTCATGTTGATTTTGATTCCTTGTTTCTTGATTGAAAAGGAAAGAATGGAATCTTGGAAATTGTTATCTTCATTTATACTTGTGTTTTATGTTGACTGTCATGAATAAAAAAACAATGGTGTGAAAAATCCACACTATATATAAGAGGAAAACTGTATCCTCTACTTACAAGCATATGTCAACTACCACCATAACAATTCAAACACCAAAATTATTGGAAGACAAATTGTTGTTTACTTATTTTCAAAGCAAAATAGTTTCTGCAATAATCTTATATTCTTTAAAGTAAACGAAGCCCTAGTTCTTCCAAGAAGTATAATACCTCTGGTGTAACATTTATGTCTAGGTCAGTTGGATCAAATATGAACGACTCATCAACAGAATAAACCAAAACTCCCTCAGTTGTTGCTGCAACAAAACTCCGCCCTGTAGGTGCTATTCTCAGGCATTTTGTCTGAATAATAGGCCTTCCACGGTTAGGCATAGATCCTGGCAAGTCTAATCCTATTCTCCCTCGTGTTTGTTTGTCAACACCTTCTTCAATGTCACTATTCTCATCATCAATCAAATCTAGGGCACCAGCTTCTGTCATATTCTTTGAATTTAAAATGTCAAGCACTCCATCTAATGAGAGATTGTGAGTTATCTGGAAACGTCGAAGCAAAACCTGAACAACAGAGATTCCAATTAATAAACAGAACTGTACTATATTTCAAATTCAAATATGCATCCACATTGAACACCCTATAATTTACAATACACAGACAGACAAGGGATGCAAATAACAAAATCAGTATAGAAGTTTTAGAAGGCAATAAACAGAATCAGGCACAGATGAGAGAAGACTTCATGACTAGGAGTAACATATTTTGAACACCAGATACATTAACATTCAACATAAAAAAGAACATAAAATCTTCCAAGTAAAAAGAGATTTCAGAGAATAAAAACAAAAAGCTTTCCTCGATCTTTGCACAACATAGATGGTTTCTCTCTCTACAAGAGGAACATATTTTCCTATTGAGAAACGTAGGTATAAAATAAATTAATAATGGGGGTGGGAGTGTTATGCAAGCTAGAAAGATTATAATGAGGAAAGGTCCCCATGAAAAGGATACTTCACACCCAGATGTACATGTACACCCTTCATGTGAAATCTCAACCAACAAGATAATCCTTTTCAAATATCTATAGCTGACCTAAAGGAAGTTCCTCATCATCTTCTCTACTTTTAAGTCATACCTCATACCATTTGGAATAGGAACAAGTGAGAACAAACAGAGGAATACTGGACAAGATTGACCTAAGGAATAAGCACCCTTCCAATTATACTGACACTTAGAGATCTCATTGATGATTGGATCCTGGAAAAAAGTAGCCCTAGGATTGACACCTAGAGAAAAGAAAGCAGTTCAATAATTGAAATGCCCTAATGAAAACTACAAATCAAGCAAAAACAAGTCTGCAAAAGAATTAATTTGTAGTGGAAATGCCTGGTTACAGCTCAAGGAGAAGGAGGTAGAGAAACACATCGCCAAAAAGGAACATAAGTTTTCAATCATGGATTTTAGTAAATATCACAAGAATGGATCAACTTTATGAGCTAATCAGCCTTTCTCTACAAGAATGGATCAACTTATTGATCTCATCAGCCTTTCACTTCTTCTGTATTCATTTAACTTAAGGTGCGATGAGGCTCAGAAATCTTCACTCTGCAGCATCTAAGCTATATCACAGCACAAAGGTTTGCTGGGTAGGGAAGGCGTCAGGTATGCATCTCAAATTTCCAACCTATCCATTTACTAAAGGGCATCTTGCAACAGTACATATTGACCCGATGCAGCATTTAAGCCTTAATATTTAGACAAAATGTATGATAAAAAAAGGCTTTAACATTATATATAGTGTCAGTGTGTATGTGTGGAATCATTATAATACAAAAGATTGCAAAATATTTCATGCTTTTTTCTTGTTTATAAATTATCTAATTGCCCCACATCCAAAACATATCTGTTTAACCTATAATGTATTGGACTCAACTGAAACGCAAAAACTCATGGAGTGCATAGCATTAACATGTGCCGTAAATCAATGTAGAAGCTTTCTAGAGGATAAAATTTTCAGAAATCAACAGTTGATATGTTGTGACTTCTAGCTGTGTGAAAATCAACCAAAATGCATGCAGGCCAACCTGATCTGCAACATCATACATGCAGATGTATCTGCTACTTCCCCCAGCTAATATGTAGCTTCCATCGGCTGAATAACACAAAGTTGTAAAGAACTTCCCAGAAGTTTTGTTAGCAGCTGATCTACGGTCAGTCATAAGACGCCCACCGGCAATATCTCTAGAACCTTCTATGGTGTACATCAGCAAACCATCTATTGGATCCCAAAAATGAATTTGCCCATCTAATGTGCTGCAAGCTAACTGCCTTCCATCTGGGCGATAAACTACTGTTAGAACATCATGTGTGTGAGGAAACGTTTCAACTGCTCCTTTTCCATCGAAGACATCCCACAGCCGAACAGTTTTGTCATGTGATGATGAAGCCAAGACAGCCTGCACAAAGTGAAAAGAGAAGATGTTAAGTTTGTTTTTTTAAAAGATGTAAAAACCATAAAGAAAATACAAACTTTTGCTGTTCCCTTCATCATCATATCTCATGAGTTGAGATGCATAGATACGATACGTGTGTCAGATTCGATACTTATAACAATACGATTATTCTAAAAATATATAGGACCCAATACATGAAAGATACATATCTAAATATGCGTAAAATTTCATAAAACATAATAAATATATAATTATAATTCTGCAATTCCAAATTAAGATCAAAATACTTCTTGGACATTACTAAAAACACAATAAAAATTATAAATCATTGTCATCATAAATCACTTCCTATTGTCTACAAATAGGAAGAGCATCAATCTCATTCCTTTTTTCATAACATCCCTAAAGAGGACAATTTTCATTTATGTCTCATTGACAGACAATGTTTCTATATTGTACATGCTTATATGTCTCATATGTAGCTGTGTTGGAAGTTTACAACTTCTTTACAAGGCTTGGATACTTCACATATACTAAATAGTGGGTGAAGTATCCAAGAGTATCGGTATCGCATACATATTAGATACGGATACGTGAAGAAAATGAAAGTACCGGTGTTTCATAGTTCATGAGATAATAGTATTGATATCTGATAATGCTACAGCCTGCAGGCTTACAAAATAATATTATTTTATAAATTGCAAAAAATGAATCATGGCTCACAGAAATTTCTAGTAAAGAGGCACTGTAGCAACAGAAAATTGGAACCACCTAATAATACTACAGAATACAATACATTAACTTATGCAGGCAAACATCAACAGGAGAAAATATAACTAACATTTGTAGGAGAAAATATCAGCCCATGAACAGGAGCTTCGTGACCACTAAGCACATCCAACAAGCGGCCCGTTCTCATTGACCAGACAAAAATCTGTTGTATATCATTGAGCAAAAGGGTGAATGGTAAAATAAAATAATCATATAGTCAGAATCAACCTAATTTGTGTGAAAGTATACCTCAAAGGAGTCTGAGGTGCCAGCACATATCACTTCACCACTTTGATCAGCTGTCAAAGAAACAAACTGCCTCGAAGAAGGAGTTGTAAACGTCCTAAAATTCCGGTAACGTAATAAATCCCACGCACGAATGGTCCCATCAAGAGATGCACTAAGCAGGCAATTGTTATTTGCCATAAAATGTAGAGCCGTAACAGCATTAGTGTGCTCAGAAAATGTAACAAAGCAAAAGCCTGAGGAAAGAGTCCACACCTGTAACACACAAAAACAAAACTTTCACTTCAATTCACTTTTGAACATTCAATTTCCAAACAAGTCCAATACACTTATACACACACATTATCAAACGTACAACACAAAGCAAGCAGTCAAAGAATCAAATATCAAAACCACGAACACAAGTCAAATTCAATCACCTTCACTTTATTATCATCTGCTCCAGTGGCAAGGAGCTGCGAGTCCTGCGAATACGCAACGCAGTTCACATCAAAGTAGTGACCCTGCTGCTTCAAAATGTAGCTCTCAGACCGCCACTCCCACACCAGCAGCTGGCCCAACTTGGCGCAGCCAAAGGTTAACCAGTTCCCAAGCTCATTAAACACCGCACTGGTAATCTTCTCCCTCGAAATAGACAACAAATGAATGCACACAAAATCCGGCATCTGATACAACCCAAACACACCATTAGAAAATCCAACCACCAACATATCCAGCCCTCTATGATAATCGCACGCTGTCACTTTTGCAGACGCCTGCATAAACCCATCCTTCCTCAACAACCCCCACTTCCCTCTACTCAAGTAACCCTCATCACCATCCTCAACATCAATTTTCTTCCTCTTCCTCACACCATCATTCTCACTAACCTCCAAATTCCTTTCCGCGTCCCTCTCTGGCGTCCCCGGCGAGGGCGGCTCTGAACCCTCACCCTTACCCTCGCCGTCCTCATCAAAACTAAAAACCCAGCTAAACAAATAGCAATCCCTAGTAACCGTGTAAGCCTTGCAAACCCTATTACTTTTCGAATTGACACCGAAGAACGAACCTACAACAGAATCCCTATGCCCTAAGAGCAAGAACGGCCTCTTCTTAACACCACTATAAAGTTTCGTCAAGCACAAGATTCTCGCAGTTAGGTCCTTGGACCCGACGATCAGGTACTTCGAGTCGGGGCTCCAATCGAGGGCGGTGATTTTCGCGTCGAAGTCGGCGAATGTCCGAACCAGCTCGAAGGGGAAGTACTCCCGTCGGAACGCCGGTGACCGCCAGATCTGGACGAGCTTGCCGGCGGCGACGGCGATAAGAGCTCCGTCGGGGCTGAATTTAACGGCAGCGACGCGATGCTTGAAGGTGATGCGGTGGAGGAGTGTGCGGCGGCGGAGGTTGATGAAGAGGCAGCGGTTGCGGTCGTCGACGGCGAGGAGGAAGGTGGCGTCGGGGGAGACGGCGATGCGGGAGACGTTGGAGGAGGATTCAATTGAGAGGGTGGAGGTTTCGGACTTGAGGAGGTCGGTGACGGCAACGCGGTTACCGATGGGGGAGAGTAGCAGGGTGTTGTTGGCAATGACCACGTTGCCCCCTCGGTAGGGAGCTCCCAAGAGGTTCTGGAACCTGAAGTTCATCGTTTTGTTTCGGTAGTGGGAAAGTAGAACGAGTGAGTTCGGTGCATCAACTGCGAGAGGTCACCGTGTGTGGCGGGAATGAGGTTTATGAGTTTAGGGTTTTAGGGATTCTTCGTCGTTTAAGTCGAATGCCAAACGGTAGCGTTCTGAAAATAAAGATGAAAAGAAAAGGAAATCAGGTTTGGAAAAAGTTGAGAGAAAAAACAAAATTTTAAAATTTAAATTAAACAAAATTGGAACATTGTCCCTTGTTTAATTAAAACAACGATTGATTACATCTATTATTGATATTCTCTTTCTTTCTTTCTTTTAAAGAAAGGTTAATTCACCTGTTTATGATAACAATTTTGTTGATTATATGATTAAATTTGATGTTAATTCGTGAATGACATTTTAAATAATATATTATATCCAAAAACAACTTCTACCTCTTTTCTTAATTGATGTTATGGAACTAATTTTTTCACATATAATTCTTTTTTTTTTCTTTTCTTTATTTCATGTATAAAAAATAAATAAAAATAAAAAGTGAATAACTAATTTAGTTATTAAAATTATAATGATAGATTAAATTAATTCATAAAATTAATAAAATAATATTTGAAATTGTATATTATCAATAAATTTATTTCTTGAAATTATAATAAATTGTCAATTTGATATTTCAAATAAACAAAATAGAAAAAAGATTTTTAAAATTTTAATTTTCATCAATTTAGTCATTAAATTTATAATAATCGATGAAATTGATCTTTAAAATTAAAGAAAAACTTAATTACACTTTTTACCTCCTAACTTTGATGATTATAACTTTTGTCCTTCAATTTTTTTTTCACATTTTGACCATAAACTTATATAATTCATAATTTTGTCCTTACTTTCAAACTATTGCACATTTTGTCTCAAAAATTTTAAGCTTTTAGAAAATGGTAAATGTGTTGAAGTGAGGATTTGAACCTTTACCATTTCCTTCTTCGTTACCACCAAATTAACTAAGTCATTTAGTTTATTTAGTTTAGAGAAAATAAATTATGCACTAATGTAAAATAATTTTACGACCCACAATTTATGATAAGTTTGTTTACTTTTATAATAATAGTCTTAAAGTTATAACAATAATAATATGTGATTGAATGACATCAGTGCATAGTCATTAAACTCTTTTGTTTTATGTAACAAAGTATATTATATATATCATTAGTACATTTGTTAATTGCATTTTTTATTCTTGTATATTTATATTTATTGAATGAACAAATATTAAAAGTTAAGATAATAAATTTATTTATTAAATATTTTAATTTTAATTATACAAGTCTTCTATCTCCTACCTATATAAATGAGTATAATCATCTAGCTCCACTAAGCTCCATTGTCCACATTCTCCCTCACATTCTTTATTTAAATATCTCAATCTCCTTGCATAGTACACTATGCTTTCATTTTATGCATCTCATATTTTGTTTTCTTCTACTTCCTTCAAAATGTCATTATATATAAATTGAAATCAATTGTAAATCTAATATAATGAAATTTCATACAAAATATCTTATCTGTATCTCTCATGATCTTTATCTTTACTTTTCTTGATCACTATTGTTTAAAAGTTTATATTTTTCTTTTCAACAATTTATGTAATTCTTATTTTACCTTCTTCCTTCATCTTATGTATTCTTTCCTTTTCCTTATCTCTTTTCAAATTTTATAATCTATAATTTTGTGGAGATAGATTATTTTTATCTTTTTCAAAATTTAAATAACAGATAATAACTTTGTGACTCCTTCAAAACAAGATAGTGAAAGTTTTCTCATATCTTTCGTTCTTTTTATACATGTCATCACTTTGGTATGAGTTTTATTTTTCATGATTTTGTTTTCTTTTTGAATTAATGATTAGATTACAATTTGAAAGATGAAGTGTTGTTCCTTTTCTAGGTTTCTTAGTGGATCTTTGCAGAAAATTCATTGAGTTTTCTCAAGTGATGAGATGAGGTATATGAAATATTTCAATTTAGGAAATCTTCATTTTCTTTAATTTCACGTTACATTTTTTTTAAACTTACTTTCATATTTAGTCAAACAGTACATGATGTAATATCCCGATTTTTCATTGCATGTATTATATAGTGTTTTAAAAATTTATTTAGATATGTGCATGTTCAAAAAGTTTATTTTGCCACTTATTAACAAGATATATTGGAAAAAATAAGTATTGAGCTAAAAATGAAATTTTTGGTAAGTAAAAATAATAAAGAAATCCTTTAAAACCTAAGTTGCAAGTGAACCGTGTGTAGTAGACTTACAAGCCTAAAAGTGAACAGAGAAGCCCATTTTGCCGCTTTATAAAGGAGTGACCTGTTAAACCCTTTATGTAAAAAATAATTTGTTTAGAAGTTGGCGGTTTCCTCAACAGAGAGTCAAGAAGGAGAAACCACAAAGAAGACGTATGAGGATCGGGAAGAGTGCGATCCCTAGTTGGGAGTTGATATTCTACTGTAAGGGAAGTGAGAAATTTTTCTCAAGGGTGTGGGTATAACTGTGGGTTGATTAGGTCATTCCTAGGATCCTTAAAATTGTATGTATTGAGTTATTTGAAGGGGAGATTGAATTCCCTATATTAGGAATTTTCCTTTTAACTAATTATTGTTGTTAATTATAATTATAAATTGTATGGTCTTGGTTGTTTTAACGGGAAGCTTAGCTCCCTGGATTAGGTTGTTTAATTATATTTTTGTTTATGAAATTGAGCGTGTAATTGGTTGTATCTATGTAAAATCATAGTTTCCTTTATGAAAATTTGAAAATTTGGGCGAAAATCCAAGAAATTCAAGTTGTAGGCTGTTGAGCACGATCATGCTCATAAAGAACAACCTATGTAGGCTGCCCTATTTGTTGTGTTGTTTTGAAATTTAATGCTTGTTAGAATATATACATGTATTTATATTAAAAGGTTATTGTTGAGTTACATAATTGAGAATGGTGATATGTAACATAAAAATGAGTAATAAGGATAAACGCCCTTTGAAGAGTGACCCAGTCTGTGAGAGACAAGGATGAACCTGGAACCTTTGTCTAGTGAGTAACCTAGCATGTAAGAGGCAAGAATAGTGTTCCTTAATTTATGATGGGTTATGAGATGGGGTGCCTGCTTGTGAGAGGCAAGAATGTTCACATCATTGACCCAATGTTAAAAGCGAACTAATGATTAAATTGAACCGTATTCATACATCATCTAATGAAATAGATAAGGAAGTAGACATGAACCCGAGTGGTAAGGTCATTAGACCTCCTAAGGGTTACTTGTATAAAAATCCCAATGGTTGAGATTGATCCCATGAGCTAGGACAAATGATGCAAGCCAAGTAGTATCTAATGTGCTACTAAAGGGCATCATGCTAGTGTGTGACAACTAACAGAGAGGTTGAGTTGCTTGCCCCTAGCTTACTTTCTTATATTATAGTTGGTACCGCGTGACATATAAAGTAGTACTAGGAGTATATGATTATCATTCATATGCATATTTGGATTGTTTATTGTCCATTAATTGTATGTTTGTGTTGTGCTTACGTTGTGCTTACGTTGTGCTCATATCATAAATTTGAGTGAGGCATATTTCTCACTTCCTTTTATTGTATTGTTTATGTTTAGGCTGAATGTCATTTTGCAAGTGATAATGAGCATGAGCACGAGGATTAAGTTGGGCTCCTTATTTACTATGTTTATCTTAGTATTTTTTTTTTTTGGATTTATGCTTTGACAGGACACGTGAAATCAGGTCGGTTGTAATTACTTATGATTATGTGTTTTTTATTTATATTTTATGATATTAGAAATTAGTCTTTGAAGTGCTAGTATTGATACATGTGTGTTTTAAATCACAATATATGACCAGGTTACGTGAATCCTTTGCCAATTATATATGTTTTCAAGTTTAAATTTACTCTAAGTTTATTTTATTAGCATTGTTATTATTGGGGTAAAGAGTGTCACACATGATGATTCCATCATACATGATTGAGTTGCGAAAACTTCATGATAGGTTTCCTACATATGAACTGAATTCTTTCTGGTTAAAGAATTTCTTTCTAGTTGCTTTGGAACAATTAGGAGATTCTCTGGGAGAAATATGAAGTTTTGCTTTTGGTGGCAACATGTTATGGGGTGGTGGTCTCTCCTCGATTAATGCAGCCTCGTATGCTTGAATTTTAGGTTTATAGTATTAAGCGAAAGGTCATACCTATACTTATGGGGTTCGGTCAACCCTAATCTACTAATATTGATAGGCAACATGGGGAAAGAAGCACTACGCTTAGGAATCAACAACACAAAAACTTTGTAAAAAAAAAAAGATATCCTTCCCTATCATTGTTATTATTAAGTTGCTTTAAAATTTTGCTTACTATTTTTCTTCATGTGACATATGTTAATGTTCAATTAAATTCCTTATATCAGTTCATGTTTCTCCTTCAATATGCACTCGAGCTCTACAATTGCTTGTCTTGACGATGAACGACCCACGATCGCTCCAATGGAAACCAAACATAAAATCTCATGCATAAGGTTCACTTAGTCTTGAAAACTCTTATTTAATTTGTTTATGAAAACACTTGTGAATTTTTCGCGATTGAACATGCTCAAGATATAATATATGCAAGTACTTTTAACTTACTAGAATGACATCCCACAAACTTCAAAGTACACAAATCCAAGCAAATGCAACAATTTGTGCCTTATGACACTTACAACCCAAATTTAGAAGCACATATAAATACAAAATACATTGTCACTAAAAAAAGAGAGGGAGGGATACATATCTAACATACACCCCTAAGTTGGTCATACTCTAACTGCACTACATAAAAGGAGGAGTGGGATTTGATGTCTGGCCTGGTGGGGGCATCTTTAGGATTCATCCTATAGTGGTGCGGTCTAGGTCTTAGGCAAGAAGGATGACGACGATTTACATTAGGCAACTAGTCTCAAGTCATATGAGTTGGGCGACTCCAAATCTCTCGGATGGGAAGGAAGAAGTTTAGGGAGGCATAAAAGGTGACAGAGAACATGGTGGTGACGCACGACATGAAGTTGATAGTGATATCGCTACAATACCTAACGTTCTGTAGCTTAGAATCAATTAGTCAAGCCCCTCCTAGGCTTACTATGGTCTCCATGAAACAGTCAAAATAGTCCCAGATGAATTCGGTTGATAAACATGCATGAACTATTCTAACTCTAGGGTAGCCTCGACATCTACTTTCATTAAAAACATCATTTGAGGTCATTACAATCACACATACATGATAGAAATACAAGGGTAAGCTCACAAAATAAAACATATACATTATATTGTAAAGTAAACACCTAATTTCATAATAAACATAAACATCCAATATAATTCATAAAATTCCAAATTCACACTCTCCCACCATCTATTATGGTGGAGCATAATTTTCCTAACACAAGGCATCTAAAATGAAAAATAGTTTCCCTTTGGCTTTTGGCCTCTTCTCCGCTCATATTACTCATGATATGAATATAGACCAAGGCTTAGGAGATACTCATGAGAGCATGAAGAGCATAAATAGTACTACACTTCAAGGCCCTATGGCAAGGGGTAGATTGAAGAAATTGCAAGAGGAAGTGCAGAAGGAATTGAGTCTCCTCCAAGGCCAAGGAGGGCTTGATGATGACCTTACTTGTATACCTTGTTTAGTTGCCAAATTGACCATTTTTAGTACTATTTAGAGAGTATACTTTATGTATTTTAATAGTAGAATACTTGTAATTCCTTTGCATAGCTTGCTCTTGAGCCTTTCCTTTAGTAGATTTTCGTCACTAAAATCGTGAACCATCAAAGTGATCGAAATGAGCTAAGTTCTTCTTGGGCCTTTTCGTAGCTTAGTTTAAGGGCTAATTAGGATTAGGAAAAGACTATAAAAGTTCCAAATGTAATTAGCTTAATCACTTTTTACATGAAATAGTATGAATTGCACTTGTGAGAGACTCTTTCTCTTCTCTTGTTCTTGAACAAGAACCCTAGTTCTCATCAAGTTTCCAAGATGCTTGTGATGAATCTCTACTTCTCGTATATAATCCATTAGGATTAGTGGTATGTTCATCTTCTTCCTTTCAATTTTCGGTCACAATGTTCCAAGGGATTTTCGATTTCTCTTAACTTTGTGTGTTGATTGTGGATCCAAGCTTCATAAACTCATGAGCCTCCTCACCATAAGAAGGTCACCGTCATAATATGAATGGTCACTATTAGACTCAACCTTCGTATAAGATATAGACTCTCCTTGGGAACTCTCACTTTCAACCTCTCCATTTTCTCTTAGAACCATAGTCCTCTTGTTTGGACATTAGGATGCTATGTGTCCCTTGCCCAAACACTTAAAACATTTGATACTACTAGATCTAGAGGGACTAGGTGGTGGTGTGACTTCCTCCTCTTTTCGCCCCTTTGGAGTTTCACTCTTCTTCTTAGGACTCTTGTCCTTTCTAAGACTACCTCTCTCCTTACCTCTTCCATTATCATTAGGATAAGACTTCCTAGAGGTTGACTTAGTTGAAACTCCACCTTTGTAGCTTGGTGGACTAAGTCCTCTAAATTATGACAATGGTGTAGTTTCACTATATCTTGGATCTCTCTATTTAACCCATGTAAGAACTTAGTCATTGTAGTCTCTTAGGACTCCACTATTTGTGCCCTCATCACACACACCTCCATTTCTTTATGATATTTCTCTACACTCTTAAACCCTTGATACAACCTTTGTAACTTGACATATAAGTCTCTAGTATAGTAGGATGACATAAATCTATACTTCAACTCTTTCTTTAAATTGGCCCAAGTTTCACAAGGGGGCTTTCTCGTATTCCTAACATCATATAGAACTTAGGACCACCTCACTAATGCATAGCCACTAAATTCTAAAGTGACTAATATCACTTTCAAGTTTTCATTAATGTCATGACACTCAAACAATTGCTCTACCTTCATCTTCCAATCTAGGTAGGCATTCGATTTGTTTTCTCCTAGAAAATGAGGAAATTTGCACTTCACACTCTCTAGACTTCCGTCTTAGGTTCATTATTTTCCCTCCTATTCCTTCCATGTATCCCTACTCTCTCATTATGTCCATGTCTATGACTCCTGTGAGATCTAGAAGACCCATTCACATGACTTTCTTTATGACTAGCCTCACTCTCTTGCATGGAAGGTTGCCTATTCTCCTCATTCTTTCTAGTCAAGGCTTCTACTTTTGCATTGACACTTTGAGTCTCTCTTTACTAAATGTAGGAAATTCATTCCATTTAAACGTTGTTACCTCAAAAAATGCATATCAAACCGTTATGATCTCGTTCGAAAATTTTCTCAAAAAACGTGCAACTTCAAATTTTATCCATATTTCGTACTAAAATTAAAGTTAGTTTGATTTATACTTATTCCAATCACTTAATTAATCACATAAAACACGAAGTTACAGAGGTGCATCTCTTTTACTTAGATTTGTTAGTGTCTAAAAATTGGAAAAACTATCTTACTCATACATGGTTGTATTAATAAGAAAATATATGATGAAGTTGTATAAAAATAAAGTATAACCATAAAGAACATTTTGATTTTGGAGATAAGTCTTTGGAATTTGGACTTACATTGTTAGCTATCATCCTATGAACATGTCTTTTAATTCATTTATGTAAAACTTTTGCAATTTTATGATTATTAGGTAAGTTGTTATAGATTATATTTGATTTATGTAGTACAAATTTTTTGATTTATTTAGTTATAGAATCAAACTTGGTACATATATATGATTATTTTTGTACACTAACATTTGTTTCTACTATATGTTTAGACTTTAAAATAGTTTACTAATATTTTGTTCATTATATTATTAGTTTGGTAGACTAACATACACATGGTGAATGAAAAAATAAGTTAAAAAATGTTTGTTTTACTTGACTAATATATTTAAATGATTGTAACTATACTTTTTTTTCCCAGATAATATTTTAATATGTTATAATTGTCTTAACCTATTATCTATGCTTAAATAAAATAAATTATTATTACTTTTAGAATTCCACATTATAAGCATAACAATGTGTTAATTTTATTCAAGAATGTTTGTTGATTTGCATGAATATGTATCTATTATAAATGAAAATAATTTGGATTCACACATAGATGTTACACCTAAAAAAACTTTTGATTCGCTTGACCACATCGATCCAAATTAATTTCCTCTTGTACAAACTTCATCTACTAGAAACTTAAAACGTGTTAAGATGGTGAAGGATTATTGAATTTTAAATATATTAATATATTGACAATTATTATATTATGTCATATTTAATGTTTCTCCATAAACAAAGTTATTAAACTCTTCATCATGATTATTTGATATTTATTTGATATTTATTTTCTTTTTAATTATACAATATGAATGATTCTATAAAACTTTTAAAATAATTAATTAGAGAAAATAGGTCATGCATTGATAATATAAAATAGTTTTACACTTTCATTAAATCACAACCCACCATGTATGATAAGTTGGTTGATTTTACAATAGGTACCTTAAAATTCATACCAATGGTAAATTTTGATTGGAAGACAGTGTAAAATTGTTTTTTACATTGCCACTGCCTGACCATTAAACTCAATTAATTATAGTTATAAAATTTATATTTTTAATACTAAGAATCAATTTAATTTATGAATTTGAGGATTATTGATTAATTTAATTTTTAATATTAAAATTCAATTTGATGTTTATAAACTAAAATCAATGACTATATTACTTTTATTGTATTTTTTTAATATAAAAAATTATTTAATTGATAATATTAATATCAAAGACTATGAATATCAAATTTTATCCAAGTAAACCTAACAAATATATGGAAAAGATAAATAAAAAGTAAAGTTGCTTGCATAAAAGGATTAAGATAGTCAACCATTCTTAAAGATTATGAAATTGTGGAGTGGCCTAGTAAAAAAATTGTTAGTTAAATAATGGTCACTTTTCAATTGTTAAGTGGTGGCACATAAAAATAAGAGATAATGGGTTGGTGGAGTAAAAAAAGGGATTATTTGGTAAAAAAAATAGGTATAGTTTGGTAAAAAAATAGGTATAGTTCCCCTATCTATGCAATATATAATCCCCAACTCTCAAAGAAAAGGGACCAGTTTTGGGAGAGAGGAGAAAAATGATAAGATAGGAAAAGAAAAAACTCCTAAAGAATTAAAAGAGAGAGAAAAAGCTTTCATTATCAAAGGTGATGCTAAGACTGGAGTTTTGGTCAACTAGCTAACACCTAATATGATATGAATATGGAAAGGGAAGTCATGGACATGCTAAGAGGACTAAAGAAACATGGAACCAAGGAGGGAAGAGTCCATAAACTAAGGAAAAACAAGTTAGACTTGAAGGATAAGCCTAAGGAAAGTTAGAGAAGATAAGCTTCCTTACGGGCAAAGGAGAGCCCAACACACATGGATACTCATCTTATGAATATGAGAGAACATGAAGGTAACCTTTAAGAAAGCTTAAAGGTCATGAATGCTACTGTACTTGAAGGCCCAATAACAAATGGGAGGTTGGGGAAGCTTCAAGAGGAAGCACATAAAAGGATGAGCTTCCTCATTGGGCAAGGAGGGCCTTATCAAGTTCTAACTCTATTCACATTGTGAGATTGTCACAAAGTCCTTGTTTAGCTTCTTAGGATTACATTTCTTTGTATTAAAACCTTAGTATTTTGTTTCCTTCCATGTATTTTGGCTTGGGCCTCAAAGCCCATTTAGAGATAGGCTTAGCGACAGGCTTAGTGACAGATTAGTGATAGTTTTGCATATTAGTGATTAGCTTGCGACGAATTTGCAAGTAAGCTTTGGATCCATGACTTGGATTGCTTATTGGGTTGCAAATTGGACTTGGTCCAAGTCCTTTTAGATTAGTAATAATCCATGTAATTAGGAGAAGTATAAAAGCCTAATCCTTCGCATTTGTAATCGCTTTTGATGAAATATATTACTTGTATTACAAGCTATTGGAGAGTTTTTCTCATCTTGTTCTTTAGTAAAAATACTTAATTCTTATTAAGTTATCAATGGGACTTGTGACGAATTTCATTTTCTCTTATCTAATTATATTGAAATTAGTGACGGGCTATTCCTAATCTCTTTTCCATTTTCTACTATTCAGTTCTTTCAATTCTAGAATTTTAATTCATTTTCGGTTTTGATGTTTCTTAGAAATTATGCAATTGTGTGAATCTAGGAATTTTAACACAATAACAACTCTAAAGAGAATATATCAAGGAGAACATGAAGATGAACCTCTTCTGACATAAAAGCAAAGTTCTCGATGAGTTTGATAATGATAATTTTATATATTCCATTATTATTTTAAATTTGTTGTTGCTTACTCTTATTTTAAATACATTTAATTATTTTACTCTTGTTATTCAATGATTTTAGCATTAATTTTCTTATCTTATGCTTGCCTGGTTACTGGTACATGTTATTTTATCTTAAATGTTAGCTACAGTAAATGTTAGATCACGATGTTTTCCTTTTAATTTTTGTTACTATTTTTTTATCATTCATTATTATTTTTGTTTTGATTTCATATCATTTTTCATTTCCATTGTAATTGGTATTCGCATTGCAGAGATATTCAATTTTTTTGTTCTTTTTCGTTCTTTCTAATTGCTGGCCTATTATGATGAAAGCTTAGCATGTGCTATGTGTTGATATTATTATCGGATAAGATTTATAGTTTACTTTGAAAAAATAATAAACAAAAAATAAAATATGATTTTATTCTATTAAGTATTCATGATGTTAATTTAGCGCATAATGTCGTTTGAATTATAGAGGTTTATGGATAACCGTCTATAACACCCTCACTTTTGCTTGTTATCTTTTTCCATTTTCTCTAGGATTTACTTTCTAGGAGTTTGAATAAGAATTCATAAATTCTCAGAGACACCAGTACACTTTGACTAACGAATACTTTCAAGTTTTTATTTTTAATAATTTTTCGAGTCAGAGTCCAAGAAATGAAAAAATGACACTTTTGTCTCAAATAATTAATAATGATAATATTTATATAAATTAGTAAAAGTGGATAAAAAATTGAGAAACTTATTTGAATTTATTATAAAATGACCAAAATACCCCTAGTTAATTGTAGAAACTTAACCCATGTCATTTTAAAGAAATTTTATGTGATTGATATTTTATATGAGGTATAATTTAATAAATTTATTTTAATATTTTGAATTTTTTTATAATTAATTTGATTAATTTTATTTTAATAAAACAATTAAAACATACAAAATAAATAAATAAATAAAATTAAAAATCACTAAAAATATCTTTAAAAACAGAACCATTCACGGTGCTGGCCAACAGTGACCATATGTAAATTTAAAGAGATAATGTCAAATAATTTTAATTAAATAATAATAATATATAATATAAAATAAAAGATTAAGTAAAAATATCTTGGCTTTATACGGTGGCAAATTTGGCCAATGATGCCAAACAATCTGGACCACACTCTTTGAGTTGGATAATAACAAATATTTTTCTTTAAATTAATTTACTAGAGGTAAAAAAATAATAATCACATAATTATTTAAGAGGTATGGGATGTTCATTTTCTCATAATCTTCACAATTGTTGTATTCCTCTTCTTCCTCTCTTATGCTGCACGACCCTTCTCACACACACAATAAAAAAATTTGTTTGATTTTTCTCTAAATTACAAAGAAGAATTCAAGTTCTTGGTATTGGAATTAAAGACACTGATTTATCTATTCCTCTTCTTGCTGTTGTTATTGTTTGGAAGCAAAAATTTTCTTCTTCCTTGAGTGTGTTGCTGCTGCTGTGGAGAGAGAGGTAAGGAGAAGAACTTAATCTCTTTAAATTTTAAGGGTTGAAATAGGATAGAGAAATTAATTTATAATATTATTTTTGTATTATTTATAAAATATGAAAATTTTGTGAGAATGAATATGTTTGACCACATAGAGTTTAGTTAGTCCTTGTATGATGAGATTAAATTACTTGAATGATTTGATTTGTTTTGAATGCATTGATTTGTGTGGAAACATACATGGTTGAATTGTCATGACTATTGTTTGTTCGTTTATTTTAAATGGAAGTAGATTTATGGGTTTACAATTTAGGCTCAAGAAACACTTAGATTTAAAAAGAATATTATTTTTGATTAAAATTGAGTGTTGTTGTCTATTCAACATACAATGTGATTTCGTTTCTATTATTATGTATATTCTTTCAAGTAAATAATATATATACTAATCGGCTAAAATACTTTTACACTATTGCTCACATACAAATAATTGTAAATGATAAGTTTGTTTATTTGTATTATAATTACATTAAAAGTTATATTAAATAATAATTTTTAATAGGTTGATAATGTAAAATTTACTCCTAATACTCATATATTATAAATCTCAATTGTCTTACGCAAAATTTTAGAATTTATCGTTCAATGAATGAAAGTGTTTTAGAAGTTATTCTTAAATAAGAAAACTTCTAGGATTTATTTTCATTTTTATTGAATCACATATTTTATTTCTTTCAAGTAAATAATGTATATACTAATTGGCTAAAATACTTTTACACTATTATTCACATACAAATAATTGTAAATGATAAGTTTGTTTATTTGTATTATAATTACGTTAAAAGTTATATTAAATAATGATTTTTAATAGGTTGATAATATAAAATTTACTCCTAATACTCATATATTATAAATCTCAATTGTCTTATACAAAATTTTAGAATTTATCGTTGAATGAATGAGAGTGTTTTAGAAGTTATTCTTAAATAAGAAAACTTCTAGGATTTATTTTCTTTTTTATTGAATCACATATTTTATCTTAATCTTATATATTAAATATTTAATTTTACTTTTTTTATTCTTTTCAAATATATTTTAATTTAATTTCAAATTTAATTTGATTTAATAATTAGCTCAAAAATTTTCTTTTCCAACTTATCTCTTTCATTTTCAATATCTATCTTTTATATATATATATATATATATTTATAAATTAAATTTAATATTTAAAAAAGAATTTATCAATAATTCAAAGTTATCTTGTATATAAATTATTTATCAAAAGTTAAAAATATAATTTATATATTAAAAAAAATTATTTATTATAAATTTTAATTATAGAATAATTTGTATATATTCAAAATATCTATTTATCATAAATTTTAACTATAAAAATAAATATTTATCTTATTTTTGTTACATTATCATTATCTTATTATTTTCTTTTAAATTGATGATTAAAAAACACATTCTAAGACGAACTTGCTGTATATTTTATTCACAAACAAGTAAAAGGTAAACACGTCCAACTTTTTTTATTTACAATTATCTTTCCACATTAATAGAAGATGAAGTGCAATACAAGAAACCTCTTGATGGGAAGCGTAATTCTATAATTTTAACTGCAAATCAACGTCGCTAATCCATAAAACGCATACCAAACAACTATGACAACTTAACTAAAAGAAATATTTGAGGAAGCCTTCTAACTAAAATAAGACAGGTGATGTAATGAAAAATAAAGAGAGATAAAAAAGAAAAATAAAATAGAAATGAGATGAAAAGAGGAATGGGATGTAATTCAATATCAACTGTTTATCATCTATCTATTTAGTGGAACCCGCACACATTCATTCTTCAATAACTGCTAATTAACAAACATTTCATCCACCAATCGACTGCTACATACATTACTTTAGTAATATTTTATAAAAATGCTACTAATACTTTTATTAGAAGCATTTTTTTATATTCTTAGTAACATTTAATAAATATGAAATATTGTTAAAGATATCTTTAACATAATTCAGATACAAAATTTATTAAAATATTACTAATTTAATAAATAACTTTTTTTTTTACATTTTTATAATATTGCTAGAAGTTATATATATAAATAGTAGTATAGAGACTACGTAGAAGACATTACCCCATCTTCCATCTTGTTCAACTCCTTTTCCTTACTACTATGTGCCTCAAGCTCCTTAGCCGTATCATAAGAAGCATGCAACCCGAAGAGGATATAGTAAACCAAGAGTAACACCGTCCAGATACCAAACCTAATATACGAATCTTTATCTATGGATCCAAGAAGGAATATGTTAATAAAAATAGATATTGAAGGTAGCCACGGAACCAAAGGAATCCCCCAAAGTTTGGGCTGCTTTGCCTGAGGAACAAGAAGCCAAAGCCCACCAGTAGCCAAAGCCCAAATCGGCCCAAATATTACATACCCGATCCACCCATCGCTAAGTGCCCAATAACATGAAATCCCACATGAAGAGGCAATGATGAAAACAATGAATACAACGAGCTTGATTCGGTTCCCCTTTGTCGTCACCCCAGTGGAATAGTACCTACGCACGAGGAGCGCAACGGCCACAAGCACGAAGATAAAGAGAGTGGAAATGGACAAGAGGTTAGACAGAATCTGAAGGTCGGTGAAGAAAGAAATCACGGCAGAGGCCACAATCAACACAATAGTCGCATTCACAGGCGTCCCGGTGCGCTCGTCCACGAGAGCGAACCAAGGGGGCATCATGTGGGTGCGCGCAATGTGGGTTAAATACCGAGCTTGACCCACCGAAGTGACCAACAACACCGTGGTCATGCCCTTCAAAGCCCCGAACGAAACAATGTACTTAGCCCAATCCCAACCTATTGCACTAAACGCAACCGAAAACGGTGCGTTTATGTCGATAGTGTTATACGGTTGCATGAGGCAGAGTGTGGCCGCGAGCAAGCAATACGCTGCTGTGGTGATCAACATCGAAGCCACGAGGCCGATGGGAATGTCCCTTGACGGGTTCTTGGTCTCTTCGGCCATGGTGGCAACGGCGTCGAACCCCACGTAGGCGAAGTACAGTACCGCCGATGCTTGAAACACGCCCCGGGCGCCGAAGGGCGCGAAGGGTGAGTAGTTTTGCGGCTTGGCGTGGAGAAGACCCGCTACGATGATAAAGACAAGGACGAGCATGTGCACCACGGAGGTGATGTAGTTGAAGACCGAGGAGCCCTTTGTGCTGTAGACCGCGAGGATGCATATGATTCCGAGGACTATGACTGAGATAGGATCGAGGTGGCCGTAGTCCGGGTTCATTTTGTGGACTATTATGCGGAAATCGTCGGGGTTATGGCTGCACAGGGTGGCGAAGTATGAGGTCCATGACCGTGCCACCGCGGAACAACTTACAACGTACTCCAGAAGGATGTTTCCCGCGGCTATGAAGGCCACAAAGTCTCCTAGCTCCACTCTCAAGTAGGCAAATGACCCACCTATAGAAAAAGAGGAGATATCAAGTTCATGACATGCATTAATAATAAGACAGTAAATTCTAATTCTAGGGGTTTCTATGCTTTACTAAATAAATCAATAACATACATATAATATTTTTTATTATAATTTTTATTTAAATTTAAATATAACTAAATCAAACCGAAACATAAAATTAGAATTTAAAAAGGTACCGCAGCTCCACCTAATCAGTGATATATGTATGGTATTATAGGTCAACTATAAAGTAATAGGGGTTTATATGGCCGTATAAGCATGCCCAGTAGAAAGTGAAAAAATGAGCAAAAGCCGAGGATTAGTCAATTATAACTCTCTTTGTGGAAAATGTTAAAAGGTCGTAAGCATGCAGTTTGTGGTGAATTTTTCACGTGGCAAATTTAGATTTACACTTTACACCTTTCAACCACAGCTCCAAAAGAAAATTGAAAGATTTAGGCCGTTTAAATGTTTTATTTAAGAAAGACTATTTTTTAAGTTTACTATAAATGACAACATAAACTCCAACATTTCGAGATTCAATTCAAGAAATAACTTGAATTTAATTCATTAACTAAATAAGTTTAACTACACTTAAAAATTAACTTTAAGTTGAATTTAGGTCATGTATAATTTGAATTGATTGGTTCTAGCTTATATATATATATAATTAAATAGTATATTTTATTATATAAATATAATTATTTTAAAAATTAATATATATAATTAAATAATATATTTATTTTATTACATAAATATAATTATTTTCTAAAATTAATTTTATTTTTATATAAATAAAATATATAAATAATTATAATTTTATATTGAATTGAACTATTCACAAATTTAAATCAAATCGAGTTTCAACTTAAAAAAAGAAGTTTATATCAAGTTCATATTAAATTTGAGTTGAATAATAAACTTAATTAATTCTTATTGAGTTGGGCCGAGTTAAATTAAACTTGCAGCTCGATTCATTTTCAATTCTAATATTAAAAGGAACTAATTCATAATTTCTTAGTTAAAGATAGATAAATTCTAATTTATTGAAAAATCCATAATAAAATTATCTTTTAAAAGTTTAAACCAACGAGAGCACTTATTTAGCAAGTAATATAATGTATTGCATCTTTCGATATATTAAAATATAAAACTAAAAAGTTAATTATGAAATTTATAATTAAATTTAAATGAATTTTCAAAAACACAAAAAAATTAAATTAAAATTATAAATATGTAATTAAATTTAAATTTTAAAACATAAGTTTAAAATAAACATATCATTATTTAGAAGAGCTAAAATTAAAATTAAGCGACTATTTGTGTAATTTTAAATAAATAAGGCTAGAGTAACATAAATGTTAGTAATATAATTTCTAACATTTTTCTGAGCACGTATATTTTTAATATTGACTAAAATCTATTAAAAATTATAAAATTTTGTAAGTCTTGTATGTATCTTATTTAATCAACTTAATTCATAATTTTGTAATCTTAAAAAATTAATCAATAATAATGAATATATTAAAATGAGTGTGATAAATAATTTGTAACACTCTTTACTTAAGTAATTTAACTTGTTGAGAAGAAAATAAATTGTTAATATTTTTAAACATACATAATTTGTTATATATGTATATATAATATAGAGAGTGATTTTTTTTTTTCAATACCTGATATTACATATTTTACTTTCTAAGATAAATAGCTCACTTGACAGGAATGGAATCAAATCCCTGTATAACACTCAAGTGTCTCTCTCTATATAAAAGGTTTGATATTTTTCAAATCCAGTGTAATATTTTTTGCCTGAATATATATATATATATATATATATATATATATATATATATATATATATATATATATATATATATAAAGGTTGATATTTTTCAAATCCCAGTGTAATACTCTTCCCTGAATGATGTTGGAGTAGATAAATAATTTAATTAAATATTTATTTAACAAGAATTTATTATATTAGAGTTTCTTTCGTCATATGTTCAATTTTTTTAATAAGCTTATTTTGATGCACTTTATCATAGAGTTTATTGAAATAAATTAAGAGCTTATAAGATATTCATAAATCACTTTTTAACAAAGTACTTTTAAGTTTTAGTTTAAGTGATATTATGTATGATAATTTTGACAATTCCAAATAAGCTAGTTTCATTTACAATCTTTTTTTTTAATTAAGATGAGATTTTATTTAAATTAATTGTTTGCATTTATTCATAATTTTAAATAAAATTTCTTATTCTAAATTTATTATAAAATTTATATATTTAAATAAAAATACTTTTAAGAGTTTTAAGTAAAAAAACAATAAAACTATTAAACATAACTTTAAAAATTGAGTAAAAAACTATTTTTTTATAAAGGAGTAAAAAAAACTAAAAAAATAAAAAGATTTAATCATATAAAAACAAAATGGTATATAAGCCTGATTAATAGAGCAGAAACAATCAACGAAATGGAGTTAACAGTGAAACATGTGATACGAAACGTACGTACCGGCGACGGGGATTTCGACGGCAAACTCGGTGTAACAGAACACGGAGAGCAAGGCGGAGATACCGGACACCACGTAAGACAATATAACCGCCGGACCCGCGACCTCCCTGGCCTCGACTCCGGTGAGAACGAATATTCCAGCGCCGATGACGGCTCCGATTCCGAACCACATGAGGTCCCACCAGTTGAGCGACTTCTTCATCTCGTAGCTGCTACGCGCCCTCATCTCGACCACCTCCGCGCGCTCGCTGGATCGGGTCAGGAACCGATCCTTCAGCCTCGATGGAGTATCCATCAGCGCCTTCCTATAGTTCCCCAAGCTCTTAAACGACTCCTCCGGGAGGAAGTCGTTTTTCTGAAACGTGCAACCCTTCCTCCTTCTCACACCCCCTCCTCCTTCCACTCCCCTCGTTTCCATCCCCTGAAACTAGTTTTTTTTTGGCGAACACGACGTTGCGTTTCGGGAAAAGAAAGAAAGCAAAGGAATTAACTTTCTTATGTATCTTTTTTATGCCAGAGTTTTCTCACTAAATCAATAACGAAACTGGTCATACGTAGCGAAATATACATAGGTCGGCTGTTCGGGTTCAATTTAATCCGAACACAATTAACAAACCGACAAGAAAATAAAAAATTGTTTTGTTTGAATTTTTATGATTATTTTTGTATAACTGATTTAGGTTGAACTGATATAAACAAAATTGATATTTACATGGAACTGCGATAGAAAATAGTATACAGTGGTCACCAATTGAAACCAACTGAAAATATTAATCCTATTTAATTAAATGTTTGTATGATCGGTGCTTTGAGTCACTGTTTTAATTCATTGGGTTAAATAACATTTAATATATAAATATATTTTAAATTGATAATAAATAATTCATATTATAATATAATATTATTTTTAATTATTCATATTTAAAAAAAATATATTAAAATTTATAATTTCTAAAGAAAATTATATCAGCCAGCAAATAATAAAAACAATAAAAGCTAAGGTAAAAAATAAAAAAGAATCTATTACACAGTTTGAAATTACATGTTTGACCAAGACATCCATTACTTGATTTGCCTCGTGATAAATATTGGAAAAGTGTAAGTTCTTTAATATATAATACTAAGTTATAGTAGAGATGACTCAAAGTACATCCACATGTAATTAAATTGTGAGCTACTTGAAAGTTTAATTTCAGCAAATATTGGCAAGCCCTCTAGCACATAAAGTGCTAATCCGTTCTTGATACCCCATAATGCAGATAGAGTAATGGAGTAAGAGCCAATATAAGTTGAATATCTCAAGAGATACATGAAATTTTGATCACAAATCATTCTCTACACATAGCTTTTTCGTTAGTTATGTTTACAATCCCATATGAGTTAATCTTGATGAAGGATGATGCCAAGAGAATCATCTAATAGTTATGTCAATGAGATGATGCATAGTATCCATCATTAAGTATTTTTCAAAAGATTCACATGTGATTATGTGATGCACTCTAGTTTGTACTCTTCTACAATAGCTAAATCATCCTCCCAACTATCATTGAACACCAAATTATTCCTATTTTGCCATATACAATCCAATTCAACAGAAAATAACAAATCTTATTATACTAAAGGATGTTTGCTTGATCGAAGATTCGCATGAACCACTCCATGACATTATTTAAAAAAAAAGGGAAAGCAATCTTCTACCTAGCAAATGATAACAAGCATTCCTTACCTTTATACAATTTTGCATAAGGTGAAGAATAAATGCAGTTCTCTCTAGACGAACTAGGCACGTTGTTGATTATGCAATATGTCTCTTAAGCCTTTACTTGTTCGTGATGAGGGTATTTCGAGCTACTTTCCAAACATCAAATTACACTGGCTTTGGAACCTTGACTTTTAATATCATATTAAAGGTGAGCTCATTAGGAGTGAGGGAAACATTAGAAAAAAAATTGTAAGTTGCCTTGGAGGAGAATTCTCCATCCTAGGACTCTACCTAAACCAGCACATCATTCTCTATTTCCGCACAAGGGGACCAAGACATGAATTGGTTCAACAACCCAAGGAGAAAGAGGACTTTGCAATTTCAAGATGTTCCATTGAAGCAAGCTACTAGCCTTACACTCTTAGCTTCTGAGGGGAAGAAAAGTTGGCAACAATAACTTGCCATAAGAGGGAAACCACACATTTGTCCAAAAGTTAGTCAACTTACTATTATAAATCCTCTAACCCAAATTATCTCTCACATTGAGCCAAGTTTCTTTCAGACCATTTCACAAATTAGAACCAAGTCGATTAGCATTTATTTGAGGGAGGATATAAGAGCCATAATTATACTTCAAACAAATTATTCACACAAAAAATTCTTGGCAATTATTAACAAGTCTCCAACCTAGTTTCACCATAGATGCTTGATTAATAATATCTATCTTCCTATGACCTAATCAACCATGACTTTTAGGTGAACATACGAAGTTTCATGATGTCATATGAATTTCTAGAGAGGTCATTATCTTTTCATATAAAGTTTTTGCATTTCCTATCAATAATGTTGCATATAGACTTCAGTAATATTTTTGTTTGGAGATTCTTCTTAATATCTTATCTATTTTAATTTATTATTTTGAACTTTAATTTTACATTAAAATTTAATTTAAAAAATTATCAATAATTAAGAATAATTTTGTATCACAAAATAAATTAGTATTTTAACATGTATATTACACAAAATAAATATTTATTTTATATAACTAAAATTTATAATAAATAAATACTTCTAAATATATAAATTATATAAAATTCATAATAAATAAATATTTTAGCATGTAGTTTATATTTTAAAATTTTAATAAACAATAAATATTTTATATTGATAATTTTTTTAAAATATTAAAATTTAATCTATAACTAAAAATGTTACAAATGATAGATTAAAGGAGATAAAAGGCTAAAAAAAATTAATAAAACACTATCATTGGAATAAAAAACAGCGATTTTTTTTTTGCAAAGAATGACAGTTAATTTTTTTTCTTTATGATATATGATTTATATATATATATATATATATATATATATATATATATATATATATATATATATATATATATATATATATATATAATAAATCTAATAAATATAGTTTATATGTTCAAAAAATATTTATTTATTATAATTTTAATTATAATATAATTTATTTATTGAAAATATTTATTTATTATAACTTCTTTAGTTATAGAAAATAAATATTTATTTTGTGCATTACATATGTTAAAACACTATTAGTTAAAAATAACCTTGTATTACAATATAAATTATTTATCATATATCTAAAATATAATTTATATGTTCAAAATTATTTATTTATTATAAAATTTAATTATAATATAATGACCTAAATATGTTTCAAGTACGTGTAAATATGGTAATATTTGATTTTATTCTTTATAATTTTAGTTGTTATTTTTAGATTCATGAAATTTTCTTAATTTATCTTTATCAATAGTTCTAGTTAATTTAGTGTTGACATGACTAAAAAAAATGAATAATATTAATGAAGTTAAATAAGGTTTTTAATTAACACAATGAGATTATATTTAGATGCATATTTTAATTAAGAATGTGTATTTATTATTTTATATAAATAAAATAATTATATATACATTATTTTTAATTATTAATATATTATGATTTATGAAAAATAATTTTTATTACTTTTAATTTGTTTTTAATTTTCAATTTACTAAATTAACTATTTAAAAAATATAATTTACATAGACACTTATACTTTATTTTTGATATATTACTTTTGTCTTTAAAGAGAAAATCACTCCTTGTTATATATTAAAAAAATTAAAAGTCCGAGCCTAACTTTTAGCCTGTCCCGGCTATGAACCAAAGGAACTGGATCTGCTTCAACCATTAAGACCGGCTCCAGCAAAAACTAACATGTGGCCAAGAGTCTTATTGATTAGAAGCTTCTAGAAAGATAGTTAATTATTAGTTAAAAGCTTCTAGAAACTTCTCTATAACATCTCTAAGAAACTTCTACTAGAAGCTAGGAACGTGTATAAAAACGGAAGCACACGTCACAGTTGGAGAGTTGATACACACTTCGTTTTACGATTCTGCAATTCCTCTTCTTCGTTCTCACTCCATCATTTGGTCGTGCATGATGCCTCAATGACGATTGGTCGATCAAGCGAGCTTAGGTCAAGGTTCGAGCTAAGCTGAGTTGCCTAGAGATGACTGACCAGGAGGGATGAATTCGTTCGTCTTCACGGCACGCTCTGGAGGGTACTACCTCTCATGTTCCTTGGTCTTCTTCGACTGAACCACCACAGTCATCCATGGTGATCATCTTGGTGAACTGAGTTAGTTTGTGTTTTCATCCATTTCATGTATCAACCCCTGTATCGATAACTTGTTTCGTCAATAATAGTGATGTTTCCATATTCTCTCTGTGTGCAATTCCTGTCATATTGAACTGCTTTGTACTCCATGCTTTCAAGAGGAACAGTAGTAGATAACGTTAAATTAGGCAGATTGGAACTGATCTAACAACAAGTTAGGTAATCCAAGAGCGTAATCCATGCTTTCTCGAGGCAGCGATCGTGTAAGCCCTCAGTAAGCAATGGACGAATGTTCGACGATCGTCGTAAGACTTAGGTTGGTTTGGAATTGTATACAAATCATTAGGAATCAGTACTGATTTTTGATGAAACTGTGAATTGATATAGTAATTATTCATAGTTTAGATTGTCATTGTTTTCATAGAATAGTTTACTTTTTGTTTTAAAGTTATGCACAAACCCCTTTGTTTATGTTTCTATAAGTACGTGTCCGAGTCCGAGTTTGTCCGGCTCTGTTTCTAGTCGAGGACGGGAGGTGTCGAATTTGTCTGACTCAACCTATCTCTGGTCGAGAGTGTTCACGTTTGTCTATGTCCAAGTTCTCACTTAGCCGAGATAGTATCAGATATAGCTCAGCCAAGTTTGTATCGGATTCGTCTCTGTCGAGAGCGAGTCAGCATTCTACACACTTAGTGTTTTCCGTATGACACTCTAATTCCGCATTAGTTACAACTAGATACACTGCACCCCTTGAGAAGAATGACCTAGAGTTAGCTATGTTATAGTTAGCTTTAGTTTTTATTTGATAAAAGCCACCACGACAAAAAAAACATTATAGTGTGTTCGATCGGAAAAAGCATTATTTGATTGTTAACATCTTCCACCCTCCTAATATCATGTATCTCTAAGTCATGTGCTTTGAACTCTATGTCAGATCGTGGCATGTTCCCGACAACCATTTTAGGGATAGTTGATTCGTGCAGATTCTTGTCCCCTGGTGTTGATGTGCCCGAATTAGGGGACCCACGTTCTTAGAGTGCATGAGATTCTTGTCCCTTTTTGCTTATTTGGATATGGATCCTTGTCTCCTCTCGTTGACCTGGATGGATCCAAGGGTCCTTGGTTGATTTGGCTGAATTAGAGGATCCTCGCTCTCGTGGGATGTGTGGGATTTTGTCTCCCTTTGCTGACTTGGCCAAATTTGGTGATATTCATTGACTTGGCCGGGTTTGTGGGCTTTAGTGTGTGAGGTGGGCAGGCTTGGGTCTCTTTCTTACTTATTGGGCCAAACATGAGCCCATTTTGCTTAGGTGGACAGATTTAGGGTCCCGCAAAAGTTATATTTAAAATAAATTATAAGCGTTTAAGTAAATTATAATTTTTTTAATAAAAAGTACAAAGTCAAAAGAATAGAAAAGTAAGGACAATATTAAAGATAATTTATTGTTTATAATATATGAAAAATAAATTATATGTAATTACTTTATTTTTATAAAATAATAAATACATTATTTAATTGAATTATGTGTCAAAAAATATTCTAATAATTTTAATTTAAAATATTTTTATTATCTTATTATCTTAATTAATAGTCTTCATTTTATTAGTCATGTCAACACTAAATTAATTAAAATTAATGGTAAGGAAAAAATAGAATACTAAATAAATGTTAGGAACTAAAAATAACAATTTTTTTAAGAACTAAAACTAACTAGAAGCATATTGTGAGAGAATTAAAACATATTTATATCCAATATATAAATTAAAAATATTTATTTATTATAAATTTGAGTACTTCTCAAATGGACTACTTTGGTATATGATTTATCTTGGATCTATTTTTGTAATAAGATATAAGAGGCATCAATTATTTTTTAAAAGTGGGAGGATAACAGTGTTTGGCGCAACTTTTTTGTTTACTTCTCTTTTTCTTTTAAAAATAAAAGTTAGGTCAAACATTTTTTTTAAATTCTTAAAAAATTGACTTATTTTTCAAGAACAAATATTAGAAAAGGAACTTTTCTAAAAGCAAATCCAACATGAGCTTTTTTTTTTTAGAAAATTATTCCTCCTTTGCCTCCCTTTAATTCATGTAATTTGTATGCTAAATTATAACTTTGATCCTTTTATTTTATTGTAAAAATTTGTTTTGATTCTTTATCATTTTAAAAAAATTATTTTAGTCTTTTCCCACTTATAAGCTCTATCTTGTCCATCACTAGCTAGCTTGATGCATGGTGAGTGACTTTTTAACAGATTTAAGATAAACTCTAATATCATATTTGAATGCTTCTCACTTATAAACTTTTTTCAGACTCTATCTCTAACTAATGTGGAACTTGAGTTTTTAACTCTTAAATTTGAATCAATGTTGTTATTCTGAAAATATAATTTTTTTTTTGGGACATAATTTGAACTATTTTTTTATTGATTTAAGATGTGAAAGTTGTTCCATTAGATTTATGTACATGAAAATTATAGGACTTAATTAAAGTTTGAATTAAAAGAGCCACAAACATGGTGAATTATGTAAAAAGTGAGTCCCATGAGTATTTAAAAAAAATTTAATATGAAAATTTTCAGTTTTTTGGTTGTTTATGAGACTCATTTTTCACACGATTTTTATCTTGCTTATGATCTTTTTTGGTTTGAATAAAAGTTTATTTCAATAGTCTTTATATAAATAAATCTAATAGGATAAGTTTCACGTATTGAATCAATTAAATAATAGGTCAAAATTGTGTTCAAATTAGAAAATAATCATTTTTTTAAAAGGACAATATTGACTCAAATTTGAAAGTTGAATAACCGTAATGATTATTTTAAAAGATAAAGGACTAAAATGAATTTTTACCATATGATAAAGGACAAGAATTATAATTTAGTTTATTGTTTATATTTTATTAGTTATTTTTACTTTGCTATACATGTTTAAGTTGAAAGTCTTTGACTCTCCATTCGATTCTCATAGTGTCAGAGAATAATTGTTATAACAACTTCATAACAGAGACATTTAAATTTAAATTTCATCTTACCTCCTTTTTGTGGACAAGTTCAACTCCTTAACAAACAATTTTGTATTGTAAATCTCACTATTATTGAAAATTAAATAAAAGTTTTTAAATATTTTATATTTTGTAAGTAATATTTAATTTTTCTATTAATATTATATAATAAATTATTTTCAATTTATCATTAAAATAAATTTTATTAATTAAAGAAATTTTATATTTTTAAAAACTGAAAGTTTAAACTATTTGTATTTTAACATTTTTATTATCATTAAAATAAATTTATATAAAAAATTAATTTTCCACAATTTAATTTTATAAATATACTTTTCATTATACTTTTTTTTTATTTTATAAATATACTTTTACCAAACAACTTTTTAGCTTTAATGAAGCTTTTAATCTAAAATAAAATAAAATTTAACAAACAACTTGTGCTTATTTTTTAAGCTCTAATTTATAGTGTAAACTTAATAGTAACTTTTAAGCAAAAAATAAATTGGACCAAGCATACTCTTAACCATTGGTTGCCACGAGCTTAGTTATGCCCTACTGTGGAAGGCAAATTTTGGCAACAATGTTTTTTTTCCCTATTTTCTTCTTTCCTTCTTCCTCATCTTCCTCCCTCTTTATCCTTTCCCCCTGGTTGTCTACCACCAATACAATATTAGAAAAATGCTTTTTTTGAAAAATGAGAAAAAAGAAAGTAATGAAATTCTTTTTCCCTTTCTTTGTTTCATCTTCTTTTGTATTAGCACTAACACCCTCAACCTTTGTTGAGTCAACCACCTCTCGACATACCCACTCACAAACCATAAAAGCTTTAATTTTAACAAAAAAAACCTTACCTTACAAGTAATCAAAGTTCGCTCTCCCTCAAATCACTCAAACGCAAACTGTAGCAGTGGAGGGGGAGGGAGAACAAGGTTGGGTAAAAATGGAACAATCTCTTTAGCAGCCAACAAAGGGCCTTAAGATGGTCTAAGCAATGTTGGTGCACATGATAATGAAAGACATTCAATGATGTTTGGGGAACATGATTCAATTTCATGGTTTGGTGTAGTGATGGGTGGAGCTTGCAAAGTTTGAAGTGGTGGTAGCAAGCATTGATCATGGCAAAAAAAGGTTGGGGAAAAGGGAATGAGGGAGTTAGGTTGGTGGTTGTGGGATGATTTTGTTGACTGGTTCACAATGGTGGTGAAGGGGAAAATGTGAAAAATACATGAAAATTGTTAAAATTAATTTTAATTGCTAACAATTGGGACAAAAAGTTGCAAGCAATTCATTTACATTGTTCAATTCTATTAATAAATCTAGTGGTCATTAGGTAGTTGTCCACTATAAACCACATCCACCCTAACTTGCATTTATAAAATTTAGTTATATAAAATAAATATTTATCTTGTATTTTTCATGTCTTAAAATATTATCATCTCAAGTAATTTAACATATTCAAAACTACAAAAGACCCAATGAGTGTAACTTAGTTGGCAATACGTGCTGAGCTTGTGGGAAGGACCTGAATCCCTATAAAATACATCCTTAGGGTGAGGAGCTTTAAGTGAGACTAAGCCCTGAAATGACGATTAGTCTCATAGCCAACCTATAGGACCAAAAATTGTAAAGATATCTTGGGGTCCCACTGGGAAGTCAAAGATCTTAAGTATTTTGGTTACCAAAAAAAAAAAAAAAACTACAAAAGAGTCCACTTTTTTTAGCTTCAGTTTTAATTGATTTATTTTGCCTATCATCCATAATATATATTCAACCTAAGTAAATAGTATTTAGGTTTTATTTGATTTTATTATCAGTTTAGAGGTTACACGTTTTAAAAATTAAAATTAGTTTCCCATTTTTATAGTTTTTAGTTTTAAAATATCAATATCAAAATTTAAACCCAAATCATATAAATCATTTATCACTTTCTCTTTTTCAAAATAATTTTTCTTTTGTTTTATCAATTCCTAAGTCAATCAACTATTGTGATGGGAGAGGATGAATAATGACGATAATAATAACACTAACAGTAACAATAATAATTGTAATAAATCTTTGGATATATATGGAATCAATAATTCTTTATATCTATAAATTAAAATAGTTATCTAACTTATGAAAGCTCCATTTTCTACACTTTTTTTTTACGATGGATTTTGTTTAAATTGTTTTTTCTCAACTACACTCTTTCCTTGTGTAAATATTATTCGTTCTACAAAATTTCTCTTAAGATTTCTCTTTTTTCTCCCTTATTTAAAATTTTCATTTCTTTCTTGATTTCTCCATCTCTAATATATGGTTTTATAGATTTTTTTTTAATTTCTTAGGGATAAATTATCCTTATCTCTTTTAACTTGCATATTAATTTAAATTATTTTATTTCTACCCAACTTTTTTTTGTAGTTGGAGAAAACAAAAGGAAAAGAGGAAAAACAAAGAATTATATCATAGGGGATAAAACTCCTAAAGAATTGGCTAGCAATAGGCTGCTTAATTTAGGTGGTGGAATATTATAAGTTTTGAAGTGTTTATGATAATAGGCTTTTATCTTTGCAAGAGTATTAACGCATTTGTTTCCTTCTCACAATTTATGAATGAATTAGATTGTTCAGCGTCGAGCAATAAGGCTTTAGTCTAGCTATAAGAAAAACATGTATGTGGCAATAATGGATTGTTTCTTCAATCATCTTTAGAGCATATGTTGAATTTAAGCAAGCAATAAGTGTCATGCGGCCAAGGTTCCATGAAAAAAGTAGACCCTATTTCATAACTTCTAGTTTAACATGTAGGATGTTGGAAATGTTAATATATCCTAAGAATCCAACTAGTCATTCTCCATTTGTGGTTCTCATGAGATCTCCGATACCAACTCTTCTAAGGTAACCAATGCAGCTACCATCTATGTTTAAAATTGGAACTCTATATGTGTTGTGATGTCATTGAACTAGCCTATCTTGTGTGTCTATTTGACTTGGGTTATGAAAGCTTACTAAGATGCCAAAAGCTAGAGTTGTGATTTGACTTTGAAGCCTATACATAGGTACATCAACATGGTAAAAACAAAAAATATTTTTATGGCACCAAGCCAACCACAACATCGAAAGAAATTTGGGGTTGTTGGTGCCCTGCTTTTCATGATGAAGCCAAGTTTACTCGTCTTGTTGGCTATAGAAATCATTGTTTGTAAATCCCATGACCTCCCAAAATTGATGAGTCTTTGGGTTGTCTTTAACATATTGCAAAGGAGTTTTAGTTTGGTTTCATTACCTTTGACACATAGCCATTTAAGTGATCCTTTGTTGTTGTAATAACCCATCAATTAGGACCAAACTATGTCACACGAGCCAAATGAAGAACTTTATTTTCTCAGGTGATTCTAGATGCCACAACTAATGCCAACCTTTTCCATTCAAGAGTTTTTCATGAATCAACCAATCATAACAAACTTTAACTATGTCCCTTAAGCTTTACTGGCCACATATGAAGGTATCTTCAATGTTGGGATTGAGGTGGATGTTATTATTAGTGATGGTAGCAAGAATGTTCTACTAGAGAGGTGTTTCGAGATTTGTTAGGCATCATTGGTGGTCTACATACGTATCCTAAATTGAAAGGCTTGTGTCTTGAATATTCACATATGCCACTCGAGAGCATAATTGCCTAAGAGATAACCAAGGCTTATACCAAAATGATGACAAACCAACCCCAATTCAGCCAGCTATATCTACCCTATAATTCCTCTTTTGCTTTAAGACAGAGTTCCAAACCACATATCCCTTTGGAAGGTCCCCGTCCAAGAGACGATGGTGTTTGACATGATTATTGCAAACAAACTAAACCCAAAGCTTCATATGCTTATTTTGTATATCCCAAACCATTTTCCTAAGGAAAGTAGTATTGGCTTCCTTAGCCATGAAGAGCCTAAATCCCTCGTACTTCTTCAACAATGCCATCTTATTCCAACCAACAAGATGCAAGCCTTTATATATATTACCTTTCCAAGTTAATCCTCTTGTGATCCTATCAATCTTAGAGTAGACATTTTGCGATAACCAATACATTTGCATGCAATAGGTTGGAATGATAAAAACCACTGAAGTCTCAAGTCAAACTTGCTAGCTTTGTTCAATAAATTTTGTTTCCATAATGCTAGTTTAGTTCTCATTTTGTCCATAATAAACATGAAGTCTTCTTTTTGGCCTCCTATGGAGAATATGCAAACCCAAATATTTTTCCAAGGAAGTGATAGCTTGAATAGAGGTGCTTGATGTGAACTTTTCTATCTTTTGTCGTTGGATTTCTTTGGAGAAATAGATTCAAGATTTCATTAACTTTTAGGCCCAAATGTCTACTAAAATTGTCAAACATGTTGGCAATCATGCAAGATTGAGAGCAATAATCTACCTTTTCAAATAAAAAAAAACTTGTTATGAGTTGCGAACATATATTAGGTATATTTTTTTTGGCTATTTTAATAATGACCTATTCAATATATGGCTATTTTTTTTATTAGGTATATTAATAATGACATATACTATATGATTTTTTTTTGTATTTATATAATATTAAAATTGCGAACATATTTAAAAATTATATGAATTTATATTATATAAAATTAATATAAACCTCATGTATATAATAATTTTTACTACACAATATAAAATATATAATATTTTTAGTAATTTAAATAAATGGAAAATATTTATTTTATATAATTTTTTAAAATTAAAATAAGATTAATATGCCCATGTACTATAATTACACATATTATATTAAATATTTATTCTCTTTAAAATATGTAATTTTAATATACTTATGACATATTGTATCAACTAATATTATTAAAAGTATTTAATGAAAAGTGAATAAAATATATAAAAAAAATCATCCGCCTTGAAGAACTAAATAGTTAGTTCATTTTTTTTTAAAATTGAAAATATTAAATAGCTAGAACAACTCAGCGCTAAAGAAATATTTTATGTAATATTTGATTCAATAATTTTCATCTAATTTAATTAATTTTTATATTATTCAAAATATTTTATATTAACTTTAAATAGTTATAAAATTAATAAAATTTATTTTTATTTACAATACAGTTGTAAACTAATTAAATTATTTTATCATTTCACATTTAAAAATACAAAATCATTTAATTATAAAATTCTCATATAATTTTATAAATATTGTAAATAAAATAAAATATATTTGTAAATTTATAACCAAATAAATGTCCCCTACATGTTAAACGCCCAATTAAAAAAAAAGAAAAATAATCACATTTTGGTAGTCTTTTTACACATTTTCCACGAAAACAGAGGGTCACGTGCGAAAACTCTTTCTTGTATCCGGCTTGGGCTTATGCATTTTCTTCTCTTTCGTTGAAACGATGTCGTTAACTCCTGCCGAGTGAGAACCCTATTATTTTCATCATTGGTCGAGACCGAGCAGAGACGTTGGATGGTGACAGCAGGCATGGAGGAGCAAGCGGAAGAAACGAAGAGCGCGGTGAGAATATTCGTGGGAGGATTGGGCCAAGCCGTGAGCGCCGAAGATCTTCGAAGCTTATTCGCCTCTCTGGGCACCGTCAAAGAAGTCCAAACCATCCGAACCAAAGGTCGCAGTTTCGCTTACCTCGACTTCCTCGCCGACCCTAAATCCCTTTCCAAGCTTTTCAGCAAGGTAAGCACTAACAATTCTTTTCGATTAATTATTTCCAACAGTTATCTAACATCACCCGCTCCATCACATTTCCAATGACTGTTTCTAACGCTCCTTTGATGTGGCAGTATAATGGGTGTCTGTGGAAGGGTGGAAGGCTGAAACTTGAGAAGGCTAAAGAAGACTATCTTGTGCGTTTGAAGAGAGAACGTGAACAACACGCCCCTGATGATGCTACTAAACCACCACCCACCGCTGCTCCTGAGGAAATGCCCAACGCCACTCACACTTCCAAGTCAAATACTAAACACCTTCAAATTTTCTTTCCCAGATTGAGAAAGGTCGCTTATTTATTTGTTTTTTATATAGGTCTTCATTTTGAGAATATGCATTTCTTGTGATTGCTGGGGGTATGGGTGATGTATAGGCAATAGGATTGGGAAGGAGTTAGATTGGTTTTGTTTTGTTAGGGGTGATGTGAACGGTACATGTGGAACTAGCGTTTTGGGTGTCGTGCGTTTTATGGTAAGGAGAAAACTTTGATGCACTTCTTTAGAGGCTTTTGGTGTAGTTCTCTTACCAGAGTTGGAGTTTCACCTTGGTAACTTCCTTAGATGCTTTAGGTGTTGTTTTCTAATAAGAATTGGAGTTTTACCTTGGTAAAAATATGCTGACCTTCCATGCAGACTTTTATTATGGTGATTATCGAGATAAAACTCAATCCTGATTAGAGAACAATACCAAAAGCATCTATGGAATTGCATTCCTCCAAGTTTTCTTCTTATGTTAAATTGAAGGAAGAAACTCTCATTGAGTTAATATTTAAGAATGTGTAGAAAATCAAGAGAGGCTTGTTAGGAAGGGCCCGGTTAGTTATGCCGTGTCAGTTATAATCTGTTAGAATAGGTAATTAGTTCAGTTCTTATAAATAGAGGCAGAAGATGAAAGGGGAAGGGAGTTAGTTGGTGAGGATTAGTTTTGGGTGGGAGAAACTCGTCTCTCAAATTCCTGAGGCTTCATTCAGTCATTCTTGTAGATTTTTCCCTTGTTCATTCTGCTATTACACTGGTACAGATTAGCCATTAGGGATTTAATCAATAAAATCTCATTTCATTCAGTTTCTATCAGAGACAGAACAAAAAATTTAGACTTGGTTGCATCACGTATCTGGGTAGTCCTGGGACTAAAATATAAAATAATGCCAAAAAAAAATTTCTTATCTTGATTATGATCTGTTGTGTAACCAGCTTATAATTGTCAGTAGTTCAGAATGTAGAAAATATTTGATGGTTACACTTTGGCTTTCTTGTTGCTATTTGCATCCGGGTGTTGTCACTGTTGATGCTAGATGCAACTATTAGGATTTACTTCTACCATCCCATAAATAGTCCTTCTCCTCCTTGCTGCATCCGTATTGAGGAAATGCATTATCACCAATTCCTGTACTTACAAAATTTTATGTATTCATCAATCATCATAATGATAAAAGTGTTGATTTATAAGCTATTTACAGTGCATTTTCAGTGCAACGCTTTTGATTTTTAAATAGGTTTGTTGATCTATTATATATAAATACATAATCATTTAATTATATATATAGAATGTATTCTTGCCTTTTGTTTTATGTTTAATTATGTATAAATATATTAGTGCTAATATGACTCAGTTTTTACATGCTACATATAAACCTGTGCAGGTGAAATCCATACCATTCAGTGGAACTGGCAAGCACAAATACAGTTTTCAGAATATTAAAGTTCCTCCACTCCCTGTGCATTTTTGTGATTGTGAGGAGCATTGTAGTCCTTTTGTCACTGAAAGAGAGAAACTATCTATTGAAAAGGCAGCTGAAAGTGGTGGAATGAATGATGAAGAGATTAGCATAATGAATGCCGTGATGAATAAACTATTTGAAAAAGAAAAGGCTTCCAATGCCAAGAACCTCGGAGAGCAGAAGGATTCTTTTGATTCACCTGATGCTTTACATTCTGATGAGTGTGAAGATAGTGCAACAGATGAAGATGATCTCATTATTAACATGGAGACGAAGAAAAATAAAACAGCTTTAATAGGGAACCAGGAACTTGAAAGGATCTTGGAAAATCAGGTTTTTTTTTCTGTATTTTTTTTTGGGGGGCGGGGTGGTTTAATAAATTGGGGTCTAGGTGGTACTGTCAGTTTCCTTTTATCAAAGAATAGGTAGTCTATTCTATCTAATTGTTGTTTTCAATCTTCAGGAAACATGGTTGAATAAAACAAAAATTGCTAAGGAAGAACCCAACAAGAGCATGCCTCGAGTTTCAAAAAGGAGTAATAGCAATCCCGACAAGAACAAGAGGAGAAAATCACTTTCCAAATTGGAAGTAGAAAGCAATGGGGAAGTGTCTACAGCCCCTGGAGGCAAGAGTAATATGCAGACCCTTCCAGATGAGGTGGGATCTGGTGCACAGCCTACTGAGCTAGAAGATGGGGAATTGACTAAAGTTTCATGGTCTCAGAAGTCTTCATGGAGAGAACTTCTTGGTGATGGAGGCAATACTGCTTTCAGTGCCTCTCTGATATTGCCAAAGTTGGACTCTCGTAAGAATCAACAAAGATCTGATGATCTGTGTTCACCCGTATCTACAAACAACAAAACTGAAAACATGGAAATGGATGCATGCCTAGGGAGCAAACCTGCCAATACACAAGTTATAAAAGAGCTTGCTGAAGATCAACCTACCAATAAACAAGTGAAAGATGTTACTGAACATCAGCATATCGTGACACCTAAGAAGACAGGCAGAGGTGCTTCATGGCTGCAAAAACAATCCTGGACACAACTGGTTCGTGAGAGTAACAATTCATTTAGCATTTCACACATTTTGCCTGGCATTACTTTCCCAGAGCCAACGGCCAAGGAGCCTATTGTGGAACCTGCCAATTCCAATGATTGCAACCATTATAGTGTAGCTAAGGATACTATTAATGAAGTTATCAGAGATGGGTTTAACTCAAGGGAGCATATTGGTGCCAATGACATTGCTTCTGCTTCAGTAGCTGAGGAAAAAGTTGAAACAAGTCCAATGGAAAGATCCACGGAAAATGTTGAAATAGGCGAAACTTGCTCATTCATGAGAAGTACTGCATCTTTGAAGGAATGGGCAAAAGCTAAGGCTGCTGTAAGTGGATCACTCAAAAGGAAACGTGGTGAGAAGTAAGATCAGGGCGGAAATATGACGGTTGAGCTACATTATCTTTCATATGGATTCGTGCAGTATCATATGCAGTTAATTATTGTTTTTTTAGTGCAAGCAGATGAAAGTGAAAGGTAATGAAAGGCAAATTAATTTCCAGACACCGATAAAAAAGCAAAATGATCACTTTGGAATTTGGACATCATTTTCCACACTTTTTTTCAGTGATATCAAATCTGGCTCAGACCAGTCCCATTGGGAACCGGTGATATAACTGCTACAAATTTGTTGTTGGATCTAAAATGTTATGTAACCGTCGTGATCAGACCGATCAGTTAGAGAACCAGTGATCCGACCGGACAAACTAGTCTGAGTGAATTAGTGACCCGGTGGGTTTTCAAGTGAATTGGTGTATTGTGAATTGTTCTAGATTTTTAAGGTATAGTATCGATTTTTTTAAGCTTGAAATTTACAAGTTATTAAATTTTTAGAATTATTTTAATATATTCGGTTCATGTGGACTGAGTGAAGAAAACATAACTATTATGAAAATTTAATTTTAAAAATAATCTAAGCAGCTATAGTGAGGATAAAAAAACAATTTTGATTATTATTGATCTTCTTAAAGAAGGCTTTTTAATTTTGTTTTGAATTGCATTTATCTGCCACAATTATACTAGCGATGTATCAAGGATAATAATTACTATCCATCCAAGTAAGAGTTGTGTTATTTGAACAATTTATTTTGGGTATCAAATATTACCTTGGAGTTAAATTAGTTAGATTTAATTAATAATGTTATAAATTTAAATTTTATTTTAAAAATATTTATTAAATATATTTATTTTAGTATGAAATAAGTGGATGACTCATTAATGGATTTTATAATAAATGAAAGATATAAAAAAATAGTAATTAATATATTAAAAAGTAGGTTTTGATTCTTATAATTAAAACTGATAAATTGTTTCCACTTGTTTTTATATATAAGACCAAAGATACTACTATAATTTATATTCTATTATATGTTTCTATATTTTTCTCTATTATATGTTTTTATATTTTTCTCTTTTTATATCAGACCATAGATGTTAAAAAATAAGAATACCATAGGATAATTTCTACATAGTACTTAAAGAAATTCATACTATCATTTTCTTCAAATGTTTGTATTTCGTGTTACAAAATAATAAGAATGACTTTCTTATGTTTATATTGTATTTTTGGATAATGAAATATTGTACAGTTTCTATGAAATGCTTGTCATCGCATTTAATTGACAGATAATTGAATATGATGACAATGCTAATGTTTTATGTGAAATTTAGTGAATTACAAATATGGGTGAATGTATGATTGTCCCATAGATATTTGAGAAATGTAGAAGTATGTGAGTATGGTGATATAGCTAGGAATTCAATGTATAAAGGGAGTATGCCACGTTATAATATGTCCAATATATATTTTAATTGATTATTTTGTGTTTGTTTTGTAATGAATCACAATAATAGATTTGTCATATGAAATACGATAACCAGAATTTTTTAACTGTATGTGATTCTTTTGTAGTTCTGAATTTATTCAATTTTTAGCTGTAGAGACCAATTAAATAAATTTAATCTTTCTTCACAAATTCTTTCTTATGCATATGACTAAAAATCATATACTTACGATTTCTAATTATATATATATTCTACGAGTCTTTCTAGTGAATGAGATTGTCTTTTTCTTTCCTAGAATAAAAAAATATTTTCAATACAAATTGGAAAGTGTTGAAAAATAAGAATAAGAAATGTTGTCATTCATCAACAGGAATTATTATAGGTGATAAACAGTCTTAATTTATTATAATGCTTAGAAAAATTCATAAAGTTTGTGAAATGCAATCACATTTAATTGTTCTAACTTAAAATATTTGATCACATTTAACTATAATATTCCATCATATTTCATCTCAATTTTACAAAGTTAAGTGAATTTTGTTTCGTTGTTCCGAGCTATGTATAATATTGTATCACATTTAGATTCTATCTTATACATTTTGGATTCTAAAATTTAGGATCTTAATTGCTTATTATTGAAATTGCTTTAGTGAATCGTTTTGACTCTACATGGATCCTCTACACTTCACAATTACCATTGTTATACACAAAAAATAGGAACGATATTTTTAGAGATTTTCAAAGTAAGTAAATCATGAAATTAAAGATAGGATAAAAGGAATTGAAAATAGAAATAGATAAAATTTAGGGATGACTCACTACTGATTTTCAGGGGAAAATCCAATAAGAGAATTGAGATTCGCCACAAGTCTCATGGAGAACTTCATGAGAATAAAGTTTTCTAATCTAAGAACAAACGATAGTCACTTTCTCAATTATTAAAAAATAAATATAATTCAAATTGAACCAAAATTGATACAAGGAGCCTAAGATAAGCTATATATACAAGGAAAAGGCGCGCAAAGAATTCAAACTAGCATAATTGGCCCTTGGGTCACAAATTATGAGCTAACTCTCGTGAACCTTCCAACAAGGGCCTACTTAAGGTTGTGCGTCCAAAGGTGAGAAACTCAATAGCTAAGTCAAATTACTTTCAGGTTTCTTCCAAGGCCCTGAGTTGTCTTGAGGAGTCTTCATACAAAGGTAATTGACCCAAGAGGCACACTCCTTAGAATGTGTCTTCCATCGTCCAAAGGTTGTTAGCATCCATTAGGAGCATCCATAAACCTCAGTGTCCAAACGCGTCATTCATATGGGTCGTCCAAAGGACACCTTCGTCCAAAGGCTTCACAAAACCTCCAGGATGCTTCATATGTCACATTGAGCGCATCGTCCAAACAAAGCGTCCATAGACACAAAGTGTGTCAAAAGGCGCTATAGGCATCCATAAGGCATCATGCGTCCAAAAAGTCTTATGAGGCCCTCCTACTTATTGCAAGTTACGTATAATACTACACACAAGTTCCTAAACTACATAAGGACAACATAAATAAAGTAGATCCTGCATTGGACACCCCTTGCTCTCTAAGGAGGTCCATGTTCCTTTGCACATTAGCCTCTAGTTTCGTCAACTTGCTCATGGTTAAGGGTCCTTGAAGGCTTTCTCCTATAGTTCCTGTCATGTCACTTTGTGACTCTTCCTAGTCTCGTCGATTTGTATCACTACCGGTCAACAAAAATGAATGAAGTAAAATGTAGTTTGCACAAATATAAAATCATACTTTTCATTCTTTTCGATCAAATAATTTTTTTATATTATAAGTTTAAGACTTAAATATGTTTTTAGTCTCTGTAAAATAAACGAGTTTTGATTTTAGTTCCTGTAAATTTTTTTGATTGGTTATCATCTTTCTAATATTTGAAATAATTGGTTTTGGTTCCTATAAAATGAGCAAATTTTGGTTTTGGTCCTTGTAAAACATTTTTATTTGATATTCATCCCTATAAGAGTTGAAATAACTACTTTTAGTCCTAATTTTCATTTCAAGATAGATAAATAACATTTATTATGAGGATTTACAAAAAAAAATTTTGAATGTCATATGTTAATATGATACCACATATATTAGTGTATATAACTTGTAATGGTCACTTGACTATCCCTTGAATGCATAAGTAACTAACAAGTGTTAGATAATAATAAGGACAAAAAATAATTATTCAAAATTTAAAATGATAAAAATTGATTAAAAAATTTACAAAGACTAAAAACATATTTAAACCTAAGTTTAATTAATTTGTTGTGATATAGTTAATCCTTAAATAAAGCTTTTTATGTTACTCTTTAAAATATCTTCTATACTAAGACAAAATGAAAAGAAATGATATGCATACCTCTAAAAAAAGTAAAAAAAAATGCCAAATATCTTCTAGAAATAACAATCACATAATTTTATTTGTAATGCAACTTTTACATATGAAATTGAAGAGACTAATAAGTAATCTTATGTCCAAGTCCAATAGTAGAACAATGTTGAAAGAATGAGAAAGTAGGATGATAAGTGATAGAAAAAGAAATATATGGAGCACAACATGGATTGAAAAGAGAAAATAACCATAAAGAGAGTAGAAAAGAAATATGAAAAAGAAAACATGTGATTTATGGATGGAGTCAATGAATTTAAGGGTACCGGAAATCATACTTGTCCCTTCCACACTTATTAAGAACTAAACTCAAGGAAAGAGGGACGTTAAGATCAATGCCAAGAATGTTAGCTCCGAAGGTGGTGCAAAGGCAAATAGTAACTTTAAAATCAATAGAATCCTGAATGAGGAATAGTTGTTTGTGATAGTGTATTTTGATGATTTTTCTGATTGAATTATATTGATAGAATTGTCAAAGTTTGCTATTTTGATCTTTTTTAGAGCCATGTATGTTTAGGTAAAAATTAGGATAAATTATGTTGATGTATAAACCCATTCCACTTGTGAAATTAATTTATGTTTGGCTAAATTTGTGAGAAAACATAGAGAAATCCCTAGGCTCCTATAAATTCATATTCCAGGTGAAAATTTAGAAATTTGTGAGTTGTAAAGTGATGAACTTCATGCTTAAGTTAAGCATGTCCATGTTGTCCATGCTTGAGTATATCCATGCTTAGTAGAGCACGCTCGTGCAAGGCATGTACCTAAGGTACACAATTGTGCTCCTATTAAGCACACTTGTGCTAGGGTAGTGTAATATGAATGTTGTGAATGATTTCTTGCCTAAATGAGTTTGGATGTGTTAGAAATTAATATGTGCATTTGAGATGATGATTATACATTACACTACATACTATGAGAATTAATATATGAAAAGAGTAATGAGATGAGTGGTCATTGCGACATGTTACCTAGCTTATGAGATGGTGAGAATGAGCCCGGGTGACACTTGTTTAGTGAGCTACCAAGGCTTATAAGAGATAAGGATGATGCTCAATGATTTGTATGGGTTGTGAAATGAGCAGCCTAATCTTAGTAGGGAAAGAACCATCATTGGCCCAATATTGGAAAAGAGAAATTATGATAATAAATTATGTGTGAACATGCATCATTTAATCAACTATTGTTGAAGGAAAGTAAAAATGAACCAAATGGTAAGGTCATTAGACATCATTGAGGCTACTCGATATGGAAACCCTAGCTGTGATTAATCACACGAGTGGGACACACAATAAAAATTAAGTAGATCCTAAAGTGCTACTAGAGAATATCAATCTAGTGTGATATGACTGATTGTAGAGGTGATAATTAGCAGGGTTGTCCCTAGACTACTGTTTTGATTGTGATAGTACCATATGCATATGAATTAGCAAATATGGAGCATCTTTGTCTTAACATACACATTGTTGTGTTCCTTGTAATCTTGTGATTGTTTGTGAGTGAAATTGCTTTTGCATGTTAGTTGGCTACTCGAACTTTGCTCGTAATCCATGAATTAAAGTGAGATGAATTCTCATTCCCTTTATGTATATTGTTTGAGTTTGGGATAACATCATTTGTAGGTGAAGTTAAGCTGGGACATAAAGATTGAATCCTCATGTTTATGCCTTGTATATGAATTTGGATGATTTGATAGGTTGTCAGGATAGAGTTTTTGTAATAGCATGATATTTTTTATTTATGGATTTTTTTAATATGACATTTTGAGTATAATTGCTTTTTATTGTATTTAGTTTTACTAAGTTGATATGTAAATTATTTATTTATGAATGTTAAAAATCTTAAGTTTATACTATTTTTATTTAAATATAAATTCTATAGGAGTAAAGGGTTCACACACCTATCTGAAGTGTATTTGTGGGATTGGGATTTAAGGGATATTGATGAAACTCACCATAGTGAAGGAAAGCAAATTGAGATTAAGGAGTAGGGCAACATAACTACATAACTAGATGCAACAATACTCTTAGAAGCCATTTCACTCGACTAAGAATCACAACACTTAGTTTTGGATGCTTATATTAGAAAAGTTGAGGAAGTGCATAGGCTATTTATAGGTAACTAATTTTTTGAATTTTGGGGTCTTTAATTTGTTTTAAATTATTACTTAAAAAACCAACAAAGCCTTATAATTGAGATGCCCCGCAAGTTGAAACCCTGGCTCAGCAATAGGAGGGTACTAAAAAGCCTAAACATTTAGAAACAATAAAAGACTATTTTAAGAAAAATATTACCAATCCTAACATATCTAAACATTTAATGCCATAACTCAAAATTTATTTAAATTACATAACCTTGAGGGTAAATTATTCATGACATTATACATTAACACTAATAAACTTAATGTATTTTAACAAGTCTGATTATTGTATTAAAGCTTACCATAAGGATATTCCAATTCTAGTATAAAAATTATGATAAAATATTCACAGTACTTTAAAGAACCTATGCATAAACACAATACATTGTGTACAATATATGTACTATTGGCATATTTCATAATAAATCCCCTATTTTTGTTAGGTAACAATAACTCAGAATTTAAACTAAACAAACTTAAAATTGTAACGATATCAACCATACATTTGGTTAAAAATGACTTCATTTTATGCGATTAGAGCTACCAAACAAATAAAAGGCTAAGTATATATTTTTTTATTTTATACTTTTTGTCAATTGTTAGACTTGTTTTCTTATCAAAATCCGTTTAAAGGAGTAATCTCTTTGTTTTTTTACTTAATGCTAATAAATAACAAATATAAAGAGTCAATAGTCATACTTGATTCCCTCAACTTTTAAAAATAATTTTGTACAACATTTATTTTTATAAAAAATTAACTATAGTACTCAAGTGTCAAAATATAATTTTTATTATTTATTTATATTTGATATTATGAAAGGAGTATTAACGAGTAGATGGTAATTCTTTTTTATATAAGTTCTTAGATTTGACTCTCTCTCTCCCCGTTTATATATATATATATATATATATATATATATATATATATATATATATATATATATATATATATATATATATATATATATATATATATATATATATATATATATATATATATGTGTGTGGGGTAAAGCTTACTCCATCATATAGTGAATCTTTCCAATTTAAATACCTATGGTAAAATAAAATTAATTTAGGTTATGCATTATTTTATATTAAAAAATTTAATTACAATTTATTTAGAAAGAAATAAATATTTATTTAGATAGTAAATAGAATTCATTTAAACTATTATGTATTGCAAATAATTAAAAAAAAAAAGAACTGCAACATTAAGTCTGATAGTTAGAAATTAATACCAAATTTTATTTTTATTGAAGAGACTTTGGAAACATCCACTTATTTAGAAAGAAGAAAAACAGTCTAAAAAAAAATAGGTTAGGACTATAATCAATTTATCTATAAGGGAAATTAAAAACTGAATCTCACTGTACGCCTATTATAAGGTAAGTTGAGTCAATTGTGCAATGTAATAAGCCTAAAAGTATTTACTCTATTCTAATTTTAAATTGAAATAAGTAGTAGAAGTAAAATTTTCTTTTTGAAATATAATTAAAAATGAGAAAGGAACAAATAAAAACTTATTTTATTTTTCTTGCAATGAATGAGAGAAGAAACAATTATTTTGTAAGTTTAGTTTTAAAAACAATCTACGCAGCAATATTGAGAATAAGAAAATGACTTTGATTATCATCATTTTTTTAGAATTAGTCTTTTAAGTTTTATATTTTGAATTGCATTTATCTACAACTATACTTGTGATGTACCAAGCATACCAATCACTATATAATACTTTAGGCAATATCGTAACCTCATTAATTTTTGAATTTTTTTAAGTGTGAATATATGCCCCTATCTACTACAATAATACTAGCAATGTAGAAAGCATAACAAATACTATCCAACCAAATAAACATCGGGGTTATATTATTCTAAAGAGTTGTCTTCTGTATCCAATTTATTATGGTTGTCAAATGCTATATTTTCATGTTCTATTATATATATTTCTATATTTTTTTTAGTTTTTCATATCAGACCATAGATGTTAAAAAGTAAAAATACCATAGGATAATTCATCAATATATAGTTCTTAAAGGAATAATATATTACTTTCTCACTCAATATTTATATTTCGTGTTATAAAATAATGAGAATGGCTTTCTTACATATATATAATTGTATTTAGGATAATGAAATATTGTACAATTTTGGCGAGATGCTTGTCAGCGCACCTAATTGATTGATAATTGAATATCATGAAAATTCCATTATGTTATTGTGAAATTCAGTGAATGACGAATATGAGTCAATGCATGATAGTTCCAACGATATTTGATAAATGTGCAAGTATGTGATTATGGTGATATAGTTAAGGATTCAATGTAATACACAAAGGGAGTATGCCACGTTATAATATGTCCAACTGAATCATATTTTAATTGATTTTTTTTTTTTGTTGTAATGAATCACTATAATAGATTTGTCACACGAAATATGATAGGAAATATTTTTTTAACTGTATGTGATTCTTTTGTAGTATTTTTTTTTAATATGGATTCCATTTTTAGTTGTAGAGACCACTTAACTAAATTTATCTTTCCTAACAAATTCTTTCTTATGCACATCACCTAAAATTGAACAATGATCAACGTACTTAAAAATTCCAAATATCAATATACTTTTTGAGTCTTTATGGTGGATGAGATTATCTTTTGCTTTCATTGAACACAAGAACCAGTTTCACACAATTAGAGAGTATAGAGAAAATAAAATAAGGAATGTTGTATTCATTAAGAGGAATTATTTTTTGTGGTAAACAATCTTAATTTACCATAATGATTAGAAAATTTCTTAAAGTTGTCATGGGTAAATCACGGTTAGTTGTTCTAAGTTAAATAAAATGTTTGATCACATTTAAGTGTTTTGTTCCATCCCAATTTTGCAACATTATCAAAGTAAATTTTGGTTAGTTACTTAGAGCTAAGCATAATATTGTATTACATTTAGATTCCATCTGCCAGCAAAATGAACGAAGTAAAATGTTATTTGCCCACATATAAAACCGTACTTGTCATCCTTTTTATCAAATAATTTTTTATATAATAAGTTTAATTAATTTATTGTGATACAACTAATCCTTAACTAAATATTTTTATGTTACTCAATAAATTATGTTTCACACTAAGATAACATGAAAAGAAATGATATACGTACTCATAAAGAAGTAAAAAAAAATGCCAGTTGTGTTCTAAAAATAAAAATCGCATAATTTTATTTGTAACACAACTTTTACATATGCAATTGAAGAGGCTAATGAGTAATCCTCTGTCCAAGTTCAATAGTAGAAAATGTAAAAGAAGTGAGAAATTAGGATGGCAAGTGCTAGAAAAAGAAATATATGGAGCACAACATGAAATGAAAAGAGGAAACCATAAAGAGATACGAAATATTAAAAAGAGAACATGTGAAATTGTGGATGGAGTCAATGAATTTAAAGGCACCAGAAATCAAAGTTATTCCTTCCATAATTATTAAGAACTAAACTCAAGGAAAGAGGCACGTGAAGGTTGATGTCGAGAATGTTAGCTCTAATGGCAGTGAAAAGGCAAATAGCAGCTTCAAGATCAGTTAGACCTTGAATGAGGGTGTAACAAGGGAGGCTGGATGGTGACCCCACTGAAACATTGACCAAGTTCAGCGCATACACCCAATTGAAACACATGTACTGTTTTGAGAAGGCATTGATGGGATTGAGGTTTAGGGATATTGGTGGAGCTCAACATAGTGAAGGAAAGCAAATTGAGACTGAGGAGTAGACCAACATAAGTGGATGTGACAATACCCTTGGAAGTCATTTCACCCAACAAACCCGTAATATTATAAATGAGATGCCCCACGAGTTAGAACTCTAGCTTAGTAATAGGAGGGTATTAGTGAGCCTATACGTTTAGAAACAACAAAAGAATATTTATAAAAAATGTTACCAATTCTAACATGTAATACAACGTATATGATTTTTTTACAATATTTAAAAAATATTACGTTAATATAAAAAAAATATTATCTATTAATTTTTATAATATTTTATAAATATTGTGTTTGAATTATATCGTAAAATATCATTAATAATACGTAAATGTTATTAATAGAAATATTGATAATATTTTTATAATAAAATGTAGTTAAAAGATATATATATATAGTAGTGATATCTAACCATATATAGTAGTGATATCTAACCATTTAGTACCACAACTCATAAAACTTATTTAAATTACATAATTTTGAGTGTAAATATTCATGAAATTATACCTTACATAAATAATTTTAACGTTTTGTAACAAGTCCATTTATGTATTAGAGCTTATCACTTTAATACAAATTTGATAAGAAATTCACATTTACTTTGAAGAACCTTTACATAAATACACTACATTGTGTACCATATATGTACTATTGGCCATTTTCATAATAAATCTCCTATTTTTGTTAGGTAACAATAACTGAAAGATTTTTAAAATTCTAGCGTTATCAACCGTACATAATAAAAGTCTAAGTATATTTTTTTTTATAATTTTTTGTCAATGGTAAGACTTGTTTTCTTCAAAAACCCAAGTATTAAATCCTATCAAAATTCATTTAAAGTGTAATCTCTACATTTTTTTAACTTAAAGCTAATTAATTACAAATATAAAAAGCCAATAGTTAAACTTGACTCTCTCTCAACTTTTAAAAATAATTTGATAGATAACATTTATTTTTATAAAAAAATTAACTATAGTTCTCTAGTGTCAATAAATTTTTTATTATTTATTTATATATCTATCTAGTTATATTTGATGTTATGAAAGGAAATATTAACAAGAATTTGGTGTAAGTTGTGCACGCTTAATTCTTTTTATATAAGTTCTTAGATTTGTCTCTCTCCCCCTTTATTTGCATATATGGTAAAGCTTACTCCATCATGTAGTGAATCTTTCCACTTTAAATTAATACCTATGGTTAAAAAAGGAAAATTTTTAAATTTGGTTCATGCGTTATTTTGTTTTAAAACTTTTAATTACAATTTTTTTAGAAACAAAATAAAATATTTATTTAAATATTAAATAGTAAATATAATTCATCGAGACTATTATGTATTGCAAATAGTTAAAAAATAGCTACATTAAGTTTGATTCTTAGAAATTAATACCAAATTTTATTCGCATTGTAAAAATTTTGAAATTAACCATTTATTTAGAAAGAAGAAAAATAATATACCAAAAAAAAAAAAGGTTTGGAATCAATTTATCTATAAGGGAAATTAAAAAATGAATCTCACGGCCTGTTATAATGTAAGTTAAATCAATTGTGCAATGTAATAATTAGTTTTAAAATATTGAACTTTATTCTAATTTTAAATGGACATAAATAATAGTAGTAAAATTTTATTTTTGAAATATAATTAAAAATGAGAAAGGAACAATTGAAAACTTATTTTATTTTTACTGCAATGAATGAGAGAAGAAAACATAATTATTTTAAAATTTTATAGTTTTGAAAACAATCTACACAACTACCTTGAGAATAAAACAACATGGCTTGGATTATATATGATCCATTTTCTTAAAAACTCGAGGTGAATAATGTAAATAATTATGAATTTTGTTAAAATATTTTTTTAAAACGAATTTTAAAAATGAAATATGAATATTTTACAAATAATTAATTATGAAAATACAAACCATACATTAATGGTTTTGATTAAATAATAAATTATGTGACTTTTAAATAGTCATATAAGAATATAAGAATTTAATAATTTTAATTTTAATATTTCATACATAGTTGTATGAACTGGATGTACTCATCTCACCCTCTCATCATAAACATTTATTTCACATGTATGCTTGATATTCTCTATATATATACTAAAATAATCTATTATTTTATAAATATACTACTAAAGTAATATCTAAAAGTGATTAGAATTCTTTTATTTCATTTATGTTCACATTAAATATGTATTAAAACAAATTTAGGTAAATATTATATATATTATAATAATAATAATAATAATAATAATAATAATAATAATAATCTATTATTTTATAAATATACTACTAAAGTAATACCTAAAAGTGATTAGAATTTTTTATTTTCATTTATATTTACATTGTATTAAAACAAATTTAGGTGAATATTATATATTCACATTTGGATATCGAGTAGACCTATTTAACATGTCTATCTATCCACTTAAAAAAAACAATATATTTTGAGATAAATAAACAATATAATTTTTTAGGAAAAATTAGAAAAGTTTGTAACTTATTTGATATATTATTTTCATTTAAATTAAATTGATTTTAAAATATTAACGACCAAATTACTTGATAATTATAAAGATAATTGAATTAAATTGTTTCGTCAAAAATACTATTTAAGTGAAAATATATCTAAATTGTCGATTAAATTTATGAAAAAAATTTAATAATTATAAAAAATATACTATTTTTTAAATGAATTCAATTAATTTTAAAATATTAATGCTTAAATCACTACATTTGACCTCCATCCATGCTTAAAAAAAAAAAAGTTGAGAGAAAAATCAAAGTTCAATACGATTTAGGAGAGACCTTCCTTTTAAATTAAATTTCTCAAATAGGTGTATTTAATCATTCTACTGTTACAATCTCTAATTCTCAAAATATTGTAGTTTTTAATTCCTTCAATTAATACCCCCAAAGTCCACCATTTCAACATAGAAGAAAAATAACTATTAGAATATTTTTCATTTTAGGGAGATATTTAGGAACAGTTCAATGGATAGGCAAATTCTGCAATAATATTGCACTTGTTTCGAATAATTGTTTGTTTGAAAGATACATGGTGTTCCGTTCTCCAGAACTCTAGAGGGTAGTTATAAAACGAACTTTGGTGTGAAGGAACCTCTAGGAGATTGTAAAGTTCAATTGATAATAAGCTGAGTGTTCCGTTCCCCAGATCCCCCTTTGCGTGATATGTGGGTCTTCTATTTATATGGAAGTCTTTCCCACTTGATGGTTCATGTCTCGAAGAAATCTTTTGAGTGTTAGGAGAGATCCTCTTATTACGCTACGGCGCCTCCTTTTGCTCATCGCTAGTGGAGTGATGTCGCGTCGCATCAATCATGACTTTAATATTCTTCTTTCGGTGGGTCATGATCGGACAAGACACGCCCCTTGAGTTTGATTCTTTTGAGAGTCAAACTCAACTTTTCAAATCGATCATGACCGTAATTTTTTCGATCTTGTTGCGGGGAGGCTTTCATTGTGCGTCGTTTTTTCCTTGCCCAAGGAATGCGCAACGATGGATTAGCCCTACGTCCGACCGTTATCTACTTTGTTTTTCCGAGTCGCGCCCCCGGACTAGCCTTACAGCCGACCGTTATCGGGCTTTATTTTCCGAGTAGCGCCCCCGGACTAGCCTTACTACCCGCCCGTTATCGGGCTTTATATTAAGTCGCGCCCGGACTAGCCTTACGGTAAGCCCGTTATCGGGCTTTATATTCGAAGTCGCGCCTAGGGACTAGCCTTACTACCGACCGTTATCGGGCTTTATTTTCCGAGTCGCGCCCCCGGACTAACCTTCTTCAGGTCGACCGTTATCGGGCTTATTATTCGTTCTGTTTTGGATGGGAAGTCGGACCTCTTTTTGATACCTGCATGGGTTGTAGATTTATAGTCATGTAAATTTTAAGATAAATATACGTACCAAGGAATAAAATTTTCATGGCGTTGTGGTCATGTCGGTGGAGGATGTGCAGGTACTTTTGAATTGTTCATTTCTTTTTTCTCTTTTCCTCTTTGGCAAAGTGAGACATCTGGTAAAGAAACGTGACCAGTCGACCGAGAGAATAACACTTTTTCATTGCTTCCTTTATAATAGGAAATGCTGGTACCCCAGTCGGTTAGTCTACTCTCAAAAAACAAACATTTTTTCCGCGAGAAGGCTGACCGACCGAGAGACGAAAATAGTGCCTGCTATTCCTTTTTGTGTTTTTTTTTTTTTTTTTTTTTTTTTTTTTTAGTGTGAGACGTCTGTCTGTTTGACGTCAGGACCGGCCGACTTAGGATCGACCGACATAGGACCGGCCGACGTACTAAGAGTACTTCCGCTTGAGGAAGATTGCCTTGGATTGACTCAGTCATGTAAAGTTTCCTCCTTCTAAGATTGGATGGGCGGTAGTGTTGAAAGGTGCAGGTGAATGGAGGACCGACGTTGGTGCTTTAGTTCCGCAGCTCTTGCCTGAGACGGAAAGTTGGCAAAGGCTTCAAACGCGACTCTCGGATGAGACTAAGCAGCCACCGACCGTTTCTGGCCCCCGGTCCTCCCTTTCTATTCCTCGGTAAGCGGATCGTGGGAGCATGAGGGGGGCGGTATCTTCTTTGAGATCCGCAAAACCAAACCCCATGACTTTTTTTCGGCCCGACTTAGAACCGGCCGACATAGGGCCGCCGACCGGCGTGACGGTGGACTGGCCGACCAACGTGGCCGGTTCTTTTTTTTTTTTCGAGACGTCTGCCTGTTTGACGTCGGGACCGGGCCGAGGGACCGACCGATCGACGTGATAATGGACTGCGCTGGACCTTTCACTTCAGCCCCTTAGTTTACTCAATAGAAATCTGATTTAGTTGTACAAGGACGTTTTGAACCAGCCATCGTTCTGCAATCAACAATCGATGTTTGAGGGCGTGGCAGAGCTCTGCCAACTCCGGTTGTCGCTACCCTCAAGCACGGTGGTCATCGTTGCTCTTCTTCGTTCTCTGATTCAAGTCTTTGCACCGAGGCTCTCGATCCTATAGGCGTCGGAAAAAGTTTCACGGAGCCCCACGGTGGGCGCCAATGTTCCGTTCTCCAGAACTCTAGAGGGTAGTTGTAAAACGAACTTTGGTGTGAAGGAACCTCTAGGAGATTGTAAAGTTCAATTGATAATAAGCTGAGTGTTCCGTTCCCCAGATCCCCCTTTGCGTGGGTCTTCTATTTATATGGAAGTCTTTCCCACTTGATGGTTCATGTCTCGAAGAAATCTTTTGAGTGTTAGGAGAGAGATCCTCTTATTCTGCTACGGCGCCTCCTTTTGCTCTGACTGCTAGTGGAGTGATGTCGCGTCGCATCAATCATGACTTTAATATTCTTCTTTCAGTGGGTCATGATCGGACAGTACACATGGGATGAAGTTCTGTTTATTTCATTTAATAGTCTTAAATTACCGTTTTAGTTTTTTTATGAAAAATTATAATCACATTTATAAAAATGAAAATTTGTTAATATTAAATAATAACAATTGTTATTGTCATTCCAATTGTAAATTTTATTTAATGCTGCATTGGTAATTAATACAACAAGAACTAGAAACGAAACATTAATTTCACTATAAGAATTTTTTGATTTTACTATTAGTTTTAGCTACCATTTAAATTAATAGCTAAATCCTAATTAATTAACTATTAATTAACTAAAATATTATTTTTTCTAGCTAAATTGAAGTTATATTCATTTATATTTCTTATTACTACAAATTAGCTAGGAAATAACTACAAATTTTAAAAAATTTACTACAAATTAACTGAATTATTTTCTTAGCTAATTTGCTACTTATTTTATGCTACCATTCAATATTATAGTAATTTTTTAGCTAATTATTTTTACTAAAAATTAGCTACAAAATAACTATTGATTTTAAAATTAGCCACAAAATTATTTTGTAGCAAATTTTAAATTTTCTAGTATTGTTTTTCAATTTTAAAAAACTCATTAAAAAAAACTTATTAATAAAAACATTTCACTTAACTATTATTATTAATTATTAATTAATACAATTAGGTTAGGTTGATTCATATAATTATAATTTTACTCTCATTTTTATGCGGGAAAAGTTTGGTAAAGGTAGTACTTTACTTTTTTATAAAGATACATATATATCATTATTTGATTTTAAAAACTTAATAGTAAAGATATTAATTAATCTAATTTTTATTTTATTTTAATTAACAAGAAGTAAACATAAAATAAATGTGAAAACAAAATGACTAAAGTCAATCTAATAATAAAAGGTTTGAATAGTTTACCTGATATCTTAAATTCAAATCTCGATATTGTCATTCATCACACAAAAAAAAATATAATTAATGTAGAAATTAATGCGGTTGCATGAATATAAGTGCACAAGTGATAGTTAGTTTTATTGAATAAATGAAATTGTAAACTTAAGAATTTTTTTTTATTGACATACTTTCCTTTATGAGTTATCATTATTTTGAAATATATAATAAAACTGTGCCTTTTATTTCTTAACATTCCCAAATCAAATTTAACATATTAATTTTAAAATCCTATAACTGATAACATTTTTTTTTTGGTTATGATCAAGGTTGAATAGCCCATGGATCCATAAATTGAATATATATATATATATATATATATATATATATATATATATATATATATATATATATATATATATATATATATATATATATATATATATATATATTAAATAATCATAATTTTCTCATATTTTTTTATACATTTCATTCATATCACACTTTTTTTTGTTTCTCTTTTTTTCTATTATTTTACTCATTACATCTTGTTTTTCTTTATTTTTTTTTTCTTTTGCTCTTTGTATCTATCTTTCTAACACTCATTTGACATACTACAATAAAGTGTTACACACTACACCACGCAACAAGTAACCATGCAAGCATAACACTCACGCAAAAACATCTACTCGAGTGCATAAGAACGATAACGATGCAACCTAGTGTCTTCTCCATATGCATGAGGTACCAATCTATCACTATGAATGAATTAGAGGTAATACGACTCAACCCTTTGATTGACTTGTCTTATACTAGCATTATACCGTTCGATAGCATGTTAGGATCTACTCAACTTGTACATATTCTTCGACTTGTGGGAACAAACACGACCATTGGAGGTTAACTACCGAGTAGCCCCTATGAGATCTAATGATCTTACCAATTCAAGTTCGTATCTACTTTCCTAATCACTTGTATTTGTTAAAGGATACATGACATGTCTTAGCTTATTCTTATTGTTTCACTTTTCACAAATTGGGCTAATAAGGGTCATTCTTGCCCCCCTTGAACCACGTCACTCACCTACCAAGTGTTGCCTAGGCCCATTCTTGTCATCTCTTGGCCTAGGTAATCTGTTGACACTCATCGTCATCACTTATCTTCATTTCATGTTCTCAATGTATATCTCAAATACTATTATAACGCATATGTTTCATCATGACTCATTATGTCTTGAATTCAACATATCACAGCATACACAAACACATTACATAACACAACTTCATACAATTTTACATATAAGTACTTAACTTGAATTACATTTGAATATCTTTTTACATATCTAAAAGTTGTTAATTACATTTGAATTAAAATATTACTTATAATTAAAGTAACAACAATTTTTCCAAAAAAAATACAATAGATTAATTATTCACAAAATATAATTATTTAAAAGGTGATAAAACATAGCAACAAATTATTTACTAGGATAATTACAAACAATATAATAATAACACAAATTGATGTGTTACAAAAAGGGATTTCGTTGTCCAATGGTCAAAGAATTTTTAGGTTTTCTAGAACACTAGTCAATTGGCATTCTATCTCAAAAAATGTCACTACACCAAAAAGCGTATTGATGATATTTGTTCAACAAATTATGTTCAGAATGTGTCAATGACAACAATCCATCAACTTAAAAGGTTTCTCAACTTAATCAACCATCTTTTGGAAAAAAACTTGCCTGAATAAGTGCGTTTTTAGTTGTTCTAGTTCTCTTTGAGATTTTTCTTGATAAACGTGCAACACATCTTATTTTAAATTCTTTTTAATTGAAATTAAATTTAGTTACTCTTATAATTATTCAATCATTTTAATTATGCACATACAAAAAAAAACTCAATTCTTAAAGGTACATTATTAGATATTGTTGAAATTGAGTTTGGAACAATTTGTTTGGTGCAATTCAAGTTAAGACTCCAATATTACATATCTACATGCTTTGAATACTTTTTCTCTTGCAATGCTAGCAATGAAGAAAAAAGGAAAAGAAGTAATGATAAGTTCTTTTGCCTTTCTCACTCTCTAGAGTATTTATAGTAGTTCAACCCTAATATAAGTAAGACTGCAATTAGGGTTAATTACTAAATAATAGACTCACATCTTACAATGCTAACCTATGAAAGTATTTTAGTCCAACTAAAATTTGAACATTCCTAACAAATTTGTTATGTGTACAACTCATTAGGTTCATGTAATTTTTTTTACCACAATAAAAAGATCTAGCTACATATAACTATTCACTATAAAAACACATTCATATTAGAGTAAAAAAGTTAGTGTCAACCTACCAACGCTATTACTATAGACCAAGTTAATGCTAGGTGGATGCAACCTTTTGAATTTTATTTTTTAATATTAAATAATGTCGATTTTAGCCAACACTAAATTAGAAAGTAATGTTGGTCATAACATTGACTCAATCCATACTAATTAATATTTTTAATTTTTTATTATTAGCATCAACTATGATGATGCTAATTATTAATTTGAGTAAAAAATAAAAAATTAGAATTGGCCATAGCAGCAACTAAGCTCATGCTAAATCATATTTTAATTTTTTTATAATAAGTGTTAGTAAAGCCGACACTAGTTTTTAATTTGAATAGAAAACCAAAATAGTTAATGTAATAGCGTCAACAATGACTCATACTAAATAATAATTTTAAAAAATATTTTTTTACAATTAGTATTGACTTTTGGCTTATATTAGTTCCTAAATTGACCAAATAAACAAAAAAATTAGCATTAGCCTAATGTCAGCCATGGCCAATGCTAAATATTATTTTTCAAAAGAATATTTCTTTAATAATTAGCATTGGCTTGGTCAACGCTTGTTCCTAAATTAAGCAGGAAAATAAAAAATTAGCATTGTTTTAGCATCAGGTCATGGCTCACACTAAATAATTGTTTTTTAAAAAGTCGATAATAATTTTTTTTTAATTTCAAAGCAAAAACAAAAACTCTCTCCTCTACCAATTTTTTTCTTAAAATTATTTCTTCTTTTCCTAATATCCATCTCTAACTCACTATCTTTCTCTCCCCCAATCTTGCATCCCCTTTACTTTCTTCCTCCCTCCATTCATTCATATATCTATATTTTTTTCATCTTCAAATTCTCATTTGCTTTTATTTTTTTGTGACTTTTCAAATGGAGAAGGTGAGAAAGAAGGCACTTGTTGGAGCGAAAGAGTTTGTTAGAGATGTCATCAAAGTGATAATAGTGGTTAGGGTGCGTAAAGGTGAAGGATACAAATGAGGTGATTTGTGTTGATGGGTCATGGTTTTAGGAGGTGGTGTGCCACCAAAAATTTTCTCTTGGAGCAATAATGAAAAAGTGTAGTGGTGGAGATAAAAAGAAAAGGAAGTAGTGGAATTAGAGAGAGCAAGAGCGATAGAAAGAAAGAGGGAGAGAAAATACGAGGAAAGAAGTTGTTAAAGGTACCACGTCGACGACAAAGTCAAACTATCGTTTAAGTAATGTTTTTAATTTTATATTTTTCCTTTCTTTTTAGCGTTAACTTTAGCATCATTCAAGTTATCACTATTAAGCGTCAAACTCTATTGGTGGATGCAAATAACGTCAACTTTTTATTTAAGTTAGCATCATAGAAGCAAACACTAATGTTAGCATTGATCCTTTTTAATTTGACCTAGCTTCTAATTTATCGTCAACCACAAAACATCGACACTAGCTATTAGCTTTGACAAATTTAGCATTAACCACTAAGTTGATGCTAAGTTACATTTAGCGTCATCTTATATTAGTTATGTTAATTCGCATTTTTCTTATAATGATATTTCAAATAACAAGAATGTTAGTAATTTGACATAACTTATTTCTATGATAATATCCTATATAGTTCTCATTTCGTCCATATATCTAATTGAATGCAAGATATGGAATGTGTCACTATTGTAAAGTTTAATTTAATTTTTTTTATGACCATTGTACTTAGAGCCTTTGGCTCCTTAATGGTATCTCAAGGTGTCTTCATAAGTTTTAATTATTTGGGTCAATTATAAGACTAATTATTTATTCGAGACTTAGTTACACTTAAAGCTCATAGACTTTCATCAATATCTCATTTACTCAATTTAAGGATGGTCATACATTTCATAATCTTACTCCATCAAAAGTCCTCCAAATATCACTTTTTTTACATTATAGGACAATTGATCCATCTAAATCACTTACATTCCAAATATCAACTTCATAATTACCTTGTTACAAATGGTGTTTGATGATTGTTAAGGATATTCATTTATTTTTATAAATGAAAAAAATGGAAAGATTTCATAGCTAAAAATTAGGGATTTCTATCATTATTTGTATCCTTAATTTTAGACTTATTTAATTGTAAATAAAGCATTGTATGTATGGGTAAGATACACACAACACATTCAGTAAACACTTTTACATGGTATCGAGAACTTAAGGTTTTTTTTATCCTTCCTTTTTTTCGCAGTACCAATGTGTGAATAATATTCACAACTACTGTGTGTCCTTTCTCAATTATTAAGGGTTCATTATGTTCCTTTTCTGTCATAGTGGGTGCTTTTTTTTCGTGGGTGAATAGTACTCGCCACAAATGCTAGCCACCCCCCACACAACATTTTCTTCAACTCAACCATGCAATTAGAATTGCCTCCCTTTGGTGCCAATTGCGTAGCTTTCCTTGTCACCAATCACTATGTGCCACCTTTCTTTGATGTGTGAGTTACACGCACTTAGACCAAAAAGGTGCATATCCTTTTTTGGTGTGGCCCACACTTTAGCAACCCCTTTATCACAATCTCGTGACTCTAGTTACCTCTCTGTCACGCTTTAATGACTCTAAAGACCTCTTATTTGTGCTTCTATTACTCTAGCAACCCCTTCATCGTACTTGCTTGACGTTGACCTCCTCTATGTCGTATTTCTATTCATTTATCTTATGTAAATAAGGATATGGAAAGATTTCATAGGTAGCAATTAGGATCTCTATCATTATTTGTATCCTTAATTTTAGTCTTATTTGATGATAATTAAAGCATTGTATGTGTCGGTAAGATATATACAACATTCAATAAGCCCTTTTATAATGACACTAAAATTATCATACAGATGCTATAGTAATTTTAGGTCAAAGAATTACATAAACTATTATCACTTTGAATATCATTTATGACACTCATGTAACTATCCATGTAACATTCTCACTTTGGGTCAATCTAATACATCAACAGTCTTAATGTGTACTCTTGTGAAGACTTAATTTCTCATATCTATTATCCATTAAATGTGAGATCATTCCACTCACATGGGGTGCTTAAATCAAATCCAATAAAAAATAGTAAAATCAAATTGAATCGATATTTTTAATACACATGTTATTATATGTTATTATAAGTTTCACGTATAACTTCTATACATTTTATTTTGTTTTTTTAGTATTTTACCGATATTTTTTTATATTTTTTTCATAGATCCAACCAACACAGGAGAACTATATATACTATACTTAACTGTTTTTTTAAAAATTTATATGTTCTTGTCTTCCTAGGAAGAAAAAATCATGTTATAAGATAATTAATTGATTGACATATTTCTTTTTATGCTTATTTTAAAAATATTGTTCAATATTTGGAGAGTAATAGGAAATTAAAATGACAACCATAAGGAAATGTTGGTAAAAAATTAATCAATTAATATAATCTAAACTGCATTTTATCATATTAGTTTGGATCAATTTTTTTTTAAGAAAACAATCTAAACCAAATCAAATAACATGTTTGGATTGACTAATTTTTTTACTCAAAATTAATCTAAACTGATCCGCGATTACATACTAATGTCAATGTATTATTATTGTGTTAATTAATTAATTAATAATAAAAATAAGAATAATCAAGTAAAGACATTTAAAAATAGTACTTTGGGATATCACAATCAAGTTGTCAAATTGATGCCCAATGAAGATAAAATTATTATTCTAAATATTTTACTATAAGAATTTAATAGTAATACACTAATAATATAAAATTATTTATATTATCGTTAAATTATAAATCATCGTTAGTATAATTTTTTAAATAATAATATAAAAACCAACAAATTTATCATTAATTTATTATATGATTGAATGATATAAAATTACTTTACATTATATATACATAACATATTTTCTCTTCTTATAAAAATAATATGATAAATTAAAATATCTTGTATTAAAATAATATGTTCAAAACATGTCTATAGTTCATACTCTAACGATAAGAATATTTCTTATTTGAAGTATGTCAAAATATTATGAAAATTAAAAATTAAGTAATGATTTCGTAATCACTTAAAAAATCATTTATCTTTATTTTTCCGTTCAAATAAAATATAATTGTATATATTTATTATTATTATTTATGTAATAATCAAGTATTCTCACTTAAATAATTCCTTTATACACACTATGGCATACTGATTATGGTTGTCTAAAATAACTCAGTTTACCTTAAATAAAAAACAAAAAAACTCCAAACTTAATATATTGGATTTCTAAACGTCCCTCTATCCAATGAATATTTTTCTTTTTCTTTCTTTTCATTTGCTACAATGCAAATAATAGCCTTCAGCCACCATTGGAAAACCCAGTACGTGGTGGCTTGGAAGGGATATACAAAAGTGTTTAATTGATACCATCAATAATACAAACCGCCAAGAACACAATTTACAATACATATATTTTGTGCACATACCATCCAAAGCACCAGACAATGGAAAATAAGTTATGTGATGCATATCCCTGCACTCTACTCTACTGGCTTCACTGGGGTATTGATAACCTCGATTGCCTGGGCTGAAGCACTTGAAAATTCCATCAGTGACTGGAACAGAGGGGGGAGTGTAGTTTGGAGGTGATTTAGGGTCATGGCCCTACTATACTGAACAGCTTCCAAATAACTTGCCTTCACACTTTCCAATTGCTTCTTAACGTTTTCTGTTTCAGTTTTCTTAAGATGTATTGGATGTTTGGGGCCTGCATCAGCCATATCTCCTTCTATTCTTTTCTGCATCTCAGCCAAGGAGTTCAAGCATTTTTGAAACTTCCTTTCAAGTTTTTGTAACCTTTTCAGAATGTTATCTTCGTCGGTCTGTTGGGCAATTATGGAGCGGATGGATGACAAAAGGCTCTTTATTGCATCAGAGGTCTCCTGTAACCACACCAGAGTACCAGCAAATTTGTAAGTCTTACTATTTACAAGAAAATCCACTCATAAAATTCATTACACATTTTGTAATAGAGGAAAGAAAGTGTCTTCCAGCAGTAAGAAGTGCTTGTTCAAATTCAAACAAGTCATTTAATATTTTAGATAACTTCTGAACACATCCATAATGCAAGGAAGCAACTAATATTTTGAAAGTAAAGTTTTTGGGCAAAGAGATTGCTAGATATAAAAACATTCATGAGCATTTATGCATCGGTTATTTTGGAACAGTTGGTTCATGACATGATATCTGTATCAGATTCAGAACCTCTAGAGTTTGAAGTTACATAGACTGACAGGAATACCAAATACTGGCCGGAAGCCAAGAACAAGTTATATCGTGCTTGGACTATCCTTGGTTTCCTTCTGCTCTACTAAGTGCAAAAGTAAAAACTGAGTCACTTGGAAGTGCAGAGCCAAGGCCAGTGCACAGTGGGTGAAAACAACAAGAACATAACTATTATGAAGGTAGCATTACATACAAAACAAAGCAGTTACAATAGTTTGAATTTTGAAAAAAAAAACACATTGTAATTTCTCAGTGTCAGTGATAAGGCTAAAATAAAATATCTATATATGTGGGAGATAACTATCACTTAACAAGTAGATTTTGTAAAGTTAAGTTAGCTTCAAACCCACATTCAAAAATAGACTTAAAGTTTATCATAACGATTATTGTTATGCCTATCATGCTACTTTATCTAGTCCTCAAGTGTGAGAGGAGTGTGGAGTGTTGGAGATCTCATATCGACCAATGATATGGTAAAATATATATAAGAGACAACCCTCACTTCGCTGATTTTGTAAAATTGAGTTAATCCCAAATTGTAAGACTCATTGTTAAGAAGAAAGACATGAAAGAGAATAGAAAAACAGTTCTGACAAAAGAATTTCTACTTTTCCAGTCAAAAGAATAAAACAAAGCCCAAGCAAAAAAGATTGACATCAAATTTGACCAAAAGTACCTTTTCAGGTAACTCATTAAGCCCACGCTCCCACTGTTCACAAATGGTAAGAATAGAAGAGTGATTGCTACATTCATGACCATCCCTGAGGCTGCCAGTAAGCTGAATCCACTTATAGAGCGTCCTCACGTACTCCCGTTGAGATTTTACAAGTTTGCAAAAGCTATTATACCAATAAGAGGCCTCAGCCTCAAATTGAATTGTAGCCTGGTGATGATATTCAGAATTTAGTAATGTGTTATGATTATCACTGAGGTTACTCAACTGCTGGGAGATGAGTGCTTGGGCTTGATGGGACTCGTGCATTGTCCTCCACATTTGTGTCAACCTACAAAACAATCAAGAGGTTAAAGCAAAACCCAACCCGGGACATGAATCAGTTATAATTATTACACCGTTTAATTGTTTTCAATATCTGACACCCAAGTTACTTAATATGTGAAGACCATCATAGGGCAAGAGAAAATGACATGAGACATTTAGTTCCTTATCAGGTAAATTCACAAGGAATTTTTTTGAACCTCCCCTCTCTCTCCTTTTATACTATCATCATTAATCTTTCATTCGATGATTACTTACAATATCACTTTTTTTTTACTTTTTTCTTTATTTTAATCAAAGAGGAACCATTTGCCTTATTATTAAAGAAGAAGCTTTTGTAGCAAATGTAACCAGTTAGTCAAACATCTGGAATCACACCAAATGAACAACTATAATGTGCACGGACAATCAATGACAGATCCATAACATGATAGTAATGGCACAATGGTACCTTTAGGAATATAACCGAATGAGATACACAACCACTCTATTTCTTGATACTCCCTTCCGACTCATTTTATTTGTCATTTAAGGTAATGCACACATCTTAAGAAAATATATATAATTGACTATAACAATTCCCATAATAAAATAATCTTATCTTACTAAAATACCCTTATTAACTACATTGTACAGTTACAGCTATACATCTAATATTGCATTTATTTCTTGAGGGTACTATTAGAAAAAAAAAAAGGTAATTAATACTTTGTTAATATGCTCAAGTGACAAATAAATGAGACAGAGGGAGTATATATTTCTAACAATTTAATAAGAGAAAAGAAACTTAGATTGATATTAACACATCATTAAGTTGGAATATGTCTAAAAATTCTAAGAAATATACCCTGCAGTCAATGCAACCAGCTGGGGTAAAAGCTCCTCATCTATAATTTCTAAAATAGATGAAGTTGTTTCACTGATGCAGCTCCGTAGGCTTATTAAATCGGACTCCAACTTCTCAACACTCGATCGAGTTTTGTCAATCTTGACTGAGTCAAGGTTCTCATCTTCTTGTTTACGCAATAATGAGGATTTCTTCTCAAACTCCAATGCAGTAATTCCCTCCTCCTACATTATATGACATTTGAACAATGAGACAAGAAGGACAAGAAGGACATTCATGCCAAAAGATTTAAAATCCAAAAAACAAAGATTCCTTTCAGATAAAAGAAAAAATATATAATGATCAAGATAAATTTGAAATCAATTTTATAATTTGGTGCAATATATGTCAATTTAACTATATCAAACAAAGGCAATCTTTTTTAATGCAATTACATTGACGTGGATCACCATTTTTCATGTCTTCTTTGTGTGCCTTTTTCATATCTTTTCAATTTATTGTTATCAAAAATTTAAAAAGTTTAAAAAATTCTATTTAAAAAATAATGTTATTTATAAATATTTGCAAGATTGGTTAATATGATAGGTATTCTTGTGAAATTGATTTTCTTGGAGATAACTATTTTTTATGAGAAGTTGATAATTATTCTTTCATTCATTATATTAGTAATTCAAATGGGAAATTTTAAACAAGAAAATAACAAAGGATATGACAAAGAAGCGCAAAAAGTAACATTGGATATTTGCTAAACTACAAAATCTAATACAATCTAAACTACAAAATCTTATACAATATCTCATATTATTCTCTGGGATTAATTTCCCTATCCTCCTTAACTCTTACTAGTTACCATATTTTGGAAAATATAAGAAAGTGCTGACACAAATGAAAATTAGTTACCAGTAGAGCACTGGAATTTTAAAAACAGTTCCAGAGATCAGAGGCTAGTGGGAGTGTGACCCATGTATTTATTATTCAATACCTTCCTGTATCAAAAGAATATTATTCAATGCCTTCGATTTATTTTTCTATCTTGTCACTCTTTGCATTTTGAAACAGATAGTGCTCCCTATATGCCTTGAAGTTCTGTTCCTGATCTTTCTTTCAGTAATAATCTTTTACATTAAACGGTTGTCTGTCCCTTTATACGTCCCCATAATACATGGGCCACACTAAATTGGCAACTTTCTAATTTCCCATCTATAGAGTCAGATAGCTAGATTTATTAGCTTACCTTTACTGCCTTGAAAAGTTTCTTCTCTGCCGCATATAATTTTTTAAGTGTGGCACAATGAGCTCCAGGCTTACATGGTTCACTATGACCAGAAAACTCAGCACCATCTTTGGTGGATGGGGGTGATTTTGAATACCTACTCCATGACAGTACACTGAAGACCTTTGCAGAATCGCCTCTCTTCCCTACAAATAACATAGCCACAGTAAAAAAATGTCACCACCCACACAACATAGGAAATGAATGATGTCTAAAATAAATGTTAAGTATAATAAGTCTGCCAAAAGGCATGGTATATCACGAAACCTAACATGTGATTAAGTTTGATAGGTATTTGATGGATGAAATTCAGAAAAATTAAGGAAAACTTAAGCAAGGTTTCCATGTTTGTCAAATCAATCAATTAATCACAGGCAACAATGGTTATGGACTTATGGGACATGTTAAGTCAACTGCACACAAGTTGACCCACATATTCTGCAATCACTTAAAATGTGAAAACCTTCTAAATTACCATTTATAAAACTACACCCTTATCTGTTGTTATAGTAATCTAAGAACTTCCCAATTACTATATTGGCGACGTGAGGAAATGATGACATCATGGTAAGTGACAAGAATTCATGTAAACTTACTGTAAAGTGTAATGGAGACGGGTGTGAAAGAGAACAGTTCACATTTTCTCACAACAGATAACACACATTCTACTTTTCATAATTCATACAACTTTAATAAGAATGAAATCCATTGTTCTACTTCTCAGTATTTTTACTAAATAGAAAACAAGAGGTAAAATCATAGTTATTTTAATGGAGAAGTGAAAAATTGATGACCAACTCAAGACCAATTTAACTTGTCCAGAACGCTTGAAAATAGTAACAGATGTGATTACAACAACAAAAGCCTTATCCCACCAATAGTAACAGATAAGATTCCCTTAACAAATAAATGCTAAGTCATGTGCTAATTTTATTTTATTTTATTTTTGTGCAAGCTAGGTGACACAAATCCAAATAAGGCAATATATTATTATGTCATTTTAAGAAAATCATTAATCAAGAGGAAAGGCTACTACAACCATATTTCATAAAACTTGGCTTAAAATAAAGATGCAGTACTATAAATATTATGAGTATTAAAAGATGCAGTACTATAAATATGAATATCAAATGAAACAACAAAGTTCCAATACAGAAAAGACAGGAGGTAAAAGGTCCAACCAATCCCAACACATAATCTATCATTATGGAACTTCCACTATCTTAAAGGGAACACAGTATGAAGCCCTTACTATCATGACGCCCAGAATTCTGCCGCAGAAGAGTATCTCCTCCGCTGATATCAATAAGAACAGCAATTTCCTTTATACATCCAGATGCTTTCAGGAAATGATCATCCAACTCTTTACCTATACCCTCCAATTTTTTCCCACTTCTACCAACCACCACAGGCATAGCAGTAGTGTCTTTCCTGTACAAACTCCTTGCAGAGGAATTTTCATCAACCGGCTCCATCAACTGTTGTTTCCCCTTACGCAATTTTTCAGCAATTACAGCAGCTTCTGCCTCGGCCTCTTCATCCTCAAATTCTGTTTTGGTTTCTTCCCAACTATCCTCCTCCACTGATTCTATTTCTTTTCTATCAGTGTATCGGAACAGCCCCAACGAGCTCAAACTTGGATCAATTTGCAGTGGAGGAACATTGCTATCATCATTCTCTAGTATTTCATCTTCGTGCGCCATAGACTTGTCAGCCAGAAAAGGAGGCCGCGGCGGCGGTAGCAGAGGGGATGCAGGCAGATGGGGAGGTGGAGAAGCTGGCTCAGCCATGCCATTAGAGGTAGTTTCAAACTCAATTATATCAGGCTCGGTGAATTGCCTAAGTGTAGCACCAGTGTTCCTCAATGCTTTCAAATAAGCCAATAGGGAATCAGAAAACTCCCCTCTAATATTCACCAAATGTTTAATAACCTTCTTCCTTTCCTTGCACATGCCAACCTTCTCATCTTCATCCATACTTGACAAAATACATCCCATTTTGGAAGACACAAACCTCACAAGTCACAAAGGTATCCCAAAAAATCTCTCAATCTATTTTCTATGTAAGTTTTCAAAACAATTTTTTATTGCCAAGAACTCAGTTGGTATGCTCAATCAATAAATTCCAGTAATTCAATAGTCTTCACTGCTTCCAATATTTCAATGATAAAAAATTGTCACCTACAAAAACAAATAAATACATATATTAAACTACAAGGAAGACATAAAGACAGCATAAAAAATACCCAATTTTAAAACTTTCAGTGTTTTCAACCATAGCCCCAAATAAAATAAACACGATCTAACTTACTTAACTCCCTGCTTCATTAATTTTTCCAACGTATTTCTTACATGATTTGCCAAAACCCCCATAACTAACCCAGAACATGTAGAATAGTACGTGTATCACTCTCTCCACAGAACAGAGAAAGGAGAAGAAAAGCACAATGTAATAATCTATTACCATGACCAAACTCGATAGGGGAAAAAAAAAAGAAAAAGGCTCCAAAGTCCAAACAAAAAATAGAGATTCGAAGAGAAGTTACGAAGGGATATTAAAAGCCGGAGAAAATGTTGGAAATAGAAAAACAAGAGAGAGAAAACGAGAAACAATTGTTCCGATTCTGACACAGAAGCTGTCTGAAACAGACGACACCGCAACACGCAAACAGAAAAACGCATTGCAATTTACAACTCACCAGAGGCATATGGGTATGGCAAAACGTGAAGACAGAAAGGTGAATCTTCTGGGTGTAAAAAAGCGTTGAAGAGAACCCCACTTTTCGTTCTTTACATAACAAAGAGAGAGAGAGAGAACGCGAAACCCAAGAGAGGGGGAAGCATCCAAAGAAGAAGAGTGGCACAAAGACCACCGCAGAGAGAGAAGAATGGTAGTTACCTATCAAAGAGGGCACGTGGTTCAAGTTCTATATTGCTGCTGCACAGAACAAGAAGATAGCGTGGAAGGGTGTGTGATGAGATTAAGTTGTTGAGCATGTGAGAGTAGAGTAGAGCGTGATGCATTGTTAAGGGAAAGAGACGAGTGGGGTGGTAGCTATGAAGTTCCGCTGAGAGAGAGAGAGAGAGAGAGAAACCACTTTTCTCATAAGCTTTATTGAACTTGGCAGGCATACCAATTGCTTGGGACACTGGTTTTGACAGTAATGGTAATTAATTATTAATAATAAAGTATGCAACTATAGACAACCAACGAAACAATTATAGTGGAGTTTCTTTAAGAATGTCAGTAACACATCCATTCTTAATTATATAGTACATAAGAAGAACTTTATTTTCATTCAGAAAGGATTTTCAAAACATCAAATACATATTTAAGGAGTAAATAGGCAATTTTGTCTCTGAAAAATGTAACGTATTGAAAATTTGCATCTACAAAATTTAGTTTCTAAATTTGTTAATTTCATAACAAATTAATTTTCTTAAATTAACTAAATATATAGAATAAATTTATCGTGAAGTTAATAAATTTGATAACTAATTTATCATAAAATTAATGGATTTGAAAATTAAAATTAACAGAAAAATAATTTATGACTAAACAATGTATGGGACTTAAAAAATTATATAATCAGATCACTAATTATATATGATAATTTTATTGATTTTTACTATAGTTATCTTAAAATTATATTTATTAAAAATTTGATTAATTGTGTAAAAAATTTATATTGAAAATGTATAAAAATTAAATTGACTTATTATAATGTTGATATATAAGTTCAGGGATTAATTTATACATATACAAATTTTTGGAAATCAAATCAATAAAAATGTCACTTTTAGTGACAAAATTGTATATTTTAATTTATTTTAACAATTCTTTTTGTTACAATTTATAAAATAAAAATAAAAATCGTTACTACTCTTAAAATAAATTTTAAACGATTTATAAATACTGTATTTTATATTAATTATTTTTATTTTCAAATTCCTTGATAACGCAAGTGTTTTCAAATGTTGTTAACATGATCCTAAAGCGAAATATGTTTCTGCCGATCAATATATATAACATATTTCTTGAGTTATTTAGTTTAGAGTTTAGTATAATTGATTTTAATAAAATTGATTTTAACTATTAAATATAATTGAAATATGAACTGAAATTAATTTAAATCATATATTTACATTAAAACGTCTATTTTTTTTTAGAAAATACACAAATTAATTTACTAACTTTAAAATAAAGAAAGATAAAAAAAATTATGTTCGTTTAAATTGGTCGTTGATGGAATAAATTTGTTACTAAATTCAGTCTTAAAAATTCTGTTCGTTTAAACTGGCTGTTGATGGATAGATTTGTAGCTAAATTCATAGTTTTAATTGCATACATTATTTTCTCAAGTTAATAAATTAACTAATTTGTGTAAAAAAAATATTTAAAACAAAATAATATGAGTAACTTATTTTATAAATTAAAGATTTAATAAAATATATTGATAATATAAAAAAAAAAAAAACGGGTCAATTAATAATAAATTATTTAATTAGTTGACGGTTTTCATTAATAATATATGGAAATTAAAATCATAAATTAAATTATATACTTTCTCTTAATAACAACCTCTAGTTTTGTCAGTTTGATAAAGTGGGATTCCGAGGCAGCAACGAGTGTCATGGGTCATATCTTAGAGTTTAAGATACATCTAATATGTATCATTAGTCATTGGTCATTAGATTATTTGAAAGTTGGGCAGCGTAATTATCCTTTTCTACTTTCTGCGTCATGCAGCAAATGCACGACTAAAAAGTATTACTTTATGACCTGACTACTCGATGGTAGGTAGTAGTAATATTATTATTGCCTTTGCATTGGCCAACCAATTTTGATTGCAATTTCTTTTACTATGTTATTATTTGTTTATAATAATAATATATTTTTACGTATGTTGGCAGTGGCATGCTTATCCTTGTTACTTATTAGCTAAGGGAGTGCACATGCTTTTAGTAATCCCTAGTTTCTGCATGATATGTCTCCATTGCCAGGCTGGAACCCCCTTCTCTTTTAACATTCTAGCAAATTTTCTTGCAATTTCTTTCTTTTACTTCATTTTTATTTTTTATTTTTTTAGTTAAGTGCATGGGATGATGTCCCCATGAACAGCGTGTCCTATCTTGCTATTTCCAAAAGGTATCCAAAAGAAAAAGGGTATAAAGGTCACATGAGTCTAAGTCAAACGGGGTTAGTTAGCCCTTCTAAAAAAGTTTAGATATATAGGTTTTGGGGTCTCTATGTATTCAACTTCATATATTGCTTGACAAAAGGCTTATCAATCCAACATGAACAGTATATATAATTGAGGCCTTGGTCCATTAGCTTTTTAATTCAACTCAACATTCCGGCCCTGTCAATGTAATGAAATTTACGAAGAATTAAATATTTTATGTTATTCACGTCTTAACATGATGACCAAAAACATATGCATGAGTTAGTATCGCTGGTGTTAACAGAGTTGTCCTAAAAGTAATATATCTTATAATTGAACTATTTTTTATAAATCACAAGTTTTTTTAGAAACAATTTTATTTGAAGCAAGTAGGATCATTATGAGTAGTTATATGTAGAAAATAAACTATTCAGTCAATGCGAGCGGTAAGTAACTTATAGCAAACTGGATTAAACAAACTCATTTAATTTAGGTCTTTAAAATAAACTCAAACCTTATAAAAATTCAATATTTTCAAGTTTTTTGAGGGATTTACGAGCTAAGCTTATACTAGGTCATGATCAGACTGGGCTAAAAGACTCATGTTTAATTTAGACTCAATTAAAAAACTCAAGTCTTATATTCCATCAATAGGTTCGGGTCAACCCAACTACTCTGACCCACTTTGCCACCAATATGAATGATAAAATTCTCCTTTCGAATATTTAACGTAGTTGCATATCTAGAACTCAATCTCGATACCATTGATTAAACTGAAATAATTATGTGTCAATTGATTCACACGCTTTGTCAAAACAATTTATTCATTTTGAATAATAAGTTGTGCATTTGTTGTATGAGGCAAATGCACAACTAATTAGTCGTCCATAAACATCCAAGTGCACAACATATAAGTCCCTTATCTCATGTATTTGTTGATGACACAAATGCAACAACTTCTACAAAATAATTAAGAGTGTATTACTATTATTTCACATCCAAGTGCATTACTCGATATGGAAATCCCAACGGCTATGACTGACCCCATGAGACAGGGCACACGATGCAAGTTGAGTAGTATCTAACGTGCTACCAAAATGGTATCATTTTAGTATGGTATGACTAACCAGAGATGGTTAAACAATGTTGCCCCTAAACTACTTATATGGTGTAGTAATTAAGAGTACATTTTTGTCATTTCACATGCATATGGATTATTATTTATATTGTGTCTTGTATAATGTTGAGTTTTGAGTGTTATACTTGGCCTTATTTTCATACTATGAACTTGTAGTGAGATGTATTCTTACTCCATTTTATGAGATGTATTTACATCACACTAAACACCTCGAGAAAATGTTAATCAAAGTGATGCTAAGTGCGATGTGTTTGTGCTAAGCACAAAGTAAAGCATTCTTAAGCCTAAGAACACTATAAAGGAATGTTAAGCATAAGGAGTTCTACACTAAGCCCCCAAACTTATATTCAATAGAACGATGTTTTAACCTAAAGAGTGCTAAGCACAAGAAATTCTTTATAAGTACCAATAGAAGATTGATATGTTAATTCTTTGTATGTTCCTCATTAAGCATGACAAAAAATTGAGTGTGTAATCTACTGAAATCTTTGTGTGGAAAAGAGTAAATTCGAACGAGAGTGGTAAGGTCACTAGACTTTTTAGGGGCTACTCAGTATGAAAACCCAATGGTTGTGACTAATCCCACAAACAGGAGTACATGATGCAAGCCAAGTAGTACTTGACATGCTACCAAAAGGTATCATTCTAGTTTTGTATGGCTAACTAGAGACAGTTAAGCAGTGTTACCCATAGACTACTTATAAGGAGTAGTAATTAAGAGTGCATTATTATCATTTCATGTGCATCATAGTAATTGAGTTTTCTACCTGACCTTATTTTCATGTCATGAGCTTGTAGTGAGATGTATTTTCACTCCCTTTTGTGAGATATATTCACATCGTGTTATGCACCTCAAGAAGCATGTTGATTGAAGTGATTCTAAGCATGATGTGTTTGTGCTAAGCATAGATAATAAAGTTCTTAAAAACCCTAAGAATATTATGAAGGCATGTTAACCATGGGGAGTTACATGCTAAGTCCCAAAACTTATATTCAATAGAACGATGTTTCAACCTAAGGAGTGTTATGTACGAGAAATTCTCGATAAGTACCCATTAAAGATTGATATGTTAGTTTTCTATATGTTCCTTGCTAAGCGTGACAAAAGTGTAAGTGTGCAATCTAATGGATTCTTTATGACTCGACACACTAAGTGCATGAATGGACATACTAAGCAAATGTAGGCACCCATTTACATAACTATTTATAATTAACACGACATACCTGTGCTAAGCGCAATTACACCTAAGACTTAGAAGTACTGTTATGGAAGATGCACTAAGCATCACAAAGTTGTGTTAAGCACCAAATGGAAACCATAAACTTAAATAAACTTTATTGAGCCTCGATATGGTGACATTAAGTGTGAAGACTCCCCTCACACTAATATTGATTAAAAGAACTTCCCTAATTAAACTATTTCTTACCCTCCCTAAGAATCATAAGTAGATAATTAACTTAGAGAATGTTTAGTTTCCATAACAAACCTAATAATACTTAGGTTAGAAATTAAGATGGTTTTGAGAAAGATTAAGATTGAAAGTGGAACTCTAATGAGTTATTTATAAAACATTAATAGTTGTTATTATTAGGAATTAACGGATGACGAAAATATATAGTTGATGTAGGGTGTGCCTAATGTGACCCCTACTTTGCATGAGTTGGAATTATGGGTTATTGTAGATCCTGATGGAATGTACATTCATCCTTGCGTTCATGAGTCTAGAAGGGACTACATAACCAGTAAGCGCGTAAGTTGGGAGTCATGTGATAATGCTTTCAACTAGTGCTAGAAGGAAGAGTAGGGTAATGATTTTGGACCTTAAGGATAAATGGATTGGCAAATTACACAATTAGGCCATGGACATCACAAACTTATGTCATGATAAGCCATTACTAACATACATTTATCCTGTCAAACCTTTACCTACTTCCAAAATTAGTTTTTGATGTCCCCTGATGGATAGTAGTATGGATTCAAGGGATCTCTCTTCTACAATGTGATGTTATGTTAAAGGACATGTTTGTGCTTAATGCTTGAATTATTGAAAAATCTCTATAGAGTTAAGTTTGTGTTTCATTACATGAATAATATCATTATTGCAAGATTGCATATGATTGTTGAGTTGTGATATTTGTAATTATAATTCATTTTGTCTAAGTGTAAATTAAACAATTGTCATATTGAATCTTTGAGAATTATTGAATGCCTATTGGGTTGGAATGGATAATTTGAATAGTTATTGCCCTTGAGTGAGCAATATCAAACCCCTTATCTAGAATGTTGAACTCCAAGCACTCTTTGCTCCTTGGGATCCTCCTTCCTGTTGCTTCAACATCCTCTTCTAGGGTTCTCCTTCTTGCCATTCTATAGAGAAAACACTTGTTTTTCAAAACAATGACATTTGACTTTAAAGGTTAATGCTCAACCCTTTTATAAAGGTCACGCAATGGACCTCGGTATTCACTCTAATGGTCCGAGCAGTACAAGTGTGCTCACTCATAGTTTACTTAGCACGAGTGAGCTTCTAGAAGCACGGGCATGCTTCCTCACCACTTGAGTAGCACAAGCATGCTAACTTAAGCATGACTATGCTCAACAGCTTCATCGCATTTTTTATCAAAACATGGGCCTAAATATCCACCTTCTCCAATTTTACTTATAAAATCCATTTTTACAACTCAACACTTATTTCTCCAAAATATATTTATTTAATTGGTGAAAAATATAAAATAAATGACCAATTATTTAATAGAATAACTACAAACAATAATAATAGTACATGAAAATTGGGGCACTACAATTATTGCCTTGGATTATGAAAAGTGCTAAATGATACAATGTACTTTTATATACAAGTAGGAAGTAGAAAGAAATTTATAGTTTCTTGGTTGAATAGGTACTTGTACTAGAGATAAGGTTGAGCATAGAAAAATTTAAACTCAAACCAATTTTAAATGGTTGAGTTGGTTTGGGTTCATTTAATTTGTGATCGACCAACTTAATTAATCTTGGTCATAATTAGGTTAGGTCAAGTTAGATTATCACGTTGAATATTTAAAATATATAGTGAAAAATAAAAATATTAGGAGAAAAATAGAGAAAAAATTAAAAAATTAAAAGAAAACAAATATTTTGTCTCAAAATTTAGATATAGAAAGAATAAATAAATAAAATTAAAAATTAGCCATAGTTAAATAATAAATTTTATATATTTTAATATGGTAATTTTTTGTCAAATTGAATCAAATTTGAAATCTCCAAACTTGATACATGACCAAATTATTTCAGGTTTATCTATTTCCAAACCATTCAATTTAATCCATCAACCTAACTTAATTCAGCATTTTTAGTTCAGGTCATATTGAATTATTGATTAACTCGTGCATTGAGTTCCTCAGAAAAAAAAAATCGTGCATTGAGAGAATAGGTATTTTATTTTATTTTATTTTTTAGCTTATGAGGTATTGAATAGGAAAGAAAGAGAGAACTTTTAAGGAAAAATAATTTGAGAGAAAAGTGTAACCATAGTCTATCCTATAAATGTTATTAATTGAATACTAAATTATTTTTATTTAGATGAAATCTAATATACTGGATGCATATCCTATATCCTTGATAATGACAAATTGAATATTATTAAGAGTTCACTTGAAACGTGATTAATTGATTATTTATTTTTTATTAAATTAGTTTATTAGATATTGAAATTAATAAAAAGATTACTATTATTATTTTTAATTCAGATAATTTCTAATACATTTCTCATAAAAAAAATAGATATTTCAAAAATATATTTTTGTGAATTATTATATTCATTACTAATTTGAAATAAATTCCCATCTCGATTCAATTGTAATATCTAAAATTGTTACTAAACTTTAAATTACTCATTCAAACATTATTATTCAATTAAAATTTTTCTAAATTATTTATTTTTATTTTATTTTTTTAGTAAAGTAAAAAAATATAATGACAATAATAAGATTAATTTAGGACCTTGTCTATACTATTCAAACTCCTCGTTACTAGGTCAACCCTAATAATTCATTTTATATTATTTCTTTGATACATATGGAAATATGTATAGTTTGAGTAGGTACTATAATATTAGTCCTTATACTTGTGTTTTAATATATATATTTGTTGTGTATATAGCAACTTCAATCTTCATTTTTGTATATACTGAGTATTTATATATTCATATATGCACTTGCTACTTGCATCTTTCTTCAATGTAAAGTGTTGACAAAAAAATTCAAAGTTTAGACAAAAATTATATTCAATATTTAATTTAATATAATTTATCAAATCTCGATTTATTATTTTAGTCAACTATGAAATTATTAATCAAATTTTTTATTTAAGTATTTCTAACATTTCACTATCATTATGGATCCCTTTTATAGTGATATGTGATAAAAACCATTACTATGAAGTATATTTAACCACTACTGACATATGACGATTATTTATTTTCATTGTATTTTTTTTAGCAAAGTAACGAAATATAATCACATTAACAATATTAGAATCTACGAACTTGTACGTATTGCCTAAACTACTCCAACCCTAGTGGTTCATTTTCTATTATATTTTTGACAAAGATGATAATAAGTAAAATTTAAGTAGATCCTGTAATATTAATTCTCATACCTACATTTTGAATAAATATTTATACTTGTTACACATATAACAACTTTAATTCTCATTTTTGTATATGGTAGATACTCATATACTTGTATTTGCATTGTTACATGCTCCTTTCTTAAATGCAAAGTGTTGGCAAAAAGTTTCAAGATTTACACAAAAATTATATTTAATATTTAATTTAATATAATTTATCACATCTTATTTTATTATTTTAATAACTACAAAATTATTTATTAAAATTTTATATTTAAGTATTTCTAACATTTCACTATTATATTTAAAGTAGACGTCAAACACTTACTTTAACTATATAATGCATACGTAATATATGCATACATAATACATACATATATAAAACATACATATATACACAATACATACTCATGCCTTGAATTTTGCAGAAATGAAACAACCACTATGCCAAATACTTACTTTAACTATACAATGCATACATAATACATACATACATACATACATCCAAACATCCATCCATACATACATACATATATACATTCATACATACATACATCCATACATTTATACATCCATACATACATATATACATATATACATTCATCCATCAATGCATACATACATATATACATAATACATATATATATACATACATACAAGAAGATGGATCCACTTACTCAAAGAGCAAATCTATGAGAGTTACTCCTCATCCTCATCTTTCATTTTCTTACAATCTAATGGTTCTAAAGGGTGTCACATCTTATTCGTTAGATTGAAAGAAAATAAAAGATAAAAATGAGGAGCAACTCTTGAAGTAAGTGAATATGTTTAAAGTGATTCATGCAATTCAATTAGAGACCCTCCAGTTCAACCATTGACTTAATAATCTAGTACCTAATCAAGTCGATGACTGATATGAGTTTTAAAACACTACTTTAATGTAATTAATATCAAATAAATTCTAAACAATTTTAATTTAAAAAATTATGTCCAACAATAATAATAATTATAAGTATTAACAATAATATTTTAGAAGTGATACGTGTATTTAAAAAAAATATAATTTCTTATTGTAATAGAGTATGAATTATTTTTTAAATTTAATTTATATACAATGTTTATGTAAATCTTTTTTACGTAGACATCTAATAAAATTTTATTATTTTATCACATCCTTTTATTCATTAATATGGTGTTGCAATAGGATGAATTCTTATTTAATATACTAACAATGCATAAACTCTTATTTTATTTTTTGTATTTCTTGCAATATCTTTATTTTTAAAAATAAACTAAGATTTTTAACATTATAATAACCATTAGAGTATATTTTTTTTCAATATATTACAGACTAAATTATAATTTTTCTCTTTTATCTTAATGTGAAAATTTGTTTTGTCTCTTCATCTTTTAAAAGACTCATTATGGTCTTTTAACTCTTAAATATAAGTTAATATTGTTCTTCTGAAACAATGATCACTTTTTATTATCTTGGGAAACAATTTTAAACCTTGTTTTGACATATTTAAGATGTAAAATTTATTTCATTAGATTTTATCTAGATGAAAACTATAAAATCTAACTAATATTCACATAAAAAGAGTCATAAATATGGTGAAAATTGCATGAGAAGTGAGTTCCACAAGCAACTATAAAAGAGTCTAATATTATATTTTTTAATTTTTTGATTGGTTGTGAATCTCACTTTTCCCACAATTTTCACTATGTTTATGACCTTTTTTTTATCTGAACATTACTTGAATGTCATAGTTTTAATGTAGATGAATCAAGTGAATCATCAATGTAGTTCCTAAAATTGTAATGGCCCATCAAATTGGTCACTAAAATTACTAAAATAGCAAAGTAGTCCTTGAAATTGTATATTGTTATTCAGTTTAGTCCCTCAAATTGTATCGATTAGTTAAATTGGTCCTTAAAATAAATAAAATATAAAAAATATCATAAAATTGTAGTTATTTACCAATTTAGTCCTTAAAATTACAACGATTGGACAAAATGGTCCCTAAAATAAAAAATGATTAATTTCACATTTTACCTCAAATCAGTTAAATTAGTCCTTGAAATTTCTTTTTTTTAGATAAAATTTGTAAAATTATAAGTTTAGGGGTCAAAATGTGAAAAAAAAATTAAGGATAAAATTCGAAAAATTTAAAAAATTATGAAGCAAAAGGTATAATTAACTCTTTTTAATTTTAAGGACCAATTTGATCAATCTTTACATTTTTAAGGACTAAATTAATAAATAATTACAATTTCAAAGATCATTTTGACATTTTATTTATTTTATAGACCAATTTAACTGTCCATTACAATATCAATAACTAAATTAAATAGTAATATACAATTTGAGAGACTATTTTACTATTTTACTATTTTACTAATTTTAGGAATCAATTTGACAAACTATTGCAATATCAAAGACTAAATTGGTGATTCACTCTAAATAATTCTAATATAACAAGTTTCACATCTTGAATAAGTAAAAAAAAGTTCAAAAGTGTGCCCCAAAATTAAAAAACAATATTTTGACAAAAGGACAACATTAACTTAAATTTAAGAGTTAAAAGATAAAAATGAAATTTTCAATCAAAACAAATGTTTATAATAAGAAAGGGGACCAAAATAATAATTTAGTCTATATTATATATAAAATATTTTATGGATATTCATAGGATACAAGAAGAATTGTCATCCTAATCTTTGTTTGAAATGATATTTTAATAATTTTTAAATTAAAAATACTTTAAAATGTTAGTAAACTTGTTATTCAAATGTAAATCTTCAACCAAAAATTAATCATATAACCAACTTAAAAAATTGAATCTTTTATAAATATCTTAGAATTCCATAAAAGAGTGAAAAACCCTAATTATAATGATTAAAAAAATCTTGTTATTCAACCTTCTTACCAAAAACACTTGTTATTATTTTTCAATATACAAGGCCATTTACATTATAAAAAAATTATTAAATTATAAAAAATTATATCACGTTATGATTGTTGGAATTACGTAAGGTTGGATTATGTTAAATATTGTGAAAAATGATTTGAAGAAATCAAATATAAATCTATGATTTTAAATCAAATATTTTTTTAAGAAAATTGTGGTTGAAATATATTAGCTAAAAATAACAATTTTATACCAAAATTCATTTATACAATTTGAATGTTACGCCCAAATATGATATTAAGACATTTATTTCAATTACTGAAATTTTCAAATGTAAAATGTAAGCATATTTATAAAAGAGACAAACAACTAGTGGAAAGATTAATGCTAAAAAAAATCATTTTGTTTTACTTTTTCTGCATTTTGTGCATCTTGTTAATTTGTATATTTCTTTATTTTATAATTTTAAAATCTTTATATTTTTTAAGAAAATTTCAAACAAAAAGCAATCAAAGTACATTAATTTTAATTAAATTAAAAACACATATTTATTATATATATTAATCTTAAATAAAAGAGAAATATCCATTATTAAAATAACATCATATTTTACTTATTTATAAATTAAATTACCTTTCAAACTCTTTCATAATTATTTTAAACTTTTAAAAAGATAGCAACCATATATTTTATTTTTTTTAATAAATTTAAATGTATATTAATTTTAAATACACACACAGGTAAAATGCCATTTAAAATATCATACTTTTTACTTGTTCATAAAATTTATTATCTTTTAATTTGTTTACAACTTTTAATAAGAAAATATTTATCTAATTGATAATATATTTTATTTTATTTATAGTAATAATATTAAAATAAAATTTATTAAATCTTTTATATACTTTTGCTTCGTGAAATAAATTTTTATCTAATTTTTTATTTTTTAATATAGCTTGATTTTTATCACATTGAATAATGATTTATTTAATAAATAGCTAAAAGTATTGAAATTTTAGTATTAAGGTTAATTAACCAGAATCTATCAAATGTATATATATATTTTTTGGGTGAGCTTAGGATATTCACAATCGATAATGTGAACTAGTTACTGAAGATACTCAAATCTATTTGAAGGGTTATTTTTTTTTAATAGATATTTTTCATACACACAAATTTAGATACTTAACTTCTAATTACGACAATGTTATTTGTTAATCATATCCCATCATGTCAGTTAATAAATCATAATCAAAATTTAAAACTTAGAATATTGAAAAATATTCAACAAGTAAAATAAATTTTGAAATAAAATAATATTAATTTTGTTTTAATTTAAAATAATATTTTATTTACAATTGGTATTATATAAAAGATTAAATTATATTGATGTAATTTTAAAATATAATTATATATAATTCACTCAAGAAATATTAATATAAATAAAAATAAAATAAAATAAATTGATATAGTTATTAAACTTTTATATGATAATATCATCAAAATAAGTCATACTCTCTTACTTAAATTGGTTCAACCCATCTCATGGGTGAATCAATTAAAACAAAATTTTCTTGCTATCATCCTAAGTTATTTTAACTTGGCCTACCAAATCCACGAGTAAAATCAAGTTAATCTCATTCATACAAATAACACTTTTTACATCTGTAATCTATATTAGTTCATAAAATATCAATGTTGTATGTGAGAAAATGACTTGTAATATTGTAAAAAGATTTTTTGATCTATTACTAAAGAAATAATTTAGAATGTTAAAGTCATGTGAAACTTCTTAAATTCTTGACAAAAATTTATAGATTAGTTGCATTATAGTTGATTTAGAAATTACTTTCTAGATCATTTTTCAATGCACCTAATCTAGAAATTGGATAGTCTATAATTGTAAATTTGCATAAAAGTATATTATTATATTTTTCATTGTTGTAAAACATAGGTAACACAAGAAGGGGGATTGAATTGTGTTTAAATTTTTTTGCAAACTTTTCGCTAAAAGGATGCAATAACATTTGTTGTATGGAAGGATGATATATATATATAGACATATTTTTTTAAAATATTTATAACTGGAGAATATGATGAAGAGAAAAAGATAAAGATAACACAAAAGATTTATTCTTATTCATCTCCAACCTTGAGACTACATTCAGTTTTTGGTACAACACCAAGCTTTTTCACTAATTGGACCATAATTACAAGTATTATTTTATCACAAGCCACTTCAAGTTCAATAAATGAGTAGTCTTTACTTTGCCTCTTCAAGCAAACTATACAAGTATTCTTTCAATATAAAGCCTCTCCAAGGTTCAATCAAATTTACTAAGAATATAATTTTAAGGTAAGCTCACGGACTATTTATATCTTCTATTGAACAAGATTTGCAATGAAGTGTATAGTCTACCTAAAGGTTAAGATCAAAAGGTCTTTTACAGCGGGTTACAGAGAATGATGAATTTCTTTTTGCTTAAAAATCTAAGTACGGGTTTGCATCATCCTTGTTGTAGTCTTCAACATTCCTTGTATAGATGGTCTTTGAGAATATATCTGTTGAGATAGTATTGGTGACCACCTTATATCTTTCTTCTATCTAATGAGAGAAAATGTCCATTGGGGGTATTAAATGCTCCAATAAATTCACCAACTTGTCACTTTGATATAATAAAGCAGTTTGCGTATGTTTCTCTTCTAGTACTTGTGCATTGTAATAGGTGTTACAAAGTACATCTTAGGTATTGTTGCCTTCATTTTGCAGTGACACACTTTTTTATCGAAGTATATTCATGTGAGTTCTTTGACCTTTTATGCAAAACTTCTTTAACGCACTTGTTGAAAAGATGTATTCCTTATCAAGTGCTTGCATAGTCAACTCAGCATTTGTGCATCTCTATATCATTTATTGCTTAAACAAAAGGTGCTTTGTCTTTTCTATAAAAGCTTGGTCTATTTGATGATGAACATTTATCTTTAAGTAAACAATGTCTTTTTCGTTAAACAATATTTATTGTTCCTTGTTCTAAAAAAACTTTGTTTGTTTGTTATTACTTGAAATTTACAGGAAAATTATCCTATGATCTAACAATTATTCTCTGCTATATACCTAATTAGGGTAATAATATCACCTCGATTAGGTCTTGTACTTGGAGAATTATAAGTAGAATAAAAATCTAATGTAAATTTGATAATCTTAAATGGGATAAGCTCCCCACCTTGTGTATAATAAACAATTGATGCATATTAAGCATGTAGTTAACACTATGAAATGAGTATTAAATCTTACAATTTTTATTAGGTAATCAAGGATCATAATTGGATAAATGTTAGACATATGATTGGTGAATATGAGAGTGGGGTGGAAGAGTTTTAGAATTTACTCAAAGAAACTTTGCTTATAGTAAATGGAGATTCTATTGTCCTTATTAAAATATTTGAATCAAAGGAAACTAAGTGTTGCAAAAATAAAAGACTATATGACATGTTTTGCTATAGTTGTATGCAATAAACATGACATGGTGAATTATTACAAATGCAACCTACCGAGTCTCAAATTATTGAAGTTGATATAGATATGGATGATCGACTAAAGGGCATGTTATGTGATATTGGTATAAAGACATTTAAGCAAGTACATGTATCACAATTTTTACAGTCTTGCAAATATATCTTTATACTTGAGTTATAATAATTTCACATGGCCAGCAACGACATTTAGATTATGAATTTTAAAAGTAAGTTTGGTGGACCAATAAGAGTTTTACAAAGTTGCTTGAGTTGTTGAAAGGTATGCTTCCTAAAGGTAATTGATAGGTCATGTTTTATACACCTCACAAGGGCTTAAGATGGGTATTATTAAGACTGTTTAGTGATTAAGAGTCTTGTCTTATTTAAGATTCGAATTATGGGCATAGAAATAGGAGAAATATAAATTTGTGCTAAAATGAGGATTTTAATTGACAAAAAGATTGAACTTGTTTTGCAGGCCTGAAAGCCGAAAGCATCTCGGCCCAAAAGGAACATCTCGGCCCAGAAGAAGCGGTCCTGGTCAAGCTAGCCTTCTCGGCCAAAGCCAACTTCAGTGGCTAAAATCATTCCGGCAAGAATGATTATGCTAGAATTAAGGAATCTGTAATGCAGATATGATTATGCTTGAATTAAGGAATCTGTTATGTAGATATGATTATGCTAGAATTAAGGAATCTGTAATGCAGATATGATTATGCTTGAATTAAGGAATCTGTAATGCATATATGATTATGCTAGAATTAAGGAATCTGTGATGCAGATATGATTATGCTAGAATTTAGGAATCTGCAATGTAGATATAATTATGATAGGATCAATGAATCTATAATCTCCTAAGATTGAGGAATCTGTAATCTCCTAGGATTGAGAAATCTGTAATCAGTAATTCAAATTTGTAATCTGTTAAGATTAGGGTGTGTTGTAGCTGTCCAGCTTGTGTATAAATAGAGCACGCTAGGCCACGTCTTCGGGGGTGGAAAAACAATGGAATTCTAGACCTAGCACCGTTAGTGATTGTAGGCGTTCCAAGCTAACACGGTGGTACACGAAGCTTCAGTAAGGTGTCTCTCTTGATCGAGGAGGTACAGGACCAGGATTTAGGAAGCTAGAAGCTGTCATAGGTGATCGCTCGATATAGTTGACGCACTCCGGTGGACGAAAACCTAAACGTCTAGCCATCACTGGTGCACCACTGCTGTCCTTCCATTGGCGATTGTCATGGAAGGCGGACTCTTTGGAAAACGTTGAATTCTCACCTTTGTAATCGATTCTGTTTTCAATAATATAACTGGTTTGCAATTCTGACTTTGATTATATCACCTGTGCTTTTATTTGCTTTAACCTTGCCATGATTGCACATTGTTAGAGGTAGATCACGTTAGACTAGAGCCGATTGGAACTGGTTTAATAATCTGATTAGGTAGAGAACTTAAAATCAACCAAGTACATACTCCCTGCCAACTAATGAGGTATAGATTGTGTAAATCCCCAGTATGACAATGGACAAACGTTCGGCGATTGTCGTAAGAATCTAAGGTTGATTCAGAGTATAATTCTAAGTAAGAATGGTAATTGTTGTGTGTTGATTCCGAATTGGTACAGTAGTTAGTATAGATTAGTTTAGCTTATTTTCTACACTTAGTTTATTTCCTGCTCTTAAACACAACAATCCCCCGTTTACTGTTTTCACAGAGTTTGAGACTAAGTGAGTCTGACTCTGTCGTGTCTGTCTAAGCCAAAATCATTTCGGTAGTTCTAGTCGATCTCCCACCAAGATCATCCCGATCGCACTTAAGCCAACCGATAGTAAGTCGACATTTCACAACATTTAGCAGTATCTGCATGATTCTCTGATTTTTACACTTAGTCACAATTTAACATTGTGTCCTTGAGAGAATTGACCTAGGGTTAGCTATACTATAGTTAGTTTTAGTATTTATTTGAGGCGTGTAAGACGACTAAAAACCCGCTTATCAGTAATGCATTGTCAAATTGTAATTATAAGGCAGTGAAATCCTTGTCTATAATGGGTATAACATAATGAAGATGCATGATTGCCCTAATAACTACATATTGTACATAAAAAAGTTCAAATATCTATATGAGTATTTGAAATATGGGGCATCACATTACAAAGTGAAATTTGAGTATGTTAACAGTGATATGATGATTAAGATCTCTTTCAAGGAGGTGTTATGCTATATTCTAATAATACTATGGTTTAAGCATTTGTTTGCTAATGAAAATGATGTAAAGAACATGAGATGAGGATTTCTCGAGGATAGCTCATTGATTTATCTACTATATAATCCTTCTTCCTAGAAGGTTGAAATCCTTCTTCCTAGAAGGTTGAGTTACCTTATGTAGAGCTTGCATGTGAGCTGTTATAGTTTGTAATGAATGGTATATTGTTATTTGGTTTTAACTTTTATCTATATGAGTGAACGATATATTGTTATTTGATTATGAGCAGTTGAATGTAGAATGTACTCATGACTATTATCTATATGAATGAATGATATATTGTTATTTGGTTATGAACATTTGTGGTTTATTTTCTAGAAAATATTCTATATGTCTTATGTTATTATTCAAGAGGAAAAGTAATTGTGAAAAGTTCTAGTTACTTTAAAAATCTCAAAATGATTTCATAGTTGAATCGTTTTTCAAGTTAAGTAATTGTGATGTCAAGGGGGTGTTATAATTTGGAAAGGTAGTCACACATGTTTTCCATGTTAACATTACTCACACTCCAAGGACTATAACTAGGAAAGACTAGGAACCATCTGCTTCAACTTATTCAAATTTGAATGACCTAAATAACTATGAATGGAGGACATATTAATGGAGCATTTCTTCCAAAGATAAAAGTAGAAAAATATAATAACAAACAAATAATAGTAAGAAGTGAGAAATTTACACTTAATCATGCAAGATGATAAAATAGTAGTCCACCACTAACATGACATAAATCAACCTAGATATATAATATCAAAATATGTCAATTAGTAAATTTGTCATTGTAGAGTTCAATTATGTATATAGCTATAATAAAAAATTATATCACGAATGTAAAGGTATGAAAAACAAATGAACAAGCATGTGGCTAATGTCCATGGAATTAATCCATAATCTTAAGCAATCCAATTAGTTGTGTAACAATATAATATAACCCCACCCATACTTCCTACTTAAGGGTGTGACTTATAATCAATTCTCATAATGTCAATGCACATAAAATGTATGTCATCGCAATAATCATGATTCAAGATTCACATAGGAGCTTTTCACAAATCGAGTTACATAACTCATCCATGTGCTTTAAGGTTTACAATATTTCACATCATAATTATCAATGCATCATGATATGGACCACCTAAGGTCCCAAATTCATCGCTATGGCATATCCATAATTATCAAAATTATCATGATGATCTTACTCACATTTTAGCAATATTATCATTACAATCATACTCATAATTAATTAAGAATAATTATCATACCCATATTCATAATTGAAAATCATAGACATAATCATAACCAAAATTTGCATCTTTATGCCCAAGCACATAACTAAATACATAAGTTTGCATTCCTCATTTCTCATAGTTTCCTCTCATTATGTATTTTGTGAAAATTTTCTTAGTTGTATAAGAGTCTTAGCTATATTATGAAACACCTATAGTAATTTAACTAAGTTATAATTAATCTCTTTATCAGTCTAAATTGATTTATCCCATTATCAACTTTAGTTAATATCTTACAAACTTATCCTCAACTAGATAGTTTTAGTTATAGAGTTTAGGATTAATTAGAAATATACTCAATTTAACTTATGGTCAAAGGAGACTTTGACCATTCTAAATCAAATTTATCTTCAAGTGTAACACCCCCATTTTCATATTACTATTATTATTATTGTTTGTAGTTATTTGATTAAATAATTGATTATTTATATTATATTTTATCACTAGTAAAATAAATATATATTATGGAAAAATAAGTGTTGGGCTATAATTGTGGGTTTTATAAGTATAATTAGAGAAAGTAGGCATTTGGGCCCATGGTTTAAGCAAAAATGCACTTAGGCAGTTCTTAGAAAGTGACTTCGGGCTTAACTTGACTTCAAAAGCTAACTTAAGAGGTAAAGATTGTTTCCCAGTTATAAACTCTTTTCAGACTTTATCTCTAGCCAATGTGGGACTTGGGTTTTTCTAATACACCCCCTTATGCCCAGCACTACCAGACTTGGTGCATGAATAATATGGTGAATGATCCTTTAACGGATCTAGGAAAGACTTTGATACCATCATAGAAAGTGGCTTCAAGCCTAACTTAACCTCAAAAGCTAGCTTAAGAGGTGAGGATTAATTCCCACTCATAAACTATTTTCAAGCTTTATCTCTAGCCAATATAGAACTTGAATTTTTTTCCCAATAGTAGAAAATAAGTACACTAATGCTTAGTTGAGCATGTCCATGCTACTCGTGGGCTATTAAAGTGCATAGTGATGTCTGCTTCGTAGCTTTATAAAGGAGCGACCTATAGAACTCTTAGTGTCAAAAATTATTTTATATAAAATGTTGGTGATTCCTCCACAAAGAGTCAAGAAGAAGAACTCTTAAATAGGACATAAGAGAAACGTGAAGGACAACCCTAAGAACAAGAATTACTTGGAGTTGCTACCTTTCAAGTAAGAGGGAGTGAGAAATCTCACTCATAGGTATGGGCATATATATGGGAAATGAGTTGTTCTTAGAGTCGCTAAATTGTATGTTTTGATTATCTAAAGAGGAGATTAAACTCCTTGGATTAGTTATGAATAATTATATGTACGTTGATGAACCGTATGCTTTGGTTCTCTAAAGACGATATTAAATTCCCTAGATTATTAATTATCTGTGGAATTGATTTCCATTTTGATTAATATTTGTGAAAAATGTAAAATACCCTTAGGTTCCCTTAATGATTCACATTCTAAGTGTAAATATGGAAATTCATAAGTTGTAGAACGATAAGCATGCCTATACTCAAGATGAACACATCATGCTCGATAAGCACCCCCTGCTTATGGTAAACATGCTCATGTAAGTCTTGCATTGATATTGCATGGTCGTGCTTCTGAGAGCACGCCCATGCTACCTTGGATGTACATGAATTATGCAATTTGTTGTGTTGCAAATATGTGTGATATATGTTGAGTTATGCTATAGTATGAATTGTTGTCATGTTAAGATATGAACATGTGTTTATAAGCCATGTTATAAGTGCATTAAATTGATAATTATGAGATATGAAATTGAGAAATGAGTTAATAAGGATAAATGTCATTGTAACGAGTGACCTAACCTACGAGAATGACAAGAATGAGTCTGAGTGATATTTGTCTAGTGAATGACTTAGTATGTGTGAGACAAAGATAATGCTTACTAATTGTAATGGATCAAAAATATTTGTAAATCTATTTCAAAAATATTCCTTTTCTCTCACATTCTCTTCTTCCCTCCAATCCCATTCTTGTTTCACCCTGCTAGAGGTAGCAAAATGGACTTGACTCGACGAGTCAATTTGGTGGCCTATCTAACTAGGCTAAAAAATTTGGTCCAAATAGAACCAGGCTTGATTGGGTTCCAAAAAATCTGGTTCAAAATGAAACAAACTCATTTTGTTCAATATTATTTTTTTCTTTAGAATTTAAGGTGTTTTTAAGAAAAAAAAATTTGGGCCCAAATTGACCTAGCCCAAGCTGGACCAACAAAATCTTAACTCATAAAAATTGGGCCAGGTCAAGCTAACTCATTTTCTCTCCTTAGTCCACAAGGCAGACCAAATAACCCATTTTTCCACCTCTACACCCCTCTCCCAATGAGTCATTTCCACTTCCTTTCTCTCCTTGTTTTACTCTATTTATCTTTGTATGACATTACTAACCTTTATCAGATCGTCCCCCATAAATACTTTTTTTTTTTATTTTCAAGTTCTTAAAGAAATTAATTTTTGTAATATAGTTTTTTTTTATATATTATAGAAATCATTTTTCATAAAGTAAAAATTTACTTTACAAAAACTAGTTTATATTATGTATAAAAAATTACATTACGAAAATTTATTTTTCATAATATATTAAAATGATTATTTTTCATACTATATAACAAATTTTCAAAACTATGTTTTAAAAATTATTCTTGAAGAATCTTTTCATTAAAAATTTGCAAAAAAAAAAAGTGTCAAGAAAAAAAACCCAAATAAAATTCTCAAATTTCGTTATGCTAAACCCAAGGCATGCGATTTTAAGTTTTTTTTTTTAGTTTAATGATGATACACTAATAATAGAAATGTCATCTATTCACAAATTACTGTTCTATGACTTTTAAGATATTTATTATAAAAGTTAATTAACTTACCATGATGAACGATGATTGGATGATAGTGGAAAACTATTTTAGACTACCGGTGCATAACCTATTTTCTCTTTTTTTATTCACTAAATTTTTATGAAAAAATAGGTCATGCACCATCAACATCACTTTTTTTTAGGTTTAATATTTTTATGTCTCTACAAATATGACTCTATCTAATTTTAGTCATTGTAATTTTTTATCATTTTTAGATTTGACATTTTCTTAATATCATGTTTTAGTTTTTATCACTAATTAGTTAATTAGTTAGTGTTGATTTGACTAACAAAATAAATATTATTAATTAAAATAATTAAAATAATAAAAAATATTTTAAATAAAATAATTAAATTATTTTTAAAAAATTAATTTAATTAATTAATATATTTGTTATCTATAACAATATATAAAGGTATATATCCCAGTATGGACATTTTTAGCCCATTTGTATACTAAAAATTCGCTTACGCAGAACTGACACAACTCATCCATAGCTTTCTCTTTTATTATGTAACTTTCCTTCCCTTCCTCTTTAATTTTTAATTTATAAAAAACACAGAAACATAAAGGTTTTTTTTTCTAGTTTTATATAAATAAGGTAATTATATATACTTTTCTTTTATAATTTATTTTTTAATATATTATGTATAATAATTTTATTTTTTTAATCTAATTTGTATTTTTCAATTCGTTAATTTATTTTTAATATTGTACTTTTAAAAAAATATAATTTAATTTTAATACATTACATTATTTTTATATTTCAATTTATTAATTTGGACTTATTGTAATATTCTATTTTTTAAATATATCTCAAACAGTGATTTTATTTTAAAAAAAAAATAAATTGAAATATAATAGGTTAAAAGTAAATTATATTATCAGTTAAAATTAATAAATTTAAATATAAAAATAGTATATTAAAATTAAATTTTAATTAAAAAATATAATGTTAATAATAAATTAGTTAATTGAAAAAATAAAAATAATTAAAAATAATAAAATTACTGTTTTTAATATATTAAAAATTAATTATAAAAAATTATATGCAATTATCTCATTTATATAAAACAATAAATATATTAATTTGACTAAAATAAATAAATAAATATATTAATTAATTAAATTGTACATCTAAAAATTTTAAGTTAAATTAATTATCTTAACTAATATTATTTATTTTTACACTTCTATTCATTATTAAACTCACTAGAGATATAATAAAGACTAAAAACTAATACTAAAAAATGTTATAAATATAAAATAACAAAAAAAATTGGAAGGACTAAAATCAATCACAAGACTTAAATTGTATTTATGTTGATATTTTATTAAGTTATTTCACTTCAACTTACCATAAATAATAAATTTATTTAATTTTTATATTAATTATTCAAAACTATATTCTGAATCTCATAGAAAGTTCCATCCTAATTTAGGATGACCGTTGATGCATGCCTTACATAAACATTAGGCTTCAATTCAGATTATTCTGTTCCACTTCTTAAAAAAAAACTTAAATAAAATACTTAATAGTATTTATACAAAACTTTCCACACATAAAATCGAAAAAAACATATATGGTTGTGAATGAAAAAAAAAAAAAAGTTACAAATTTATGATTTTTAAAGTTCAACACCAGCTGCGCTGGTAACGCACATGGCCTGGCTGGTGGGTTTCCTTCCGCTCCTAAGAAACCGACACTCGCAATAAACAAAACAATTCCCCTAATAAATACAAAATACCAAACCTATTTTACTTGCATCTTCAACTGTTGTTCTTGTTCTCCCAAGTCAAATCAGTTTACTTAGTGATCGAAATTGATTTTATTATTATTATTATTATTGGAGATTCCATGCTCGAGAAAAGAGCAATGAGTGTATTTGAAGGCACGGACCCCACATTGGCGCTGGGGTTGGTCCTTTGAGATGCCAATTCCATTAATGTTACACATTGCCCCAAGTCCCCAAGTCCCCAAATCAAAACTTTCCCCACACCCACACATGCCTGCATTTAGAGGGAGTCAATGCCTTCTATTTAACCACACTGTTACTCATTTGTACTCTTTCTTTCATGGGTATGAGTAGTTTTTGTTTTGGCCCTTGTGTCTCTTTTAGTTTGGTTTAGGTTTTTTCCTCTTGTTGGTTTGTTAGGGGCAGAGAACTGGGTGGTTGACCTAAACTAAGTGGTGATAAGAAATTTGGGGTTTTGGGGTTCAGTTTTTGTTTTTTGGGTTTTTGTGAGAAGTGGGTATGTGTGTATGTGTGTATCCAAACAATAATGGAGTGGTTCTAGGGCTTTTGAGGTGGTGGCGTTGTTGATTGAATCTGGTGGTGGGTTCGGCTCTTTTGGTTTGTTCGGTTGTTGGGAATTTGATAAAGGTTCAGTCTTTGGAGAAAGGGAATGAAAAGAAGCTGCATTGTGAATGAATTTCGAGAAGGCTGAATTTGAGGCCTAGTGATTCTGTGTGGTACAGTGTTTGTGAAGGGTTTGATTGGGTTTCAACTTCAATTGAACTTAGATCTGTTCTTAACCCGGTTTTGTTCAGCACTTGTTGTTCTCTTTTGGGGATTTGAGTAAATGGCTTGCGTGAAATTGGGCTCCAAAGCTGATGCTTTCCAACGTCAAGGGCAGGCCTGGTATCTAGCCTTATCCCTTTTGTTTGCTCTGTAAATTACAGTTTTTTTTGTTTTTATTTTCTCTCTCTTCTCTCTTCAAATGTGATGTGTTGTTAAGTCTAGGATTAGGAAGAACGTTTTTATCTATTTATAGTGGTTCAGAATATTGAATTCTTGTTGAAGTGCATGTGATTGGATATTGGATATAAGGCGAATATTTTTTTTTTCGTGAAGGTCTTTCTTGTTAGATCTTTCTATGTCAAATTCAGGTTTGGTGGTACTTGAGACCGACATGTAAAGTGGGAATGAAAAGTGCTTCATGAATTTGATATAATTTGTTAAACATATATGTATGGCAAAGGTCTGTAATTTGTTCTTCCTGTATACAAGCTTTGTACTCACTTTATGCCATTTTGATAGAAATGAACTTGTCAATGAAGATTTTTACTCTCAACTTGTTGTACGCGTGCTTAATTTGATATATTTTCTTCATGGTCTGTGAGGAACAAATCTTAAGATTTTCTTCATTTTTTCATTTGGGTATGCTTCTTATCATTATTACATTGCATGAATTGGCACGAATGTGCCTCAGTAACCTCTTAAGGAATCAAGTGATCCTTTTGCATGATAGGCAATAGCCCAGTTAATGGACCTTGCAATTCACTTCTTATTACTATTCTGAAGATAAGTGAAATGGGCATTTGTTCAAGAGAAGTGAATGATTAATTTTTTTTTCTGTCTTGGATACTTAGAAGTAAGCCATCTTTAAATGAGACTGTTCTGAGTACAAATGATTGGAAATGCAATGTGTCTCTGATTTAATTTTTTTTTTTCAAATTGTCATGTTTATACACTCTGTAACCTTTGCTGTTATAACCATAGGTTCTGCACGACTGGGCTTCCTAGTGACATAGTTGTTGAAGTGGGAGAGATGTCCTTTCATCTTCACAAGGTATAAAATATCTATTCTTTAAGGTTTTTTTTTTTTTTTTAATCATATCTAGTTGATGCACTATTCAAATAATAGTATGCTTAAATTTCTCGCTGTTTTAGAAGGTGATTTGATCAGCTCAAATCATGTTATAAATTAGCAATATCATGTTATAAATTATGCTGTCAATAAATTATGCTGTCAATTTACTAGTAGTTCAAAATAATTGATATTGCTACTGTTGGAATGTAATTGTAGTTGGGCATGTGTATGTGTTAACAAAAACTTGATAAATATTGTTATATGTCTTGGAGCATTATGTAAATGTAAATGTAATATAGTGAGGGGCTATTTGGTTCTGTTTTTTGCCTTTTTGGAAAATAGTACCAAGTTTTAATTCCATTTTCCAACGCATATTATTTAGCTCATGTTTGATTTTGCATTTTTACACAAAATAGCTTTCCATCTAGAAAGCCTGCTCTTACTATTTTGAATATGGATCAAGATCTCCTGCAGTTCTTTTTTGAACTGCATGAATCTCAACCATTGAAATTATTTTTATTTAAACAAAATATTAATAAAAATATAATTAAAGAATAATGTATGCGAGATGAAACTGCACCTCCTGCAGTTATTTTCAAACTGCAGAGTGCAGAGGATCCATATCCTTTGAATATAAGGTTTTGTGAACATAAACTAATTCAATTCATGCTTAATGCAGTTCCCTTTGCTCTCTAGAAGTGGGGTTCTGGAAAGAATGATTGCAGAGGCTTCTGAATCAGAGGAAGAATGTGTTGTACCCCTCAGTGACATTCCTGGTGGGGCCAAAACATTTGAACTTGTGGCAAAATTCTGCTACGGTGTGAAACTTGAACTTACAGCATCAAATGTTGTGTACCTCTGGTGTGCTGCGGAGCGTCTTGAAATGACTGAGGAATATGGTGAAGGTAATCTTATTTCGCAGGCTGAAACCTTTTTCAATCAAGTGGTCCTCCGCAGTTGGAAAGACTCTCTGAGGGCACTTCAAACCTGTGATGATATTTCGTCCCATGCTGAAGAGCTCCACATTGTGAAAAGATGCATTGAATCACTGGCAGCAAAGGCGTCTACTGACCCAAATTTATTTGGGTGGCCAGTGCTGGAGCGTGGTGGTCCATTGCAGAGCCCTGGTGGAAGTGTTTTGTGGAATGGAATAAGTACTGGGGCAAGACCAAAAAATTTGAGTTCAGATTGGTGGTATGAGGATGTAGCAAATTTGAGTTTACCTCTTTATAAGAGATTGATAGCTGTCATGGAATCTCGAGGCATTAGGCAGGAGATTATTGCCGGTTCTCTTGCTTTCTATGCTAAAACATATCTGCCTGGGTTAAATCGACGTCAGGTTTCTGGTGAGTCCAGTACCCGGTTGACACAGGTAGCTATGGGGTCTCCACTATGTGAAGACGACCAGAAGATTCTACTGGAAGAGATCAATGGATTGCTCCCAATGCAGAAGGGGCTGGTCCAAACAAAGTTCCTGTTTGGTCTACTTCGAACCGCCATGATTCTTCGCGTGAGCCCCTCTTGCATATCAAACTTGGAGAAACGGATTGGCATGCAGCTTGATCAAGCTACACTAGAAGATCTCTTGATGCCGAATTTCTCATATTCAATGGAGACACTTTACAATGTGGACTGTGTGCAAAGAATTCTTGACCATTTCCTTGCCATGGATCAGGTTACTGGTGGTGCCTCTCCATGCTCAATTGATGATGGTCAATTGATTGAATCTCCTTCACTGACACCAATCACCATGGTAGCCAAGCTGATTGACGGTTACCTCGCAGAGGTTGCCCCAGATATTAACTTAAAACTTCCCAAGTTTCAAGCCCTTGCCGCAGCTGTTCCAGAGTATGCCCGGCCTTTGGATGATGGTTTATATCGTGCTGTAGATATTTATTTGAAGGTACATATCTAGCCCAAATTGGTTTATATCATTCTATAATTATGTGTTTAGTATACATCCATGTCACTAGTGGGTGTTCAAATTCTGCAATGCTTCTGGGTGTTCAAATTATTTTTTATAAATGGTATTTGTTGCTCATGTTTAATTCCCATCCTTGATTTGAATGGGGCATACTTTTCCTTTACCCTAAGGATATTTGAATATAAACTAGATATCTGTGTCACATTTCTAGATAGTTTTCAAATCAATCTATTTCTTTCTATACACATTATATAGAACTAGTTAGCTTGGGTTGTCACACTTCTAACTAGTTTGGACTGATTCACTGCTGTTGCCTTGCCACTAAACTACAGTCTCACCCATGGTTGGTGGAGTCTGAGAGAGAGCAACTATGTAGGCTGATGGATTGCCAGAAGCTCTCATTAGAAGCATGCACCCATGCTGCACAGAACGAGAGGCTTCCCATCAGAATAATAGTTCAAGTTCTATTTTTCGAGCAGCTCCAGCTTCGGACTTCAATTGCCGGTTGCTTTCTAGTTTCAGATAATCTCGACGGATCAAGGCAGTTGAGAAGTGGTTTTGTTGGATCTACGGAGGGTGGTGGCTGGGCGTCGGCTGTGAAGGAAAATCAAGTCTTGAAAGTGGGGATGGATAACATGAGGATGAGGGTGTCTGAGCTCGAGAAGGAGTGCTCAAACATGAGGCAGGAGATTGAGAAATTGGGTCGTGCGAAGGGATCAAGCACTTGGGGAACCGTGTCTAAGAAACTAGGGTTTAAGATGAAGTCTCAGATGTGTAGTGCTCAAGAAGGGTCAGTTAGCAACCAGAACAATGCTAGTAGTAAGGTTGAGAAATTGAAGGACAGACATGTAAAGCACAAGAAGAGTTCTTCTATTAGTGACAAAGCATCAGTCTCTTCAATTGTTCATTCTTAGTGTCTACATGTTAATTTACTCACGATGTCTTTTCTCTTATGTTACTGTGTCATATTGACTAATCAGTTTCTTTGCCCCTGCTTCTCAATCAAGTGTAACTGAGATGGAAAGTCTCTGTATTGTGTAAACCGTAGATTTAGCTTCGTTTTTTTTTTCTTTGCCCCACTACATATGCATATAAAATGTCCATGCACATTATGTGTCTCCTACTTGTCCAAAATATTCATTTGTTTGAATTTTAACAGAGGTATGTCTAAAAATTTTATTCCTTAGAATTATGAAATTATTGGGAAGTAGCTATTTGTACTTTTTTGCAACACCTCGCGCTTCTAATATTCGTTTGGACACACATTTACTCTAGTTATTTGCTTTTAGAATTTCCCAACTCTTTTGAAGTTTTATAATCAGCCCATTTCTTTTATAATTTATTCGTAGAAACTAAAATGACATCTAGACCATGCTGGTGATGTATACGTTGATTTGAGGATTCCTCATTTTTACGTAAATTAATAAGTTTTTTCATCTATTGTATAGATGTTTTAAATTTAAGCAAAATTTTAAAATAAAAATGAGATAAAAATATTAACATTATTAAATATACTAGTAAAATTAAATATTTTAACAATTAAGAAAATATAATAAAAACATGTCTTCAATATCAATAATAACGATTTTATTTTATTAAATAAAAATGAATTAGAAAATAGAACTTTTGAGATTAATAGAGAAATTATAAAAATAAATTATTTAATAAAGACATTATTATTGACTAGTATGGTAACCTTTTAATTTTTTTACAGTTATGGAAACAAAAATAAATTAGGATGGGCTACTAAACTCCCGTAGCATTCTCGCATATACATGGTAAAATTAACCTATATTCACAATAGTGAACTAAAAAGTGCCTTTATGGCCCATATTTGCTAAGTAGTTTGCACAACGATTAGCCTCGTAGTATATAGTTACTTGAAGTTGTCCAATCTAGTTGACGAAGGAGAGGAGCACATTTGCTGGGGAGGGGTTGTAAAGAAGAGATATAACAATGTGCCCCTTACGCACACCTTATAGGTTTTCCAAGGAGGAGGGAGCCAGGAGATACATAATAACCTCCTTTTCGTTCGCTTTAATATTGATGGGAATAGTCTATGGCTTTTTTGAAGTAATGAGATTAGAAAGGATATGGATTTTGTACCATATGAAGTGGGTGAAGTAGTCATAAAAAAGGGGTTGAACTGTGATCTTTGATTATTTTTTGGTTTGTTCAACTTACAATTTCTAATATTTTTGCTCAAGAATTTTTTTTTTTTATTAGTAAATTGTTAGAGCAAGGAAATGACATATACTCATTTGAATACGATTAAGAATATAATATGACAGTGCCAATCTGTAATTAAAATGGTGTTTTTGAAATTTTTAGAAGTTCCATTTTTTGAACTAGAAAATCTTTAATGTATCTTTTGAACGAGTAAAACAGATTGGTTTCAAATGAAACTTTCCATATATAATAAATAACTTAAATAAAATTTGTTTCAAATATCAAAACTAGGTTTGCAGTAAAGTGATAAGAACATTAAAAACTAAAAAGGTTTAATAGCTAAATGAAAATAGTAAAAGTATATAAATTAAAAAGTAGAGGAAAAGAGGATATTACACGAGGTTTTATACTAGTTTATCCACAAATTACTTGAGCTACATCTAGTTTCTATTTTAGTATGTATTTTTCATTGTAATCACTTTTAGCTAACATAAGGTTTTCTTTTCACAATCCTCTATAGATTTTTCAATGACCAATATTCTTTTTTCGAGTCTACAAACTCAACCACAACTATGCCAACTATCTACCAATACTAAGTTAATTTGGTACAACACTTCAAATAACACTATCCTTCTTATTAGATACTACAAAAGCTTAATCTCCTTATTAAACACAACTAGAGTGTTTTTTTAAGAAAAGACTTTCTTTCAAAGATACTTTTTCTCTTTAAAAACATAGATTTTGCATATATACTATCTATCTTTAAAAACATAGATTTTGCATATTTGATGCCTAAAGTGTATTGCACTTTCTTCTTTTGTTGAATTTCTATACGGAGTAATGTTACCCAAACTAGTTGTTTATAGTTGTTGGGAAGTCAATCAAACTTGTCCAAATGCCACATTCCTACCACTTCCACTGTAGCAATTTTTTTACTCATTTTTTTGACTACTCTTATACTCTTGAAATGTTTTCTTTTGAGTCTTAAATAATCATTCCTTCTAAAAATCCTTTATCTTGAATTAGATTCAACGATGATAACTAACTAAGCTATATTTTATTTAAAAAGTATTCTTTGGTAATCTCTATAATTTGTTAGAATTTCTACTTCTAGAAAATTGTTATTATGTAGAAAGTTCACATTATGCTTCTTAATGGTCTTAGTGAATCCTAATAAATTTCTCTTCATTTCCTTTGTTTTATTTACGTCAATACAAGTCATGTCAGTTGATATATTCCTTTTGGAATATCTCTAAATTTTGAGCATATTTCTTCTAATATAATGTTGTGTTTTTCATTATGTGATTAATTAAGTGGATAAAATAATTATAAGATATAACTAAGTTTATTCCAACAAAAAACTTTAATAAGTTGAGTGCACATATTTTTTGAGAAATTCTCAAAAGAGATTGAAGTAGTTTGAGACACGTTTATCAATGCAATAACTTTTCCTGAAGGAGTAAACAATTAAATCAAGGATTTCATGAGTTAGTGAGTTGGTGTCATCTACTTGTTTTTAGACATAGTTTGGCAAACCAGTGTCATTGGCACATTTTTTTGTATAGTAGTACATTTTTCAAGGTAGAACACAGTCAACATGACCTTTTGAGAATCTTAGCCCAAATATCCAATGGATATTTAAATCCTATTAACCATTGGATAACAAAATCCTTATTAACCTTTGAACCATTGTTCAAACTTCTAACCATTAGTTGATGAAAACCCTAATGCCTATTGGACAAAAGGGCTCACCCTAAAGTCTATAAAAGATCAAGGTTTGGCTGAACTTGGGATTTTTTTCTAGACCATCCTTTAGCCATTTTACTTTTCATTTTGGTCCTCCTTACTGCGTGGACCAAGTTAAAGCTCCCTCCCTTAAGTCTTTTTTTGCCAGAAGTCTTTAACAAGTAAAGGAAGCTTTTCTATTGTGATTTTCGTGTTTGAAACATATTGTTTGGTGATTATAAATATTGTTATACGTGTAGGAATGCATGAGTATAATTGTGGTAGAGTTTATGGTCATGTTCTTGAGTTGAGTATTTATGAATGAATTTGAGATTTGATGATTTTGGGTTGTGTGTTGTTTTTTATGCTTGGATTACATTTTAATAATGTTGTATTGATGACCTGGAGTTGTTGAAATGATTTGGTTAGATTTTGGTAAAGATATACATTTTTGCATGAATTTGTTGTAGGGTTTCACTGGGTGAGTTGGTGGCTTGTTGGGTGAAATTGAGTTTTCTAAGTTCTTATTGAAGGCTTGTTAAGTGAGAGAACTCTCGCTGAGCACCTAGATTTTCTAGGTAGAAATATAGGAAAATGATGATTTTTGTTGGGCAACTTGAAGGCTCACTTGGCAAAAATCAAGAATACATGAACTATATGAATGTTTGTTGAGTGAGTGATGCACTCGCTATGCAAATCTAGAAAACTAGTGAGAAAATATGGAGATGTGATGAACTTTGTTGAGCGACTCAAGTGTCTATTAGGCGAGGGTCTTGTGAACCCAAAAATGCATGGGCTCGTTGAGCGAATAATGCTAGTGGTGACAGTGAAGAGCACTATATGTCTCCTCTACTTGAGTGAAGGGATTACTTCACCGGGTGACTGAGTAGGGATGAGGTAATAAAGCCACTATGGCTTGACTTGCTAGGAAAAGAAATCCATTCACTAGGCAACTAAGATGAGAGATATGAAAGATGAGCTCTTTGTGGCTCTTCTAGTTGGGTGAGGAAAGTGCCTTGTTGGGCGAGTGAGGATGAGAGTTGGGTAGTTAAGTCATTGTGGCTTAACTTGCTTGGTGAATAAGATATTTGTTGAGTGACTGAGTTGAGTATGAGGTTCTTTATGGCTCCATTCACTAGGTGAAAACAACATGTACCTTAGAGTTTACCTTTTCATTGGGTTGGATTTGCTAGGCAAATCAAGTAGCAATTAGAAAACTTGTCTTCTTTTAAAACAAAACTTTCCTCCCTTTTTGATTAATAAAGTATCTCTTAAAAATCTTAATAAAGATATAGATGAGTATGTTAGGTAGGATGTTGTAAAAGAATGAAAGAGGAACCTTAATAAATTAATTTCATAAGACTTGAAATGTTTATTATCCATGTAAAGATGGAGAATACATGGATTGCTTGACATGAGGTATGTTCATGGTCCTATTTTGTAGAGTTGGTTGTTAAACTTCTACATTTTTTGTTGTTACAACTCCCTTTCAATGGCCATGATGAAATTGTAGGCACAAATTGATTGTATCTATTAACAAAGGAGTTAGAGGTGATCTTCGAATCACCATTGAGATGTTTGGCACAACTTACCTTGAGTGACCATAATGAGATGGTAGGTGCATATCGAATGTATCTAATGTCAAGGAAGTAAAAGATGATCTTTGAGTCACCATATTGTTTGATGTAACTTGCCTTGAGTGATCATAATAACATGGTAGGTGCAGATTGGTTGGATCTGATGTCAAGTTAATTGAAGGTGACCTTTGAGCCATTACTAATGCGTTTAGCGCAACTTGTCCTGAATGACCATAATGAAATGGTAGGTGTGGATTAGTGATATCTAATATCAAGGAAGTTGGAGGTGATTCTTGAATCACCATTGTTGTGTATGTTGTTATGTAGGTCCAATTGCAGTTTGATTGACTAGGAGTTGTTTGATTTCGTGAGTTATGGAAATTCTTTATATGTATACATATGTAAACAGACCACTATATTGAATTGAATAATGTATGTAATACAATTTCTAATCTCTCTTTTATAGGGTAAACATCTAAGCCTAAAAAAAGGAAATAAGGAAACTATATCAAGAAGATATAGAGAAAATAAAAATCATATAAGAAAAAATACAGGAAAATAGTAATATATTTAACACTCCCCCTTAAGCAGGAGCATATAAATTATATGCTCCAAGATTGGAACATATAACTTGTATCCGTGGTCCCCATAAAGATTTAGTGAAAATGTCAACAAGTTGATTACTCGAGTTGACAAATTTTGTACTTATTTTTTTGGCCAGCAACTTCTCCCATACAAAGTGATAGTCAATCTCAATGTGTTTGGTTCTCTCATGAAATACAGGATTAGAAGTAATGTGAAGAGCCGCTTGATTATCACAATACAGTTTCATTGGTTGGACATTAGTAAATTTCAATTCTTGAATAAGTTGTTTTACCCATATCAATTCACAAGTGGCTAAAGTTATAGCCCGATATTTTTTTTCAACACTAGAATGAGCAACAATATTTTGCTTCTTACTTTTCCAAGAGACCACATTTCCCCTAATAGATATGCAAAAACCTGTAGTAGATCATCTATCAATGGGAGATCCTGCCCAATCAGCATCACAATAACTTAATATATGGGTGTCTCCCTTATCCTCATATAGTAAACCCTGTCCAGGTCTCTTCTCGATATATCGAAGGATACGGAGGGCTGTTGCCCAGTGATCAACACAAGGTGCTTGCATAAATTGACTTACAACTCCCATTGTAAAGGAGATATCAGGTCTAGTGATAGTGAGGTAAATGAGTTTTCTAACTAGTCTTCTATACCTCTCTGGATCAGAGTAATGTTCGCCATGTTTTACCATTAGCTTCATATTTGGATCCATGGGACTGTTAATGGGCCTGCAACTACTCATACTAGTCTCTTGTAAGATATTAAGAGCATATTTTCTCTGAGATATAACAATGCCTTTCTTGGATTGAGCGACCTCTATGCCAAGAAAGTACTTTAGATGACAAAGATCTTTGGTCTAGAAGTGGTTAAATAAGTACTATTTTAATTGGGAAATTTTGATATAATTATTTCCTGTGATGACACTATCATCCACATACACAACCAAATACACACATTTATCGGAAGATGAATGACAATAAAATACAGAGTGATCTACTTCACTTCTTGTCATCCCGAAGTTTTGAACAACTTGGCTAAACTTTCCAAACAAATCTCTTGAGGACTGTTTAAGTGCATACAAGGTCTATGAAGCTTGCATACTAAACCAGACTCCCCTTGAGCAACAAAACCAGGAGGTTGCTCCATGTATATTTCTTCATCCAAGCCACCATGTAGAAAAACATTTTTGATATCTAATTGATGAAGAGGCCAATGACAAATAACAGCCATTGCAAGTAAGAGGTGGATAACAGTGATTTTAGCCACAAGAGAGAAAGTATCTCCATAATCAAGATCATACACTTAAGTATATCCTTTGGCTACCAACCAGGCTTTGAGGCGATCAATTGTGTCGTTAGGTACAACTTTAATAGTAAATACCCACCTACAACCAATTGCCTTCTTGCTTGGGGGAAGAGAAACTAACTCTCAAGTACCACTTTGTTCCAGCGCCTGCATTTCAACTATCATGGCTTGTCACCATCTAGGATGATCAAGTGCTTCACAGACAGATTTAGGAATAGTAATGGACGAGACAGAGGAAACAAAAGAAAAATACGAAGGAGATAAACGATGATAACTAAGGTAAACAGGATGAGGATTATGAGTGGAGCGAATACCTTTCCAAAGAGCAACGGGCCAACCAATGTTAGAATCATGGGAAGGTGAGGATGGAAGAGGATTCGGTGTGGGGTCAGTTGAGGATAAAGGACATGAATCAAGTGAATCTTCACATACTGGGGTACCCATCTCTTGTGTCCTGCTTTGACATGTAGACATTGAAGGTGAAGATAGTTCAGCTTGAGAATAAACAAAAGAGGAAGGCTAGAGTATGTCTTGATTATGTGTTTCAAGGAATGACTGTTCTGTTGGAGTAAGATGTGGAATTGGTAGTGCTTGTTGGATAGAGTCACAATCATCTTTGGTGAAGAATATAGTTTCCTCAAAGAATGTAACATCAATTGACATATAATGTCTTTTTGTAGATGGAGAGTAACATTTGTACCCTTTTTGAAGACGAGAATATCCAAGAAACACACATTTGATTGCTCTTGCAGAAAGTTTATCACAACCTGGAGAGACATAATGAACAAAACATACACAACCAAAGACTTTAGGAGGCACATGACACATTTTATCTTTAGGAGATAAAATTGAATGAGGGATTTGATTTTCAAGTGAAGTAGATGACATTCGATTTATTAAAAAATAAGCAGTAAGAACGGCTTCACCCCAATGATTAGTAGGAACATTTGTAGTTAAAAGTAAGGTACGGGCAATTTCAACCAGATGCCTATTTTTCCTTTCAGCTATACCATTATGTTGAGAAGTATGAGGGCACATGGATTGATGTAAGATTCCTTTTGAGGACAGATATGAGTTTATTCGGAAGAAAAATATTTTTTTTCATTATCACTTCTCAATATTTTAATGGTTTTTTCAAATTGATTTTCCACTTCTTTAGAGAAGGACATTAAGATGAACAAAAGTTCAGATCTTTCTTTCATCAAATAGACCCAAGTACATTATGAGTATTCATCAATGAATGTCACGAAGTAGTTAAAACCGAAAGATGTTACTCGACTTGGTTCCTAAATATCTAAATGGACAATAGGATAGGGCAAATTACCTCTTTTGTTGACTTGGTTAGGGAAGGTGGATTTGACATGTTTACCTAATTGATAGGACTCACACTCTAAGATAGACAGTTTATTGAGACTAGGAACCATTAACTTTAGCTTTGAAGGACTAGGGTGTCCTAAACGATTATGCAAAAGCTTTAGAGATACAAACACAAAACATAACCTAGAGGGATTGTTGGATAAGTAATAAAGTTCTCTTGATTCATGTTCGTTACTAATCAGTTGGCCTGTATTCTGGTCCTGTATAACAAAGGAATCAACATAAAAGGTTACTAAACAATTCAAAAAACGAGTCAATTGACTTAAAGAAATCAAATTGTAGGGATGTACAACACAGAGTTTAAACTAATTGATGAGGATAGAGACTTGACCAACTCCATGAGATACCATTTTGGAACCATTGACTAATGAAATGAAGTGAGGAAACATAGGTGAGGAGATAGAGGAGAATACAAACTCATTATCAGAAAGGTGATTTGAAGCACCTGAATTAATTATCCATGGACCTTGATGATGGTAATTATATGCTGATTATAAGGTTATTTTTCTATGCGAACAATGGAGTGTCCAAAGACAATCATTGTTTGACAAAACCTATCACCCATGTTTGATCATTGCATTGAGAGTACCACTTGCAATTAGTTATTTTAATCCAAAGATTGAGGATTAATGGTGTTCTAGGTATCTTATTTGGGCTTTAAATTTATCATTAAGATTAATTATGCTTTGTGTACTTATTGTTCTTTTTTTAATGTTGTTTCTAGTGTGATCAACATATTTGCTCAAATTAATTCCAATGCTGAATGGGACGAATTTTTAGGTCTGGAAGGAAATGGTAGTGATAGTCCTTGGTTGTATAGATTTGGATCTAGCGCTTCGGGTAGAGAAACCTATTCCTACTTTGGATAACCTTCAAGAGGTTAAAATTGAGAAATAGGAACTCTCTAACCAAATGTGTTTTATGATCATGAAGTGCTCAATTCTAGAAGCGTCTTGGGGCTTTATTTCTAAAAGTCAAAGACAGAGGAAATATAAGAGAGTACATAATGGAAATGTCTAATCTCACAACAAATCTCAAGTCACTCAAGTTGGAGCTTAGTGAAGACTTGATCGTACAATTGATTTTGATCACACTTCCTACACACTTTGGGCAATTCAAAGTGAGATATAATACTTAGAAGGACAAATGGTCCCTCAATGAAATTATATCTCATTGTGTGCAAGAGGAAGAGAGGTTGCAGAGAGATAAGACTAAAAGTCCTCATTTTGCTTCGACCTCTCAAAATAAGAAAAGGAAGAACATTAAGGATGCTGCAGCAGGGTCTTCTCAATGAAAGAAACTAATACATACAAATATTTGTCTTAGACATTAAGAAAATTAGGTGCCAAAAGAGATAAGGATGTCTTAGAACTAATATACACAGATATTTCACACATATATTTGTGATCCTTTACCTACAACTTCATGGAATGGACAACAATACTTTCTTACGTTCATAGATGATTACTCTAGGTATGGTTACCTATATTTGATACATGAGAAGTCCCAATCCCTAGACATTTTCAAGATTTTCAAAGCTGAAGTTGAACTTCAACTTGGAAAGAAAATTAAAGCCATCAAATTTGATCGTGGTGGTGAATACTATAGTAGATATGATAGATCAGGAGAATAACGTTAAGGCATTTTGCCCCTTTTCTTAGAAAGTGTGGAATTGTTCTGCAATACACCATGCTAAAAACAAACTTAGTATGAACGGTGTGACAGAATGACGAAACCAAACTCTTAAGGATATGGTGAGAAGTATGGTTAGTCATTTTTCTTTACTAAAGTCACTCGAGGGAGAAGCTTTAAAGACTGTAGTTTACATCCTTAATAGGGTGTCAACTAAAGCAGTTAACAAAACCCTGATGAATTATGGACTAGCAAAAAGCCAAGTATTAAACATTTGCACATTTGAGGTTGTCCAACTGAGGCACGACCTTATAGGCCACATGAAAGAAAACTGGATTCAAGAATAGTTAGTTGTTATTTTGTTGGCTATGTTGAACGCTCTCGGGGCTATAAGTTTTATGATCCCACTTCAAGATCCCTTTTAGAAATGGGAAATGCGAGAATTCTTAAGGAAGTTAAGTTTGGGAAGGAAGAGAACATAAGGAATGTTGTCTTTGAGGAAGAATGACATTGGTTAAGTCCTTGTGCCTATTACTATTCAAGAAACCACTCCAGTAATAGGAGACAATGTTCAAACTACAATTCCTGACATTGTTCAAGAACAAGACTACAATGAGGTTCTTCCTCAAATACCTATAAAGCAACCTCAACAACCTCAAGAAGTGCCATTAAGGAGATCCATCAAAGAGAGGAGAGATGCAATTCTGGATGACTACATTGTGTTTCTCCAAGAACATGAGGATGACATTGGTTTAACAAAAGATGATCCAATCAACTTTTGTCAAGCTATGTAAAGTTCTAACTCTTAAAAATGGATTTATGCCATGAAGGATGAGATGAAGTCTATGCAAGACAATGATGTTTGGGATCTCGTCAAATTACCTGAAGGTGTGAAACCTATTGGTTGCAAATGGATATTTAAAACCAAAAAAGATTCTAAGGGTAATATCAAGAGATATAAGACTCGTCTAGTTACTAAAGACTTTACTCAGAAGGAAGACATTGACTAGAAAGAAACATTTTCTCTGGTATCTTCAAAGGATTCTTTTAGAACCATAATGACACTAGTTTCTCATTTTGATTTAGAGCTACATTAGATGGATGTTAAGACTACGTTTCTAAATGGTGACATTGATGAAACAATTTATATGGTGCAACCTAAAAACTTTGTTTGACATTGATGAAATAATTTATATGGTGCAACCTAAAAACTTTATTTTAAATAAATCTAAGTTTATGATATGCAAACTAAAGAAATCTATTTATGACTTCAAATAGGCTTCCTGTCAATGGTATCACAAGTTCCATCAAGTCATTACCTCATACAATTTCGAGGCAAATGTAGTTGATGATTATGTATATCATAAGTTCATTGGGAGTAAATACATATTCCTGGTATTATATGTCGATGACATACTACTTGCTAGTAGTGATACAGGCTTGTTGCATGAAACCAAGAGATTTCTAACGAAGAATTTCGAAATGAAAGATCTTGGGAAACTTCTTTTGTATTAGGTATTCAGATACTAAGAGATCGTTCTCAAGGTATCTTAAGGTTATCATAAGAGAACTATATCAACAAAGTCTTCAAAAGATTGGGCATAAAAGATAGTAAACCAGGAAACACCTCGATAACTAAGGGAGACAAATTTAGACTCAAATACCCCAACAATGACCTTGAAAGAAATGAGATGTAAAAGATTCCCTATGCCTTAGTAGTAGAGAGTCTAATGTAGGCTTAAGTTTGTACTCGTCTCGACATTGCTTTTATGGTGAGAGTTTTGGGCAGGTATTTGAGTGATCCTAGAATGCAACATTGGAAGGCAATTAAATGCGTTATTTTGAACTCTTTCTTTAACAACCAGAAACTTGATGTCAATGAACTTCGACTTTGTAGAACTCCTATTGTTGTTGGAGTAAAGGACTGTTGAATTATTGTCACAATATGTTTTCAATGACCTTTCAATACCATCGACCACCCGTAAACTAGTGACAAAGTTTTGTAGTCATATCCCATGTTTGGATGCCTCGAAGCAAGCCATAAACTCTATAGCCATGGTGAAGGGACTATAAGAGTATGTTTAACAAACTTCCAAGAGATAGCCCCTCCAGCCAGCATGTAGATGTATCAAGATGTGAAGCGTTTAGCATAGAACATATAGGAACAAGTTTTATGCTAGCTAATCCATTGGCTAAAGGACTAATACCTAAGGTCTTTCATAAGCAAACTGCTCATGTGGGTATTATTCCTTAGGATACCTTAGTTCAATAAGAGTTTGTATGTTTTATGTTTTAATTTGAACAATTTTATTGTTCTTTATTTTCTACATAAATAAAGTTGATGGTTTATATTTACATTTTGAACTCGCTTGTGTTTCCTTATATGTAATAATTATGTTACATTCAAAGAATTTATTTTGATTTCCACTAATGATTGAAAATAAAGACCAATTGGAAATAGACATGTTTGATATTACATTGCATATAATTTTCATGTCACTTATCCATATTTGATCTATGTTATTGAGTATATTAATATGGTGATCATCGTGATTTAATCACGCTTATTTGTGATGAAAGTTACAATGGTTTCATTGTTAATGTATAAGATGAACCAGATTATATTAAGAGAAAATGTAAAGATAAATAGTATATAAGCGAGCTTAAGGAATTTTGTAATATAATTGTTTGAAGAAAATATAAAGCCCAAGTGGGAGATTGTTAGAAATTTGTAATTTCTTTTAATCTTTTGGACATTATATTTTAAAATACAATTATATTAACTATTTATTTAAGGTGATTATAATCCTAAAGTGATCCAATTTAAGTAATCAAAATGGATTTCCTAAAAGGACATGATATGGGTTTAATGAGTAGATACCTATGTTGGTCCGTTAGGGGATATTGGGAACCCTATATGTAGGCTAACACATCAGGAAAAGTTGTGGTCCCCAATACACCAAATCAAAAGACATTTTTTATTCTCTCCATCAGAAAAGAGAAACAAAGGTCCCTCGAAGAAAGTAAGGCGATTTGGTTGAAGAAAACCACAAACCAATGGTTCGTAATTACTGAAGATTCTATTATGATCTCCAAGCAACTATCATGGATCTAGGTATTTGTACATTCTTTAAAGTTTTGATGATCTAGTATAACAAAATAAGCAAATAAAGAATCGAAGAGAATAAGAAAATATTTCCAACATCAATGTCTGTGTGTGAATGTTTTTCATCTTACTAAGTCTAAGGATTATTTGCTTTTACTTTCGGCTCTTGATTTCGAAACCTACTTATTGATTTTTCCTTCTTGCTATAGTGTTCTTTGGCAGATTGTGTCTAAATAAGTGCAAATGCAATGGAGGTGCAAGAATTAATCAATGAACATATGAATCATGCCAATCTCATGAGTGAAGGAGCTTACCTCTTGCAGCAATTTCAATCGCAATGAACCACTCCTTCCTTTCTCTATTTCTTTCATGAAATTTTCTTTTATTCTGAAAATGTGTTCCCTGAATGGTTCTTCCCTAAAGCAGGAAATTTGACTTGTTCATTGTGGCTAATGGATCAAAGGCTTCTTGGGTCATTGTCTTGACTACGGATCTGGTTGCTTGCACGCCACAGTTAATTCCCACGCCACAATGTCACTAGGAAGGAGGCGCGCTGACCATTTATTCATCTATTTAAATTTCCTTATTTTTTGTTTTAAATGTAATTTATGATTTTGTTTATTTTTCTTTGTTTTGTCTTATGAATTGTGTAACTGGACTTTACTGGATTGGACTCTTTGAAGCCCAATGTTTTATTCAGCAAATCATTTGTATTTTGTATTTTAATTTATTATTTTTTTTTACTTTTATTAATTTGAATCATTTCATCCATTTAACATAATTAAGTAAGACAAATATTATATACACCTCTCATTATTAATACATATATTTTCATTTTTTTCTTAAAATTTGTTCCAAATATCCTTCAAATCTATTTCTAATTTTCAATAAGATTACCAAAAAATACTTTTTCAAAGGTGTTTTTTGAAATTATATTTTAACAAAAACTACAATTTCAAAATGTATTTCTTAGAATATGTATATATTTTTTGGAAAAGCACATTCTATATATATATAGTTATGTAAAGTATTTTTTAGTAAAATTAAAAAACAAAAATTGATTATACCTTAAAATGCAATGTCTATTGCAAAAGAAAATAGCGATACAAACAATTGTCCTTGTTTATTGAAGAAAATTATCCTTACATGTTGATACATGTTTAATAAATATAAAATAAAATATAAAACGTAACAAATGATACTTTATTAGGCATATTGTAAACAATCACTAGTGGAAATATATTCTATCACATTAATTAATACCTTGTATTTAATGTAAGGAATGAAATTATGAGAGGATTCTATTAATTGCTACATAAATAAAATGAAAGAAAATAGATTTGAAAAGTTTAAAGAATAATGAAAAAGGAAGGTGAAAAAATAAGGTTTAAAAAACAATGAAGATAGAAATAGTTAAAAATATAGTTTACAAAAATGATGAATGATAAGAGCGTTTTTAGTCGTCTCAACACACATCAAATAAATTAAAGCTAACTATAGCATAGTTAACCCTAGGTCGAATTCTCTCAAGGACACAATGTGCTCGATTGTGAATTGGTGTGAAACAAAATGATGCAGAATCTAAAGTCCAGAGTGTTGACTCGTCTCGATCACTGACCGAGTTGCTCTCGGTAGAGACTGAGATGATATGGTCTCGGTAGAGACTTATCAGACTCGGACTCGGACTCAGTTGATTGCAGGCTTGACGCAACAGAGTGGAACTGACTCCGTTTCAGACTTAGAAAGTAGTAAATATGGGGGTTGAAATGTGAGTAAAGTAAAACAGAAAGTAAACTAAACTATGGATACAGAGAGAATATACTACTATTACGAATATTACTATTATTATTATTACGACATAACTGTGTTCATGTTCAGTTCCATTAGTCCAAGTCCGGTCCAATTTCTTCACTCCAGTTCTCAGTCCATATCAGCCATGGGAATTCTTATGACAATCGCTAAAGGTTTGTCCATTGCCATACCGAGGAATTACGCAATTTCTACCTCATCAGTTGGCAGGGATTAAGTTTAAAGCTGATTTTAGGTTCTCAATTAACATTCATTAGTTGATTACCTACTGAATTAGTTAAACCAGTTCCAATCGGCTTAACTTAATATTGTTCACGTTCTAGGTGCAATCGCAAGTTAGATTGTGAATTAAAGAAGAGGAAAGGAACAGAGATCAGAAATACATAATAGAATTTGATTAATAGGAAACAGATTACAAACACAGTGGTCCGAATTTAGGTGGTTCCATCTTCCACGATGATCGCCCTAGTTAATGTTGGTGGTTCACCTCCGATAGCCTAAGCGTTGAGGATCAGATCCACTAGAGTGCGTTGGAAGTTCCAATCGGTCCCCTCTGACAGACTTCGGCTTCCTAGTCTCAAATCTGCACCTCCTCGATCGAGAGAAGCACAATTGCAGCACCATGCACCACCGCAAATGGAGAAAGCGAGAGCGAGATAATGAAAACAATGAGTATGCGTAGAGTGTGAATTCCAAGACTACCAAAATGTGCACAACTTTTCCTATATATACAAACGATGAGCTACTATGCTACTCTTAACGAACTCTAATAGATTTACATAGTGAATTTCCTATTCTGCCCTTGCACGACTTGCGCTGCAAGCTACTCCAAGAGTGACGTGGTAGTTGAGGTGGGACTAAGGTGGCCTCTGAGTTGGATTGTTGTTGTGGACTACACGGTTGGGCCGCTCCTTATTGGGCTGCACCTTAGTGGACTGCTGGGCTGTGAGGCCTGGCCTGGCCGAGATGGCTCTCTTGGCCGTGGTGGACTCATCTCAGTCCTGCAGAAGAGAAGAAAGTTCTTTTTTTATTAGCTAAGACCTTCAATTTAACACAGATTTGTATTTTCTCTATTTTTAGGTCCTTGATGTGAATCATAGCTAACAATTAATCCTTAAGCACAAAATAATCCTACAACACCCTTCTTAGGTCCATAAAAGATGTATAATTTGTGACTCATCAGACCCCCACACTTAACCTTTTGCACTCCTGGGCAAAATCAAATGAAAATCAACAAGGGAGATTTTCAAAGATAGAAAAGAATTTTTTAATTTAGCTTCCTTAGGTTCAACCGAGATAGAGTTGACACTCATTCACCCTGAGATTAAGATACTCAAACAATCTGAAAATTACTTCTCCCGTGCTCAAGGCGAATTCATGACCTACAACAGCAAAAGGTAGTCAAGAGTGATAGAGCTCTCACTTAGGCAAGTATTGTCTCAGCCTCTCAAGTGTTTGGGTTTGTATTTACACTCAACATTGCATGAAACTAGCATTCCTTTACTTTGACAAGGCTTTCCTTCTACTCCTGCAAAAAACACAAGCAGTCATGATCACTAGGACTTCTTTTCGGCTTGTAGCGAGGCTAGGGACACGAGTAGGATAAATAATGGAAAGAGGTTTCAGAACCTGTGGGAAAGAAAGGAGCAATGGGGAGTAAGCTTTCCTCAGCATAAGGGGCAACTCAGGATGTTGTGATCTTCTTCCTTTATTATATTCTTATCTACTCACTTCTTTCCCTTTTTCTTGTATTTTGTTTTTTTTCTTCTTTTTTTTATTGTTGTTTTTTTTAGCTGCTATTTCTTTTTCTTTTTCTTCCTTGCACTCGCTTTTGTTCTTTTCCTTGTGAGCCTTTAGAGGATTCTGATCTGATTCTGCTTCCCGGAACTTCCCCCACAGTTGATGATAACTTACTCCCAAAATAATTCCAAGGCTCCTCTACTTCCTAAGGGTGAGGTTAATTCATGGTTCTTCTGGCCTTGGCTTGTAATGAGCTGTAAAAAAGAGTGGTTGATCAGGTTCAAGGGGGTGAACAAGGGACACAATTTTATTTTTCAGGTAGGCTTTATTTTGCTCGGGGCTCATAAGAAACATGGCCTAGATCATGTCATTTTGGCATGCGACAACAGTTGTATCCAGAAAGTCAAGGCAAAATGCAGAATAATCAGTTAATCATGAATGCAAAAATCACACAAGAAGGAGAGAATGGCAAGATGTAAGCCATCAACATTTACAAAGGATCAAATTCTCACACGGGTTATTTTGCTCTATCATAGAAGGTTTTCCTTTTCACTTTCCAGTCAATCACTGCCTAGAACACAAAAGTTTCGTTCCCTTCAAGCTAGAGAATTCTAATTTCAGAGTTGCAGAATTACTTCCTACTGCTTCCTTTCAAACTTCCAGAAGTCAATTCAAAATTCTTTTCAAAGCATTTTTTTTTCGACAATCCACTTCAGAATTCAAAAAAATGAAATGGCAATTGAAAATTCCTGTTTGGCTAAAGTCATTCCGGATCCGACCGAGATGGCACAAAACCGAGACAAACTCGACTTTGATAGCTTTTATTGAAAACATAATGGAAATGACTGCAATTAATATTGAAATTGGGACAAAATTTTAAAACAGAAACAGAGAACAGAAAATTAAAATAAAAAAATTAAAAAAATTTGAGCCCAACAAATATCAGACAAAACAATAGAATTCAGATTTCTGCAATCTCAAATGGCCACGACAGTGGTCTCCCCTATGCTTTAATTCTGCATTGTCCTCAATGCCTGATAGGATTGAGAGGGGCTGGTAGGGTAGGCTCAGGTTGTGCCATCTGGCAGAGCTGGTTCCATCAAAGAAATTGTCTCCATGTCACCTGCAATTGGTGTTGGACCTTCGTAGAATGGCTTGATTTGATGCTCATTGACCTAGAAGGTGTTGTTACTTTGTTCATCTTTTAATTGCACTGCACCATAGGAAAATACGTTAGTGATAAAAAAAGGTACATCCCATCTAGAACGAAGCTTACCTACTATGAGCTTAAGTCGTGAATTGAATAACAACACTTTCTGACCGACTCGAAAGTCTTTCCTCAGGATCTGTTGGTCATGGAATTTCTTGACTTTCTGCTTATAAATCTTGGAATTCTCATAAGCTTCCAAGCGGAGTTCATCTAACTCTTGCAGTTGGAATTTTCTCTGCTCTCCAGCTTGGTCACAAGCCAGATTGCACTGTTTGACAGCCTAGTAAGCTTTGTGCTCTAGCTCCACAAGAAGGTGGCAGGTTTTACCGAAGACAATCCGATAGGGAGACATCCCTAACGGTATTCGGTATGCAGTTCAGTGTGCGCAAAGAGTGTCCTCAAGGAGTCGGCTCCAGTCTTTCCTGCTTGGGTTGGTCATCTTTTGTAGTGTTTTCTTAATTTCCTTGTTAAAAACCTCTGCTTGGTCATTTGTCTGGGGGTGATATGCTATGGCAACTCTATGCACCACCCCATACTTGTGGAGAAGAGAGTCCATGGCTTTATTGCAGAAGTGACTGCCTTGGTCACTTATGAGCGCTTTTGTCACACCAAACCGGCAGAAAATGTTGGACTGCAAAAAGTCCATAACTACTTTTGCATCATTGGTCTTGGTGGCAATGACTTCTACCCATCTTGAAACATAGTCAACGACCAGCAGAATATACGAGTAGCCATTGGAGGTTGGGAATGGCCCCATGAAATCAATACCCCAAACATCAAAGCCTTCACAAAACAAAATGGGTTGCTGGGGCATTTCATGTCTTCTATTCATGGCCATTCTGGCTTTCTGGCATTTGTCACAGGTGGAGACGAACTGATAAGCGTCTTTGAAAATAGTGGGCCAATAGAGCCTGCAATCAAGCACTTTTTCTGGCAGTCGAGTTGATCCATAGTGGCCGCCTCCAGGTGTTGAGAGGCAGAACTGGAGGACTAAATTGATCTCGATGTCAAGAATGCACCTACGAATGACTTTATCACTGCTGAGTCTCCAAAGGTAGGGATCATCCCATATGTAGTATTTGACATCGCTCTAGAGTTTTTCCTTGTATAGACGGGATGCCTTTAGTGGAAACTGAGATGCTGCCACAAAGTTGCAAATGTCTGCAAACCATGGTGTAGGCATGTTGATGTGCAACAATTTCTCGTCTGGGAATTGGTCTCTGATAGGCATTGATTCACTTTTTCTTTCAATCCTACTTAAGTGGTCAGCTATAGAATTCTCAGCACCTTCCTTATCTTTGATCTTTATGTTGAATTCTTGAAGGAGAAGGATCCACCGAATCAATCTTGGCTTGACATCAGGCTTCTTCAACAAGTATCTTAAGGCAGTGTGATCAGAGAACACATCTATTCTTGAGCCGAGAAGATATGAGCGAAATTTGTCCAAGGCAAAAATGATTGTCAAAAGTTCCTTCTCAGTTATTGTGTAGTTTTGCTGGGCCGGGTCCATGGTACGAGATGCATAGGCAATTACATGCACAGGTTGGCTGACTCCAGCTCTTTGGCCGAGAACAGCTCCTAGTGCTAAATTGAATGCATCACACATTAGCTCAAATGGCAGGTCCCAGTTTGGTGCTTGCAGAATAGGGGCGAATGTGAGTCGGCGTTTCAGCTCCTGGAATGCTTCGATATAGGGCTGGTCAAATTTGAATTCTACATCCTTCTGTAGCGGCTTGGTTAGTGGTAGGGCAAGCTTGCTGAAGTTCTTGATGAACCTTTTGTAAAAGCCTGCATGTCCCAGGAAAGAGCGAACTTCCCGCACAGAAGCGGGGTTTGGAAGGGAGGATATGATATCTATCTTTGATTTGTCCACTTCAATGCCTCTATTGGATACTAAGTGACCTAACATTATTCCCTTAGTTACCATGAAATGACATTTTTTGAAATTCAGTACTAAATTTGTGTCAATACATCTCTTCAACACCTTGGATAAGTTGCTCAAGCATGCTTCAAATGAATCAGCATACAGGGTGAAGTCATCCATGAATACCTCCATGCAATCCTGTAGTAAGTCGGAGAAAATGCTGATCATACAACGCTGGAACGTACTCGGAGCGTTACACAATCCAAATGGCATGCGGGTGTACGCAAAAGTGCCAAATGGGCAGGTGAAGATAGTCTTGTGTTGATCTTCAGGTGCAATATGAATTTGCATGTACCCTGAGAAGCCATCCAAAAAGCAGTAATGAGATTTCCCTGATAGCTTTTCCAGGACTTGATCAATGAAAGGCAAAGGAAAGTGATCCTTGCGAGTTGCCTGGTTTAATCTTTTATAGTCAATGTAGACTCGCTAGCTATTCTGAATCCTCATTGGCATCAACTCATCATGTTGGTTCTTCGCGACAGTCATCCCGGATTTCTTTCGTACAACTTGCACAAGGCTCACCTATTGGCTATTTGAGATGGGGTAGATAATCCCTACAGTAAGAAGTTTGGTGACTTCCTTTTTGACCACATCCAGGATTTCCAGATTCAGTCTTCTTTGTTGTTGCCTTATGGGCTTTATTTCCTCCTCCATCAATATTCTATGCATGCAGATGGAGGGGTTTATGCTAGGAAGGTCCGAAAGTTTCCACCCGATCGCCTTCTTATGTTGCCTTAGGACATTCAGTAACTTATCTTCTTAGTCCTGACAAAGGTTATTGGCAATAATAACTAGGAGTTGTTGTTCATTGTCCAAGTAGGCGTATTTCAGATGATTTGGTAATGGCTTTAGTTCCATGGGTGGTAGTGTAGATGGAAATTTTTCAGTTAGTGACTTCGGATCCGTCTGGCCGACTTGTTTTGGACTCGACACTAGGTGTGCCGACATGATTTCGGCCTTTGGCTGCTTTGGCCGACTCTATTTGGTGGGTTTAGTTCTTATTGACATGGGGTCAGCATTGGCTTCTCGTGAAGCTTTGGGGTTGGATCTGGATGGAACAGGGGCTTCAGCTCCTGTTTGCTTCTGGTCTTCATTGGCCGACTTTGTTTCGGCAAGTGTGTCGACCTTGTCATTTGACTCTTCGGTCGAGTTGACTTTTGTCTTCTTTTCGTCTCGGCGTCCTTTGGCCGACTTGACTCCGATCGTAAAGATGGTTGCCAATTGTGCGGAGAAGGGCTTTTTAGTCTCGACAACCTCGACTTCTGCATTATTTGTGCACTCTGGGTTCTCCAGGTTGCAAACTTGGTCTAATAATTTAGCCAATTCAACTTCAAACTCCAAGTCGACAATATCACCATGGTTGTCCTCAGAGTTGGGAAGATCTTGTACTTCCTTATAGTCGGCCTCTTATGTTATTGGCCCTATGCAGCTGATCAAATTAGTGCTTCTATTAAATTTTTTTATATCTTCATTTCTTGTTAGGTCCAACACTACACCTCCAATTTCTCTGCTACCATTCATCTTTCTCCTTTTATGCACGCATAATTCCTTAAGGAATTTTGCATATTTAGGAATCTATTTAATAGCATCAAGGAGTGAGATGTTGATTTCCACTTTTCGGAACATCTTTAGCAATTCTTCATCTGACTTTGGCTTCCTTGCATAGATGGTCCTAGTTGGGAATGGCACTAGGACAGTTTGGTCTTGCCGGGACTGTGAGTTGGAATCCGGTTCAGAGTCGGCCTCGGCTGATCTCGACAACTACTATTGTGTAGGTGGAGGTAATTCTTTTCTACTTCTCAAGGTGACTGCACTTGCATTTCCTCTTGGATTTGGAATGGTTTGAGAGGGAAGGTTGCTTGATCCAGCCGACTGTAATTGGCTCACAGTATTGGCTAACTGTCCTATCTGTGTCTTGAGGTCTTGGATGGTGGCGGTCATATTCTGCTGGAATTGCATGTTGCTGGAGCTCACAGATTGCTAGAACTCCAGATTGTTGGTGGCTAGCAGCTTCATTAGATCCTCCAGAGATGGGGAATTGCCGTGAGGCGGCATTCTCTGTTGCTGTTGTTGTTGGAAAGGTGGTGCTTAATATTGCAGAGTCGGCTGTTGAGTTGCATAAGGCCCTTGATTTGGCCTTGGCCGAAATGGTTATCTTCCATGCTGCTGATCATCAAATGGCCGACTCTGATATGGCTGCCTTCCGTACTGAAATCCATATATGGCTCCAACACTCTCTGGTTGGTTCGACTCTGTTTCTTGTAGCGTGGGGCACATATCAGTGGGGTGCTCCACGAAAGTACAAATGCCACATACTTTTGCTGCCATGGCAGGTTGGTGTTGTCCAACAACAAGTTGTCTCACCAATGACATAAATTTGGTCAGCTGATTCTCTAGTCTTTGGTTGGAAGCTGCACCGATTTCATTCACCATCCATGATTGACTCGGCTCTCTGATCCCAAACTATTGTATATTGCTGGCCGTATTGGAGATTAGATGCCTTGCTGTTACTGGTGTTTTATCCATCAAAGCTCCTCTGCTAGCGGCGTCAATCATGCTTCTGTACATCATTAAGAGTCCTTCATAGAAATATTGGATCAACAACTGCTCGTTAATCTGATGGTGTGGACAGGTGGTGCAGAATTTATTGAATCTCTCCCAGTACTCGTGCAGAGTCTCTCCTGTATGCTGCCTGATCCCACATATTTCTTTCCTGATGGTCACAATTCTGGACGCCAGAAAGAATTTTTCCAGGAAGATGCGCTTCATGTCTCCCCACGTGTTAAAAAGTGTTGGCTGAAGGTACAACCAATCCTTTGCAGCTCCATCTAGGGCAAATGGAAACACCTTCATCTTGATGTAGTCTTCCGGAATCCCCTGCGACCTTATTGTGGAATAGACCACGTGGAATTCTTTTAGATGCTTGTGGGGGTCTTCTCCTACAAGACTGTGAAATTTTGGCAGCAAATGAATAAGACCAGACTTCAATTCATAAGTTTGAGTTGGCTCCAACTGTGGGTATTGGATGCACCACGATGGATACACCACATCTGGAGTGGCCAACTCTTTCAATGTTTTGTCATTATTCTCCATCTGTCCTGTCTCTACAAAAATTTTAGAACTAGGAACAAAATTATCAGTGAAAAACTGGTTAGAGTTAATGACAGAATCAGAACCTCTACTATTATTTACTACTAGATTCCTAGTCTTCCTTAATCTACGTAAGGTTCTCTCTATTTCGGGGTCAAAAGCATATAAAGGGTCAGTTCTACTCCTAGTCATACATTGTACAAATCATGCAGAAAAATTAGAATTGAATCAGTACTTACAGAAACAGTAAACTACAACTATCAGTTAATCACCTAATAAAACTGTAGGAATGCAATGCAAAAACAAATATTTTTGTTGTTTGTTTTTTTATTCACGTAGAAAAATTAACAAAAACTCAGCATGCTTTATTACTCAAATAGAAAAATAGACAATTTCAAAGACTCAATAGACTCACTCAACAGACACACTCTACAGACTTCGGGATTCGACTTCACTTAGTTTGGCACACAAAGACACAAAAGAACTTGTGTCCCTGGCAATGGCGCCAATTTGATAACAGCGTTTTTAGTCGTCTCAACGCGCCTCAAATAAACTAAAGCTAACTATAGCATAGTCAACCCTAGGTCGGATTCTCTCAAGGACACAGTGTGCTCGATTGCAAATTGTTGTGAAACAAAATGATGCAGAATCTAAAGTATAGAGTGTTGACTCGTCTCAGTCACTGGCCATGTTGCTCTTGGTAGAGATTGAGCCAATATGGTCTCGATAGAGACTTATCAGACTCGGAGTCGGATGATTGCAAACTTGATGCAACAAAGTGGAACTGACTCTGTTTCACACTTAGAAAGCAGTAAATATGGGGGGTTGAAATGTGAGTAAAGTAAAACAGAAAGTAAACTAAACTATGGATACAGAGAGAATATACTACTATTACGAATATTACTATTATTATTATTATGATATAACTGTGTTCATGTTCAGTTCCATTAGTCCAAGTCTAGTCCAATTTCTTCACTCTAGTTCTTAGTTCATATCAGCCTTGGAAATTCTTATGACAATCGCCAAAGGTTTATCCATTGCCATACTGAGGAATTACACAATTGCTACCTCATCAGTTGGCAGGGATTAAGTTCAGAGCTGATTTTAGGTTCTCAATTAACATTCATTAGTTGATTACCTACTGAATTAGTTAAACCAGTTCCAATCGGCTTAGCTTAACATTGTTCACATTCCAAGTGCAATCGCAAGTTAGATTGTGAATTAAAGAATAGAAAAGGAACAGAGATTAGAAATGCATAATAGAATTTGATTAATAGGAAACAGATTACAAACACAATGGTCCGAATTCAAGTGGTTCCATCTTCCACGACAATCGCTTGGTTGATGGTGGTGGTTCACCTCCAATAGCATGAGCGTTGAGGATGAGATCCACCAGAGTGCGTTGGAAGTTCCAATCAGTCCCTTCTGCAGACTTCGGCTTCCCAGTCTCAAACATGTACCTCCTCGATCGAGAGAAGCACAATTGCAGCACCGTGCACCATCGTAAATGGAGAAAGCGAGATCGAGATAATGAAAACAATGAGTATGCGTAGAGTGTGAATTCCAAGACTACCAAAATGTGCACAACTTCTCTTATATATACAAACAATGAGCTACTATGCTACTCCTAACGATCTCTAATAGATTTACATAGTGAATTGCCTATTCTGCCCTTGCATGACTTACGTTGCAAGCTACTCCAGGAGTGACGTGGCAGATGAGTTGAAAATGAGGTGGCCTCTGAGCTGGATTGCTACTGTGGACTACACGGTTGGGCTGCTCCTTATTGGACTACTGGGTTGCGAGGCTTGGCCTGGCCAAGACGGAGTCGGTCTCGACCGAGACGGCTCTCTTGGCCGTGGTGGAGTCGGCTCAGTCTTGCAGAAGAGAAGAAAGTTTTTTTTATTAGCTAAGACCTTCAATTTAACACAGATTTGTATTTTCTCTATTTTTAGGTCCTTGATGGAATCTTAGCTAACAATTAATCCTTAAGCACAAAATAATCTTGCAACACCCTTCTTAGGTCCATAAAAGATATATAATTTGTGACTCATGAATGAACATGAAGAGTAAAAGTAGAGTTTAAAGAACAATAATAAAATTGGAAGTATAAAAATAAAGCTTATAATATTTTTATATAAAATATATTTTAGTAATAAAAAAAAGGAAAACTGCTATACTTATTAACAAAAGATGTGTATAAATGATTAAGTAATAATGACTATTGAAACATACTTTTGAGAATAGACACAAAATGTATAAGGAAAGAAAATAGATAAATAAATACAAGAAAAGAAAGAAAAAGGAATTAAAATAAACCTAGATAATACTAATTTACAAATGGTTTTGATTCTAATAATAATAATAATAATAATAATAATAATAATAATAATAATAATAATAATAATAATAATAATAATAATAATAATAATAATAATAATAATAATAGTAATAGTAAAGTAATAGTAATAATAATAATAATAATAATAGTAATAGTAATAATAATAGTAATAATAATAGTAATAATAGTAATAATAATAGTAATAATAACAGTAATAATAATAGTAATAATAATAATAGTAATAATAATAGTAATAATAGTAATAATAATAGTAATAATAATAATAATAATAGTAATAATAATAATAATAATAATAGTAATAATAATAATAATAATAATAATAATAATAATAATAATAATAATAATAATAATAATAATAATAATAATAATAATAATAATAATAATAATAATAATAATAATAATAATAGTAATAATAATAATAATAATAGTAATTTTTAGTACTTTCATCACAATTTCTGTATTAGCTTTTTATCACTCTTATCATTTAAATTATCTCCTTTTCAAATACTTCATAACTTGTAAGTGTTCTTCATAAATCTTTTAGTACTTTCATCACAATTTCTGTATTAGCTTTTTATCACTCTTATCATTTAAATTATTTGATCATTTCTTGTTCCTGGGTATTCATATTCCATTATGTGAATTTCATCTTGGTTTGTTGACCATATACTATGTTTTTTATATACTTCACTCTTCTTAATAATGGGTATTGACCAGTTTTGAAGGGATTTTTCTATATCAGCTATGTATAATTCTTTTTCTCTATTATTACTAGAACTAGAAGCTTAATATATCTAGTATAAGCCCCCCAATTAAATTATACATAGCTGATATAGAAAAATTATACTAGATATATTAAGCTTCTAGTTCTAGTAATAATAGAGAAAAAGAATTATACATAGCTGATATAGAAAAATCCCTTCAAAACTGGTCAATACCCATTATTAAGAAGAGTGAAGTATATAAAAAACATAGTATATGGTCAACAAACAAAGATGAAATTCACATAATGGAATATGAATACCCAGGAACAAGAAATGATCAAATTATTAACCTATTAAAACAAAATGAATTAGATGAACATATTAAAAAAGGATATAATTATATTCATCTAGGATTAATAAAATAGCAAAAACCAAACTATAGACTAGAATTAATAGTCCAATATTAATGATGCTAAGAGATATAAGATGTAAAAAATTCAAAGATTCAATAATATCAATAGTAGAAAGCAATCTTCATGATGGCCCTGCCTTCTTTAACTGTTATCCAAATTTCTCAATGAACTTGAGAAATGATAAAACAAGTAAATCAATAAAACTATATACAAAATTACCAAATGATATATTTGATGAGGACTCTGGTCCTATTCAAATAATAGTTAGAATCTATTACAAAGTTACTAAAGTAGACTATAATTATAGAGCTTTAAGGCAATCACCTAGAAATGAAACCATATTATTAGAAGCTAATTATAATAAATCAGCAGTACAAATACCTAAAAAATTAAGTCATGAGGAAATAATAAGTAAAGTACCTGAGGAATGATTATTAGAACAAATAATTGAAGAACCAAAAATTTATCATAATCAAATTAGAGAAATAATTCAAGAAGGTCCTAATATAAGGTTAAAAATGAATAGGTCAAAATCATTAATAATTAAGGAACCACAAATAATCTATAAAGGTCAACCTTCAAGATATTCTGTAGATGGGTCAAATTTAGACTTAAAAGGATTAAACATAAACAAGTCAAAAATAGTAGAACCTGTATATTCAGAAAATTCAGAATCACCTAATTATTCACCTACAAGATCACAAGTATTAAATACTTTAATAAGAGAAGAACCTTTTGAAATAGATAAAATTTCGATTAGACAAGACTTTGAAGCAAATTATAATAAAGAAATTAGAGAATGGTATTTCAAAACATTTACCAAAGAACAAACAGAAGAATATAGGAAAATATTTTATGAATATTTAGAAGACAAAGAGATTAATATATACTTCTTTGATTGGTTTTCTCAATATTGTGAAGAAAATAAGATAAATTATCCTTTTAGAAACCAAGTAAGTACTATAGGAGTAATAGATAATAATTGGAAAACAAAAGATAATGAAATAATAAGATCAGAATATCCTCTACAACAAACGATAACTATAGAATTTGCTAGGATGGAAATAGAAGCAAGCCCTTTTAAAGATACAATAAAAGATTTAGATAAAAAGAAGAGACAAAACTGATATTAAAAAATTACACTCACAAATGAATTATTCTAATATAGTATTAGGAGTAATGTCTAAACAATTAACAAGAATTGAAGGAATAAAAGCTTTAGAAAACAAAGATTTACCCTCAACTAGTACTAGTAAACCACCAATAAAACCAATATATAAATTAATAAATGTCCCTAAAAAAGAATTAGAATCTATTAAATTAGATAATATTACTAATATAAAAATAGAAGAGATAAAACAAAGACTAGAAAAATTAACACTAGATAAAAACTCTATAAATACTATAGAAGTTAATAAGTTAAGAAATTATCCAAAACTTAGAAATTATTATCCAAGACCATCCCCAGTGGATGTACAATTTGAAGAAAGAGAGAGTTAGTTCAAAAACTCTTTCTCTGGAAGTGAAATAGTAGAATGGAACATAGATGGTATGAGTGATCAACAAATATTAGATATAACTGCTTAAATGACCATGGCAGCAACTGCCCATAAAACAAGAGGCTGTTCAGATAAGTCAGCCGCCTTAGCCATAATACAAGGATTTACTGGCCAACTGAAAGGTTGGTGGGATAATCTTTGTACAAATAATGATAGAGCAATAATATTAAATAGTGTCAAAAATGAAACTAATCAAGAAGATGCTGTAGCAACACTTATATATACAATTATTCAAAATTTTATAGGAGACCCTAACATATTCAAAGAAAGAGCTGGAGATCAATTAAATAATCTCTATTGCCCATCAATGTCTGACTATAGATGGTATAAAGATGTATTTATGTCAAAAGTAACATTAAGGAAAGAAATCGTTATATTAGTATATTAAGTAAAATAACTGCACAAAAATGGAATACAGAAATAACATTAATATTAGGAAGTGAAAAATTTACTATGATAGCATTAATAGACTCAGGAGCAGATATAAATTGTATTCAAGAAGGATTAATCCCTACAAAATATTATGAAAAAACATTAGAAGGAGTAACAAGTGCTAATGGATCAAGAATGCATATTCAATATAAATTACCTAATGCAAAAATTTGCAAAAATCAAATTTGTTTTAATACAGCTTTTGTATTAGTAAAAAATATTAATACACCAATGATATTAGGAACTTCCTTTTTAACCTTATTATATCCCTTTCAAGTAACTGAAAAAGGGTTAGTAACAGAAAAAGTAGGAAAAGAAATATGCTTTGAATTTATAAAACCTCCTAGGACAAGACAATTAAATTTATTAGAAAAAGCATTAATAAAAATAAATAGAAAGAAAAACCAAATTAATTTATTAAATAAAGAGATAAAATTTAAAAGAATAGAAGAACAATTAAAATCTATCAAAATTCAAGAAACTATTAAAAAATATGAAAATAAAATTATAAAAGAAATATGTGAAACAAATTCAACTGCTTTTTGGCATAGAAAGAAATATGAAGTTTCATTACCTTATATAGAAAACTTTGATGAAAATAAAATCCCTACTAAAGCTAGGACAATACAAATGAACAAAGAATATCTAGATTATTGTAAGAAAGAAATACAAGAATATTTAGAGAAAAAATTAATAAGACCTTCAAAATCTCCTTGGAGCTGTACAGGGTTTTATGTTATGAAAGCCTATGAAGTAGAAAGAGGAGCTCCAAGACTAGTTATTAATTATAAACCTCTCAATAAAGTTTTAAAATGGATTAGATACCCATTACCTAATAAAAATGATTTAATAAAAAGAATTCAAAATGCTACAATATTTTCAAAATTTGATTTAAAATCAGGATATTATCAAATAGGAGTAAAAGAAGAAGATAGATATAAAACAGCTTTTGTAGTACCCTTTGGGCATTATGAATGGAATGTAATGCCACAAGGATTAAAAAATGCTCCTAGTGAATTTCAAAATATTATGAATGATATATTTAATAAATATGCAGAATTTTCATCAGTATATTTAGATGATGTATTAATATTTTCAAAAAATCTAAATGAACATATTGAACATTTAGAAAAATTTATTACTCTTATAAAAGAAAATGGTTTAGTAGTTTCAGAGAAGAAAATAAAAATATTTCAAACCAAAATAAGATTTTTCGGATTTGAAATAAACCAAGGAACTATTATACCTATCTCAAGATCAATAGAATTTGGATATAAATTTCCAAATGAAATAAAAGACAAAAATAAATTACAAAGATTTTTAGGATGTGTTAATTATATAGCAGAATTTATACCAAATATTAGAATAATATGTGCACCTTTATATAGAAGATTAAGGAAAAATCCTCTAGAATGGAATAATGAAATGACCCAAGTTATTATAGAAATTAAAAATTTAGTAAAAAAATTGCCCTGCTTAGGAATCCCTGATCCTAATGCAGATTTAACAATAGAAATAGATGCATCTGACATTGGGTATGGGGTGTTTTAAAACAAAACTTCCAAACTCTTCAAAAGAGCAAATAGTCAAATATCATTCGGGTATTTGGCATCCTTCTCAACAAAAAATATTCTACTGTCAAAAAGAAATACTTTCAATTGTTTTATGTGTTCAAAAATTTCAAGATGATGTTTTCAATAAAAAGTTTTTAATTCGCACTGATTGCAAAGCTGCACCTAGTGTTCTTACAAAAGATGTTCAAAACTTAGTTTCAAAACATATTTTTGCAAGATGGCAAGCATTATTATCATGTTTTGATTTTGAAATTGAGCATATCAAAGGAAAACATAATTTTTTACCAGATTTTTTAACAAGAGAATTTTTACAGGGTAGCAATGAGCAAAGCTTCCAAACCAAGTAGCAAAGATGATTATGGTCCCCCACTGGGATCAGATAAACAAAAGACCAAAATACAGTATGATCCCCCACTAGGATCGCGCAAGATAGACTTAAGTTCATCAACCTCAACAAGTCCAATACCTTCATTAAGACCAAATTACCAAAACCCTATAAAATCCCAATATTCCTTAGCCCAAATGATAACCAATCCAAGTCCAAGACCAACAAATCCCTTAGCATTAAAAAACAGATTTATCCCTTTATATTATAATACCATGACTGAATCAAAATCTCAACCTATTACTACAACACCTGAATCTTCAAATGATTTCTATATGGATAAACCTGAACTTATTCCTATTATGACCCTAGAGCCATATATGATCAAAGAAGACATAAAAACCTTGATAGACCATATTTTTCCAAAAACCTTCCATTACCTTCCAAATAACCAGTTCAAAACCCAAAGATTCTATGAATTTATTTTGGTAGATACAGATTCAGTAGAAGTCACACATACCCGAGATGATCAAGGAAATGTATTATTTTCAAAGATGAAAATCAACAATATCTTATCCCCACAAGACTGGAATCAACCTTTGTTTGAATCCAAAACTTTTTCAAGACAGTTTAATCCTCCAAGATATAATTATTATGATTATATAGATGCTTGGTACAATACACTTTACGTCTATCCAGAGAAGCACTCATGGTTTGTCTGGTTCAAGAAAGGAATTCCATTGAAGTTCCCAAAATGGTTCATAAAATGGTTTTATTACTTTGGACCATTACCAGACATTTTCCCTCAACAAGTGGCAGAGGTATACAATTACTTCAAAGAAAGTTCAACATTCGTGCCTGGATACAGGATGATATCTTTTATAGTATCACAATCTATTACCTGGATATTAGCATGGGATTACAAGATCATACCAGAATATGAAGACAAAATAACTGACATGAAGTTATTAACCAGAAAAATAAGAGTCAAATGGTGGAGAAAGTTCAATATTGAAATAATTAGCAAGATAAAAATATCAGAATGGTTAAGAAATAATAAATTCAGAAAAGGATTACCTCCAAAAGCAGAATTAAACAAAGAATCATTGTTTTTATTAGAAAAGCAAAGACTTATGGCAGAATTAGCGGCATCAACAACCGCTGAAGAATTCTATAGCAAAGCAAGATCATTACAAGGGGAAGCTCAAGTATGATTTCGGATGAAGGGTCAAGCCGGTCTAACCTTACCTCAGAAATGAAGATATGTTCGACTAGCTCAACCAATAAAAGCTGTCGGCACAAAGAGACAATAAACCAAGAGACAAGAAGATTAGTTTTCAAGATGTGTATCCGACATGTCAAAGATTCTCTTATCAAGATGTCGGTCCTCGACTTTAATGCCGATGTAAAAATTGTATAGTTGTAAATTTTGTGCAAGATATGTATGTAAAAAGGCTATGGTATAGCCTTACTTTCTGTAAAAAAAAAAAAAAAAAAAAAAAAAAACGTGGCTGGATAAAATCCATCCAGAAGTGTTGTAATATCTCTGTAAAAATAGAACAATAATTGGGACACCCTAGGTTAACTTATTAGGGGTGCACCAATAATTGTAGACTTTAGGCTTACTTTTTAGGTATGTACATATAATTGTAACCACTTTTTCTATCTATAAATAGAGAGGAACTCTAAGGGAGGAGGCATCACGAAGCAAACCACTTCTAAAGCCTCTCTTCTGAAGCAAATCCTCCTTTCAAAAGCCTTCCTTTATAAATTTTTAACTTCCTTCCTTCTTCCTTTTCAAATACTTCATAACTTGTAAGTGTTCTTCATCCATCTTTTAGTACTTTCATTACAATTTCTGTATTAGCTTTTTATCACTCTTATCATTTAAATTATCTCCATGTATTAGTGGTATCAGAGCCATGACTCTGAGTTAATTTCGTATATAAACTGATTTTGATTTTTCTTGGGGGGTATATCTAGTATATTACATACATGCATCCTGTTAAAAGATTAGCTATCCAAGCAAAATTGGTAAAAAAAGATCTTAATAGATTTGTAAGAAGAAGAAAAATTCTATATCCAATAAGTCCTTTCTTATATACACATACTTTAGAACATATGCTTTATAGACTATACGTAATAGAAGAGGCACTAAAAGACACAGCATATATGGTTGTATGAATATGGTATCACAAAAATATCAATTAAGAAAAGATTTGAAGAAAACTAGGAAAGAATTAAAACATCTTATATCAAATAAACAAACATTATTCGTACAAGATCCCATAGGATACTCTTGGAGATTACAAGTACGTTATAACCTAGTAAGATATATTAAAAAGCAAGATTAAGTTATTACTACCTTTGTAAGTTTTTGTGATTTAGCCAAAAATCAATAAGTCTTCTTAAAGACTTAGGAATCAAGAGTTACTCTATAGCTTTCCGTGTAACACTGAGAGGTGTGCATACGTTGGTCAGCTCCTTTTCTGACGATCCCGGCAGTAAAGCCTGAGAGGTAGTAAGCCCGTTGGTTTAGTCAGAGGGTATAAGGGGTGGTCCCGGAGCATGGAAACTAAAGAAAAACTCAAGATGCCTAATTTTTTAAGAACCCTTAGTGATTTGAGTCTAAGGAACAAAAATAAACAAATAGTAGTAAAAACTTGTCAAGATGATCAAGAAGCTTCTAGTTCTAGTAATAATAGAGAAAAAGAATTATACATAGCTGATATAGAAAAATCCCTTCAAAACTGGTCAATACCCATTATTAAGAAGAGTGAAGTATATAAAAAACATAGTATATGGTCAACAAACCAAGATGAAATTCACATAATGGAATATGAATACCCAGGAACAAGAAATGATCAAATTATTAACCTATTAAAACAAAATGAATTAGATGAACATATTAAAAAAGGATATAATTATATTCATCTAGGATTAATACAAATAGCCGCAAAACCAAACTATAGACTAGGAATTAATAGTCCAATATTAATGATGCTAAGAGACATAAGATGTAAAAAATTCAAAGATTCAATAATATCAATAGTAGAAAGCAATCTTCATGATGACCCTGCCTTCTTTAACTGTTATCCAAATTTCTCAATGAACTTGAGAAATGATAAAACAAGTAAATCAATAAAACTATATACAAAATTACCAGATGATATATTTGATGAGGACTCTGGTCCTATTCAGATAATAGTTAGAATCTATTACAAAGTTACTAAAATAGATTATAATTATAGAGCTTTAAGACAATCACCTAGAAATGAAACCATATTATTAGAAGCTAATTATAATAAATCAGCAGTACAAATACCTAAAAAATTAAGTCATGAGGAAATAATAAGTAAAGTACCTGAGGAATGGTTATTAGAAGAAATAATTGAAGAACCAAAAATTTATCATAATCAAATTAGAGAAATAATTCAAGACGGTCCTAGTATAAGATTAAAAATGAATAGGTCAAGATCATTGATAATAAAGGAACCACAAGTAATCTATAAAGGCCAACCTTCAAGAAATTCAGTAGATGGGTCAAGATTAGAGTTAAAAGGATTAAACATAAATAAGTCAAAAATAGTAGAACCTGTATATTCAGAAAACTCAGAATCACCTAATTATTCACCTACAAGATCACAAGTATTAAATACTTTAATAAGAGAAGAACCTTTTGAAATCGATAAAATTTGGATTAGACAAGACTTTGAAGCAAATTATAATAAAGAAATTAGAGAATGGTATTTCAAAACATTTACCAAAGAACAAACAGAAGAATATAGGAAAATATTTTATGAATATTTAGAAGACAAAGAGATTAATATATACTTCTTTGATTGGTTTTCTCAATATTGTGAAGAAAATAAGATAAATTATCCTTTTAGAAACCAAGTAAGTACTATAGGAGTAATAGATAATAATTGGAAAACAAAAGATAATGAAATAATAAGATCAGAATATCCTCCACAACAAACGATAACTATAGAATTTGCTAGGATGGAAATAGAAGCAAGCCCTTTTAAAGATACAATAAAAGATTTAGATAAAGCAGTAGACAAAACTGATATTAAAAAATTACACTCACAAATGAATTATTCTAATATAGTATTAGGAGTAATGTCTAAACAATTAACAAGAATTGAAGGAATAAAAGCTTTAGAAAACAAAGATTTACCCTCAACTAGTACTAGTAAACCACCAATAAAACCAATATATAAATTAATAAATGTCCCTAAAAAAGAATTAGAATCTATTAAATTAGATAATAATACTAATATAAAAATAGAAGAGATAAAACAAAGACTAGAAAAAATAACACTAGATAAAAACTCTATAAATACTATAGAAGTTAATAAGTTAAGAAATTATCCAAAACTTAGAAATTATTATCCAAGACCATCCCCAGTGGATGTACAATTTGAAGAAAGAGGAGAGTTAGTTCAAAACTCTTTCTCTGGAAGTGAAATAGTAGAATGGAACATAGATGGTATGAGTGATCAACAAATATTAGATATAACCTGCCAAATGACCATGGCAGCAACTGCCCATAAAACAAGAGGCTGTTCAGATAAGTCAGCCGCCTTAGCCATAATACAAGGATTCACTGGCCAACTGAAAGGTTGGTGGGATAATCTTTGTACAGATAATGATAGAGCAATAATATTAAATAGTGTTAAAAATGAAACTAATCAAGAAGATGCTGTAGCAACACTTATATATACAATTATTCAAAATTTTATAGGAGACCCTAACATATTCAAAGAAAGAGCTGGAGATCAATTAAATAATCTCTATTGCCCATCAATGTCTGACTATAGATGGTATAAAGATGTATTTATGTCAAAAGTAACATTAAGGGAAGATGGCTTTGCCAATTATTGGAAAGAAAAATTTATAGCTGGATTACCTAAATTATTTGCAGAAAAAGTAAAATCAAACTTAGAAAGATATCATGGACATCCTATAAAGTATGAAACTTTAACTTATGGACAATTACATAATATAGTAGTTCAAACAGGAATACAAATATGTACTGACTTTAGATTACAAAATAAAATGAGAAAAGAAAGTATGTCAAATAAAAGAGAATTAGGAACATTTTGTCATCAATATGGCGTAGAACCCATTAGAGCCCCTAAGTATTAGACATAATAAAAAAATTTAGAAAAGAAAAACCTTATAATAAAAAATACAAAGTATATAAGAGAACATATCATAATGAAAAAAGAATTAATAAAAATCAAAATCAGCAATATCCTGTTAAACAAAAATACAAGAAAAAACAAAAATATAAACCTACAAAAAGAGAAATTAAATGTTATAAATGTGGTAAAATAGGTCATTATGCAAATAAGTGTAGACTTATACAAAAAATAAATCAATTAGAAGATGAATCATTAAAATAAAACTTATTAAATATTCTTATAGAATCAGATTTAGAAGAAACCTCTAATGAAGAAGAATCTGAGGAAGAATTAGAATTAGAACAAATAGAAACTTATAGTACAACATCTTCAGAATCAGAAGAAAATGAATACTGTTTAGGAGCAGGATTATGTAGTTGTAATGATTGCAAAACCATAAATGTATTAACAAGAGATCAAACTTCTTCATTAATAAAAATAATAGAAAAATTAGAAGAATCTCCTTTAAAAAATGAATTTATAGAACAACTTAATGATATAATTATTAAAGATGAAAAATCTAAAAGAGAATCCAGTCATGTTAGTATGAAAGAAATAATGAATAGGTTTACTGACAATAATCAAACTATAACTATAAAAGATTTACAAGAAGAAATTAAAATACTTAAACAAGAAATTCAAGAATTAAGAGAAAATGATATATCATTAGAATATAGAATATTACAATTAGAAGGAGAAGATATGATAAATAAACAAAGACAAAAAGAAAAAATAGATGAAGAAGTAAATGAAGAAGAAGTTCAAAGAAATCGTTATATTAGTATATTAAGTAAAATAACTGCACAAAAATGGAATACAGAAATAACATTAATATTAGGAAGTGAAAAATTTACTATGATAGCATTAATAGACTCAGGAGCAGATATAAATTGTATTCAAGAAGGATTAATCCCTACAAAATATTATGAAAAAACATTAGAAGGAGTAACAAGTGCTAATGGATCAAGAATGCATATTCAATATAAATTACCTAATGCAAAAATTTGCAAAAATCAAATTTGTTTTAATACAGCTTTTGTATTAGTAAAAAATATTAATACACCAATGATATTAGGAACTCCCTTTTTAACCTTATTATATCCTTTTCAGGTAACTGAAAAAGGGTTAGTAACAGAAAAAGTAGGAAAAGAAATATGCTTTGAATTTATAAAACCTCCTAGGACAAGACAATTAAATTTATTAGAAGAAGCATTAATAAAAATAGATAGAAAGAAAAACCAAATTAATTTATTAAATAAAGAGATAAAATTTAAAGGAATAGAAGAACAATTAAAATCTATCAAAATTCAAGAAACTATTAAAAAATATGAAAATAAAATTATAAAAGAAATATGTGAAACAAATCCAACTGCTTTTTGGCATAGAAAGAAATATGAAGTTTCATTACCTTATATAGAAAACTTTGATGAAAATAAAATCCCTACTAAAGCTAGGCCAATACAAATGAACAAAGAATATCTAGATTATTGTAAGAAAGAAATACAAGAGTATTTAGAGAAAAAATTAATAAGACCTTCAAAATCTCCTTGGAGTTGTACAGGGTTTTATGTTATGAAAGCCTCTGAAGTGGAAAAAGGAGCTCCAAGACTAGTTATTAATTATAAACCTCTCAATAAAGTTTTAAAATGGATTAGATACCCATTACCCAATAAAAATGATTTAATAAAAAGAATTCAAAATGCAACAATATTTTCAAAATTTGATTTAAAATCAGCATATTATCAAATAGGAGTAAAAGAAGAAGATAGATATAAAACCGCTTTTGTAGTACCCTTTGGGCATTATGAATGGAATGTAATGCCACAAGGATTAAAAAATGCTCCTAGTGAATTTCAAAACATTATGAATGATATATTTAATAAATATGCAGAATTTTCATCAGTATATTTAGATGATGTATTAATATTTTCAAAAAATCTAAATGAACATATTGAACGTTTAGAAAAATTTATTACTCTTATAAAAGAAAATGGTTTAGTAGTTTCAGAGAAGAAAATAAAAATATTTCAAACCAAAATAAGATTTTTAGGATTTGAAATAAACCAAGGAACTATTATACCTATCTCAAGATCAATAGAATTTGGAGATAAATTTCCAAATGAAATAAAAGATAAAAATCAATTACAAAGATTTTTAGGATGTGTTAATTATATAGCAGAATTTATACCAAATATTAGAATAATATGTGCACCTTTATATAGAAGATTAAGGAAAAATCCTCCAGAATGGAATAATGAAATGACCCAAGTTATTATAGAAATTAAAAATTTAGTAAAAAAATTGCCCTGCTTAGGAATCCCTGATCCTAATGCAGATTTAACAATAGAAATAGATGCATCTGACATTGGGTATGGGGGTGTTTTAAAACAAAAACTTCCAAACTCTTCAAAAGAGCAAATAGTCAAATATCATTCGGGTATTTGGCATCCTTCTCAACAAAAATATTCTACTTGTCAAAAAGAAATACTTTCAATTGTTTTATGTGTTCAAAAATTTCAAGATGATGTTTTCAATAAAAAGTTTTTAATTCATTTGATTGCAAAGCTGCACCTAGTGTTCTTACAAAAGATGTTCAAAACTTAGTTTCAAAACATATTTTGCAAGATGGCAAGCATTATTATCATGTTTTGATTTTGAAATTGAGCATATCAAAGGAAAACATAATTTTTTACCAGATTTTTTAACAAGAGAATTTTTACAGGTAGCAATGAGCAAAGCTTCCAAACCAAGTAGCAAAGATGATTATGGTCCCCACAGGATCGGATAAACAAAAGACCAAAATACAGTATGATCCCCCACTAGGGATGTAGCAAGATAGACTTAAGTTCATCAACCTCAACAAGTCCAATACCTTCATTAAGACCAAATTGCAAAACCTACAAAATCCCAATATTCCTTAGCCCAAATGATAACCAATCTAAGTCCAAGACCAACAAATCCCTTAGCATTAAAAAAAACAGATTTATCCTTTATATTATAATACCATGACTGAATCAAAATCTCAACCTATTACTACAACACCTGAATCTTCAAATGATTTCTATATGGATAAACCTGAACTTATTCCTATTATGACCCTAGAGCCATATATGATCAAAGAAGACATAAAAACCTTGATAGACCATATTTTTCCAAAAAACTTCCATTACCTTCCAAATAATCAGTTCAAAACCCAAAGATTCTATGAATTTATTTTGGTAGATACAGATTCAGTAGAAGTCACACATACCCGAGATGATCAAGGAAATGTATTATTTTCAAAGATGAAAATCAATAATATCTTATCCCCACAAGACTGGAATCAACCTTTGTTTGAATCCAAAACTTTTTCAAGACAGTTTAATCCTCCAAGATATAATTATTATGATTATATAGATGCTTGGTACAATACACTTTACGTCCATCCAGAGAAGCACTCATGGTTTGTCTGGTTCAAGAAAGGAATTCCATTGAAGTTCCCAAAATGGTTCATAAAATGGTTTTATTACTTTGGACCATTACCAGACATTTTCCCTCAACAAGTGGCAGAGGTATACAATTACTTCAAAGAAAGTTCAACATTCGTGCTGGATACGAATGATATCTTTTATAGTATCACAATCTATTACCTGGATATTAGCATGGGATTACAAGATCATACCAGAATATGAAGACAAAATAACTGACATGAAGTTATTAACCAGAAAAATAAGAGTCAAATGGTGGAGAAAGTTCAATATTGAAATAATTAGCAAGATAAAAATATCAGAATGGTTAAGAAATAATAAATTCAGAAAAGGATTACCTCCAAAAGCAGAATTAAACAAAGAATCATTATTTTTATTAGAAAAGCAAAGACTTATGGCAGAATTAGCGGCATCAACAACCGCTGAAGAATTCTATAGCAAAGCAAGATCATTACAAGGGGGAAGCTCTAAGTATGACTCGGATGAAGCGGTCAAGCCGCCTAACCCTTACCTCAGAAATGAAGATATGTTCGACTAGCTCAACCAATAAAAAGCTGTCGGCATAAAGAGACAATAAACCAAGAGACAAGAAGATTAGTTTTCAAGATGTGTATCGATTATCAAAGATTCTCTTATCAAGATGTCGGTCCTCCGACTTTAATGCCGTGTAAAAATTGTATAGCTATAAATTTCGTGCAAGATATGTATGTAAAAAGGCTATGGTATAGCCTTACTTTCTATAAAAAAAAAAAAAAAAAACGTGGCTGGAAAAAATCCATCCAGAAGTATTGTAATATCTCTTTAAATATAGAACAATAATTGGGACACCCTAGGTTTACTTATTAGGGGTGCACCAATAATTGTAGACTTTAGGCTTACTTTTTAGGTATGTACATATAATTGTAACCACTTTTTCCATCTATAAATAGAGAAGAACTCTAAGGGAGGAGGCATCACGAAGCAAACCACTTCTAAAGCCTCTTTTCTGAAGCAAATCCTCCTTTCAAAAGCCTTCCTTTATAAATTTTTAACTTCCTTCCTTCTTCCTTTTCAAATACTTCATAACTTGTAAGTGTT